>OX328012.1:23949404-24656404 GCA_946811545.1 Netelia fuscicornis | reverse complement strand
TGAGCCCCGATCGGTTCACGCGCCGTCTCGTGACTCCCAATCGGTCCACGCGCCGCCTCCTGAGCCCCGATGGGTCGACGCGTCGTTTCCTGAGCCCCGATCGATCCACACGCCGTCTCCGAGCCCCGATCGGTCCGCGTGCCGCATTCTAAGCCACGGTCCATCCACGCGCCGTCTCCGAGCCCCGCTCGATCCACGCGTCGTCTCCTAAGCCCTGATCCGTCCACGCGCGGCGTCGAGCCGCGATCGGTCCACGCGCGGCCTCCTGAGCCCCAATCGGTCCACGCGTCGTCTCCTAAGCCCCGATCGGTCCACGCGCCGTCTCCGAGCCCCGATCGGTCCGCGCACCGTCTCCTTATCCCCATCGCTCCACGAGGCGTCTCCAGAGCCCCGATCGATCCACGCGAGTCTCCTGAGCCCCGGTCGGTCCGCGCACCGTCATCTGAGCCCCGATCGGTCGACGCGTCGTCTCCGAGACTCGATCGGTCCACGCCCCGTCGCCGAGCCCCGATCGGTCCAGGCGTGGCCTCCTGAGCCGCGGTCGGTCCACTCGCCGTTTCCTGAGCCCCGATCGGTCCAGGCGTCGTCTCCTCAGCCCCGATCGCTCCACGCGCCGTCTCCGAGCGCCGGTCGGTGCACGCGCCGTCTCCTGAGCGCCGATCGTTCCACACGCCGCCTCCTAAGCCCCGATCGGTCCAGGCGTCGTCTCCTAAGCCCCGACCGGTCCACGCGCCGTCTCCTGAGCCCCGATCGGTCCACGAGCCGTCTCCTAAGCCCCGATCTGTCCACGGGCCGTCTCCGAGCCTCGATCGGTTCACGCATCGTCTCCTAAGCCCCGATCGGTTAACGCGCCGTCTCCGATCCGCGATCGGTCCACGCGCCGTCGCCGAACCCCAATTGGTCCACGCGCAATCGCCTGAGCCCCAGTCGGTCCACGCGTCATCTCCGAGCTCCAATCGGTCCACGCGCCGTTTCCTGAGACCTGATCGGTCCATGCGTCGTCTTCTAAGCCCCGATGCCTCCACGCGCCGTCTCCGAGCCACGATCGGTTCAGGCGCCGCTTCCCGAGCCCCGATCAGTCCACGTGCCGTCTCCTAAGCCCCGATCGCTCCACAGACCGGTTCCTGATCCCCGATCTGTCCACGCGCCGCCTCCTGAGTCCTGATCGGTCAACGCGTCGTGTCCTAAGCCCTGATCGGTCCACGTGCCGTCTCCCAGCCCCGATGGGTCCACGCGCCGCATCCTGAGGCCCGATCGGACGACGCGTCGTCTCCTGAGCCCGGATCGGTCCACCCGTCGTCCTCGAATCCCCGATCCGCACACGCGTCGTCTCCGAGCCTCGATCGGTCCACGCGCCGTCTCCTAAGCCGCGATCCGTCCACGGGCCGTCTCCGAGCTGCTATCGGTAAACGCGCCGTCACCAAGCCCTGATCTGTACACGCGTCGTCTCCGAGCCCCGATCGGTCCACGCGCCGTCGCCGAGCCCCGATCGGACGACGCGCCGTCGCCGAACCCCAATTGGTCCACGCGCAACCGCCTGAGCCCCACTCGGTCCACGCCCCGTTTCCTGAGCCCCGATCGGTCCACGCGTCGTTCCCTAAGCTCCGATCCATCCACGCGCAGTCTCCTGAGCCCCGATCGGGCCACGCATCGCCTCCTGAGCCCCGGACGGTCCAGGCGCCGTCTCCGAACCCCGAGCGGTCGACGCGCCGTCTCCGAGCCCCGATCGGTCCACGCGCCGTCGCCAAACCCCAATTGGTCCACGCGCAACCGCCTGAGCCCCAGTCGGTCCACGCGCCGTTTCCTGAGCCTCGATCGGTCCACGCGCCGTCTCCTGAGCCCCGATCGATCTACGCGTCGTCTCCTAAGCCCCGATTGGTGGACGAGCCGTCTCCCATCCACGATCGGTCCACGCGCCGTCTCCTAAGCCCCCATCTGTCCACGACCCGTCTCCGGGCCCCGATCGATGCACGCGCCGTCTCCTAAGCCCCGATCGATCGACGCGCCGTCGCCGAACCCCAATTGGTCCACGCGCAACCGCCTGAGCCCCAGTCGGTCCACGCACTGTCTCCGAGCCCCGATCGGTCCACGCGCCGTCTTCGAGCCCCGGCCGGTCCACGCAACGTCTCCTACGCCCCAATCGGTTAACGCGCCGTCTCCTGAGCCCCGATCGTTCTGCGCGCCGTCTCCGAGCCCCGATCCGTCCACGCGCAGTCTCCGAGCGCCGATTGGTGCACGCGCCGTCTCCTGAGCACCGATCGTTCCACACGCCGCCTCCTAAGCCCCGATCTGTCCAGGCGTCGTCTCCTAAGCCCCGACCGGTCCACGCGCCGTCTCCTGAGCCCCGTTCGGCCCACGCGCCGTCTCCTGAGCCCCGGTCGGTCCGCGCGCCGTCACCTGAGCCCCGATCGGTCGACGCGTCGTCTTCTAAGCCCCGATCGGTCCACGCGTAGTCTCCTAAGCCCCGCTCGGTTAACGCGTAGTTTCCGAGCCCCGATCGGTCCACGCGTTGTCTCCTGAGCCCCAATTAGTCCATGCGCCGTCTCCTAATCCCCGATCCGTCCACGGGCCGTGTCCGAGCTCCGATCGGTCCACGCGCCATCGCCGAGCCTCGATCGGTCCACGCGCCGTCTCCTGAGCCCCGATCTGTCCAAACCCCTTCTCCTGAGCCCCGATCTGTCGACGCGTCGTCTCCTAAGCCCCGACCGGTGCACGCGCCGTCTCCTCAGCCCAAATTGTCCACACGCTGTCTCCTGAGCCCCAATTAGTCCACGCGCCGTCTCCTAAGCCCTGATCCGTCCACGGGCCGTGTCCGAGCTCCGATCGGTTCACGCGCCGTCTCCAAACCTCGATCCGTACACGCGTCGTCTCCGAGCCCTTATCGGTCCACGCGCCATCGCCGAGCCCCGATCGGTCCACGCGCCATCGCCGAGCCCCGATCGGTCCACGCGCCCTCTCCGAGCGCCGATCATTTCACGCGCTGTCTCCTGAGCCCCGATCGGTTCACACCACTTCTCCTGAGCCCCGATCGATTCACGTGCCATCTCCTAAGCCCTGATCGGTCCACGCGCCTTCTCCTAAGCCCCGATCGGTCCACGCGCCGTCTCCGAGCCCCGATCGGTCCACGCGCCGTCTCCTGAGCCCAGATCGTTCCACCCGTCGTCCCCGAATCCCCGATCCGTACACGCGTCGTCTCCGAGCCCCGATCGGTCCACGCGCCGTCTTCGAGCCCCGGCCGGTCCACGCAACGTCTCCTAAGCCCCAATCGGTTAACGCGCCGTCTCCTGAGCCCCGATCGTTCTGCGCGCCGTCTCCGAGCCCCGATCCGTCCACGCGCAGTCGCCGAGCCCCGATCGCATCACGCGCGGTCTCCTGAGCCCCAGTCGGTACACGCGCTGTCTCCGAGCCCCGATCGGTCCACGCATCGTCTCCTAAGCCCCGCTCGGTTAACGCGTCGTTTCGGAGCCCCGATCGGTCCACGCGTCGTCTCCTGAGCCCCGATCGTTCGACGCGCCGTCTCCGAGCGTCGATCGGTCCACGCGCCGTCTCCTGAGCCCCGATCGGTCCACGACCCGTCTCCTAAGCCCCGATCTGTCCACGGGCCGTCTCCGAGCCTCGATCGATCCACGCGTCGTCTCCTCAGCCCCGATCGCTCCACGCGCCGTCTCCGAGCGCCGGTCGGTGTACGCGCCGTCTCCTGAGCGCCGATCGTTCCACACGCCGCCTCCTAAGCCCCGATCGGTCCAGGCGTCGTCTCCTAAGCCCCGACCGGTCCACGCGCCGTCTCCTGAGCCCCGATCGGTCCACGAGCCGTCTCCTAAGCCCCGATCTGTCCACGGGCCGTCTCCGAGCCTCGATCGGTTCACGCATCGTCTCCTAAGCCCCGATCGGTTAACGCGCCGTCTCCGATCCGCGATCGGTCCACGCGCCGTCGCCGAACCCCAATTGGTCCACGCGCAATCGCCTGAGCCCCAGTCGGTCCACGCGTCATCTCCGAGCTCCAATCGGTCCACGCGCCGTTTCCTGAGACCTGATCGGTCCATGCGTCGTCTTCTAAGCCCCGATGCCTCCACGCGCCGTCTCCGAGCCACGATCGGTTCAGGCGCCGCTTCCCGAGCCCCGAT
Source organism: Netelia fuscicornis (assembly GCA_946811545.1). NCBI lineage: Eukaryota > Metazoa > Arthropoda > Insecta > Hymenoptera > Ichneumonidae > Netelia > Netelia fuscicornis. Next base: position 24,652,280 of record OX328012.1, on the reverse strand, counting down.
CAGTCCACGTGCCGTCTCCTAAGCCCCGATCGCTCCACAGACCGGTTCCTGATCCCTGATCTGTCCACGCGCCGCCTCCTGAGTCCCGATCGGTCAACGCGCCGTCTCCTAAGCCCTGATCCGTCCACGGGCCGTGTCCGAGCTCCGATCGGTTCACGCGCCGTCTCCAAACCTCGATCCGTACACGCGTCGTCTCCGAGCCCTTATCGGTCCACGCGCCATCGCCGAGCCCCGATCGGTCCACGCGCCATCGCCGAGCCCCGATCGGTCCACGCGCCCTCTCCGAGCGCCGATCATTTCACGCGCTGTCTCCTGAGCCCCGATCGGTTCACACCACTTCTCCTGAGCCCCGATCGATTCACGTGCCATCTCCTAAGCCCTGATCGGTCCACGCGCCTTCTCCTAAGCCCCGATCGGTCCACGCGCCGTCTCCGAGCCCCGATCGGTCCACGCGCCGTCTCCTGAGCCCAGATCGTTCCACCCGTCGTCCCCGAATCCCCGATCCGTACACGCGTCGTCTCCGAGCCACGATCGGTCCGTGCGCCGCTTCCAGAGCCCCGATCGGTCCACGCGTCATCTCCCGATCTCCGGTCGGTCGACGCGCCGTCTCCTAAGCCCCGATCGGTCCACGCGCCGTCGCCTGAGCCCCGATCGTTCCACGCGCCGTCTCCGAGCTCTGATCGGCCCACGCGCCGTCTCCTAAGCCCCGATCGGTCCAAGCGCCTTCTCCTAAGCCCCGATCGGTCCACGCGCCGTCTCCGAGCGCCGATCGGTTCACGCCCCATCACCTGAGTCCCGATCATTCGAAGCGCCGTCTCCGAGCCCCGATCGGTCCACGCGCCGTCTCCTGAGCCCGGATCGTTCCACGCGTCGTCCCCGAATCCCCGATCCGTACACGCGTCGTCTCCGAGCCTCGATCGGTCCACGCGCCGTCGCCGAACCCCAAATGGTCCACGCGAAACCGCCTGAGCCCCAGTCGGTTCACGCGCTGTCTCCGAGCCCTGATCGGTCCACGCGTCGTCTCCGAGCCCCGATAGGTCCACGCGCCGTCGCCGAGTCGTGATCTGTCTACGCGCGGCCTCCTGAGACCCGATCGGTCCACGCGCCGTCTTCGAGCCCCGATCGGTCCACGCATGGTCTTCTAAGCCCCGCTCGGTTAACGCGTCGTTTCCGAGCCCCGATCGGTCCACGCGTCGTCTCCTGAGCCCCAATTAGTCCATGCGCCGTCTCCTAAGCCCCGAACCGTCCACGGGCCGTGTCCGAGCTCCGATCGGTCCACGCGTCGTCTCCGAGCCCTGATCGGTCCACGCGCCATCGCCGAGCTCCGATCGGTCCACGCGCCATCGCCGAGCCCCGATCCGTCCACGCGCCGTCTCCTGAGCCCCGATCTGTCCACACCCCTTCTCCTGAGCCCCGATCTGTCGACGCGTCGTCTCCTAAGCCCCGACCGGTGCACGCGCCGTCTCCTAAGCCCTGCTCGGTTAACGCGTCGTTTCCGAGCCCCGATCGGTCCACGCGTCGTCTCCTGAGCCCCAATTAGTCCACGCGCCGTCTCCTAAGCCCTGATCCGTCCACGGGCCGTGTCCGAGCCCCGATCGGTCCACACCCCTTCTCCTGAGCCCCGATCGATTCACGTGCCGTCTCCTAAGCCCCGATCGGTTCACCCGTCGTCTCTTAAGTCCCAATCGGTCCACGCGCCCTCTCCGAGCGCCGATCATTTCACGCGCCGTCTCCTGAGCCCCGGTCGGTCCGCGCGCCGTCACCTGAGCCCCGATCGGTTCACGCGCCGTCTCCTGAGCTCCGATCGTTCCACGCGCCGTCTCCGAGCTCCGATCGGCCCACGCGCCGTCTCCTAAGCCCCGACCGGTCCAAGCGCCATCTCCTAAGCCCCGATCGGTCCACGCGCCGTCTCCGAGCCCCGATCGGTCCTCGCGCCGTCTCCTGAGCCCGGATCGTTCCACGCGTCGTCCCCGAATCCCCGATCCGTACACACGTCGTCTCCGAGCCTCGATCGGTCCACGCGCCGTCGCCGAACCCCAATTGGTCCACGGGAAACCGCCTGAGCCCCAGTCGGTCCACGCACTGTCTCCGAGCCCCGATCGGTCCACGCGCCGTCTCCAGAGCCCCGATACCTCCACGCGCAGTCGCCGAGCCCTGATCGGTCCACGCGCTGTCTCCTGAGCCCCGATAGGTACACGCGTCGTCGCCTACACCCCAATCGGTCCACGCGTCGTCTCCTCAGCCCCGATCGGTCCACGCGCCGTCTCCGAGCCCCGATCGGTCCACGCACTGTCTCCTGATGCCCATGGGTCCACGCGGCGCCTCCGAGGCCCTGATTGATCCACGCGAGGCTCCTAAGCCCCGATCGGTCCACGTGCCGTCTCCTGAGCCCCGATCGTTACACGCGCCGTCTCCGAGCCCCGATCGGTCCACGCGCCGTCTCCGAGCCCCGATCGGTCCATGCACTGTCTCCTGATCCCTATGGGTCAACGCGGCGCCTCCGGAGGCCCGATCGATCCACGCGAGGCTCCTGAGCCCCGATCGGACCACGCATCGTCTCCTAAGCCCCAATCGGTTAACGCGCCGTTGCCTGAGCCCCGATCGGTCCACGCGTCGTCTTCTAACCCCAGACGCCTCCTCGCACCGTCTCCGAGGGCCGATCGGTTCACGCGCCGTCTCGTAAGCCCCGATCGTTCCACGCATCGTCTCCGAACCCCGATATGTCCACGCGTCGGCTACTAAGCCCCGATCAGTCCACGCGCCGTCTCCGAGCCCCGATCGGTCCACGCGTCGTCTCCTAAGACCCGATCGGTCCACGTATCGTCTCCTAAGCCCCGATCGGTCCACACGCCGTCTCCGAGCCCCGATGGGTCCACGCGTCGCCTCCTAAGCCCCGGTCGGTCCACGCGCCGTCTCCTGAGCCCGGATCGGTCGACGCGTCGTCTCCTAAGCCCCGATCGGTTAATGCGCCGTCTCCGAGCCCCGATCGGTCCACGCGCCGTCGCCGAACCCCAATTGGTCCACGCGCAACCGCCTGAGCCCCAGTCGGTCCACGCGCTGTCTCCGAGCCCCGATCGGTCCACGCGTCGTCTCCGAGCCCCTATCGATCCACGCGCAGTCTCCAGAGGCGCGATCGGTCCACGCATCCCCTCCTGAGCCCCGGACGGTCCACGGGCCGTCACCGAACCCCGATGGGTCGACGCGCCGTCTCCGAGCGCCGATCGGTCCACACGCCGTCGCCGAGTCATGATCTGTCCACGCGCGGCCTCGTGAGACCCGATCGGTCCACGCGCCGTCTTCGAGCCCCGATCGGTCCACGCATGGTCTCCTAAGCCCCAATCGGTCCACGCGCCGCCTCCGGAGCCCCAATTGGTCCACGCGCTACCGCCTGAGCCCCAGTCGGTCCACGCTCTGTCTCCGAGCCCCGATCGGTCCACGCGTCGTCTCCGAGCCCCGATCGGTCTACGCGCCGTCGCCGAGCCATGATGGGTCCACGCGCGGCCTCCTGAGCCCCGGTCGGTTCACGCGCCGTATCCGAGCCCCAATCGGGCTACGCGCCGTCTCCGAGCCCCGATCCGTCCACGCGCCGTCGCCGAGCAGTGATCGGTCCACGCGAGACTCCTGAGTCCCGGTCGGTACGCGCGCCGTCTCCTGAGCCCCGATCGGTCGACGAGTCGTTTCCTGAGCCCCGATCGGTCCAAGCGGCGTCGCCGAGCCGCGATCGGTCCACGCGCGGCCTCCTGAGCCCCGATTGGTCCACGCGCCGTCACCGAGCAGCGATCGGTCCACGCGCGACCTCCTGAGCCCCGGTTGGTTCACGGGCCGTATCCGAGCCCCCATCGGTCCACGCGTCGTCTCCGAGCCCCGATCCGTCCACGCGCCGTCGCCGAGCAGTGATCGGTCCACGCGAGTCTCCTGAGTCCCGGTCGGTACGCGCGCCGTCTCCTGAGCCCCGATCGGTCGACGAGTCGTTTCCTGAGCCCCGACCGGTCCACGCGCCGTCTCCTGAGCCCCGAACGTTCCACGCGCCGTCTCCTTTGCCGCGATCCGTCCACGGGCCGTCTCCGAGCTGCTATCGGTAAACGCGCCGTCACCAAGCCCTGATCCGTACACGCGTCGTCTCCGAGCCCCGATCGGTCCACGCGCGGTCGCCGAGCCCGATCGGTCCACGCATCGTCTCCTAAGTCCCGATCGGTTAACGTGCCGTCTCCGAGCCCCGATCGGTCCACGCGCCGTCTCCTGAGCCCCGGTCGGTTCACGCGCCGTCTCCGAGCCCCGATCGGTCCACGCATCGTCTCCTAAGCCCCGCTCTGTTAACGCGTCGTCTCCTGAGCACCGATCGGTCAACGCGCCGTCTCCGAGCCCCGATCGGTTCACGGATCGTCTCCTAAGCCCCGATCGGTTAACGCGCCGTCTCCGAGCCGCGATCGGTCCATGCGCCGTCGCCGAACCCCAATTGGTCCACGCGCAACCGCCTGAGCCCCAATTGGTCCACGCGCAACCGCCTGAGCCCCAGTCGGTCCACGCGTTGTCTCCGAGCTCCAATCGGTCCACGCGCCGTTTCCTGAGCCCCGATCGGTCCATACGTCGTCTGCTAAACCCCGATGCCTCCACGCGCCGTCTCCGAGCCAGATCAGTTCAGGCGCCGCTTCCCGAGCCCCGATCTGTCCACGCGCCGTCGCCGAGCCCCGATCGCTCCACGCGCCGTCTCCTGAGCCCCGATTGCTCCACGGGCCGTTTCCTGAGCCCCGATCGTTCCACACGCCACCCCCTAAGTCTCGATCGGTCCAGGCGTCGTCTCCTAAGCCCCGACCGGATCACGCGCCGTCTCCTGTGCCCCGATCGATTCACGTGCCGTCTTCTAAGCCCCGATCGGTCCATACGTCGTCTGCTAAACCCCGATGCCTCCACGCGCCGTCTCCGAGCCAGATCGGTTCAGGCGCCGCTTCCCGAGCCCCGATCGGTCCACGCGTCGTCTTCAAAGCCCCGATCCGTGCACGCGTCGTCTCCGAGCCTCGATCTGTCCACGCGCCGTCGCCGAGCCCCGATCGGTCCACGCGCCGTCTCCGAGCCCCGATCGGTCCACGCATCGTCTCCTTAGCCCCGATCGGTTAACGCGCCGTCTCCGAGCCCCGATCGGTCCACGCGCCGTCGCCGAACCCCAATTGGTCCACGCGAAATCTCCTGAGCCCCAGTCGGTCCACGCGCTGTCTCCGAGCCCCGATCGGTCCACGCGTCGTCTCCGAGCCCCGATCGGTTCACGCATGGTCTCCTAAGCCCCAATCGGTTAACGCGCCGTCTCCGAGCCCCGATCGGTCCACGCGCCGTCGCCGAACCCCAATGGGTCCACGCGCAACCGCCTGAGCCCCAGTCGTTTCACGCGCTGTCTCCGAGCCCCGATCGGTCCACGCGCCGTCTCCGAGCCCCGATGGGTCCACGCACCGCCTCCTAAGCCCCGATCGGTCGACGGGTCGTCTCCTAAGCCCAGATCGGTCGACGCGTCGTCTCCTAAGCCCCGATCGGTCCACGCGCCGGCGCCGAACCCCAATTGGTCTACGCGCAACCTCCTGAGCCCCAGTCGGTCCACGCTTTGTCTCCGAGCACCGATCGGTCCACGCATCGTCTCCTAAGCCCCGCTCTGTTAACGCGTCGTCTCCTGAGCCCCGATCGGTCCACGCGCCGTCTCCGAGCGCCGATCGGTTCACGCGCAGTCTCATGTGCTCCGATCGTTCCACGGGCCGTTTCCGAGCCCCGATTGGTCCACGCGCCGTCTCTTCAGCCCCGATCGGTCCACGCGTCGGCTCCTAAGCCTCGATCGGTCCACGCGCGGCCTGCTTAGCCCCGGTCGGTCCACGCGCCGTCTCCGAGCCCCGATTGGTCCACGCATTGTCTCCTAAGCCCCGATCGGTCCACGCGCCTTCTCATAAGCCCCGATCGATCCACGGGCGGTCTCCGAGCGCCGATCGGTTCACGCGCCGTCTCCTGTGCTCCGATCATTCCACGCGCCGTCTCCGAGCCCCGTTCGGTCCCCGCGCCGTCTCCTCAGCCCCGATCGGTCCACGCGTCAGCTCCTAAGCCTCGATCGGTCCACGCGCGGCCTCCTCAGCCCCGGTGGGTCCACGCGCCGTCTCCGAGCCCCGATCGGTCCACGCCCCGTCGCCGAACCCCAATTGGTCCACGCGCAAACTCCTGAGCCCCAGTCGGTCCACGCGCGGCCTCCTGAGCCACGGTCCGTCCACGCGCCGTCTCCGAGCCCCGACCGGCCCACGCGTCGTCTCCTAAGCCCCGATCGGTTAACGCGCCGTCTCCGAGCCCCGATGGGTCCACGCGCCACCTCCTAAGCCCCGATCGGTCGACGGGTCGTCTCCTAAGCCCCGATCGGTCGACGCGTCTTCTCCTAAGCCCCGGTCGGTCCACGCGCCGGCGCCGAACCCCAATTGATCCACGCGCAACCGCCTGAGCCCCAGTCGGTCCACGCGCCGTTTCCTGAGCCCCGATCGGTCCACGCGCCATCTCCTGAGCCCCGATCGATCTACGCGTCGTCTCCCAAGCCCCGATTGGTGGACGTGCTGTCTTCCAGCCACGATCGTTCCACGCGCCGTCACCTAAGCCCCCATCTGTCCACGACCCGTCTCCGGGCCCCGATCGATGCCCGCGCCGTCTCCTAAGCCCCGATCGATCCACGCGCCGTCGCCGAACCCCAATTGGTCCACGCGCAACCGCCGAGCCCCAGTCGGTACACGCGCTGTCTCCGAGCCCCGATCGGGCCACGCATCGTCTCCTAAGCCCCGCTCGGTTAACGCGTCGTTTCGGAGGCCCGATCGGTCTACGCGCCGTCTTCTGAGCCCCGATCGGTCCACGCGTCGTCTCCTGAGCCCCGATCGTTCCACGCGCCGTCTCCGAGCGTCGATCGGTCCACGCGTCGTCTCCTGAGCCCCGATCGGTCCACGCGCCGTCTCCGAGCGCCGATCCGTCCACGCGCCGTCGCCGAGCCATGATCGCTCCACGCGCGGCCTCCTGAACCCCGATCGGTCCACGCGCCGTCTCCGAGCGCCGATCGGTTGACGCGCCGTCTCCTGAGCCCCGATAGCTCCACGCGCCGTCTCCGAGCCACGATCGGTCCACGCGCCGTCTCCTAAGCCCCGTTCGGTCCAAGCGCCTTCTCCTAAACCCCGGTCTGTCCACGCGCCGTCTCCGAGCCCCGATCGGTCCACGCATCGTCTCCTAAGCCCCAATCGGCTAACGCGCCGTCGCCGAGCCTCGATCGGTCCACGCGCGGCCTCCTGAGCCCCGGTCGCGTCATGCGCCCTATCCAAGCCCCAATCGATCCACGCGCCGTCTCCTGAGCTCCGATCGGTTCACGCGTCGTCTCCGAGCCCCGATCCGTCCACGCGCCGTCGCCGAGCCATGATCGGCCCACGCGAGGCTCTTGAGCCCTGGTCGGTCCGCGCGCCGTCTCCTGAGCCCCGATCGGTCGACGCGTCGTTTCGTGAGCCGCGATCGATCCACGCGTCGTCTCCTGAGCCCCGATCGCTCCACGGCCCGATTTTTGAGCCCCGATCAATTCACGCGTCTTCTCCTGAGCCCCGATCACTCCTCGCGCCGTCTCCTGAGCCCCGCTCGGTCCATGCGTCGTCTTCTTAGCCCCGATGCCTCCACGCGCCGTCTCCGAGCCACGATCGGTCTAGGCGCCGCTTTCTGAGCCCCGATCGCTCCAGGCGCCGCTTCCTGAGCCCCGATCGGTCCACGCGCCGTCGCCTAAGCCCCAATCGGTCCACGCGCCGTCTCTTAAGCCCCGATCGGTCCAAGCGGCGTCTCCGAGCCCCGATCGGTCCACGCACCGTCTCCTGATCCCCATCGGTCCACGCGGCGTTTTCTGAGCACCGTTCGGTCCACGCGTCGTCTTCAAAGCCCCGATGCCTCCACGTGCCGTCTCCGAGCCACGATCGGTCCGTGTGCCGCTTCCAGAGCCCCGATCGGTCCACGCGCCGTCTCCTAAGCCCTGGTCGGTTCACGCGCCGTCTCCGAGCCCCGATCGATCCACGCGTCGTCTTGTAAGCCCAGATGCCTCCACGCGCCGTCTCCGAGCCACGATCGGTCCAGGCGCCGCTTCCTGAGCCCCGATCGGTCCACGCGCCGTCTCCTAAGCCCCAATCGGTCCACACGCCGTCTCCGAGCCCCGATGGGTCCACGCGTCGCCTCCTGAAACCCGGTCGGTCCACGCGCCGTCTCCTGAGCCCCGATCGTTCCACGCGTCGTCTCCTAAGCCCCGATCGGTCCACGCGTCGTCTCCTAAGCCCCGATCCGTCGACGCGTCGTCTCCTGAGCCACGATCAATTGACGCGTCTTCTCCTGAGCCCGATCGCTCCTCGCGCCGTCTCCTGAGCCCCGATCGGTCCACGCGTCGTCTCCGAGCTCCGATCGGTCCACACGCCGTTTCCTCAGCCCCGATCGGTCCATGCGTCGTCTTCTTAGCCCCGATGCCTCCACGCGCCGTCTCCGAGGCACGATCGGTCCAGGCGCCGCTTGCTGAGCCCCGATCGGTCCACGCGCCGTCTCGTAAGCCCAAATCGGTCTACGCGCCGCCCCAGAGCGCCGATCATTTCACGCGCCGTCTCCTGAGCCCCGATCATTCCACGCCCCGTCTCCGAGCCCGGATCATTCCACGCGCCGTCTCCTAAGCCGCGATCCGTCCACGGGCCGTCTCCGAGCTGCTATCGGTAAACGCGCCGTCACCAAGCCCTGATCCGTACACGCGTCGTCTCCGAGCCCCGATCGGTCCACGCGCCGTCGCCGAGCCTCGATCAGTCCACGCGCGGCCTCCTGATCCCCGATCGGTTCACGCACTTGCTTCGAGCCCGATCGGTCCACGCATCGTCTCCTAAGCCCCGATCGGTTATCGTGCCGTCTCCGAGCCCCGATCGGTCCACGCGCCGTCGCGGAACCCCAATTGGTCCACGCGCAACCGCCTGAGCCCCAGTCGGTCCACGCGCCGTTTCCTGAGCCCCGATCGGTCCACGCGCCGGCTCCTGGGCCCCGATCGGTCTACGCGTCGTCTCGTAAGCCCCGATTGGTGGACCTGCCGTCTCCCAGCCACGATCGGTCCACGCGCGGTCTGCAAAGCCCCGATCGATCCACGCGCCGTCGCCGAACCCCAATTGGTCCACGCGCAATCGCCTGAGCCCCAGTCGGTCCACGCGCCGTTTCCTGAGCCCCGATCGGTCCACGCGCCGTCTCCTGGGCCCCGATCGGTCTACGCGTCGTCTCCTAAGCCCCGATTGGTGGACGTGCCGTCTCCCATCCACGATCGGTCCACGCGCCGTCTGCTAAGCCCCAATCTGTCCACGACCCGTCTCCGGGCCCCGATCGGTGCACGCGCCGTCTCCTAAGCCCCGATCGATCCACGCGCCGTCGCCGAACCCCAATTGGTCCACGCGCAACCTCCTGAGCCCCAGTCGGTCCACGCGCGGCCTCCTGAGCCATGCTCGGTCCACGCGCCGTCTCCTGAGCCCCGATCGGTCAACGCTCCGTTCCCTAAGCACCGATCCATCCACGCGCCGTCTCCTGAGCCCCGATCGTTCTACGCGCCGTCTCCGAGCCCCGATCCGTCCACGCGCAGTGGCCGAGCCCCGATCGGTCCACGCAACGACTCCTAAGCCCCAATCGGTTCACGCGCCGTCTCCTGAGCCCCGATCGTTCTACGCGCCGTCTCCGAGCCCCGATCCGTCCACGCGCAGTCGCCGAGCCCCGATCGGTTCACGCGCGGTCTCCTGAGCCCCAGTCGGTACACGCTCTGTCTCCGAGCCCCGATCGGTCCACGCATCGTCTCGTAAGCCCCGCTCGGTTAACGCGTCCTTTCGGAGACCCATCTGTCCACGCGCCGTCTCCGAGCCCCGATCGGTTCACGGATCGTCTCCTAAGACCCGACCGGTTCACCCGCCGTCGCCGAGCCCCGATCGGTCCACGCGCCGTCTCCGAGCCCTGATCGGTCCACGCATCGTCTCCTTAGCCCCGATCGGTTAACGCGCCGTCTCCGAGCCCCGATCGGTCCACGCGCCGTCGCCGAACCCCAATTGGTCCACGCGAAACCTCCTGAGCCCCAGTCGGTCCACGCGCTGTCTCCGAGCCCCGATCGGTCCACGCGTCGTCTCCGAGCCCCGATCGGTTCACGCATGGTCTCCTAAGCCCCAATCGGTTAACGCGCCGTCTCCGAGCCCCGATCGGTCCACGCGCCGTCGCCGAACCCCAATTGGTCCACGCGCAACCGCCTGAGCCCCAGTCGTTTCACGCACTGTCTCCGAGCCCCGATCGGTCCACGCGCCGTCTCCGAGCCCCGATGGGTCCACGCACCGCCTCCTAAGCCCCGATCGGTCGACGGGTCGTCTCCTAAGCCCCGATCGGTCGACGCGTCGTCTCCTAAGCCCCGATCGTTCCACACGCCGCTTCCGATCCCCGATCGGTCCACGCGCCGTCTCCTGAGCCCGGATCGGTCCACGCGTCGTCCTCGAATCCCCGATCCACACACGCGTCGTCTCCGAGCCTCGATCGGTCCTCACGTCGTCTCCTAAGCCCCGACTGGTCCACGCGCCGTATCCTGAGCCCTGGTCGGTTCACGCGCCGTGTCCGAGCCCCGATCGATCCACGCGTCGTCTTGTACGCCCAGATGCCTCCACGCGCCGTCTCCAAGCCACGATCTGTCCAGGCGCCGCTTCCTGAGCCCCGATCGGTCCACGCGCCGTCTCCTAAGCCCCAATCGCTCCACGCGCCGTCTCCGAGCGCCGATCATTTCACGCGCTGTCTCCTGAGTCCCGATCGTTCCACGCACCGTATCCGAGCCCCGATCGATCCACGCGGCGTCTCCTGAGCCCCGATCGGTCCACGGGTCGTTCCCCAAGCCCCGATCCATCGACGCGCCGTCTCCTGATGCCCAATCGGTCCACGCGCAGTATCCTGAGCCCCGATAGGTACACGCGTAGTCTCCTAAGCTCCAATCGGTCCACGCGCCGTCTCCTAAGCCCCGATCGATCCACGCGCCGTCTCCGAGCGCCGATCGGTTCACGCGCCGTCTCCTTTGCTCCGATCGTTCCACGCGCCGTCTACGAGGCCCGATCGGTCCGTGTGCCGCATTCTAAGCCACGGTTCATCCACGCGCCGTCTCCTGAGCCCCGATCGCTCCACGCGCCGATTTCTGAGCCCCGATCAATTGACGCGTCTTCTCCTGAGCCCCGATCGCTCCTCGCGCCGTCTCCTGAGCCCCGCTCGGTCCCTGCGTCGTCTTTTTAGCCCCGATGCCTCCACGCGCCGTCTCCGAGCCCCGATCGGTCCACGCCCCGTCTCCTGAGCCCGGATCGGTCCACGTATCGTCTCCTACGCCCCGACCGGTCGACGCGTCGTCTCCTGAGCCCCGGTCGGTTAACGCGCGGTCTCCAAGCCCCGATCGGTCCACGCGCCACCGCCTGAGCCCCAGTCGGTCAACGCGCTGTCTCCGAGCCCCGATCGGTCCACGCGTCGTCTCCGAGCACCGATTGGTCCACGCGCCGTCGCCGAGCCATGATCGGTCCACGCGCGGCCTCCTGAGCCCCGATCGGTCCACGCGCCGTCGCCGAGCCGCGATCGGTCCACGCGCGGCCTCCTGAACCCCGATCGGTCCACGCGGCGTCACCGAGCCGCGATCGGTCCACGCGCGACCACCTGAGCCCCGGTTGGTTCACGCGCCGTATCCGAGCCCCCATCGGTCCACGCGTCGTCTCCGCGCCCCGATCCGTCCACGCGCCGTCGCCGAGCCATGATCGGCCCACGCGAGGCTCCTGAGCCCCCCCCCCCTCCGGACGATCCCCGCGCCGTCACCTGAGCCCCGATCGGTCTACGCGTCGTTTCCTGAGCCGCGATCGATCCACGCGTCGTCTCCTGAGCCCCGATCGCTCCACGCGCCGATTTCTGAGCCCCGATCAATTGACGCGTCTTCTCCTGAGCCCCGATCGCTCCTCGCGCCGTCTCCTGAGCCGCGCTCGGTCCATGCGTCGTCTTCTTAGCCCCGATGCCTCCACGCGCCGTCTCCGAACGCCGATCATTTCACGCGCTGTCTCCTGAGTCCCGATCGTTCCACGCGCCGTATCCGAGCCCCGATCGATCCACGCGCCGTCTCCTGAGCCCCGATCGGTCCACGCGTCGTTCCCCAAGCCCCGATCCATCGACGCGCCGTCTCCTGATGCCCAATCGGTCCACGCGCAGTCTCCTGAGCCCCGATAGGTACACGCGTAGTCTCCTAAGCCCCGATCGGTCCACGCGCCGCCTCCGGAGCCCCAATCGATCAACGTGAGTCTCCTAAGCCCCGATCGGTCCACGTGCCGTCTCCGAGCCCCGATCGGTCCACCCGTCGTCTCCTAATCCCCGATCGGTCCACACGCCGTCTCCGAGCCCCGATGGGTCTACGCGTCGCCTCCTGAGCACCGGTCGGTCCACGCGCCGTCTCCTGAGCCCCGATCGGTCCACGCGTCTTCTCCTGAGCCCGATCGCTCCTCGCGCCGTCTCCTGAGCCCCGATCGGTCCACGCGTCGTCTCCGAGCTCCGATCGGTCCACACGCCGTTTCCTGAGCCCCGATCGGTCCATGCGTCGTCTTCTTAGCCCCGATGCCTCCACGCGCCGTCGCCGAGCCACGATCGGTCCAGGCGCCGCTTCCTGAGCCCCGATCGGTCCACGCGCCGTCTCCGATCCCCGATCGGTTAACGCGCCGTCTCCGAGCCCTGATCGGCCCACGCGCCGTCTCCTGAGCCCCGATCCGTCCACACCCCTGCCCCTGGCCCCGATCGGTCGACGCGTCGTCTCCTAAGACCCGACCGGTTCACCCACCGTCTCCTGTGCACCGATCGATTCACGTGCCGTCTCCTGAGCCCCGCTCCGTCCATGCGTCGTCTTCTAAGCCCCCATGCCTCCACGCACCGTCTCCTGAGCCCCGATCGTTCCGCGTGCCGTCTCCGAGCCCCGATCGCTCCACGCGCCGTCTCCGAGCGCCGATTGGTGCACGAGCCGTCTCCTGAGCACCGATCGTTCCACATGCCGCCTCCTAAGCCCCGATCTGTCCAGGCGTCGTCTCCTAAGCCCCGACCGGTCCACGCGCCGTCTCCTGAGCCCCGTTCGGCCCACGCGCCGTCTCCTAAGCCGCGATCTGTCCACGGGCCATCTCCGAGCCGCGATCGGTAAACGCGCCGTCACCAAGCCCCGATCCGTACACGCGTCGTCTCCGAGCCCCGATGGGTCCACGCGCCGTCGCCGAGCCTCGATCGGTCCACGCGCGGCCTCCTAAGCCCCGGTCGGTTCACGCGCCATCTCCGAGCCGCGATCGGTCCACGCGCCGTCTCCTGAGCCCCGATACGTCCACGCGCAGTCGCCGAGCCCCGATCGGTCCACGCGCGGTCTCCTGAGCCCCGATCTGTCCACGCGCCGTCTCCGAGCCCCGAACGGTCCACGCGCCGTCTCCGAGCCCTGATCGGTCCACGCGCTGTCTCCTGAGCCCCGATAGGTACACGCGTCGTCTCCTACGCCCCGATCGGTCCACGCGCCGCCTTCGTGCCCCGATCGGTCCACGCACCGCCTCCTGATCCCCATCGGTCCACGCGCCGTCTCCTGAGCCACGATCGATCCACATGCCGTCTCCGAGCCCCGATCGGTCCGCGTGCCGCATTCTAAGCCACGGTCACTCCACGCGCCGTCTCCGAGCCCCGATCGGTCCACAGGTCGTCTCCTAAGCCCTGATCGGTCCTCGTGCCTTCTGCGAGCCCCGAAGGGTCCACGCGCAGCCTCCTGAGCCCCGATCGGTCGACGCGTCGTCTCCGAGCCCCGATCGGTCCACGCATCATCTCCTGAGCCCCGATCGCTCCACACGCCGCTTCGAGAGCGCCGATCGGTGCACGCGTCGTCTCCTGATCTCCGATCGATCTACGCGCAGTCTCATAAGCTCCGATCGGTCGAGGCGCCGTCTCCGAGCGCCGATCGGTTCACGCGCCGTCTCCTGAGCCCCGTTCGTTCCACGCGCCGTCTCCGAGCCCCGATCGGTCCACGCGCCGTCTCCTAAGCCCCGATCGGTCCACGCGCCTTCTCCTAAGCCCCGATCGGTCAACGGGCCGTCTCCGAGCGCCGATCGGTTCACGCGCCGTCTCCTAAGCCCCGATCGTTCCACACGCCGCTTCCGATCCCCGATCGGTCCACGCGCCGTCTCCTGAGCCCGGATCGGTCCACGCGTCGTCCTCGAATCCCCGATCCTCACACGCGTCGTCTCCGAGCCTCGATCGGTCCTCACGTCGTCTCCTAAGCCCCGACTGGTCCACGCGCCGTATCCTGAGCCCTGGTCGGTTCACGCGCCATCTCCGAGCCCCGATCGATCCACGCGTCGTCTTGTACGCCCAGATGCCTCCACGCGCCGTCTCCAAGCCACGATCTGTCCAGGCGCCGCTTCCTGAGCCCCGATCGGTCCACGCGCCGTCTCCTAAGCCCCAATCGCTCCACGCGCCGTCTCCGAGCGCCGATCATTTCACGCGCTGTCTCCTGAGTCCCGATCGTTCCACGCACCGTATCCGAGCCCCGATCGATCCACGCGTAGTCTCCTAAGCTCCAATCGGTCCACGCGCCGTCTCCTAAGCCCCGATCGATCCACGCGCCGTCTCCGAGCGCCGATCGGTTCACGCGCCGTCTCCTTTGCTCCGATCGTTCCACGCGCCGTCTACGAGGCCCGATCGGTCCGTGTGCCGCATTCTAAGCCACGGTTCATCCACGCGCCGTCTCCTGAGCCCCGATCGCTCCACGCGCCGATTTCTGAGCCCCGATCAATTGACGCGTCTTCTCCTGAGCCCCGATCGCTCCTCGCGCCGTCTCCTGAGCCCCGCTCGGTCCCTGCGTCGTCTTTTTAGCCCCGATGCCTCCACGCGCCGTCTCCGAGCCCCGATCGGTCCACGCCCCGTCTCCTGAGCCCGGATCGGTCCACCCGTCGTCCTCGAATCCCCGATCCGCACACGCGTCGACTCCGAGCCTCGACCGGTCCACGCGCCGTCTCCTGAGCCCCGATCATTCCACGCGCCGTCTCCTAAGCCGCGATCCGTCCACGGGCCGTCTCCGAGCTGCTATCGGTAAACGCGCCGTCACCAAACCCTGATCCGTACACGCGTCGTCTCCGAGCCCCGACCGGTCCACGCGCCGTCGCCGAGCCTCGATCGGTCCACGCGCGGCCTCCTGAGCCTCGATCGGTCCACGCGTCGTCTTCTAAGCCCAGATACCTCCTCGCGCTGTCTCCGAGCCCCGATCGGTCCACGCGCCGTCTCCTGAGCCCGGATCGGTCCACGCGTCATCGCCGAATCCCCGATCCGTACACGCGTCGTCTCCGAGCCTCGATCGGACCACGCGCCGTCTCCGAGCGCCGATCGGTTCACGCCCCGTCTCCTGAGCCCCGATCGTTCCACGCGGCGTCTTCGAGCCTCGATCGATCCACGCGCCGTCTCCTGAGCCCCGATCGGTCGACGCGTCGTCTTCTGAGCCCCGATCGATCCACGCGTCGTCTCCTGAGCCACGATCAATTGACGCGTCTTCTCCTGAGCCCGATCGCTCCTCGCGCCGTCTCCTGAGCCCCGATCGGTCCACGCGTCGTCTCCGAGCTCTGATCGGTCCACACGCCGTCTCCGAGCGCCGATAAGTTCAAGCGCGGTCTCCTGAGCCCCGATCGTTCCACGCGCCGTCTCCGAGCCCCGATCGGTGCACGCGCCGTCTCCTGAGCCCCGATCGGTCCACGCGCCGTCTACTGAACCCCGATACGTCCACACGCAGTCGCCGAGCCCCGGTCGGTTCACGCGCCGTCTCCGAGCCCCGATCGATCCACGCGTCGTCTTGTAAGACCAGATGCCTCCTCTCGCCGTCTCCGAGCCAGGATCGGTTCAGGCGCCGCTTCGTGAGCCCCGATCGGTCCACACTCCGTCACCAAGCCCCGATCCGTACACGCGCCGTTTCCGAGCCCCGATAGGTCCGCGCGTCGTCTCCGAGCCTCGATCGGTCCTCGCGTCGTCTCCTAAGCCCCGACTGGTCCACGCGCCGTCTCCTGAGCCCTGGTCGGTTCACGCGCCGTCCGCGAGCCCCGCTCGATCCACGCGTCGTCTTGTAAGCCCAGATGCCTCCACGCGCCGTTTCCGAGCCACGATCGGTCGACGCGTCCTCTCCTAAACCCCGATCGGTCCACGCGTCGTCTCCTAATCCCCGATCGGTCCACACGCCGTCTCCGAGCCCCGATGGGTCTACGCTTCGCCTCCTGAGCCCCGGTCGGTCCACGCGCCGTCTCCTGAGCCCCGATCGGTCCACGCGTCGTCTCCTAAGCCCCGATCGGTCCACGCGTCGTCTCCTAAGCCTCGATCCGTCGACGCTTCGTCTCCTGAGCCACGATCAATTGACGCGTCTTCTCCTGAGCCCGATCGCTCCTCGCGCCGTCTCCTGAGCCCCGATCGTTCCACGCGCCGCCTCCGGAGCCTCAATCGACCAACGTGAGTCTCCTAAGCCCCGATCGGTCCACGTGCCGTCTCCGAGCCCCGATCGGTCCACGCGTCGTCTCCTAAGCCCCGATCGGTCCACGCGCCGTCTCCGGAGCCCCAATCGATCAACGTGAGTCTCCTAAGCCCCGACCGGTCCACGCGCCGTCTCCTGAGCCCCGATCGGTCCACGTATCGTCTCCTAAGCCCCGATCGGTCCACTCGTCGTCTTCTAAGTCCCGATCGGTCCACGCGCCATCTCGGAGCCCCGATCGGTCCACGCGTCGTCTCCTAAACCCCGATCGGTCCACGCGCCGTCTCCTGTGCCCCGATCGGTCGACGCATCCTCTCCTAAACCCCGATCGGTCCACGCGTCGTCTCCTAAGCCCCGATCGGTCCACGCGTCGTCTCCTAAGCCCCGATCCGTCGACGCGTCGTCTCCTGAGCCACGATCAATTGACGCGTCTTCTCATGAGCCCGATCGCTCCACGCGCCGTCTCCTGAGCCCCGATCGGTCCACGCGCCGTCTCCGAGCTCCGATCGGTCCACGCGCCGTCTCCTAAGCCCCGATCGGTCCACACGCCTTTTCCTCATCCCCGATCGGTCCACGCGCCGTCTCGGAGCGCCGATTGGTTCACGCGCCGTCTCCTGAGCCCCGATCGCTCCACGCGCCGTCTCCTGAGCCCCGATCGTTCCACGCGCCTTCTCCTAAGCCACGATCGGTCCACGCGCCGTCTCCTGAGCCCCGATCGGTCCACGTGTCGTTCCCCAAGCCCCGATCCATCGACGCGCCGTCTCCTGATGCCCAATCGGTCCACGCGCTGTCTCCTGAGCCCCGATAGGTACACGCGTAGTCTCCTAAGCCGCGATCGGTCCACGCGCCGCCTCCTGAGCCCCAGTCGATCAACGTGAGTCTCCTAAGCCCCGACCGGTCCACGCGCCGTCTCCTGAGCCCCGATCGGTCCACGTATCGTCTCCTAAGCCCCGATCGGTCCACTCGTCGTCTCCTAAGTCCCGATCGGTCCACGCGCCGTCTCCGAGCCCCGATCGGTCCACGCGTCGTCTCCTAAACCCCGATCAGTCCACGCGCCGTCTCCTGTGCTCCGATCGGTCGACGCGTCCTCTCCTAAACCCCGATCGGTCCACGCGCCGTCTCCTGTGCCCCGATCGGTCGACGCGTCCTCTCCTAAACCCCGATCGGTCCACGCGTCGTCTCCTAAGCCCCGATCGGTCCACGCGTCGTCTCCTAAGCCCCGATCCGTCGACGCGTCGTCTCCTGAGCCACGATCAATTGACGCGTCTTCTCCTGAGCCCGATCGCTCCTCGCGCCGTCTCCTGAGCCCCGATCGGTCGACGCGTCGTCTTCTGAGCCCCGATCGATCCACGCGTCGTCTCCTGAGCCACGATCAATTGACGCGTCTTCTCCTGAGCCCGAACGCTCCTCGCGCCGTCTCCTGAGCCCCGATCGATCCACGCGCCGTCTCCTGAGCCCCGATCGGTCCACGCGTCGTTCCCCAAGCCCCGATCGGTCCACGCGCCGCCTCCGGAGCCCCAATCGATCAACGTGAGTCTCCTAAGCCCCGATCGGTCCACGCGCCGTCTCGGAGCGCCGATTGGTTCACGCGCCGTCTCCTGAGCCCCGATCGCTCCACGCGCCGTCTCCTGAGCCCCGATCGTTCCACGCGCCTTCTCCTAAGCCACGATCGGTCCACGCGCCGTCTCCTGAGCCCCGATCGGTCCACGTGTCGTTCCCCAAGCCCCGATCCATCGACGCGCCGTCTCCTGATGCCCAATCGGTCCACGCGCTGTCTCCTGAGCCCCGATAGGTACACGCGTAGTCTCCTAAGCCGCGATCGGTCCACGCGCCGCCTCCTGAGCCCTAGTCGATCAACGTGAGTCTCCTAAGCCCCGACCGGTCCACGCGCCGTCTCCTGAGCCCCGATCGGTCCACGTATCGTCTCCTAAGCCCCGATCGGTCCACTCGTCGTCTCCTAAGTCCCGATCGGTCCACGCGCCGTCTCCGAGCCCCGATCGGTCCACGCGTCGTCTCCTAAACCCCGATCGGTCCACGCGCCGTCTCCTGTGCCCCGATCGGTCGACGCGTCCTCTCCTAAACCCCGATCGGTCCACGCGCCGTCTCCTGTGCCCCGATCGGTCGACGCGTCCTCCCCTAAACCCCGATCGGTCCACGCGTCGTCTCCTAAGCCCCGATCGGTCCACGCGTCGTCTCCTAAGCCCCGATCCGTCGACGCGTCGTCTCCTGAGCCACGATCAATTGACGCGTCTTCTCCTGAGCCCGATCGCTCCTCGCGCCGTCTCCTGAGCCCCGATCGGTCGACGCGTCGTCTTCTGAGCCCCGATCGATCCACGCGTCGTCTCCTGAGCCACGATCAATTGACGCGTCTTCTCCTGAGCCCGAACGCTCCTCGCGCCGTCTCCTGAGCCCCGATCGATCCACGCGCCGTCTCCTGAGCCCCGATCGGTCCACGCGTCGTTCCCCAAGCCCCGATCGGTCCACGCGCCGCCTCCGGAGCCCCAATCGATCAACGTGAGTCTCCTAAGCCCCGATCGGTCCACGTGCCGTCTCCGAGCACCGATCGGTCCACGCGTCGTCTCCTAAGCCCCGATCGGTCCACGCGCCGTCTCCGGAGCCTCAATCGATCAACGTGAGTCTCCTAAGCCCCGACCGGTCCACGCGCCGTCTCCTGAGCCCCGATCGGTCCACGTATCGTCTCCTAAGCCCCGATCGGTCCACTCGTCGTGTCCTAAGTCCCGATCGGTCCACGCGCCGTCTCCGAGCCCCGATCGGTCCACGCGTTGTCTCCTAAACCCCGATCGGTCCACGCGCCGTCTCCTGTGCCCCGATCGGTCGACGCGTCCT
Source organism: Netelia fuscicornis (assembly GCA_946811545.1). Lineage (NCBI taxonomy): Eukaryota > Metazoa > Arthropoda > Insecta > Hymenoptera > Ichneumonidae > Netelia > Netelia fuscicornis. The sequence continues at coordinate 24,632,899 of OX328012.1, read as the reverse complement.
CTCCTAAACCCCGATCGGTCCACGCGTCGTCTCCTAAGCCCCGATCGGTCCACGCGTCGTCTCCTAAGCCCCGATCCGTCGACGCGTCGTCTCCTGAGCCACGATCAATTGACGCGTCTTCTCCTGAGCCCGATCGCTCCTCGCGCCGTCTCCTGAGCCCCGATCGGTCCACGCGCCGTCTCCGAGCTCCGATCGGTCCACGCGCCGTCTCCTAAGCCCCGATCGGTCCAAGCGCCTCCTGCTAAGCCCCGATCGGTCCACGCGCCGTCTCCGAGCGCCGATCGGTCCACGCGTCGTCTCCTAAGCCCCGATCGGTCCCCGCGTCGTCTCCTAAGCCCCGATCCGTCGACGCGTCGTCTCCTGAGCCACGATCAATTGACGCGTCTTCTCCTGAGCCCGATCGCTCCTCGCGCCGTCTCCTGAGCCCCAATCGGTCCACGCGTCGTCTCCGAGCTCCGATCGGTCCACACGCCGTTTCCTAAGCCCCGATCGGTCCACGCGTCGTCTCCTAAGCCCCGATCCGTCGACGCGTTGTCTCCTGAGCCACGATCAATTGACGCGTCTTCTCCTGAGCCCGATCGCTCCTCGCGCCGTCTCCTGAGCCCCGATCGCTCCACGCGCAGTCGCCGAGCCTCGATCGGTTCACGCGAGGTCTCCTGAGCCCCGGTCGGTCCACGCGCCGTCGCCGCACCCTAATTGGTCCACGCGCAACCTCCTGAGCCCCAGTCGGTACACGCGCTGTCTCCGAGCCCCGATCGGTCCCCGCATAGTCTCCTAAGCCCCGCTCGGTTAACGCGTCGTCTCGGAGCCCCGATCGGTCCAGGCGCCGCTTCCTGAGCACCGACCGGTCCACGCGTCGTCTCCTGAGCCCCGATCGGTCGACGGGTCCCCTCCTAAGCCCCGATCGGTCCACGCGCCTTCTCCTGAGCCCCGATCGGTCCACGCGCCGTCTCCGAGCGCCGATCATTTCACGTGACGTCTCCTGAGCCCTGATCGTTCCACGCACCGTCTTCGAGCCCCGAGCGTTCCACGCGCCGTCTCCTGAGCCCCAATCGATCCACGCGCAAGCCTCCTGAGCCTCGATCGGTCCATGCGCCGTCGCCGAGCCGCGATCGTTCTACGCGCCGTCTCCGAGCCCCGATCGGTCCACGCGCCGTCTCCTGAACCCTGATACGTCCACACGCAGTCGCCGAGCCCCGACCGGTCCACGCGCGGCCTCCTGAGCCCCGGTCGGTTCACGCGCCGTCTCCGAGCCCCGATCGATCCACGCGTCGTCTTCTAAGCCCAGATGCCTCCTCGCGCCGTCTCCGAGCCACGATCGGTCCACGCGTCGTCTCCTGAGCCCCGATCGGTCCACGCGCCGTCTCCTGTGCCCCGATCGGTCGACGCGTCCTCTCCTAAACCCCGATCGGTCCACGCGTCGTCTCCTAAGCCCCGATCGGTCCACACGCCATCTCCGAGCCCCGATGGATTCACGCGTCGCCTCCTGAGCCCCGGTCGGTCCACGCGCCGTCTCCTGAGCCCCGATCGGTCCACGCGTCGTCTCCTAAGCCCCGATCGGTCCACGCGTCGTCTCCTAAGCCCCGATCCGTCGACGCGTCGTCTCCTGAGCCACGATCAATTGACGCGTCTTCTCCTGAGCCCGATCGCTCCTCGCGCCGTCTCCTGAGCCCCGATCGGTCCACGCGTCGTGTCCGAGCTCCGATCGGTCCATACGCCGTCTCCGAGCCACGATCGGTCCAGGCATCGCTTCCTGAGCCACGATCGGTCCACGCGCCGTATCCTAAGCCCCGATCGGTCCATGGGCCGTCTCTGAGCGCCGATAAGTTCAAGCGCCGTCTCCTGAGCCCCGATCGTTCCACGCGGCGTCTCCGAGCCCCGATCGATCCACGCGCCGTCTCCTGAGCCCCGATCGGTCCACGCGTCGTCTCCTAAGCCCCGATCGGTCCACGCGTCGTCTCCTACGCCCCGATCCGTCGACGCGTCGTCTCCTGAGCCACGATCAATTGACGCGTCTTCTCCTGAGCCCGATCGCTCCTCGCGCCGTCTACTGAGCCCCGATCGGTCCACGCGTCGTGTCCGAGCTCCGATCGGTCCATACGCCGTCTCCGAGCCACGATCGGTCCAGGCATCGCTTCCTGAGCCACGATCGGTCCACGCGCCGTATCCTAAGCCCCGATCGGTCCATGGGCCGTCTCTGAGCGCCGATAAGTTCAAGCGCCGTCTCCTGAGCCCCGATCGTTCCACGCGGCGTCTCCGAGCCCCGATCGATCCACGCGCCGTCTCCTGAGCCCCGATCGGTCGACGCGTCGTCTTTTGAGCCTCGATCGATCCACCCGTCGTCTCCTGAGCCCCAACCGCTCCACACGCCGTTACCTGAGCCCCGATCGGTCCACGCATCGTCTCCGAGCACCGATCGGTCCACGCGCCGTTTTCTGAGCACCGTTCGGTCCACGCGTCGTCTTCAAAGCCCCAATGCCTCCACGCGCCGTCTCCAAGCCCCGAGCGCCCCTCGCGCCGTCTCCTGAGCCCCGCTCGATCCATGCGTCGTCTTCTCAGCCCCGATGCCTCCACGCGCCGTCTTCGAGCCACGATCGGTCCAGGCGCCGCTTCTTGAGCCCCGATCGGTCCACGCGCCGTCTCGTAAGCCCCAATCGGTCTACGCGCCGTCTCAGAGCGCCGATCATTTCACGCGCCGTCTCGTGAGCCCCGATCATTCCACGCGCCGTCTCCGAGCCCCGATCCGTCCACGCGCCGTCTCCTGAGCCCGGATCGGTCCACGCGTCATCGCCGAATCCCCGATCCATACACGCGTCGTCTCCGAGCCTCGATCGGTCCACGCGCCGTCGCGGAGCCCCGATCGGTCCAGGCGTGGCCTCCTGAGCCTCTATCGGTCCACGCCCGGCCTCCTGAGCCCCGGTCGGTTCACGCGCCGTCTCCGAGCCCCGATCGATCCACGCGTCGTCTTCCAAGCCCAGATGCCTCCTCGCGCCGTCTCCTCAGCCCCGATCGGTCCAGGCGCCGCTTCCTGCGCCCCGATCGGTCCACGCGCCGTCTCCTAAGCCCCAATCGGTCCACGCGGCGTCTCCGAGCGCCGATCATTTCACGCGCCGTCTGCTGAGACCCGATCGTTCCACGCGCCGTCTCCGAGCCCCGATCGATCCACGCGCCGCCTCCTGAGCCCCGATCGGTCCACGCGCTGTCTCCTGAGCCCCGATAGGTACACGCGTCGTCTCCGAGCTCTGATCGGTCCACGCGCCGTATCCTAAGCCCCGATCGGTCCCCGTGCCATCTCTGAGCGTTGATAACTTCACGCGCCGTCTCCTGCGCCCCGATCGGTCCACGCGTCGTCTCCTAAGCCCCGATCGGTCCACGTGCCGTCTCTGAGCGCTGATAACTTCACGCGCCGTCTCCTAAGCCCCGGTCGGTCCGCGCGCCGTCACGTGAGCCCCGATCGGTCAACGCGTAGTCTCCTAAGCCCCGATCGGTCCACGCGCCGTCTCCGAGCGCCGATCGGTTCACGCGCCGTCTCCTGAGCCCCGATCGTTCCACGCGCCGTCTCCGAGCTCCGATCGGCCCACGCGCCGTCTCCTAAGCCCCGACCGGTCCAAGCGCCTTCTCTTAAGCCCTGATCGGTCCAGGCGCCGTCTCCGAGCGCGGATCGGTTCACGCGCCGTCACCTGAGCCCCGATTGTTCCACGCGCCGTCTCCGAGCCCCGATCGGTCCACGCGCCGTCTCCTGAGCCCGGATCGTTCCACGCGCCGTCCCCGAATCCTCGATCCGTACACGCGTCGTCTCCGAGCCTCGATCGGTCCATGCGCCGTCGCCGAGCCCCGATCGGTCCAGGCGTATCCTCCTGAGCCCCGGTCGGTCCACGCGCCGTCTCCTGAGCTCCGATCGTTCCACGCGCCGTCTCCGAGCCCCGATCGGTCCACGCGCCGTCTCCTGAGCCCCAATCGGTCCACACGCTGTCTCGTGAGCCCCGATAGGTACACGCGTCGTGTCCTACGCCCCGATCGGTCCACGCGTCGTCTCCTAAGCCCCGATCGGTCCACGCGCCGTCGCCGAGCCATGATCGGCCCACGCGAGGCTCCTGAGCCCCAGTCGGTCCGCGAGCCGTCTCCTGAGCCCCGATCGGTCGACGCGTCGTTTCCTGAACCCCGATCAGTCCACGCGCCGTCTCCTAAGCCCGGATCGTTCCACGCGCCGTCCTCGAGCCCCGATCGGTCCACGCGCCGTCTCCTGAGCCCGGATCTGTCCACGCGTCGTCTCCTAAGCCCCGATCCGTCGCCGCGTCGTCTCCTGAGCCCCGATCAATTGACGCGTCTTCTCCAGAGCCCCGATCGCTCCTCGCGCCGTCTCCTGAGCCCCGCTCGGTCCATGCGTCGTCTTCTTAGCCCCGATGCCTCCACGCGTCGTCTCCTAAGCCCCGATCGGTCCACGCGCCGTCTCCGGGCCCCGGTCGGTCCACGCACCATCTCCTGCTCTCCAATCGGTCCACGCGCCGGCTCCGGAGCCCCGATCGATCCACGCTAGGCTCCTGAGCCCCTGCCGGTCCGCGCGCCGTCTCCTGAGCCCCGAACGGTCGACGCGTCGTCTCCTAAGCCCCGATCCGTCGCAGCGTCGTCCCCTGAGCCCCGATCAATTGACGCGCGGCCTCCTTAGCCCCGGTCGGTCCACGCGCCGTCTCCGAGCCCCGATCAGTCCACGCATCGTCACCTGAGCCCCGATCGGTTAACGCGCCGCCTCCGAGCCCCGATCAGTCCACGCGCCGTCTCCTGAGCCCCGGTCGGTGCACGCGCCGTCTCCTAAGCTCCGATCGGGCCACGCGGCGTCGCCGAACACCAATTGGTCCACGCGAAACCGCCTGAGCCCCGATCGGTCCACGCGTCGTCTCCGAGCCCCGATCGGTCCACGCGCCGTCGCCGAGCCGCGATCGGTCCACGCGCGGCCTCCTGATCCCCGATTGGTTCACGCGCCGTATCCGAGCACCAATCGGTCCACGCGCTGTCTCCGAGCCCTGATCGGTCCACGCGTCGTCTCCGAGCCCCGATCGGTCTACGCGCCGTCGCCAAGCCATGATCGGTCCACGCGCGGCCTCCTGAGCCCCGGTCGGTCCACGCGCCGCCTACGGAGCCCCGATCGATCCACGCGAATCTCCTGAGCTCCGGTCGGTCGACGCGCCGTCTCCTGAGCCCCGATCGGTCCACGCGCCGTCTCCTAAGCCCCGATTCGTCGACGCGTCGTCTCCTGAGCCCTGATCAATTGACGCGTCTTCTCCTGAGCCCCGATCGCTTCTCGTGCCGCCTCCTGAGCCCCACTCCGTCGAGGCGTCGTCTCCGGAGCCCCGATCAATTGACGTGTCTTCTCTTGAGCCCCGATCGCTCCTCGCGCCGTCTCCTGAACCCCGCTCGGTCAATGCGTCGTCTTCTTAGCACGGATGCCTCCACGCGCCGTCTCCGAGCCACGATGGGTCCAGGCGCCGCTTCCTGCGCCCCGATCGGTCCACGTGCCGTCTCCTAAGCCCCAATCAGTCCACACGGCGTCTCCGAGCGCCGAACATTTAACGCGCCGTCTCCTGAGACCCGATCGTTCCACGCGCCGTCTCCGAGCCCCGATCGGTCCGCGTGCCGCATTCTAAGCCACGGTCCATCCACGCGCCGTCTCCGAGCCCCGCTCCATCCACGCGTCGTCTCCTAAGCCCCGATCGGTCCACGCGCCGTCTCCTAAGCCCCGATTGATCCACGCGCCGTCTCCCAGCCCCGATCGATCCACGCGCCGTCTCCTAAGCCCCAATCGGTCCACGCGTCGGCTCCTAAGCCCCGATCCATCGACGCGTCGTCTCCTGAGCCCCGATCGATCCACGCGCCGTCTCCTGAGCCCCGATCGCTCCACGCACCGTTTCCTGATCCCCGATCGGTCCACACGCCGTCTCCGAGCCCCGATCGGTCCGCGTGCCGCATTCTAAGCCACGGTCCATCCACGCGCCGTCTCCGAGCCCCGCTCGATTCACGCGTCGTCTCCTAAGCCCCGATCGGTCCACGCGCCGTCTCCTAAGCCCCTCTTGGTCCACGTGCCGTCTCCCAGCCCCGATCGGTCCACGCGCCGTCTCTTAAGCCCCAATCTGTCCACGACCCGTCTCCGAGCCCCGATCGGTGCACTCGCCGTCTCCTAAGCCCCGATCGGTCCACGCGCCGTCTCCGAGCCCCGATCGGTGCACGCGCCGTCTCCTAAGCCCCGATCGGTCCACGCGTCGTCTCCTGAGCCCCGATCGCGCCACACGCCGTTTCCTGAGCCCCGATCGGTCCACGCGTCGTCTTCAACGCCCCGATGCCTCCACGCGCCGTCTCCGAGCCACGATCGGTCCGTGCGCCGCTTCGACAACCCCGATCGGTCCACGCGCCGTCTCCTATGCCCCGATCGGTCCATGCGCCGTCTCCGAGCGCCGATCGGTTGACGCGCCGTCTCCTGAGCCCCGATCGTTCCACGCGCCGTCTCCTGAGCCCCAATCGGTCCACACGCTGTGTCGTGAGCCCCGATAGGTACACGCGTCGTCTCCTACGCCCGATCGGTCCACGCGTCGTCTCCTGATCCCAATCGGTCCACGCGGCGCCTCCGGAGCCCCGATCGATCTACGCGAGTCTCCTGAGACCCGATCGTTCCACGCGCCGTCTCCGAGCCCCGATCGGCCCGCGTGCCGCATTCTAAGCTACGGTCCATCAACGCGCCGTCTCCGAGCCCCGCTCCATCCACGCGTCGTCTCCTAAGCCCCGATCGGTCCACGCGCCGTCTCCTAAGCCCCGATTGATCCACGCGCCGTCTCCCAGCCCCGATCGATCCACGCGCCGTCTCCTAAGCCCCAATCGGTCCACGCGTCGGCTCCTAAGCCCCGATCCATCGACGCGTCGTCTCCTGAGCCCCGATCGATCCACGCGCCGCCTCCTGAGCCCCGATCGCTCCACGCACCGTTTCCTGATCCCCGATCGGTCCACACGCCGTCTCCGAGCCCCGATCGGTCCGCGTGCCGCATTCTAAGCCACGGTCCATCCACGCACCGTCTCCGAGCCCCGCTCGATTCACGCGTCGTCTCCTAAGCCCCGATCGGTCCGTGCGCCGCTTCCAGAGGCCTGTCGGTCCACGCGTCTTCTCCTGATCTCCGATCGGTCCACGCACCGTCTCCTAAGCCCCGATCATTCCACGCGCCGTCTCCGAGCCCCGATCGGTCCACGCGCCGTCTCCTAAGCCCCGATCGGTCAACGCGCCTTCTCCTCAGCCGCGATTGGTCCACGCGCCGTCTCCGAGCGCCGATCGGTTCACGCGCCGTCTCCTGAGCCCCGATCGCTCCACGCGCCGTCTCCGAGCACCGATCGGTCCACGCGCCGTCTCCTGAGCCCGGATCGGTCCACGCGCCGTCGCCGAACCCCAATTGGTCCACGCGCAACCGTCTGAGCCCCGGTTGGTCCACGCGCTGTCTCCGAGCCCCGATCGGTCCACGCGTCGTATCCGAACCCCGATCGGTCCACGCGCCGTCGCCGAGCCATGATCGGTCCACGCGCGGCCTCCTGAGCCCCGGTTGGTTCACGCGCCGTATCCGAGCCCCCATCGGTCCACGCGTCGTCTCCGAGCCCCGATCGGTCCACGCGCCGTCGTCGAGCCATGATCGGCCCACGCGAGGCTCCTGAGCCCCGGTCGGTCCGCGAGCCGTCTCCTGAGCCCCGATCGGTCGACGCGTCGTTTCCTGAACCCCGATCAGTCCACGCGCCGTCTCCTAAGCCCGGATCGTTCCACGCGCCGTCCTCGAGCCCCGATCGGTCCACGCGCCGTCTCCTGAGCCCGGATCGGTCCACGCGTCGGCTCCTAAGCCCCGATTGGTCCACGCGTCGTCTCCTAAGCCCCGATCCGTCGACATGTCGTCTCCTGAGCCCCGATCGATCCACGCGTCTTCTCCTGAGCCCCGACCGCTCCACGCGTCGTCTTCCAGCTCCGATCGGTCCATGCGCCGTTTCCGAGCCCCGATCGGTCCATGCGTCGTCTTCTAAGCGCCGATGCCTCCACGCGCCGTCTCCGAGCTCCGATCGGTCCACGCGCCGTCTCGAAGCCTCGATCCGTACACGCGTCGTCTCCGAGCCCCGATCGGTCCACGCGCCATCGCCGAACCCCGATTGCTCCACGCGCCGTTTTCTGAGCACCGTTCGGTCCATGCGTCGTCTTCTAAGCCCCGATGCCTCCACGCGCCGTCTCCGAGCCACGATCGGTGCAGGCGCCGCTTCCTGAGCACCGATCGGTCCACGCACTGTCTCCTGAGCCCCGATACATCCACGCGCAGTCGCCGAGCCCCGATCGGTCCACGCGCCGTCTCCGAGCCCCGATCGGTCCACGCATCGTCTCCTAAGCCCCGATCGGTGAACGCGCCGTCTCCCCGCCCCGATCGGTCCACGCGCCGTCTCCTGAGCCCCGATCATTCCACGCGCCGTATCCGAGCCCCAATCGGTCCACGCGCCGTCTCCTGAGCCCCGATCGTTCCACGCGCCGACTCCGAGCCCCGATCGTTCCACGCGGCGCCTCCGGAGCCCCCATCGATCCACGCGAGTCTCCTGAGCCCCAGTCGGTCCGCGCGCCGTCTCCTGAGCCCCGATTGTTCGACGCGTCGTCTCCTGAGCCCCGATCGATCCACGCGTCGTCTCCTGAGCCCCGATCGCGCCACACGCCGTTTCCTGAGCCCCGATCGGTAGACGCGCCGTCACCAAGCCCCGATCCGTACACGCGTCGTCTCCGAGCCCCGATGGGTCCACGCGCCGTCGCCTAGCCTCGATCGGTCCACGCGCAGCCTCCTAAGCCCCGGTCGGTCCACGCGCGGTCTCCTGAGCCCCAATCGGTCCACTCGCTGTCTCCTGATCCCCGATAGCTACACGCGTCGTCTCCTACGCCCCGATCGGTCCACGCGCCGCCTTCGTGCCCCGATCGGTCCACGCACCGCCTCCTGATACCCATCGGTCCACACGCCGTCTCCTGAGCCACGATCGATCCACATGCCGTCTCCGAGCCCCGATCGGTCCGCGTGCCGCATTCTAAGCCACGGTCCATCCACGCGCCGTCTCCGAGCCCCGATCGGTCCACGCGTCGTCTCCTAAGCCCTGATCGGTCCTCGTGCCTTCTGCGAGCCCCGAAGGGTCCACGCGCAGCCTCCTGAGCTCCGATCGGTCGACGCGTCGTCTCCTGAGCCCCGATCGATCCACGGGTCTTCCCCTGAGCCCCGACCGCTCCACGCGCCGTCTCCTGAGCCCGGATCGGTCCACGCGTCGTCTCCGAGCCCCGATCGGTCCACGCGCCGTCTCCTGAGCCCCGATCTGTCCACACCCCTTCTGCTGAGCCCCGATCTGTCGACGCGTCGTCTCCTAAGCCCCGACCGGTGCACGCGCCGTCTCCTGAGCCCAAATTGTCCACACGCTGTCTCGTGAGCCCCGATAGGTACACGCGACGTCTCCTAAGCCCCGATCGGTCCACGCGCCGCCTCCGAGCCCCGATCGGTCCACGCACTGTCTCCTGATCCCCATGGGTCCACGCGGCGCCTCCGGGGCCCCGATCGATCCACGCGAGGCTCCTAGGCCCCGATCGGTCCACGCGCAACCGCCTGAGCCCCAGTCGGTCGACTCGCTGTCTCCGAGCCCCGATCGGTCCACGCGTCGTCTCCGAGCCCCGATCGGTCCACGCGCCATCGCCGAGCCACGATCGGTCCACGCGCGGCCTCTTGAGCCCCGATCGGTCCACGCGCCGTCGCCGAGCCGCGATCGGTCCACGCGCGGTCTCCTGAGTCCCGGTTGGTTCACGCGCCGTATCCGAGCCCCAATCGGTCCACGCGCCGGCTCCTGAGCCCCGATCGGTCCACGCGCCGTCTCCTGAGCCCCGATCGCTCCACGCACCGTTTTCTGAGCACCGTTTGGTCCACGCGTCGTCTTCAAAGCCCCGATGCCTCCACGCGCCGTCTCCGAGCCACGATCCGTCCGTGCGCCGCTTCCAGAGCCCTCTCGGTCCACGCGTCGTCTCCTGATCTCCGATCGGTCCACACGCCATCTCCTAAGCCCCGATCATTCCACGCGCCATCTCTGAGCCCCGATCGGTCCACGCGCCGTCTCATAAGCCCCGATCGGACCACGTGCCTTCTCCTCAGCCCCGATCGGTCCACGCGCCGTCTCCGAGCGCCGATTAGTTCATGCGCCGTCTCCTGAGCCCCGATCGCTCCACGCTCCGTCTCCCAGCCCCGATCGGTCCACGCGCCGTCTCCTGAGCCCGGATCGGTCCACGCGCCGTCGCCGAACCCCAATTGGTCCACGCGCCATCGCCTGTGCCCCAGTCGGTCCACGCGCCGTCTCCGAGCGCCGATCGGTTCACGCGCCGTCTCCTGAGCCCCGATCGTTCCACGCGCCGTCTCCGAGCTCCGATCGGTCCACGCGCCGTCTCCTAATCCCCGATCGGTTCAAGCGCCTCCTGCTAAGCCCCGATCGGTCCAAGCGCCTTCTGCTAAGCCCCGATCGGTCCACGCGCCGTCTCCGAGCGCCGATCGGTTCACGCGCCGTCACCTGCGCCCCGATCGTTCCACGCGCCGTCTCCGAGCCCCGATCGGTCTACGCGCCGTCTCCTAAGCCCCGATCGGTCCACGCGCCGTCTCGGAGCGCCGATTGGTTCACGCGCCGTCTCCTGAGCCCCGATCGCTCCACGCGCAGTCGCCGAGCCTCGATCGGTCCACGCGCCGTCTCCTAAGCCCCGATTGGTGCAAGCGCCTTCTGCTAAGCCCCGATCGGTCCAAGCGCCTTCTGCTAAGCCCCGATCGGTCCACGCGCCGTCTCCGAGCGCCGATCGGTTCACGCGCCGTCACCTGAGCCCCGATCGTTCCACGCGCCGTCTCCGAGCCCCGATCGGTCTATGCGCCGTCTCCGAAGCCCCGATCAGTCCACGCGCCTTCTCCTCATCCCCCATCGGTCCACGCGCCGTCTCCGAGCCCCGATCGGTCCACGCGTCGTCTCCGAGCCCCGATGGGTCCACGCGCCGCCTCCTGAGCCCCGATCGATTCACGCATCGGCTCCTGAGCCCCGATCGATCCACGCGTCGTCTTCGAGCCCGGATCGATCCACGCGCCGTCTCGTAAGCCACAATCGGTCCACGCGCCGTCTCAGAGCGCCGATCATTTCACGCGCCGTCTCCTGAGCCCCGATCGTTCCACGCGCCGTCTCCGAGCCCCGATCGGTCCACGCGGCGTCTCCTGAGCCCCGATCGGTTCACGCATCGTCTCCTAAGCCCCGATACGTCCACGCGCCGTCTCCGAGCCACGATCCGTCCGTGCGCCGCTTCCAGAGCCCTCTCGGTCCACGCGTCGTCTCCTGATCTCCGATCGGTCCACACGCCATCTCCTAAGCCCCGATCATTCCACGCGCCATCTCCGAGCCCCGATCGGTCCACGCGCCGTCTCCTAAGCCCCGATCGGTCCACGCGCCGCCTCCGAGCCCCGATCGGTCCACGCGCTGTCTCCTGATCCCCATGGGTCCACGCGGCGCCTCCGGGGCCCCGATCGATCCACGCGAGGCTCCTAGGCCCCGATCGGTCCACGCGCAACCGCCTGAGCCCCAGTCGGTCGACTCGCTGTCTCCGAGCCCCGATCGGTCCACGCGTCGTCTCCGAGCCCCGATCGGTCCACGCGCCATCGCCGAGCCACGATCGGTCCACGCGCGGCCTCTTGAGCCCCGATCGGTCCACGCGCCGTCGCCGAGCCGCGATCGGTCCACGCGCGGTCTCCTGAGTCCCGGTTGGTTCACGCGCCGTATCCGAGCCCCAATCGGTCCACGCGCCGGCTCCTGAGCCCCGATCGGTCCACGCGCCGTCTCCTGAGCCCCGATCGCTCCACGCACCGTTTTCTGAGCACCGTTTGGTCCACGCGTCGTCTTCAAAGCCCCGATGCCTCCACGCGCCGTCTCCGAGCCACGATCCGTCCGTGCGCCGCTTCCAGAGCCCTCTCGGTCCACGCGTCGTCTCCTGATCTCCGATCGGTCCACACGCCATCTCCTAAGCCCCGATCATTCCACGCGCCATCTCTGAGCCCCGATCGGTCCACGCGCCGTCTCATAAGCCCCGATCAGACCACGTGCCTTCTCCTCAGCCCCGATCGGTCCACGCGCCGTCTCCGAGCGCCGATTAGTTCATGCGCCGTCTCCTGAGCCCCGATCGCTCCACGCTCCGTCTCCCAGCCCCGATCGGTCCACGCGCCGTCTCCTGAGCCCGGATCGGTCCACGCGCCGTCGCCGAACCCCAATTGGTCCACGCGCCATCGCCTGTGCCCCAGTCGGTCCACGCGCCGTCTCCGAGCGCCGATCGGTTCACGCGCCGTCTCCTGAGCCCCGATCGTTCCACGCGCCGTCTCCGAGCTCCGATCGGTCCACGCGCCGTCTCCTAATCCCCGATCGGTTCAAGCGCCTTCTGCTAAGCCCCGATCGGTCCAAGCGCCTTCTGCTAAGCCCCGATCGGTCCACGCGCCGTCTCCGAGCGCCGATCGGTTCACGCGCCGTCACCTGCGCCCCCATCGGTCCACGCGCCGTCTCCGAGCGCCGATCGGTTCACGCGCCGTCTCCTGAGCTCCGATCGTTCCACGCGCCGTCTCCGAGCCCCGATCCGTCCACGCGCCGTCTCCTGAGCCCGGATCGGTCCACGCGTCATCGCCGAATCCCCGATCCGTACACGCGTCGTCTCCGAGCCTCGATCGGTCCACGCGCCGTCGCGGAGCCCCGATCAGTCCAGGCGTGGCCTCCTGAGCCTCGATCGGTCCACGCGCGGCCTCCTGAGCCCCGGTCGGTTCACGCGCCGTCTCCGAGCTCCGATCGATCCACGCGTCGTCTTCGAAGCCCAGATGCCTCCTCGCGCCGTCTCCGAGCCACGATCGGTCCAGGCGCTGCTTCCTGAGCCCAATCGGTCCACGCATCGTCACCTAAGCCCCGATCGGTCCACGCGCCGTCACCGAGCCATGATCGGTCCACGCGCCGCTCCTGAGCCCCATGGGTCCACACGCCGTCGCCGAGCCGGGATCGGTCCACGCGCGGGCTTCTGAGTCCCGGTTGGTTCACGCGCCGTATCCGAGCCCCAATCGGTCCACGCGCCGGCTCCTGAGCCCCGATCGGTCCACGCGCCGTCTCCTGAGCCCCGATCGCTCCACGCACCGTTTTCTGAGCACCGTTTGGTCCACGCGTCGTCTTCAAAGCGCCGATGCCTCCACGCGCCGTCTGCGAGCCACGATCCGTCCGTGCGCCGCTTCCAGAGCCCTCTCGGTCCACGCGTCGTCTCCTGTACTCCGATCGGTCCACACGCCATCTCCTAAGCCCCGATCATTCCACGCGCCATCTCCGAGCCCCGATCGGTCGACGCGCCGTCTCATAAGCCCCGATCGGACCACGCGCCTTCTCCTAAGCCCCGATCGGTCCACGCGCCGTCGCCGAGCCTCGATCGGTCCACGCACCGTCTCCTGAGCCCCGATCGGTCCACGCGCCGTCTCCTAAGCCGCGATCCGTCCACGGGCCGTCTCCGAGCTGCTATCGGTAAACGGGCCGTCACCAAGCCCTGATCTGTACACGCGTCGTCTCCGAGCCCCGATCGGTCCACGCGCCGTCGCCGAGCCTCGATCGGTCCACGCGCAGCCTCCTGAGCGCCGATCGGTTCACACGCCGGCTCCGAGCCCGATCGGTCCACGCATCGTCTCCTAAGCCCCGATCGGTTAACGTGCCGTCTCCGAGCCCCGATCGGTCCACGCGCCGTCTCCTGAGCCCCGGTCGGTTCACGCGCGGCCTCCTGAGCCCCGATCGGTCCACGCGCCGTCGCCGAGCCGCGATCGGTCCACGCGCGGTCTCCTGAGTCCCGGTTGGTTCACGCGCCGTATCCGAGCCCCAATCGGTCCACGCGCCGGCTCCTGAGCCCCGATCGGTCCACGCGCCGTCTCCTGGGCCCCGATCGCTCTACGCACCGTTTTCTGAGCACCGTTTGGTCCACGCGTCGTCTTCAAAGCCCCGATGCCTCCACGCGCCGTCTCCGAGCCACGATCCCTCCACGCTCCGTCTCCCAGCCCCGATCGGTCCACGCGCCGTCTCCTGAGCCCGGATCGGTCCACGCGCCGTCGCCGAACCCCAATTGGTCCACGCGCCATCGCCTGTGCCCCAGTCGGTCCACGCGCCGTCTCCGAGCGCCGATCGGTTCACGCGCCGTCTCCTGAGCCCCGATCGTTCCACGCGCCGTCTCCGAGCTCCGATCGGTCCACGCGCCGTCTCCTAATCCCCGATCCGTTCAAGCGCCTTCTGCTAAGCCCCGATCGGTCCAAACGCCTTCTGCTAAGCCCCGATCGGTCCACGCGCCGTCTCCGAGCGCCGATCGGTTCACGCGCCGTCACCTGCGCCCCGATCGTTCCACGCGCCGTCTCCGAGCCCCGATCGGTCTACGCGCCGTCTCCTAAGCCCCGATCGGTCCACGCGCCGTCTCGGAGCGCCGATTGGTTCATGCGCCGTCTCCTGAGCCCCGATCGCTCCACGCGCAGTCGCCGAGCCTCGATCGGTCCACGCGCCGTCTCCTAAGCCCCGATTGGTCCAAGCGCCTTCTGCTAAGCCCCGATCGGTCCAAGCGCCTTCTGCTAAGCCCCGATCGGTCCACGCGCCGTCTCCGAGCGCCGATCGGTTCACGCGCCGTCACCTGAGCCCCGATCGTTCCACGCGCCGTCTCCGAGCCCCGATCGGTCTACGCGCCGTCTCCTAAGCCCCGATCGGTCCACGCGCCGTCTCGGAGCGCCGATTGGTTCACGCGCCGTCTCCTGAGCCCCGATCGCTCCACGCGCAGTCGCCGAGCCTCGATCGGTCCACGCGCCGTCTCCTAAGCCCCGATTGGTCCAAGCGCCTTCTGCTAAGCCCCGATCGGTCCAAGCGCCTTCTGCTAAGCCCCGATCGGTCCACGCGCCGTCTCCGAGCGCCGATCGGTTCACGCGCCGTCACCTGAGCCCCGATCGTTCCACGCGCCGTCTCCGAGCCCCGATCGGTCTATGCGCCGTCTCCTAAGCCCCGATCAGTCCACGCGCCTTCTCCTCATCCCCCATCGGTCCACGCGCCGTCTCCGAGCGCCGATCGGTTCAAACGCCGTCTCCTGAGCTCCGATCGTTCCACGCGCCGTCTCCGAGCCCCGATCCGTCCACGCGCCGTCTCCTGAGCCCGGATCGGTCCACGCGTCATCGCCGAATCCCCGATCCGTACACGCGTCGTCTCCGAGCCTCGATCGGTCCACGCGCCGTCGCGGAGCCCCGATCAGTCCAGGCGTGGCCTCCTGAGCCTCGATCGGTCCACGCGCGGCCTCCTGAGCCCCGGTCGGTTCACGCGCCGTCTCCGAGCTCCGATCGATCCACGCGTCGTCTTCGAAGCCCAGATGCCTCCTCGCGCCGTCTCCGAGCCACGATCGGTCCACGCGCCGTCTCCTGAGCCCGGATCGGTCCACGCGTCATCGCCGAATCCCCGATCCGTACACGCGTCGTCTCCGAGCCTCGATCGGTCCACGCGCCGTCGCGGAGCCCCGATCAGTCCAGGCGTGGCCTCCTGAGCCTCGATCGGTCCACGCGCGGCCTCCTAAGCCCCGATCGGTCCACGCGCCGTCTCCTAAGCCCCGATTGATCCACGCGCCGTCTCCCAGCCCCGATCGATCCACGCGCCGTCTCCTAAGCCCCAATCGGTCCACGCGTCGGCTCCTAAGCCCCGATCCATCGACGCGTCGTCTCCTGAGCCCCGATCGATCCACGCGCCGTCTCCTGAGCCCCGATCGCTCCACGCACCGTTTCCTGATCCCCGATCGGTCCACACGCCGTCTCCGAGCCCCGATCGGTCCGCGTGCCGCATTCTAAGCCACGGTCCATCCACGCGCCGTCTCCGAGCCCCGCTCGATTCACGCGTCGTCTCCTAAGCCCCGATCGGTCCACGCGCCGTCTCCTAAGCCCCTCTTGGTCCACGTGCCGTCTCCCAGCCCCGATCGGTCCACGCGCCGTCTCTTAAGCCCCAATCTGTCCACGACCCGTCTCCGAGCCCCGATCGGTGCACTCGCCGTCTCCTAAGCCCCGATCGGTCCACGCGCCGTCTCCGAGCCCCGATCGGTGCACGCGCCGTCTCCTAAGCCCCGATCGGTCCACACGTCGTCTCCTGAGCCCCGATCGCGCCACACGCCGTTTCCTGAGCCCCGATCGGTCCACGCGTCGTCTTCAACGCCCCGATGCCTCCACGCGCCGTCTCCGAGCCACGATCGGTCCGTGCGCCGCTTCGACAACCCCGATCGGTCCACGCGCCGTCTCCTATGCCCCGATCGGTCCATGCGCCGTCTCCGAGCGCCGATCGGTTGACGCGCCGTCTCCTGAGCCCCGATCGTTCCACGCGCCGTCTCCTGAGCCCCAATCGGTCCACACGCTGTGTCGTGAGCCCCGATAGGTACACGCGTCGTCTCCTACGCCCGATCGGTCCACGCGTCGTCTCCTGATCCCAATCGGTCCACGCGGCGCCTCCGGAGCCCCGATCGATCTACGCGAGTCTCCTGAGACCCGATCGTTCCACGCGCCGTCTCCGAGCCCCGATCGGCCCGCGTGCCGCATTCTAAGCTACGGTCCATCAACGCGCCGTCTCCGAGCCCCGCTCCATCCACGCGTCGTCTCCTAAGCCCCGATCGGTCCACGCGCCGTCTCCTAAGCCCCGATTGATCCACGCGCCGTCTCCCAGCCCCGATCGATCCACGCGCCGTCTCCTAAGCCCCAATCGGTCCACGCGTCGGCTCCTAAGCCCCGATCCATCGACGCGTCGTCTCCTGAGCCCCGATCGATCCACGCGCCGCCTCCTGAGCCCCGATCGCTCCACGCACCGTTTCCTGATCCCCGATCGGTCCACACGCCGTCTCCGAGCCCCGATCGGTCCGCGTGCCGCATTCTAAGCCACGGTCCATCCACGCACCGTCTCCGAGCCCCGCTCGATTCACGCGTCGTCTCCTAAGCCCCGATCGGTCCGTGCGCCGCTTCCAGAGGCCTGTCGGTCCACGCGTCTTCTCCTGATCTCCGATCGGTCCACGCACCGTCTCCTAAGCCCCGATCATTCCACGCGCCGTCTCCGAGCCCCGATCGGTCCACGCGCCGTCTCCTAATCCCCGATCGGTTCAAGCGCCTTCTGCTAAGCCCCGATCGGTCCAAACGCCTTCTGCTAAGCCCCGATCGGTCCACGCGCCGTCTCCGAGCGCCGATCGGTTCACGCGCCGTCACCTGCGCCCCGATCGTTCCACGCGCCGTCTCCGAGCCCCGATCGGTCTACGCGCCGTCTCCTAAGCCCCGATCGGTCCACGCGCCGTCTCGGAGCGCCGATTGGTTCATGCGCCGTCTCCTGAGCCCCGATCGCTCCACGCGCAGTCGCCGAGCCTCGATCGGTCCACGCGCCGTCTCCTAAGCCCCGATTGGTCCAAGCGCCTTCTGCTAAGCCCCGATCGGTCCAAGCGCCTTCTGCTAAGCCCCGATCGGTCCACGCGCCGTCTCCGAGCGCCGATCGGTTCACGCGCCGTCACCTGAGCCCCGATCGTTCCACGCGCCGTCTCCGAGCCCCGATCGGTCTACGCGCCGTCTCCTAAGCCCCGATCGGTCCACGCGCCGTCTCGGAGCGCCGATTGGTTCACGCGCCGTCTCCTGAGCCCCGATCGCTCCACGCGCAGTCGCCGAGCCTCGATCGGTCCACGCGCCGTCTCCTAAGCCCCGATTGGTCCAAGCGCCTTCTGCTAAGCCCCGATCGGTCCAAGCGCCTTCTGCTAAGCCCCGATCGGTCCACGCGCCGTCTCCGAGCGCCGATCGGTTCACGCGCCGTCACCTGAGCCCCGATCGTTCCACGCGCCGTCTCCGAGCCCCGATCGGTCTATGCGCCGTCTCCTAAGCCCCGATCAGTCCACGCGCCTTCTCCTCATCCCCCATCGGTCCACGCGCCGTCTCCGAGCGCCGATCGGTTCAAACGCCGTCTCCTGAGCTCCGATCGTTCCACGCGCCGTCTCCGAGCCCCGATCCGTCCACGCGCCGTCTCCTGAGCCCGGATCGGTCCACGCGTCATCGCCGAATCCCCGATCCGTACACGCGTCGTCTCCGAGCCTCGATCGGTCCACGCGCCGTCGCGGAGCCCCGATCAGTCCAGGCGTGGCCTCCTGAGCCTCGATCGGTCCACGCGCGGCCTCCTGAGCCCCGGTCGGTTCACGCGCCGTCTCCGAGCTCCGATCGATCCACGCGTCGTCTTCGAAGCCCAGATGCCTCCTCGCGCCGTCTCCGAGCCACGATCGGTCCACGCGCCGTCTCCTGAGCCCGGATCGGTCCACGCGTCATCGCCGAATCCCCGATCCGTACACGCGTCGTCTCCGAGCCTCGATCGGTCCACGCGCCGTCGCGGAGCCCCGATCAGTCCAGGCGTGGCCTCCTGAGCCTCGATCGGTCCACGCGCGGCCTCCTAAGCCCCGATCGGTCCACGCGCCGTCTCCTAAGCCCCGATTGATCCACGCGCCGTCTCCCAGCCCCGATCGATCCACGCGCCGTCTCCTAAGCCCCAATCGGTCCACGCGTCGGCTCCTAAGCCCCGATCCATCGACGCGTCGTCTCCTGAGCCCCGATCGATCCACGCGCCGTCTCCTGAGCCCCGATCGCTCCACGCACCGTTTCCTGATCCCCGATCGGTCCACACGCCGTCTCCGAGCCCCGATCGGTCCGCGTGCCGCATTCTAAGCCACGGTCCATCCACGCGCCGTCTCCGAGCCCCGCTCGATTCACGCGTCGTCTCCTAAGCCCCGATCGGTCCACGCGCCGTCTCCTAAGCCCCTCTTGGTCCACGTGCCGTCTCCCAGCCCCGATCGGTCCACGCGCCGTCTCTTAAGCCCCAATCTGTCCACGACCCGTCTCCGAGCCCCGATCGGTGCACTCGCCGTCTCCTAAGCCCCGATCGGTCCACGCGCCGTCTCCGAGCCCCGATCGGTGCACGCGCCGTCTCCTAAGCCCCGATCGGTCCACGCGTCGTCTCCTGAGCCCCGATCGCGCCACACGCCGTTTCCTGAGCCCCGATCGGTCCACGCGTCGTCTTCAACGCCCCGATGCCTCCACGCGCCGTCTCCGAGCCACGATCGGTCCGTGCGCCGCTTCGACAACCCCGATCGGTCCACGCGCCGTCTCCTATGCCCCGATCGGTCCATGCGCCGTCTCCGAGCGCCGATCGGTTGACGCGCCGTCTCCTGAGCCCCGATCGTTCCACGCGCCGTCTCCTGAGCCCCAATCGGTCCACACGCTGTGTCGTGAGCCCCGATAGGTACACGCGTCGTCTCCTACGCCCGATCGGTCCACGCGTCGTCTCCTGATCCCAATCGGTCCACGCGGCGCCTCCGGAGCCCCGATCGATCTACGCGAGTCTCCTGAGACCCGATCGTTCCACGCGCCGTCTCCGAGCCCCGATCGGCCCGCGTGCCGCATTCTAAGCTACGGTCCATCAACGCGCCGTCTCCGAGCCCCGCTCCATCCACGCGTCGTCTCCTAAGCCCCGATCGGTCCACGCGCCGTCTCCTAAGCCCCGATTGATCCACGCGCCGTCTCCCAGCCCCGATCGATCCACGCGCCGTCTCCTAAGCCCCAATCGGTCCACGCGTCGGCTCCTAAGCCCCGATCCATCGACGCGTCGTCTCCTGAGCCCCGATCGATCCACGCGCCGCCTCCTGAGCCCCGATCGCTCCACGCACCGTTTCCTGATCCCCGATCGGTCCACACGCCGTCTCCGAGCCCCGATCGGTCCGCGTGCCGCATTCTAAGCCACGGTCCATCCACGCACCGTCTCCGAGCCCCGCTCGATTCACGCGTCGTCTCCTAAGCCCCGATCGGTCCGTGCGCCGCTTCCAGAGGCCTGTCGGTCCACGCGTCTTCTCCTGATCTCCGATCGGTCCACGCACCGTCTCCTAAGCCCCGATCATTCCACGCGCCGTCTCCGAGCCCCGATCGGTCCACGCGCCGTCTCCTAAGCCCCGATCGGTCAACGCGCCTTCTCCTCAGCCGCGATTGGTCCACGCGCCGTCTCCGAGCGCCGATCGGTTCACGCGCCGTCTCCTGAGCCCCGATCGCTCCACGCGCCGTCTCCGAGCACCGATCGGTCCACGCGCCGTCTCCTGAGCCCGGATCGGTCCACGCGCCGTCGCCGAACCCCAATTGGTCCACGCGCAACCGTCTGAGCCCCGGTTGGTCCACGCGCTGTCTCCGAGCCCCGATCGGTCCACGCGTCGTATCCGAACCCCGATCGGTCCACGCGCCGTCGCCGAGCCATGATCGGTCCGCGCGCGGCCTCCTGAGCCCCGGTTGGTTCACGCGCCGTATCCGAGCCCCCATCGGTCCACGCGTCGTCTCCGAGCCCCGATCGGTCCACGCGCCGTCGTCGAGCCATGATCGGCCCACGCGAGGCTCCTGAGCCCCGGTCGGTCCGCGAGCCGTCTCCTGAGCCCCGATCGGTCGACGCGTCGTTTCCTGAACCCCGATCAGTCCACGCGCCGTCTCCTAAGCCCGGATCGTTCCACGCGCCGTCCTCGAGCCCCGATCGGTCCACGCGCCGTCTCCTGAGCCCGGATCGGTCCACGCGTCGGCTCCTAAGCCCCGATTGGTCCACGCGTCGTCTCCTAAGCCCCGATCCGTCGACATGTCGTCTCCTGAGCCCCGATCGATCCACGCGTCTTCTCCTGAGCCCCGACCGCTCCACGCGTCGTCTTCCAGCTCCGATCGGTCCATGCGCCGTTTCCGAGCCCCGATCGGTCCATGCGTCGTCTTCTAAGCGCCGATGCCTCCACGCGCCGTCTCCGAGCTCCGATCGGTCCACGCGCCGTCTCGAAGCCTCGATCCGTACACGCGTCGTCTCCGAGCCCCGATCGGTCCACGCGCCATCGCCGAACCCCGATTGCTCCACGCGCCGTTTTCTGAGCACCGTTCGGTCCATGCGTCGTCTTCTAAGCCCCGATGCCTCCACGCGCCGTCTCCGAGCCACGATCGGTGCAGGCGCCGCTTCCTGAGCACCGATCGGTCCACGCGCTGTCTCCTGAGCCCCGATACATCCACGCGCAGTCGCCGAGCCCCGATCGGTCCACGCGCCGTCTCCGAGCCCCGATCGGTCCACGCATCGTCTCCTAAGCCCCGATCGGTGAACGCGCCGTCTCCCCGCCCCGATCGGTCCACGCGCCGTCTCCTGAGCCCCGATCATTCCACGCGCCGTATCCGAGCCCCAATCGGTCCACGCGCCGTCTCCTGAGCCCCGATCGTTCCACGCGCCGACTCCGAGCCCCGATCGTTCCACGCGGCGCCTCCGGAGCCCCCATCGATCCACGCGAGTCTCCTGAGCCCCAGTCGGTCCGCGCGCCGTCTCCTGAGCCCCGATCGTTCCACGCGCCGTCTCCTGAGCCCCAATCCGTCCACACGCTGTGTCGTGAGCCCCGATAGGTACACGCGTCGTCTCCTACGCCCGATCGGTCCACGCGTCGTCTCCTGATCCCAATCGGTCCACGCGGCGCCTCCGGAGCCCCGATCGATCTACGCGAGTCTCCTGAGACCCGATCGTTCCACGCGCCGTCTCCGAGCCCCGATCGGCCCGCGTGCCGCATTCTAAGCTACGGTCCATCAACGCGCCGTCTCCGAGCCCCGCTCCATCCACGCGTCGTCTCCTAAGCCCCGATCGGTCCACGCGCCGTCTCCTAAGCCCCGATTGATCCACGCGCCGTCTCCCAGCCCCGATCGATCCACGCGCCGTCTCCTAAGCCCCAATCGGTCCACGCGTCGGCTCCTAAGCCCCGATCCATCGACGCGTCGTCTCCTGAGCCCCGATCGATCCACGCGCCGCCTCCTGAGCCCCGATCGCTCCACGCACCGTTTCCTGATCCCCGATCGGTCCACACGCCGTCTCCGAGCCCCGATCGGTCCGCGTGCCGCATTCTAAGCCACGGTCCATCCACGCACCGTCTCCGAGCCCCGCTCGATTCACGCGTCGTCTCCTAAGCCCCGATCGGTCCGTGCGCCGCTTCCAGAGGCCTGTCGGTCCACGCGTCTTCTCCTGATCTCCGATCGGTCCACGCACCGTCTCCTAAGCCCCGATCATTCCACGCGCCGTCTCCGAGCCCCGATCGGTCCACGCGCCGTCTCCTAAGCCCCGATCGGTCAACGCGCCTTCTCCTCAGCCGCGATTGGTCCACGCGCCGTCTCCGAGCGCCGATCGGTTCACGCGCCGTCTCCTGAGCCCCGATCGCTCCACGCGCCGTCTCCGAGCACCGATCGGTCCACGCGCCGTCTCCTGAGCCCGGATCGGTCCACGCGCCGTCGCCGAACCCCAATTGGTCCACGCGCAACCGTCTGAGCCCCGGTTGGTCCACGCGCTGTCTCCGAGCCCCGATCGGTCCACGCGTCGTATCCGAACC
The DNA here is from genome assembly GCA_946811545.1 of Netelia fuscicornis. Lineage (NCBI taxonomy): Eukaryota > Metazoa > Arthropoda > Insecta > Hymenoptera > Ichneumonidae > Netelia > Netelia fuscicornis. The sequence goes on along the minus strand of OX328012.1, from coordinate 24,610,425 downwards.
CCGATCGGTCCACGCGCCGTCGCCGAGCCATGATCGGTCCACGCGCGGCCTCCTGAGCCCCGGTTGGTTCACGCGCCGTATCCGAGCCCCCATCGGTCCACGCGTCGTCTCCGAGCCCCGATCGGTCCACGCGCCGTCGTCGAGCCATGATCGGCCCACGCGAGGCTCCTGAGCCCCGGTCGGTCCGCGAGCCGTCTCCTGAGCCCCGATCGGTCGACGCGTCGTTTCCTGAACCCCGATCAGTCCACGCGCCGTCTCCTAAGCCCGGATCGTTCCACGCGCCGTCCTCGAGCCCCGATCGGTCCACGCGCCGTCTCCTGAGCCCGGATCGGTCCACGCGTCGGCTCCTAAGCCCCGATTGGTCCACGCGTCGTCTCCTAAGCCCCGATCCGTCGACATGTCGTCTCCTGAGCCCCGATCGATCCACGCGTCTTCTCCTGAGCCCCGACCGCTCCACGCGTCGTCTTCCAGCTCCGATCGGTCCATGCGCCGTTTCCGAGCCCCGATCGGTCCATGCGTCGTCTTCTAAGCGCCGATGCCTCCACGCGCCGTCTCCGAGCTCCGATCGGTCCACGCGCCGTCTCGAAGCCTCGATCCGTACACGCGTCGTCTCCGAGCCCCGATCGGTCCACGCGCCATCGCCGAACCCCGATTGCTCCACGCGCCGTTTTCTGAGCACCGTTCGGTCCATGCGTCGTCTTCTAAGCCCCGATGCCTCCACGCGCCGTCTCCGAGCCACGATCGGTGCAGGCGCCGCTTCCTGAGCACCGATCGGTCCACGCGCTGTCTCCTGAGCCCCGATACATCCACGCGCAGTCGCCGAGCCCCGATCGGTCCACGCGCCGTCTCCGAGCCCCGATCGGTCCACGCATCGTCTCCTAAGCCCCGATCGGTGAACGCGCCGTCTCCCCGCCCCGATCGGTCCACGCGCCGTCTCCTGAGCCCCGATCATTCCACGCGCCGTATCCGAGCCCCAATCGGTCCACGCGCCGTCTCCTGAGCCCCGATCGTTCCACGCGCCGACTCCGAGCCCCGATCGTTCCACGCGGCGCCTCCGGAGCCCCCATCGATCCACGCGAGTCTCCTGAGCCCCAGTCGGTCCGCGCGCCGTCTCCTGAGCCCCGATTGTTCGACGCGTCGTCTCCTGAGCCCCGATCGATCCACGCGTCGTCTCCTGAGCCCCGATCGCGCCACACGCCGTTTCCTGAGCCCCGATCGGTAGACGCGCCGTCACCAAGCCCCGATCCGTACACGCGTCGTCTCCGAGCCCCGATGGGTCCACGCGCCGTCGCCTAGCCTCGATCGGTCCACGCGCAGCCTCCTAAGCCCCGGTCGGTCCACGCGCGGTCTCCTGAGCCCCAATCGGTCCACTCGCTGTCTCCTGATCCCCGATAGCTACACGCGTCGTCTCCTACGCCCCGATCGGTCCACGCGCCGCCTTCGTGCCCCGATCGGTCCACGCACCGCCTCCTGATACCCATCGGTCCACACGCCGTCTCCTGAGCCACGATCGATCCACATGCCGTCTCCGAGCCCCGATCGGTCCGCGTGCCGCATTCTAAGCCACGGTCCATCCACGCGCCGTCTCCGAGCCCCGATCGGTCCACGCGTCGTCTCCTAAGCCCTGATCGGTCCTCGTGCCTTCTGCGAGCCCCGAAGGGTCCACGCGCAGCCTCCTGAGCTCCGATCGGTCGACGCGTCGTCTCCTGAGCCCCGATCGATCCACGGGTCTTCCCCTGAGCCCCGACCGCTCCACGCGCCGTCTCCTGAGCCCGGATCGGTCCACGCGTCGTCTCCGAGCCCCGATCGGTCCACGCGCCGTCTCCTGAGCCCCGATCTGTCCACACCCCTTCTGCTGAGCCCCGATCTGTCGACGCGTCGTCTCCTAAGCCCCGACCGGTGCACGCGCCGTCTCCTGAGCCCAAATTGTCCACACGCTGTCTCGTGAGCCCCGATAGGTACACGCGACGTCTCCTAAGCCCCGATCGGTCCACGCGCCGCCTCCGAGCCCCGATCGGTCCACGCACTGTCTCCTGATCCCCATGGGTCCACGCGGCGCCTCCGGGGCCCCGATCGATCCACGCGAGGCTCCTAGGCCCCGATCGGTCCACGCGCAACCGCCTGAGCCCCAGTCGGTCGACTCGCTGTCTCCGAGCCCCGATCGGTCCACGCGTCGTCTCCGAGCCCCGATCGGTCCACGCGCCATCGCCGAGCCACGATCGGTCCACGCGCGGCCTCTTGAGCCCCGATCGGTCCACGCGCCGTCGCCGAGCCGCGATCGGTCCACGCGCGGTCTCCTGAGTCCCGGTTGGTTTACGCGCCGTATCCGAGCCCCAATCGGTCCACGCGCCGGCTCCTGAGCCCCGATCGGTCCACGCGCCGTCTCCTGAACCCCGATCGCTCCACGCACCGTTTTCTGAGCACCGTTTGGTCCACGCGTCGTCTTCAAAGCCCCGATGCCTCCACGCGCCGTCTCCGAGCCACGATCCGTCCGTGCGCCGCTTCCAGAGCCCTCTCGGTCCACGCGTCGTCTCCTGATCTCCGATCGGTCCACACGCCATCTCCTAAGCCCCGATCATTCCACGCGCCATCTCTGAGCCCCGATCGGTCCACGCGCCGTCTCATAAGCCCCGATCGGACCACGTGCCTTCTCCTCAGCCCCGATCGGTCCACGCGCCGTCTCCGATCGCCGATTAGTTCATGCGCCGTCTCCTGAGCCCCGATCGCTCCACGCTCCGTCTCCCAGCCCCGATCGGTCCACGCGCCGTCTCCTGAGCCCGGATCGGTCCACGCGCCGTCGCCGAACCCCAATTGGTCCACGCGCCATCGCCTGTGCCCCAGTCGGTCCACGCGCCGTCTCCGAGCGCCGATCGGTTCACGCGCCGTCTCCTGAGCCCCGATCGTTCCACGCGCCGTCTCCGAGCTCCGATCGGTCCACGCGCCGTCTCCTAATCCCCGATCGGTTCAAGCGCCTCCTGCTAAGCCCCGATCGGTCCAAGCGCCTTCTGCTAAGCCCCGATCGGTCCACGCGCCGTCTCCGAGCGCCGATCGGTTCACGCGCCGTCACCTGCGCCCCGATCGTTCCACGCGCCGTCTCCGAGCCCCGATCGGTCTACGCGCCGTCTCCTAAGCCCCGATCGGTCCACGCGCCGTCTCGGAGCGCCGATTGGTTCACGCGCCGTCTCCTGAGCCCCGATCGCTCCACGCGCAGTCGCCGAGCCTCGATCGGTCCACGCGCCGTCTCCTAAGCCCCGATTGGTGCAAGCGCCTTCTGCTAAGCCCCGATCGGTCCAAGCGCCTTCTGCTAAGCCCCGATCGGTCCACGCGCCGTCTCCGAGCGCCGATCGGTTCACGCGCCGTCACCTGAGCCCCGATCGTTCCACGCGCCGTCTCCGAGCCCCGATCGGTCTATGCGCCGTCTCCGAAGCCCCGATCAGTCCACGCGCCTTCTCCTCATCCCCCATCGGTCCACGCGCCGTCTCCGAGCCCCGATCGGTCCACGCGTGGTCTCCGAGCCCCGATGGGTCCACGCGCCGCCTCCTGAGCCCCGATCGATTCACGCATCGGCTCCTGAGCCCCGATCGATCCACGCGTCGTCTTCGAGCCCGGATCGATCCACGCGCCGTCTCGTAAGCCACAATCGGTCCACGCGCCGTCTCAGAGCGCCGATCATTTCACGCGCCGTCTCCTGAGCCCCGATCGTTCCACGCGCCGTCTCCGAGCCCCGATCGGTCCACGCGGCGTCTCCTGAGCCCCGATCGGTTCACGCATCGTCTCCTAAGCCCCGATACGTCCACGCGCCGTCTCCGAGCCACGATCCGTCCGTGCGCCGCTTCCAGAGCCCTCTCGGTCCACGCGTCGTCTCCTGATCTCCGATCGGTCCACACGCCATCTCCTAAGCCCCGATCATTCCACGCGCCATCTCCGAGCCCCGATCGGTCCACGCGCCGTCTCCTAAGCCCCGATCGGTCCACGCGCCGCCTCCGAGCCCCGATCGGTCCACGCGCTGTCTCCTGATCCCCATGGGTCCACGCGGCGCCTCCGGGGCCCCGATCGATCCACGCGAGGCTCCTAGGCCCCGATCGGTCCACGCGCAACCGCCTGAGCCCCAGTCGGTCGACTCGCTGTCTCCGCGCCCCGATCGGTCCACGCGTCGTCTCCGAGCCCCGATCGGTCCACGCGCCATCGCCGAGCCACGATCGGTCCACGCGCGGCCTCTTGAGCCCCGATCGGTCCACGCGCCGTCGCCGAGCCGCGATCGGTCCACGCGCGGTCTCCTGAGTCCCGGTTGGTTCACGCGCCGTATCCGAGCCCCAATCGGTCCACGCGCCGGCTCCTGAGCCCCGATCGGTCCACGCGCCGTCTCCTGAGCCCCGATCGCTCCACGCACCGTTTTCTGAGCACCGTTTGGTCCACGCGTCGTCTTCAAAGCCCCGATGCCTCCACGCGCCGTCTCCGAGCCACGATCCGTCCGTGCGCCGCTTCCAGAGCCCTCTCGGTCCACGCGTCGTCTCCTGATCTCCGATCGGTCCACACGCCATCTCCTAAGCCCCGATCATTCCACGCGCCATCTCTGAGCCCCGATCGGTCCACGCGCCGTCTCATAAGCCCCGATCAGACCACGTGCCTTCTCCTCAGCCCCGATCGGTCCACGCGCCGTCTCCGAGCGCCGATTAGTTCATGCGCCGTCTCCTGAGCCCCGATCGCTCCACGCTCCGTCTCCCAGCCCCGATCGGTCCACGCGCCGTCTCCTGAGCCCGGATCGGTCCACGCGCCGTCGCCGAACCCCAATTGGTCCACGCGCCATCGCCTGTGCCCCAGTCGGTCCACGCGCCGTCTCCGAGCGCCGATCGGTTCACGCGCCGTCTCCTGAGCCCCGATCGTTCCACGCGCCGTCTCCGAGCTCCGATCGGTCCACGCGCCGTCTCCTAATCCCCGATCGGTTCAAGCGCCTTCTGCTAAGCCCCGATCGGTCCAAGCGCCTTCTGCTAAGCCCCGATCGGTCCACGCGCCGTCTCCGAGCGCCGATCGGTTCACGCGCCGTCACCTGCGCCCCCATCGGTCCACGCGCCGTCTCCGAGCGCCGATCGGTTCACGCGCCATCTCCTGAGCTCCGATCGTTCCACGCGCCGTCTCCGAGCCCCGATCCGTCCACGCGCCGTCTCCTGAGCCCGGATCGGTCCACGCGTCATCGCCGAATCCCCGATCCGTACACGCGTCGTCTCCGAGCCTCGATCGGTCCACGCGCCGTCGCGGAGCCCCGATCAGTCCAGGCGTGGCCTCCTGAGCCTCGATCGGTCCACGCGCGGCCTCCTGAGCCCCGGTCGGTTCACGCGCCGTCTCCGAGCTCCGATCGATCCACGCGTCGTCTTCGAAGCCCAGATGCCTCCTCGCGCCGTCTCCGAGCCACGATCGGTCCAGGCGCTGCTTCCTGAGCCCAATCGGTCCACGCATCGTCACCTAAGCCCCGATCGGTCCACGCGCCGTCACCGAGCCATGATCGGTCCACGCGCCGCTCCTGAGCCCCATGGGTCCACACGCCGTCGCCGAGCCGGGATCGGTCCACGCGCGGGCTTCTGAGTCCCGGTTGGTTCACGCGCCGTATCCGAGCCCCAACCGGTCCACGCGCCGGCTCCTGAGCCCCGATCGGTCCACGCGCCGTCTCCTGAGCCCCGATCGCTCCACGCACCGTTTTCTGAGCACCGTTTGGTCCACGCGTCGTCTTCAAAGCGCCGATGCCTCCACGCGCCGTCTGCGAGCCACGATCCGTCCGTGCGCCGCTTCCAGAGCCCTCTCGGTCCACGCGTCGTCTCCTGTACTCCGATCGGTCCACACGCCATCTCCTAAGCCCCGATCATTCCACGCGCCATCTCCGAGCCCCGATCGGTCGACGCGCCGTCTCATAAGCCCCGATCGGACCACGCGCCTTCTCCTAAGCCCCGATCGGTCCACGCGCCGTCGCCGAGCCTCGATCGGTCCACGCACCGTCTCCTGAGCCCCGATCGGTCCACGCGCCGTCTCCTAAGCCGCGATCCGTCCACGGGCCGTCTCCGAGCTGCTATCGGTAAACGGGCCGTCACCAAGCCCTGATCTGTACACGCGTCGTCTCCGAGCCCCGATCGGTCCACGCGCCGTCGCCGAGCCTCGATCGGTCCACGCGCAGCCTCCTGACCGCCGATCGGTTCACACGCCGGCTCCGAGCCCGATCGGTCCACGCATCGTCTCCTAAGCCCCGATCGGTTAACGTGCCGTCTCCGAGCCCCGATCGGTCCACGCGCCGTCTCCTGAGCCCCGGTCGGTTCACGCGCGGCCTCCTGAGGCCCGATCGGTCCACGCGCCGTCGCCGAGCCGCGATCGGTCCACGCGCGGTCTCCTGAGTCCCGGTTGGTTCACGCGCCGTATCCGAGCCCCAATCGGTCCACGCGCCGGCTCCTGAGCCCCGATCGGTCCACGCGCCGTCTCCTGGGCCCCGATCGCTCCACGCACCGTTTTCTGAGCACCGTTTGGTCCACGCGTCGTCTTCAAAGCCCCGATGCCTCCACGCGCCGTCTCCGAGCCACGATCCCTCCACGCTCCGTCTCCCAGCCCCGATCGGTCCACGCGCCGTCTCCTGAGCCCGGATCGGTCCACGCGCCGTCGCCGAACCCCAATTGGTCCACGCGCCATCGCCTGTGCCCCAGTCGGTCCACGCGCCGTCTCCGAGCGCCGATCGGTTCACGCGCCGTCTCCTGAGCCCCGATCGTTCCACGCGCCGTCTCCGAGCTCCGATCGGTCCACGCGCCGTCTCCTAATCCCCGATCGGTTCAAGCGCCTTCTGCTAAGCCCCGATCGGTCCAAACGCCTTCTGCTAAGCCCCGATCGGTCCACGCGCCGTCTCCGAGCGCCGATCGGTTCACGCGCCGTCACCTGCGCCCCGATCGTTCCACGCGCCGTCTCCGAGCCCCGATCGGTCTACGCGCCGTCTCCTAAGCCCCGATCGGTCCACGCGCCGTCTCGGAGCGCCGATTGGTTCATGCGCCGTCTCCTGAGCCCCGATCGCTCCACGCGCAGTCGCCGAGCCTCGATCGGTCCACGCGCCGTCTCCTAAGCCCCGATTGGTCCAAGCGCCTTCTGCTAAGCCCCGATCGGTCCAAGCGCCTTCTGCTAAGCCCCGATCGGTCCACGCGCCGTCTCCGAGCGCCGATCGGTTCACGCGCCGTCACCTGAGCCCCGATCGTTCCACGCGCCGTCTCCGAGCCCCGATCGGTCTACGCGCCGTCTCCTAAGCCCCGATCGGTCCACGCGCCGTCTCGGAGCGCCGATTGGTTCACGCGCCGTCTCCTGAGCCCCGATCGCTCCACGCGCAGTCGCCGAGCCTCGATCGGTCCACGCGCCGTCTCCTAAGCCCCGATTGGTCCAAGCGCCTTCTGCTAAGCCCCGATCGGTCCAAGCGCCTTCTGCTAAGCCCCGATCGGTCCACGCGCCGTCTCCGAGCGCCGATCGGTTCACGCGCCGTCACCTGAGCCCCGATCGTTCCACGCGCCGTCTCCGAGCCCCGATCGGTCTATGCGCCGTCTCCTAAGCCCCGATCAGTCCACGCGCCTTCTCCTCATCCCCCATCGGTCCACGCGCCGTCTCCGAGCGCCGATCGGTTCACGCGCCGTCTCCTGAGCTCCGATCGTTCCACGCGCCGTCTCCGAGCCCCGATCCGTCCACGCGCCGTCTCCTGAGCCCGGATCGGTCCACGCGTCATCGCCGAATCCCCGATCCGTACACGCGTCGTCTCCGAGCCTCGATCGGTCCACGCGCCGTCGCGGAGCCCCGATCAGTCCAGGCGTGGCCTCCTGAGCCTCGATCGGTCCACGCGCGGCCTCCTGAGCCCCGGTCGGTTCACGCGCCGTCTCCGAGCTCCGATCGATCCACGCGTCGTCTTCGAAGCCCAGATGCCTCCTCGCGCCGTCTCCGAGCCACGATCGGTCCACGCGCCGTCTCCTGAGCCCGGATCGGTCCACGCGTCATCGCCGAATCCCCGATCCGTACACGCGTCGTCGCCGAGCCTCGATCGGTCCACGCGCAGCCTCCTGAGCGCCGGTCGGTTCACACGCCGGCTCCGAGCCCGATCGGTCCACGCATAGTCTCCTAAGCCCCGATCGGTTAACGTGCCGTCTCCGAGCCCCGATCGGTCCACGCGGCGTCTCCTGAGCCCCGGTCGGTTCACGCAGGGCCTCCAGAGCCCCGATCGGTACACGCGCCGTCGCCGAGCCGCGATCGGTCTACGCGCCGTCGCCCAACCCGCCGAACCCCAATTGGTCCACGCGCAACCTCCTGAGCCCCAGTCGGTCCACTCGCCATCTCCTGAGCCCCGATCGGTCCACGCATCGTCTTCTAAGCCCCGATACGTCCACACGCCGTCTCCGATCCCCGACCGGTCCGCGTGCCGCATTCTAAGCCGCGGTCCGTCCACGCGCAGTCTTCGATCACCGATCGGTCCACGCGCCGTCTCCTGAGCCCGGACCGTTCCACGCGTCGTCTCCTGATCCCCGATCCGTAATCGCGTCGTCTCCGAGCCTCGATCGGTCCACACGCCGTGTCCGATCCCCGATCGGTCCGCGCGGCGTCTCCGGAGCCCCGATCGATCCACGCGAGTCTCCTGAGCCCCGGTCGGTCCGCGCGCCGTCATCTGAGCCCCGATCGGTCGACGCGCCGTCTCCGAGCCTCCATCGGTCGACGCGTTGTCTCCTAAGCCCCGATCGGTCCACGCGCCGTCGCCGAGCCCCGATCGGTCCACGCGCGGCCTCCTGAGCCCCGGTCGGTCCACGCGCCGTCTCCGAGCCCCCATCGGTCCACGCGCTGTCTCCGAGCCCCGACCGGTCCACGCGCCGTCGCCGAGCCATGATCGGTCCACGCGCGGCCTCCTGAGCCCCAATCGGTCCACGGGCCGTCGCCGATCCACGATCGGTCCGTGCGCCGTTTCCAGAGCCCTATCGGTCCACGCATCGTCTCCTGATCTCCGATCGGTCCACGTGCCGTCTCCGAGCCCCGATCGGTCCACGCGTCGTCTCCTGAGCCTCGATCGCTCCACGCGCCGTTTTCTGAGCACCGTTCGGTCCACGCGTCGTCTTCAAAGCCCCGATGCTTCCACGCGCCGTCTCCGAGCTACGATCGGTCCGTGCGCCGCTTCCAGAGCACTATCAGTCCACGCGTCGTCTCCTGATCTCCGATCGGTCGACGCGCCATCTCCTAAGCCCCGATCGGTCCACGCACCGTCTCCGAGCGCCGATCGGTTCACGCGCCATCTCCTGAACCCCGATCATTCCACGCGCTGTCTCCGAGCCCCGATCGGTCCACGCGTTGTCTCCTTAGCCCCGATCGGTCCACGCGCCGTCTCCGAGCGCCGAGCGGTCCACGCGCCGCCGCCGAGCCGCGATCGTTCCACGCGCGGCCTCCTGAGCCCCGATCGGTCGACGCGCCGTCACCGAGCCGCGATCGGTCCACGCGCGACCTCCTGAGCCCCGGTTGGTTCACGCGTCGTCTCCGAGCGCCGATCGGTCCACGCGCCGTCGCCGAGCCATGATCGGTCCACGCGGGGCTCCTGAGCCCCGGTCGGTTCATGCGCCGTCTCCGAGCCCCGATCGGTGCACGCGCCGTCTCCAGAGCCCCAATCGGTCCACGCGTCGTCTCCTGAGCCCCGATCGGTCCACGCGCCGTCTTCTGAGCCCCGATCGGTCCACGCGCCGTCGCCGAACCCCAGTTGGTCCACGCGAAACCGCCTGAGCCCCAGTCGGTCCACGCGCTGTCTCCGAGCCCCGATCGGTCCACGCGTCGTCTCCGAGCCCCGATCGGTCCACGCGCCGTCGCCGAGTCATGATCTGTCCACGCGCGGCCTCCTGAGACCCGATCGGTCCACGCGCCGTCGCCGAGCCGCGATCGGTCCACGCGCGGCCTCCTGAGCCCCGATCATTTAACGCGCCGTCTCCTGAGACCCGATCGTTCCCCGCGCCGTCTCCGAGCCCCAGTCGGTCCACGCCCCGCCTCCGAGCCCCGATCGGTCCACGCGCCGTCTCCTAAGCCCCTATCGGTCCATGCGCCGTATCCGAGCCCCAATCGGTCCACGCGCTGTCTCCGAGCCCTGATCGGTCCACGCGTCGTCTCCGAGCCACGATGGGTCCAGGCGCCGCTTCCTGCGCCCCGATCGGTCCACGCGCCGTCTCCTAAGCCCCAATCGGCCCACGCGGCGTCTCCGAGCGCCGATCATTTAACGCGCCGTCTCCTGAGACCCGATCGTTCCCCGCGCCGTCTCCGAGCCCCAGTCGGTCCACGCCCCGCCTCCGAGCCCCGATCGGTCCACGCGCCGTCTCCTAAGCCCCTATCGGTCCATGCGCCGTCTCCGAGCGCCGATCGGTTCACGCGCCGTCTCCTGAGCCCCGATCGTTCCACGCGCCGTCTCCGACCCCCGATCGGTCCACGCGCCGTCTCATAAGCCCCGATCGGACCACACGCCTTCTCCTCAGCCCCGATCGGTCCACGCGCCGTCTCGGAGCACCGATTGGTTCACGCGCCGTCTCCTGAGCCCGGATCGGTCCACGCGCCGTCGCCGAACCCTAATTGGTCCACGCGCAACCGCCTGAGCCCCGGTTGGTCCACGCGCTCTCTCCGAGCCCCGATCGGTCCACGCGTCGTATCCGAACCCCGATCGGTCCACGCGCCTTCGCCGAGCCATGATCGGTCCACGCGCGGCCTCCTGAGCCCCGATCGGTCCACGCGCCGTCGACGAGCTGCGATCGGTCCACGCGCGGCCTCCTGAGCCCCGGTTGGTTCACGCGCCGTATCCGAGGCCCCATCGGTCCACGCGTCGTCTCCGAGCGCCGATCGGTCCACGCGCCGTCGCCGAGCCATGATCGGTCCACGCGGGGCTCCTGAGCCCCGGTCGGTTCACGCGCCGTCTCCGAGCCCCGATCGATCCACGCGTCGTCTTCTAAGCCCAGATGCCTCCTCGCGCCGTCACCGTGCCGCGATCGGGCCACGCGCGGCCTCCTGAGCCCCGGTCGGTTCACGCGCCGTATACGAGCCCCAATCGGTCCACGCGCCGTCTCCTAAGCCCCAATCTGTCCACGCGCCGTCCCTGAGCGCCGATTGGTTCACGCGCAGCCTCCTGAGCCCTGATCCGTCCACGCGCGGCGTCGCGCCGCGATCGGTCCACGCGCGGCCTCCTGAGCCCCAATCGGTCCACGAGTCGTCTCCTAAGCCCCGATCGGCCCACGCGCCGTCTCCGAGCCCCGATCGGTCCACGCACCATCTCCTGCTCTCCAATCGGTCCACGCGCCGCCTCCGGAGCCCCGATCGATCCACGCGAATCTTCTGAGCTCCGGTCGGTCCACGCACCGCCTCCTGATACCCCTCGGTCCAGGCGGCGCCTCCGGAGCCCCGAACAGTCGACGCGTCGTCTCCTGAGCCCCGATCGGTCCACGCGCCGTCTCCTAAGCCCCGATCTGTCCACGGGCCGTCTCCGAGCCGCGATCGGTAAAGCCGCCGTCATCAAGCCCCGATCCGTACTCGCGTCGTCTCCGAGCCCCGATGGGTCCACTCGCCGTCTCCGAGCCCCGATCGGTTCACGCATCGTCTCCTAAGCCCCGATCGGTTAACGCGCCGTCTCCGATCCGCGATCGGTCCACGCGCCGTCGCCGAACCCCAATTGGTCCACGCGCAACCGCCTGAGCCCCAGTCGGTCCACGCGTCGTCTCCGAGCTCCAATCGGTCCACGCGCCATTTCCTGAGACCTGATCGGTCCATGCGTCGTCTTCTAAGCCCCCATGCCTCCACGCGCCGTCTCCAGAGCCCCGGTCGGTTCACGCGTCGTCTCCGAGCCCCGATCGATCCACGCGTCTTCTTGTAAACCCAGATGCCTCCTCGCATCGTCTCCTAAGCCCCGATCGGTTAACGCGCCGTCTCCGAGCCCCGATCGGTCCACGCGCCGTCGCCGAACCCCAATTGGTCCACGCGCAACCACCTGAGCCCCAGTCGGTCCACGCGCGGCCTCCTGAGCCATGGTCGGTTCACGCGCCGTCTCCTGAACCCCGATGGGTCCACGCGTCGTTCCCTAAGCCCCGATCCATCCACGCGCAGTCTCCTGAGCCCCGATCGGTCCACGGATCGTCTCCTGATCTCCGAACGGTCCACGCGCCGTCTCCTAAGCCCCGATCGGTCCACGCACCGTCTCCGAGCGCCGATCGGTTCACGCGCCGTCTCCTGAGCCCCGATCAGTCCACGCGCTGTCTCCGAGCCCCGATCGGTCCACGCGTTGTCGCCTTAGCCCCGATCGGTCCACGCGCCGTCTCCGAACCCCGATCGTTCCACGCGGCGTCTCCTGAGCCCCAATCGGTCCACACGCTGTGTCGGGAGCCCCGATAGGTACACGCATCGTCTCCTACGCCCGATCGGTCCACGCGTCGTCTCCTGAGCCTCGATCGTTCCACGCGCCGTCGCCGATCCACGATCGGTCCGTGCTCCGCTTCCAGAGCCCTATCGGTCCACGCATCGTCTCCTGATCTCCGATCGGTCCACGCGCCGTCTCCTAAGCCCCGATCGGTCCACGCGCTGTCTCCAAGCGCCGATCGGTTCACGCGCCGTCTCCTGAGCCCCGATCATTCCACGCGCCGTCTCCGAGCCCTAATCGGTCCACGCTCGTCTCCTGAGCCCCGATCGGTCCACGCGCCGTCTCCAAGCCCCGATCGGTCCATGCATCGTTTCCTAAGCCCCGATCGGTTAACGCGCTGTCTCCGAGCGCCGATCGGTCCACGCGCCGTCGCCGAACCCCAAATGGTCCACGCGCAACCGCCTGAGCCCCGATCGGTCCACGCGTCATCTCCGAGCACCGATCGGTCCACGCGCCGTCGCCGAGCCATGATCGGTCCACGCGCCGCCGCCGAGGCGCGATCGGTCCACGCGCGGCCTCCTGAGCCCCGATCGGTCCACGCGCCGTCACCGAGCCGCGATCGGTCCACGCGCGACCTCCTGAGCCCCGGTTGGTTCACGCACCGTATCTGAGCCCCCATCGGTCCACGCGTTGTCTCCGAGCCCCGATCCGTCCACGCGCCGTCGCCGAGCCATGAACGGTCCACACGAGGCTCTTGACCCCCGGTCGGTCCGCGCGCTGTTTCCTGAGCCCCGATCGGTCGACGCGTCGTTTCCTGAGCCCCGATCGATCCACGCGTCGTCTCCTGAGCCCCGATCGCTCCACGCGCCGATTTCTGAGCCCCGATCAATTGACGCGTCTTCTCCTGAACCCCGATCGCTCCTCGCGCCGTCTCCTGAGCCCCGCTCGGTCCATGCGTCGTCTTGTTAGCCCCGATGCCTCCACGCGCCGTCTCCGAGCCACGATCGGTCTAGGCGCCGCTTCCTGACCCCGATCGGTCCACGCGCCGTCTCCTAAGCCCCAATCGGTCCACGCGCCGTCTCCTAAGCCGCGATCGGTCCAAGCGGCGTCTCCGAGCCCCGATCGGTCCACGCACCGTCTCCTGATCCCCATTGGTCCACGCGGCGTTTTCTGAGCACCGTTCGGTCCACGCGTCGTCTTCAAAGCCCCGATGCCTCCACGCGCCGTCTCCGAGCCACGATCGGTCCGTGCGCCGCTTCCAGAGCCCCGATCTGTGCACGCGTCTTCTCCTGATCTCCGATCGGTCCACGCGCCGTCTCATAAGCCCCGATCGGTCCACGCGCCGTCTCCGAGCGCCGATCGGTTCACGGGCCGTCTCTGAGCCGCGATCGATAAAGCCGCCGTCATCAAGCCCTGATCCGTACACGCGTCGTCTCCGAGCCCCGATGCCTCTACGCGCCGTCTCCGAGCTACGATCGGTTCAGGCGCCGCTTCCCGAGCCCCGATCAGTCCACGTGCCGTCTCCTAAGCCCCGATCGCTCCACGGACCGTTTCCTGATCCCCGATCGGTCCACGCGCCGCCTCCTGAGTCCTGATCGGTCAACGCGTCGTGTCCTAAGCCCTGATCGGTCCACATGCCGTCTCCGAGCCCCGATGGGTCCACGCGCCACATCCTGAGCCCCGATCGGACGACGCGTCGTCTCCTGAGCCTTGATCGGTCCACGCGTCGTCTCCTGAACCCCGATTGCTCCACGGGCCGTTTCCTGAGCCGCGATCGGTCCACGCGTCGTCTTCTAAGCCCAGATGCCTCCTCGCGCCGTCTCCGAGCCGCGATGGGTCCAGGCGCCGCTTCCTGAGCCCCGATCGGTCCACGCGTTGTCTCCTAAGCCCCGTTCGGCCCACGCGCCGTCTCCTAAGCCCCGATCATTCCACGCGCGGTCTCCAAGCCCCGATCGGTCCACGCGCCGTCTCCTGAGCCCCGATCGGTCCACGCGTTGTTTCCTAAGCCCCGATCGGTCCACGCGTCGTCTCCTAAGCCCCGATCCGTCGACGCGTCGTCTCCTGAGCCCCGATCGATCCACGCGCCGTCTCCGAGCCACGATCGGTGCAGGCGCCGCTTCCTGAGCCCCGATAGGTCCACGCGCCGTCTCCTGAGCCCCGATCGGTCCACGCGCCGTTTCCTGAGCCCCGATCGGTCTATGCGTCGTCTTTTAAGCCCCGATACCTCCACGCGCCGTCTACGAGCCACGATCGGTCCAGGCGCCGCTTCCTGAGCCCCGATCGGTCCACGCGTCGTCTCCTAAGCCCCGATCGGTCCACGCGCCGTCTCCTAAGCCCCGATCGATCCACGCGCCGTCTCCGAGCCCCGATCGGTCCACGCATCGTCTCCTAAGCCCCGATCGGTTAACGCGCCGTCTCCCCGCCCCGATCGGTCCACGCGCCGTCTCCTGAGCCCCGATACGTCCACGCGCAGTCGCCGAGCCCCGATCAGTCCACGCGCGGCCTCCTGTGCCCCGGTCGGTTCACGCGCCGTCTCCCCGCCCCGATCGGTCCACGAGCCGTCTCCGAGCACCGTTCGGTCCACGCGCCGTTTCCTGAGCCCCGATCGGTCTATGCGTCGTCTTTTAAGCCCCGATACCTCCACGCGCCGTCTACGAGCCACGATCGGTCCAGGCGCCGCTTCCTGAGCCCCGATCGGTCCACGCGTCGTCTCCTAAGCCCCGATACATCCACGCGCAGTCGCCGAGCCCCGATCGGTCTACGCGCCGTCTCCGAGCCCCGATCGGTCCACGCATCGTCTCCTAAGCCCCGATCGGTTAACGCGCCGTCTCCCCGCCCCGATCGGTCCACGCGCCGTCTCCTGAGCCCCGATCATTCCACGCGCCGTCTCCGAGCCCGGATCGGTCCACGCGCGGCCTCCTGAGCCCCGGTCGGTTCACGCGCCGTATCCGAGCCCCAATCGGTCCACGCGCCGTCTCCTGAGCTCCGATCGTTCCACGCGCCGTCTCCGAAACCCGATCGTTCCACGCGGCGCCTCCGGAGCCCCGATCGATCCACGCGAGTCTCCTGAGCCCCAGTCGGTCCGCGCGCCGTCTCCTGCGCCCCGATTGTTCGACGCGTCGTCTCCTGAGCCCCGATCGATCCACGCGTCGTCTCCTGAGCCCCGATCGCGCCACACGCCGTTTCCTGAGCCCCGATCGGTCCACGCGCCGTCGCCGAGCCTCGATCGGTCCACGCGCAGCCTCCTAAGCCCCGGTCGGTTCACGCGCTATCTCCGAGCCGCGATCGGTTCACGCGCCGTCTCCTGAGCCCCGATACGTCCACGCGCAGTCGCCGAGCCCCGATCGGTCCACGCGCGGTCTCCTGAGCCCCGATCTGTCCACGCGCCGTCTCCGAGCCCCGATCGGTCCACGCGCCGTCTCCGAGCCCTGATCGGTCCACGCGCCGTCTCCTGAGCCCCAATCGGTCCACTCGCTGTCTCCTGATCCCCGATAGGTACACGCGTCTTCTCCTACGCCCCGATCGGTCCACGCGCCGCCTTCGTGCCCCGATCGGTCCACGCACCGCCTCCTGATCCCCATCGGTCCACGCGCCGTCTCCTGAGCCACGATCGATCCACATGCCGTCTCCGAGCCCCGATCGGTCCGCGTGCCGCATTCTAAGCCACGGTCTATCCACGCGCCGTCTCCGAGCCCCGATCGGTCCACGCGTCGTCTCCTAAGCCCTGATCGTTCCTCGTGCCTTCTGCGAGCCCCGAAGGGTCCACGCGCAGCCTCCTGAGCCCCGATCGGTCCACGCGCCGTCCCCGAGCCCCGATCGGTCCACGCGCTGTCTCCTGAGCCCCGATAGGTACACGCGTCGTCTTCTAAGCCCCGATCGATCCACGCGTCGTCTCCTAAGCCCCGATCGCGCCACACGCCGTTTCCTGAGCCCCGATCGGTCCACGCGCCGTCTCCGAGCCCCGATCGGTCCACGCATCGCCTCCTAAGCCCCGATCGGTTAACGCGCCGTCTCCCCGCCCCAATCGCTCCACGCGCCGTCTCCTGAGCCCCGATCATTCCACGCGCCGTCTCCGAGCCCCGATCCGTCCACGCGCCGTCTCCTAAGCCCCGTTCGGTCCAAGCGCCTTCTCCTAAAGCCCGGTCGGTCCACGCGCCGTCTCCGAGCCCCGATCGGTCCACGCATCGTCTCCTAAGCCCCGATCGGCTAACGCGTCGGCTCCGAGCCGCGATCCTTCCACGCGCCGTCCCCGATCCCCGATCGATCCACGCGCCGTCTCCGAGCCCCGATCGGTCCACGCTTCGTCTCCTGATCCCGGATCGTTCCACGCGTCGTCTCCTGATCCCCGATCCGTAATCGCGTCGTCTCCGAGCCTCGATCGGTCCACACGCCGTGTCCGATCCCCGATCGGTCCGCGTACCGCATTCTGAGCCGCGGTCCGTCCACGCGCCGTCTCCGAGCATCGATCGGTCCACGCGCCGTCTCAGAGCGCCGATCATTTCACGCCCCGTCTCCTGAGCTCCGATCGTTCAACGCGCCGTCGCCGAGCCCCGATCGGTCCACGCGCCGTCTCCTGATCCCCATCGCTTCACGCTGCGTCTCCGGAGCCCCGATCGATCTACGCGAGTCTCCTGAGCCCCGGTCGGTCCGCGCGCCGTCATCTGAGCCCCGATCGGTTGACGCGTCGTCTCCTAGACTCGATCGGTCCACGCGCCGTCGCCGAGCCCCGATCGGTCCACGCGCGTCCTCCTGAGCCCCGGTCGGTCCACGCGCCGTCTCCGAGCCCCCATCGGTCCACGCGTTGTCTCCTAAGCCCCGATCGGCCCACGCGCCGTCTCCGTGCCCCGCTCGGTTCACGCATCGTCTCCTAAGCCCCGATCGGTTAACGCGCCGTCTCCGAGCGCCGAGTGGTCCACGCGCCGTCGCCGAACCCCAATTGGTCCACGCGCAACCGCCTGAGTCCCAGTCGGTCCACGCGCTGTCTCCGAGCCCCGATCGGTTCACGTGCCGTCGCCGAGCCATGATCGGTCCACGCGCTGCCTCCTGAGCCCCAATCGGTCCACGGGCCGTCGCCGATCCACGATCGGTCCGTGCGCCGTTTCCAGAGCCCTATCGGTCCACGCATCGTCTCCTGATCTCCGATCGGTCCACGCGCCGTCTCCTAAGCCCCGATCGGTCCACGCGCTGTCTCCGAGCGCCGATCGGTTCACACGCCGTCTCCTGAGCCCCGATCGGTCCACGCGCCGTCTCCTGAGCCCGGATCGGTCCACGCGTCATCGCCGAATCCCCCATCCGTACACGCGTCGTCTCCGAGCCTCGATCGGTCCAGGCGCTGCTTCCTGAGCCCCAATCGGTCCACGCGTTGTCACCTAAGCCCCGATCGGTCCACGCGCCGTCTCTGAGCCCCGATCGGTTCACGCCACGTCACCTAAGCCCCGATCGGACCACGCGCCGTCTCCTGAGCCCCGCTCGCTCCACGCACCGTCTCCGAGCACCGATCGGTCCACGCGCCGTCTCCTGAGCCCCGATCGGTCCACGCGTCGTCTCCAAAGCCCTGATCGGTCCACGTGCCGTCTCCGAGCCCCGATCGGTCCACGCGCCGTCTCCTGAACCCCGATACGTCCACACACAGTCGCCGAGCCCCGATTGGTCCACGCGCCGTAGCCGAGCCTCCATCGGTCCACGTGCGGCCTCCTGAGCCGCGGTCGGTCCACGCGCCGTCTCCGAGCCCCGATCACTCCACGCGCCGTCTCCTCAGCCCCGATCGGTCCACGCGTCGTCTCCGAGCACCGATCGGTCCACGCGCCGTCTCCAAGCCCGGGTCGGACCACGCATCGTCTTCTAAGCCCCGATCGGTAAACTCGCCGTCTCCGAGCCCCGATCGGTCCACGCGTCGTCTCCTGAGCCCCGATCGGTCCACGCGTCGTCTCCTAAGCCCCGATCGCTCCACGCGCCGTCTCCTCAGCCCCGATCGGTCCACGCGTCGTCTCCGAGCACCGATCGGTTTACGGGCCGTTTCCGGTGCCCCGGTCGGTCCACGCGTCGTCTTTTAAGCCCCGAAGCCTCCACGCGCCGTTTCCGAGCCACGATCGGTCCAGGCGCCGCTTTCTAAGCCCCGATCGTTCCACGCGCCGTCTCCAAGCCCCGATCCATACACGCGTCGTCTCCTAAGCCCCGATCGGTTAACGCGCCGTCTCCGAGCCCCAATCGGTCGACACGCCGTCTCCGAGCCCCGATCGGTCGACACGCCGTCTCCGAGCCCCAATCGGTCCACGCGCCGTCTCCTAAGCCCCCATCGGTCGACGCGTCGTCTACTAAGCCCCGATAAGTCCACATCCAGTGTCCGAGCACCGATCGGTCCACGCGCCGTCTCCTCAGCCCCGATCCGTACACGCTTCGTCTCCGAGCCCCGATCGGTCGACCCGCCGTCGCCGAACCCCGATTGGTTCCCGCGCCCCCGTCTCACCGCCAATCGGTCCACGCACTGTCTCGTGAGCCCCGCTCGGTGTACGCGTCGTCTCCTAAGCCCCGATCGGTCCACGCGTCGTCTCCTAAGCGCCGATCGGTCCACGCGCCGTCTCCGAGCCGCGATCTGTCCACGCACCGTCTCATGAACCCCGATCGGTCCACGTGCCGCCTCCGGAGCCCCGATCGGTCAACGCGCCGTCTCCTGAGCCCCGATCGGTCCACGCGCCGTCTCCTCAGCCCCGATCGGTCCACGCGTCGTCTCCGAACACCGATTGGTCCATGGGCCGTTTCGGGAGCCCCGATCGATCGACGCGTCGTCTTTTAAGCCCCGAAGCCTCCACGCGCCGTTTCCGAGCCACGATCGGTCTAGGCGCCGCCTTCTGAGCCCCGATCGGTCCACGTGTCGTCTCCTGATCCCCGATCGATCCATGCGTCGTCGCCTGAGCCCCGATCGCTCCACGTGCCGCTTCCTGAGCCCCGACCCGTCCACGCGCCGTCTCCTGAGCCCCGATCGGTCCACGCGCCGTCTCCTCAGCCCCGATCGGTCCACGCGTCGCCTCCTGACCTCCGCTCGGTCGGCGCGTCGTCTCCTGAACCCCGATCGATCCACGCGTCGTCTCCTGACCCTGATCGCTCCACGGGCCGTTTCCTGAGCCCCGAGCGGTCCACGCATCGTCTCCGAGCACCGATAGGTTCACTCCCCGTTTTCTCAGCACCGTTCGGTCCACGCGTCGTCTTCCAAGCCGCGATCGGTCGACGCGTCGTCTCCTAAGCCGCGATCGGTCGACGCGTCGTCTCCTGAGCCCCGATCGATCCACGCGTCGTCTCCTGACCCTGATCGCTCCACGCGCCGTTTCCTGAGCCCCGATCGGTCCACGCATCGTCTCCGGGCCACGATCGGTCCGTGCGCCGCTTCCTGAGCCCCGATCGGTCCACGCGTCGTCTCCTAAGCCCCGATCCGTTCACGCGCCGTTTCCTGAGCCCCAATCGGTCCACGCATCGTCTTCTAAGCCCACATGCCCCCACGCGCCTTCTCCGAGCCACGATCGGTCTAGGCGCCGCATCCTGAGCACCGATCGGTCCACGCGTCGTGTCCTAAGCCCCGATCGGTCCACGCGTCGTCTCCGAAGCCCCGATCGGTCCACGCGCCGTCACCGAGCCCCAATCGGTCCACGCACCGTCTCCTGATCCCCATCGGTCCACGCGGCGCCTCCGGAGCCCCGTTCGATCCTCGCGAGTCTCCTGAGCCCCTGTCGGTCCGCGCGCCGTCTCCTGAGCCCCGATCGGTCGACGCGTCGTCTCCTGAGCCCCGATCGATCCACGCGTCGTCTCCTGAGTCCCGATCGCTCCACACGCCGTTTCCTGAGCCCGGATCGTTCCAGGCGTCGTCCCCGAATTCCCGATCCGTACACGCGTCGTCTCCGAGCCTCGATCGGTCCACGCGCCGTCTCCGAGCCCCGATCGGTCCACGCATCGTCTCCTAAGCCCCGATCGGTTAACGCGTCGTCTCCTAAGCCCCGATCTGTCCACGCGCCGTCTCCGAGCCCCGGTC
This sequence comes from Netelia fuscicornis, assembly GCA_946811545.1. Lineage (NCBI taxonomy): Eukaryota > Metazoa > Arthropoda > Insecta > Hymenoptera > Ichneumonidae > Netelia > Netelia fuscicornis. The sequence goes on along the minus strand of OX328012.1, from coordinate 24,590,053 downwards.
GGTCCACGCGCCGTCGCCGAACCCCAATTGGTCCACGCGCGGCCTCCTCAGCCCCGGTTGGACCACGCCCCTTCGCCTAAGCCCCGATCAGTTCACGCGCCGTCTCCGGAGCCCCGATAGATCCACGCGCTGCCTCCTGTGAGCCCCGGTCGGTCCACGCGCCGGGTCCGAGCCTTGATCGGTCCACGTACTGTCTCCGAAGCCCCAATCGGTCCGCGTGACGCATTCTAAGCCACGGTCCGTCCACGCCCCGTCTCCGAGCCTCGATCGGTTCACGCGCCGTATCCTGAGCCCGGATCGGTCCACGCGTCGTCTCCTAAGCCCTAATCGGTCCACGTGTCGTCTCCGAGCCCCGATGGGTCCACGCGCCGCCTCCTGAGCCCCGGTCGGTCCACGCGCCGTCTCCGAGCCTCGATCGGTCCACGTACCGTCTCCGAAGCCCCGATACGTCCACACGCCGTCTCCGAGCCCCGATCGGTCCGTGTGACGCATTCTAAGCCACGGTCCGTCCACGCGCCGTCTCCGAGCACTGATCGGTCCACGCGCCGTCTCCTGAGCCCCGATCGGTCCACGCATCGTCTCCTAAGACCTGATCGGTCCACGTGTCGTCTCCGAGCCCCGATGGGTCCACGCGCCGCATCCTGAGCCCCGATTGGTCGGCGCGTCGTCTCCTCAGCCCCGATCGATCCACGCGTCGTCTCCTGAGCCCCGATTGCTCCACGCGCCGTCTCCGAGCGCCGATCGGTGCACGCGCCGTCTCCTGAGCCCCGATCGTTCCCCACGCCGCCTCCTAAGCCCCGATTGGTCCAGGCGTCGTCTCCTAAGCCCCGAGCGGTCCACGTGCCGTCTCCTGAGCCCCAATCGGTCCACGCGCTATCTCCTGAGCCCCGATAGGTATACGCGTCGTCTCCTACGCCCCGATCGGTCCACGCGTCGTCTCCTGAGCCCCGATCGCTCCACGCGCCGTCTCCGAGCACCGATCGGTGCACGCGCCGTTTCCTGAGCCCCGATCGTTCCCCACGCCGCCTGCTAAGCCCCGATTGGTCCAGGCGTCGTCTCCTAAGCCCCGATCGGTCCACGCGCCGTCTCCGAGCCCCGATATGTCCACGTACCATCTCCGAAGCCCCGATCGGTCCACGCGCCGTCTCTGAGCCCCGATAGGTCCACGCGTCATCTCCTAAGCCCCGATCGGTTCACGCGCCGTTTCCTGAGCCCTGATCGGTCCACGCGCCGTCTCCGAGCCCCGATCGATGCACGCGCCGTCTCCTAAGCACTCATCGGTCTACGCGTCGTCTCCTAAGCCCCGATACGTCCACAGCCAGTGTCGGAGCACCGATCGGTCCACGCGCCGTCTCCTCAGCCCCGATCCGTACACGCTTCGTCTCCGAGCCCCGATCGGTCCACCCGCCGTCGCCGAACCCCGATTGATCCCCGCGCGGCCGTCTGATCCCCAATCGGTCCACGCGCTGTCTCGTGAACCCCGATCGGTCTACGCGTCGTCTCCTAAGCCCCGATCGGTGAACGCGCCGTCTCCGAGCCGCGATCGGTCCACGCATCGTCTTTTAAGCCCCGAAGCCTCCACGCGCCGTTTCGGAGCCACGATCGGTCCAGGCGCCGCCTTCTGAGCCCCGATCGGTCCACGTGTCGGCTCCTAAGCCCCGATCGGTCCACGCGTCGTCTCCTAAGCCCTGATGGGTCCACGCGCCGCCTCCTGAGCCCCGGTCGGTCCACATACCGTCTCCGAAGACCCGATCGATGCACGCGCCGTCTTCTGAGCCCCAATCGGTCCACGCATCATCTCCTAAGCCCCGATACGTCCACACGCCGTCTCGGAGCCCCGATCGGTCCGCGTGACGCATTCTAAGATACGGTCCGTCCATGCGCCGTCTCCGAGCACTGATCGGTCCACGCGCCGTCTCCTGAGCCCCGATCGGTCCACGCATCGTCTCCTAAGCCCCGATTCGTTCACACGCCGTCTCCTCAGCCCCGATCGGTCCAGGCGCCGTCTCCGAGCCCCGATCGGTCCACGCATCGTCTCCTAAGCCCCGATCGGTTAACGCTCCGTCTCCGAGCCGCAATCGGTCCACGCGCCGTTTCCCGAGCCCCGATCGGTCGACGCGTCGTCTCCTGAGCCCTGATCGATCCACGCGTCGTCTCCTGAGCCCCGATTGCTCCACGGGCCGTTTCCTGAGCCCCAATCGATCCACGCGGCGTCTCGCTAGCTCCGATCGCTCCACGGGCCGTCTCCTCAGCCCCGATCGGTCCACGCGTCGGCTCCGAGCACCGATTGGTCCACGGGCCATTTCCGGAGCCCCGATCGGTCCACGCGCCGTCTCCTAAGCCCCCATCGGTCTACGCGTCGTCTCCTAAGTCTCGATACGTCCACAGCGAGTGTCCGAGCACCGTTCGGTCCACGCGCCGTCTCCTCAGCCCCGATCCGTACACGCTTCGTCTCCGAGCCCCGATCGGTCCTCCCGCCGTCGCCGAACCCCGATTGGTTCCCGCGCGGCCGTCTGATCGCCAATCGGTCCACGCGCTGTCTCGTGAGCCCCGCTCGGTCTACGCGTCGTCTCCTAAGCCCCGATCGGTCCACGCGTCGTCTCCTAAGCGCCGATCGGTCCACGCGCCGTCTCCGAGCCGCGATCTGTCCACGCACCGTCTCCTGATTCCCGATCGGTCCACGCGCCGTCTCCTGAACCCGGATACGTCCACGCGCAGTCGCCGAGCCCCGATCGGTCCACGCGCCATCGCCGAGCCTCGATCGGTCCAGGCGTGGCCTCCTGAGCCCCGGTCGGTTCACGCGCCGTCTCCGAGCCCCGATCGATCCACGCGTCTTTTCTAAGCCCAGCTGCTTCCTCGCACCGTCTCCGAGCCACGATCGGTCCAGGCGCCGCTTCCTGATCCCCGACCGGTCCAGGCGTTGTCTCCTAAGCCCCGACCGGTCCACGCGCCGTCTCTGAGCCCCGATCGGTTCACGCATCGTCTCCTATGCCCCGATCGGTTAACTCGCCGTCTCCGAGCGCCGATCGGTCCACGCGCCGTCGCCGAACCCCAATTCGTCCACGCGCAACCGCCTGAGCCCCAGCCGGTCCACGCGCGTCTCCGAGCCCCGATCGGTCCACGCGTCGTCTCCGAGCCCCGATCGGTCCACGCGCCGTCGTCGAGCCATGATCGGTCCACGGGCGACCTCCTCAGCCCCGGTCGGTTCACGCGTCGTCTCCTAAGCCCCGATACGTCCACAGCCAGTGTCGGAGCACCGATCGGACCACGCACCGTCTCCTCAGCCCCGATCCGTACACGCTTCGTCTCCGAGCCCCGATCGGTCCACCCGCCGTCGCCGAACCCCGATTGGTCCCCGCGCGGCCGTCTGATCCCCAATCGGTCCACGCGCTGTCTCGTGAGCCCCGATCGGTCTACGCATCGTCTCCTAAGCCCCGATCGGTCCACGCGCCGTTTCCGAGCCACGATCGGTCCAGGCGCCGCCTTCTGAGCCCGGATCGGTCCACGTGTCGGCTCCTAAGGCCCGATCGGTCCACGCATCGTCTCCTAAGCCCCGATCCCCTAAAGCGCCGTCTCCGAGCCCCGATCGGTCCACGTGCCATCTCCGAGCCCCGATCGGTGCGCGTGCCGCATTCTAAGCCATGGTCCATCCACGCGCCGACTCCGATCACCGATCGGTCGAAGCGTCGTCCCCTAATACGCGATCGGTCCACGCGGCGTCTCCTGAGCCCCGATCGTACCACGCGCCGGCTCCGAACACCGATCGGTCCACGCGTCGTCCCCTAATACCCGATCGGTTCACGCGTCGTCTCCTAAGCCCTGATCCGTCGATGCATCGTCTCCTGAGCCCCGATCGATCCACGCGCCGCCTCCTGAGCCCCGATCGCTCCACGTATCGTCCCCGAAGCCTCGATCGGTCCACGCGCCATCTCCGAGCGCCGATCGGTTCACGCGTCGCCTCCTAAGCCCGATCGGTTAACTCTCCGTCTCCGAGCCGCAATCGGTCCACGCGCCGTTTCCTGAGCCCCGATCGGTCGACGCGTCGTCTCCTGAGCCCTGATCGATCCACGTGTCGTCTCCTGAGCCCCGATTGCTCCACGGGCCGTTTCCTGAGCCCCGATCGGTCCACGCGTCGTCTTCTAAGCCCAGATGCCTGCTCGCGCCGTCTCCGAGCCACGATTGGTCCTGGCGCCGCTTCCTGAGCCCCGATCGGTCCACGCGTTGTCTCCTAAGCCCCGATCGGTCCACGCGCCGTCTCCAAAGCCCCGATCATTCCACGCGCCGTCTCCGAGCCCCGATCGGTCCACGCGCCGCCTCCTGAGCCCCGATCGATCCACGCGTCTTCTCCTGAGCCCCGACCGCTCCACGCGCCGTCTCCTGAGCCCCGATGCCTCCACGCGCCGTCTCCGATCCACGATCGGTGCAGGCGCCGCTTCGTGAGCCCCGATCGGTCCACGCGCCGTCTCCTAAGCCCCGATCGGTCCACGCGTCGTCTCCGAGCACCGATTGGTCCCTGGGCCATTTCGGGAGCCCCGATCGGTCCACGTGTCGTCTCCTGATCCCCGATCGATCCATGCGTCGTCGCCTGAGCCCCGATCGCTCCACGTGCCGCTTCCTGAGCCCCGATCCGTCCACGGGCCGTCTCCGAGCCGCGATCGGTAAACGCGCCGTCACCAAGCCCCGATCCGTACACGCGTCGTCTCCGAGCCCCGATCGGTCCACGCAACGTCGCCGAGCCTGGATCGGTCCACGGGCGGCCTCCTGAGCCCCGGTCGGTTCACGCGCCGTCTCCGAGCCCGATTGGTCCACGCATCGTCTCCTAAGCCCCGATCGGTTAACGCGCCGTCTCCGAGCCCCGATCGGTCCACGCGCCGTCGCCGAACCCCAATTGGTCCACGCGCAACCGCCTGAGCTCCAGTCGGCCCACACGCTGTCTCCCAGCCTCGATCGGTCCACGCGTCGTCTCCTAAGCCCCGATCCGTCCACGGACCGTCTCCGAGCCGCGATCGGTAAACGCGCCGTCACCGAGCCCCGATCCGTACACGCGTCGTCTCCGAGCCCCGATCGGTCCACGCGCCGTCTCCTGAGCCCCGATACGTCCACGCGTAGTCGCCGAGTCCAGATCGATCCACGCACGGTCTCCTGAGCCCCGATCGGTCCACGCGCCGTCGCCCAGCCTGGATCGGTCCACGCGCGGCCTCCTGAGCCCCGGTCGGTCCACTCGTCGTCTCCTAAGCCCCGATCCGTCCACGGGCCGTCTCCGAGCCGCGATCGGTAAACGCGCCGTCACCAAGCCCCGATCCGTACACGCGTCGTCTCCGAGCCCCGATCGGTCCACGCGTCGTCTCCGAGCCCAGATCGGTCCACGCGCCGTCGCCGAGCCCCGATCGGTCCACGCTCAGTCGCCGAGCCCCGATCGGTCCACGCTCAGTCGCCGAGCCCCGATCGGTCCACGCGCGGTCTTCCGAGCCCCGATCGCTCCACGCGCCGTCTCCTGAGCCCCGATCGGTCCAGGAGTCGTCTCCGAGCCCCGATCGGTCCACGCGCCGTCTCCTGAGCCCCGATACGTCCACGCGTAGTCGGCGAGCCGCGATTGGTTAACGCGCCGTCTGCGAGCCCCGATCGGTCCACGCGCCGTCTCCTGAGCCCCGATACGTCCACGCGTAGTCGCCGAGCCCCGATCGGTCGAAGCGCGGTCTCCTAAACCCCGATCGGTTTACGCGCCGTCTCCTGAGCCCCGATCGGTGCACTCGCCGTCTCCTAAGCCCCGATTGGTCCACGCGCCGTCTCCGAGCGGCGATTGTTCACGCGGCGCTTCCGGAGCCCCGATCGATCCACACTAGGCTCCTGAGCCCCGGCCGGTCCGCGCGCCGTCTCCTGAGCCCCGAACGGTCGACGCGTCGTCTCCTGAGCCCCGATCGATCGACGCGTCGTCTCCTGAGCCTCGATCGCTCTACGCGCCGTTTTCTGAGTATCGTTCGGTCCACGCGTCGTCTTCAAAGCTCCGATGCCTCCCCGCGCCGTCTCCGAGCCACGATCGGGCTGTGCGCCGCTTCCAGAGCCCTATCAGTCCACGCGTCGTCTCCTGATCTCCGATCGGTCCACGCGCCGTTTCCTGAGCCCCGATCCGCCCACGCGCAGTCGCAGAGCCCCGATCGGTCCACGCGCCGTCTCCTGAACCCGGATACGTCCTCGCGCAGTCGCCGAGCCCCGGTCGGTTCACGCGCCGTCTCTGAGCCCCGATCGATCCACGCGTCTTTTCTAAGCCCAGCTGCCTCCTCGCGCCGTCTCCGGAGCCCCGATAGATCCACGCGCTGCCTCCTGAGCCCCGGTCGGTCCACGCGCCGTGTCCGAGCCTTGATCGGTGCACGTACTGTCTCCGAAGCCCCGATCGGTCCGCGTGACGCATTCTAAGCCACGGTCCGTCCACGCCCCGTCTCCGAGCACCGATCGGTTCACGCGCCGTCTCCTGAGCCCGGATCGGTCCACGCGTCGTCTCCTAAGCCCTAATCGGTCCACGTGTCGTCTCCGAGCCCCGATGGGTCCACGCGCCGCCTCCTGAGCCCCGGTCGGTCCACGCGCCGTCTCCGAGCCTCGATCGGTCCACGTACCGTCTCCGAAGCCCCGATACGTCCGCACGCCGTCTCCGAGCCCCGATCGGTCCGTGTGACGCATTCTAAGCCACGGTCCGTCCACGCGCCGTCTCCGAGCACTGATCGGTCCACGCGCCGTCTCCTGAGCCCCGATCGGTCCACGCATCGTCTCCTAAGCCCTGATCGGTCCACGTGTCGTCTCCGAGCCCCGATGGGTCCACGCGCCGCATCGTGAGCCCCGATTGGTCGGCGCGTCGTCTCCTCAGCCCCGATCGATCCACGCGCCGTCGCCGAGCCCCGATCGGTCCACGCTCAGTCGCCGAGCCCCGATCGGTCCACGCGCGGTCTTCCGAGCCCCGATCGCTCCACGCGCCGTCTCCTGAGCCCCGATCGGTCCAGGAGTCGTCTCCGAGCCCCGATCGGTCCACGCGCCGTCTCCTGAGCCCCGATACGTCCACGCGTAGTCGGCGAGCCGCGATTGGTTAACGCGCCGTCTGCGAGCCCCGATCGGTCCACGCGCCGTCTCCTGAGCCCCGATACGTCCACGCATAGTCGCCGAGCCCCGATCGGTCGAAGCGCGGTCTCCTTAACCCCGATCGGTTTACGCGCCGTCTCCTGAGCCCCGATCGTTCCACGCGTCGTCTCCGAGCGCCGATGGGTCCACGCGCCGTCTCCGGGCCCCCATCGGTTCACGCACCGTCTCCTGATCCCCGATCGGTCCACACCTGGCCTCCTGAGCTCCGTTCGGTCCACGCGCCGACTCCTGAGCTCCGTTCGGTCAACGCGCCGTCTCCTGAGCCCCGGTCGGTCCTCGCGCCGTCTCCTGAGCCCCGATCGTTCCAGGCGCCGTCTCCGAGCTCCGATCGGTCCACGCACCGTCTCCTGAGCCCCATCCGTCCACGTGGCGCCTCCGCAGCCCCGATCGATCCTTGCGTCGTCACCTGAGCCCCGATCGCTCCACGCGCCGTTTCCTGAGCCCCGATCTGTCCACGCATCGTCTCCGAGCACCGATCGGTCCACGCACCGTTTTCTGAGCACCGTTCGGTCCACGCGTCGTCTTCAAAGCCCCGATGCCTCCACCCGCCGTCTCCGAGCCACCATCGGTCCGTGCGCCGCTGCCAGAGCCCCGATCGGTCCACGCGTCGTCTCCTGATCTCCGATCGGCCCACGCGCCGTCTCCTAAGCCCCGATCGGTCCACGCACCGTCTCCGATCGCCGATCGGTGCACGCGCCGTCTCCGAGCCCCGATCGGTACACGCGCCGTCGCCGAACCCGAATTGGTCCACACGCGGCGTCCTGAGCCCCAGTCGGTCCACGCGCCGTCTCCGAGTCCCGATCGGTCCAGGCGCCGCCTTCTGAGCCCCGATCGGTCCACGTGTCGTCTCCTGAGCCCCGATCGGTAAACGCGCCGTCTCCGAGCCCCGATCGGTCCACGCGTCGTCTCCTGAGCCCCGATCGGTCAACACGTCGTCTCCTAAGCCCAGATCGCTCCACGCGCCGTCTCCTCGGCCCCGATTGGTCCACGCGTCGTCTCCGAGCACCGATCGGTCCACGGGCCGTTTCCGGTGCCCGGATCGGTCCACGCGTCGGCTTTTAAGCCCCGAAGCCTCCACGCGCCGTTTCCGAGCCACGATCGGTCCAGACGCCGCTTTCTGAGCTCCGATCGGTCCATGCACCGTCTCCGAGCGCCGATCAGTTCACGCGGTGTTACCTAAGCTCCGATCGGTCCCGCGTCGTCTCCTAAGCCCCGATGGGTCCACGCGGCGTCTCCGAGCCCTGATCGGTCCACGCATCGTCTCCTAAGCCCCGATCGGTTAACGCGCCCTCTCCGAGCCCCGATCGGTCCACACGCCGTCTCCGAGCCCGGATCGGTACGCGTGCCGCATTCTAAGCCATGGTCCATCCACGCACCGACTCCGACCATCGATCGGTCGATGCGTCGTCCCCTAATACGCGATCGGTCCACGCGTCGTCTCCTAAGCCCCGATCCGTACACCCGTCGTCTCCGAGCCCCGATCGGACCACGCGCCGTCGCCGAGCCTCGATCGGTCCACGCGCCGTCTCCGAGCGCCGATCGGTTCACGCGTCGTCTCCTGAGCCCCGATCGTTCCACGCGCCGCCTCCTAAGCCCCGATTGGTCCAGGCGTCATCTCCTAAGCCCCGACCGGTCCACGCGCCGTCTCCTGAACCCCGGTCGGTTCACGCGCCATCTCCGAGCCCGATCGGTCCACGTATCGTCTCCTAAGCCCCCATCGGTTCACGGGCCGTCTTCGAGCCCCGATCGTTCCACGCGCCGCCTCCTAAGCCCCGATCAGTCCAGGCGTCGTCTCCTAAGCCCCGATCGGTCCAAGCGCCGTCTCCGAGCCCCAATCGGTCCACGCGTCGTCTCCTAAGCCCCGATCGGTCCACGCGCCGTCTCCGGGCGCCGATCGGTTCACGCGCCGTCTCCTGAGCCCCGATCGTTCCACCCGTCGTCTCCGAGCCCCGATCAGTCCACGCGCGGCCTCCTGAGCCCCGGTCGGTTCACGCGCCGTATCCGTGCCCCGATCGGTCCACGTATCGTCTCCTAAGTCCCTATCGGTTAACGCGCCGTCTCCTGAGCCCCCATCGGTCCACGCGTCGCTTCGTAAGCCCCATCGGTCCACGCGTCGTCTCCTAACCCCCGACGGTCCACGCGTCGTCTCCTAAGCCCCGATCGGTTCATGCGCCGTCTCCGAGCCCCGATCGGTCCACGGCCCATCTCCTGCTCCCCAATCGGTCCACGCGCCGCCTCCGGAGCCCCGATCGATCCACGCGAATCTCCTGAGCTCTGGTCGGTCCACGCGCCGTCTCCTGAGCCCCGGTCGGTCCTCGCGCCGTCTCCAAGCCCCGATCGGTCCACGTACCGTCTCCGAAGCCCCGATCGGTCCACGCGTCGTCTCCTGAGCCCCGATCGGTCCACGCGTCGTCTCCTAAGCCCCGACCGGTCCACTCGCCGTCTCCGAGCCCCGATCGGTCCACGCACCGTCTCCTGTTCCCATCGGTCCACGCGGCGCCTCCGGAGCCCCGATCGGTCCGCGCCTCGTCTCCTGAGCCCCGATAGATCCACGCGTCGTCTTCTGATCCCCGATCGGTCCACGCATCGTCTCCGAGCACCGATCGGTCCACACGCCGTTTTCTGAGCACCGTTCGGTCCACGCGTCGTCTTCAAAGCCCCGATGCCTCCACGCGCTGTCTCCGAGCCACGGTCAGTCCGTGCGTCGCTTCCAGAGCCCCGATCGGTTCACGCGCCGTCTCCTAAGCCCCGATCGGTCCACGCGCCGTCTCCGAGCGCCGATCGGTTCACGCGCCGTCTCCGAGCCCCGATCGGTCGACGCGCCGTCACCAATCCCCGATCCGTACACGCGTCGTCTCCGAGCGCCGATCGTTCCACGCGCGTCGCTCTGCGCCCCGATTCGTCCAGGCATCGTCTCTTAAACTCCGATCAGTACACGCCCCGCCTCCAAGCCCCCATCGGTGCACGCACCGTATCCGAGCCCCGATCCGTCCACGCGCCGTCTCCTGAGCCCCGATCAGTCGACGCGTCCTCTCCTAAACCCCGAGCGGTTCACGCGCCATCTCCGAGCCCCGGTCGGTCCAGGCCCCTTCTCCTGAGCCCCGATCGGTCGACGCGTCGTCTCCTAAGCCCTGATCGGTTAACGCGCCGTCTCCGAGCCCCGATCGGTCCACGCGCCGTTTCCTGAGCCCCGATCCGCCCACGCGCAGTCGCAGAGCCCCGATCGGTCCACGCGCGGTCTACTGAACCCCGGTCGGTCCACGCGCCGTCTCGTGAGCCCCGATCCGTCCACGCGCAGTCGCCGAGCCCCGATTGGTCCACGCGCGGTCTCCTGAGCCACGATCGCTCCACGCGCCGTCTCCTGAGCCCCGATCGGTCCACGCGTCGTCTCGGAGCTTCGATCCGTCCACGGGCCGTTTCCGAGCCGCGATCGGTAAACGCGCTGTCACCAAGCCCCGATCCGTACACGCGTCGTCTCCGAGCCCCGATCGGTCCACGCGCCGTCGCCGAGCTCCGATCGGTCCACACGTCGTCTCCTAAGCCCCGATCCGTCGACGCGTCGTTTCCTGAGCCCCAATCGCTCCTCGCGCGGTCTCGTGAGCCCAGCTGGGCCCATGCGTCGACTTCTTAGCCCCGATGCCTCCACGCGCCGTCTCCAAGCGCCCATCGGTGCACGCGCCGTCTCCTGAGCCCGGATCGTTCCACGCGCCGTCTGCGAGCCTCGATCGGTCCACGCGCCGTCGCCGAGCCCCGATCGGTCCAGGCGTGGCCTCCCGAGCCCCAATCGGTCGACGCGCCGTCTCCTGAGCCCCGATAGGTACACGCGTCGTCTCCTAAGCCCCGAACGGTCCACGCGCCGTCTCCGAGCCCCGATCGATCCACGCGCCGCCTCCTGAGCCCCGATCGGTCCACGCGTCGTCTCCGAGCCCCGATCGGTTAACGCGCCGTCTCCGAGCCCCGATCGGCCCACGCACCGTCTCGTGAGCTCCGATCCGTCCACGCGCCGTCTCCTGAGCCCCGATCGGTCCACGCGTCGTCTCCTAAGCCCCGAACGGTCCACGCGCCGTCTCCGAGGCCCGATTGGTCCACGCACCATCTCCTAAGCCCCGATCGGTTAACGCGCCATCTCCCCGCCCCGATCGGTCCACGTGCCGTCTCCTGAGACCCGATACGTCCACGCGCAGTCGCCGAGCCCCGATCAGTCCACGCGCGGCCTCCTGAGCCCCGGTCGGTTCACGCGCCGTCTCCTAAGCCCCAATCGGCCCACACGCTGTCTCGTGAGCCCCGATAGGCACACGCGTCGTCTCCTACGCCCCGATCGGTCCACGCGTCATCTCCTAAGCCCCGATCTGTCCACGCGCCGTATCCAAGCCCCAATCGGTCCACACGCCGTCTCCTGAGCCCCAGTCGGTCCACGCGCTGTCTCCAAGCCGCGATCGGTCCACGCGTCGTCTCCGAGCCCCGATCGGTCTACGCGCCGTCGCCGAGCCATGATCGGTCCATGCGCGGCCTCCTGAGCCCCGATCGGTCCACAACCCTTGTCCTGAGCCCCGATCGGCCGACGCGTCGTCTCCTAATCCCCGACCGGTTCACGCGCCGTCTCCTGTGCACCGATCGAATCACGTGCCGTCTCCTAAGCCCCGATCGGTCCACACGTCGTGTCCTAAGCCCCAATCGGTCCACGCGTCTTCTCCTAAGCCCCGATCCGTCGCCGCGTCGTCTCCTGAGCCCCGATCAGTTGACGCGTCTTCTCCTGAGCCCCGGTCGCTCCTCGCGCCGTCTCCTGAGCCCCGCTCGGTCCATGCGTCGTGTTCTTAGCCCCGATGCTTCCACGCGCCGTCTCCGAGCACCGATCGGTCCACGCCCCGTCTCCTGAGCCCCGATCGGTCCACGCGTCGTCTCCTAAGCCGTGATCGGTCCACGTGCCGTATCCGAGCCCCGATGGGTCCACGCGCCGCCTCCTGAGCCCCGATCGATCCACGCGCCGGCTCCTGAGCCCCGATCGGTCCACACGTCGTCTCCTAAGCCCCCATTGGTCCACGTGCCGTCTCCCAGCCCCGATCGGTCCACGCGCCGTCTCCTTATCCCCAATCTGTCCACGCGTCGTCTCCTAAGCCCCGATTGGTCGACGGCTCGTCTCCTAAGCTCCGATCGGTCGACGCGTCGTCGCCTAAGCCGCGGTCAGTCCACGGGCCGTCGCCGAAACCCAATTGGTCCACGCGCAACCTCCTGAGCCCAAGTCGGTCGACGCGCTGTCTCCGAGCCCCGATCGGTCCACGCGCTGGCGCCGAGCCGCGATCGGCCCTCGCGCGGCCTCCTGAGCCGCAATCGGTCCACGCGCCGCCTCCTGAGCCCCGATCGATCCACGCGAATCTCCTGAGCTCCGGTCGGTCCTCGTACCGTCTCCGAGCCCCGATCGGTCCACGTACCGTCTCCGAAGCTCAAATCGGTTCACGCGCCGTCTCCTGAGCCCCGATCGGTCCACGCGTCGTCTCCTGAGCCCCGATCGGTTCACACGCCGTTTCCTGAGCCCCGATCGGTCCACGCGACGTCTTCTAAGCCCAGATGCCCCTAGGCGCCGTCCCCGAGCCACGATCGGTCCAGGCGCCACTTCCTGAGCACCGATCGGTCCATGCGTCGTGTCCTAAGCCCCGATCGGTCTACGCGCCGTGTCCTGAGCCCCGATCGGTCAACGCCTCCTCTGCTAAACCCCGATCGGTCCACGCGTCGTCTCCTGAGGCCCGATCGGTCCACGCGTCGTCTCCGAAGCCCCGACCGGTCCACGCGCCGGCTCCGAGCCCCGATCCGTCCACGCACCGTCTCCTGGTCCCCATCGGTCCACACGGCGCCTCCGGAGCCCCGATCGATCCACGCGAGTCACCTGAGCCCCGGTCAGTCCGCGCCCCGTCTCCTGAGCCCCGATCGTTCCACGCGTCATCTCCTAAGCCCCGATCGGTCTACGCGCCGTCTCCGAGCCCCGATCGGTCCACGCACCGTCTCCTGCTCCCCATCAGTCCACACGGCGCCTCCGGAGCCCCGATCGTTCCACGCGCCGTCTCCGAGCCCCGAGCGGTCCACGCGCCGTCTCCTGAGCCCCAATCGGTCCACGCGCTGTCTCCTAAGCCCCGATCGGTCCAAGCGCCGTCTCCGAGCCCCGATCGGTCCACGCGTCGTCTTCTAAGCCCAGATGCCCCAAGGCGCCGTCCCCGAGCCACGATCGGTTCAGGCGCCATTTCCTGAGCACCGATCGGTCCACGCGTCGTGTTCTAAGCCCCGATCGGTCGACGCGTCCTCTGCTAAACCCCGATCGGTCCACGCGTCGTCTCCTGAGCCCCGATCGGTCCACGCGTCGTCTCCTGAGCCCCGATCGGTCCACGCGTCGTCTCCTAAGCCCCGACCGGTCCACGCGCCGTTTCCTGAGGCCCGATCGATTCACGCGTCGTCTCCTGAGCCCCGATAGCTCCACGCGCCGTTTCCTGATCCCCGATCGGTCCACGCGTCGTCTCCTGATCTCCGATCGGTTCACGCGCCGTCTCCTAAGCCCCGATCGGTCCACGCGCCGTCTCCCAAGCCCCGATCGGTCCACGCGTCGTCTCCGATCCTCGATCGGTCCACGCGCCGTCGCCGAGCCCCGATCGGTCCAGGCGTGGTCTCCTGAGCCCCGGTCGGTCCACGCGCCGTCGTCGAGCCCCGATCGGTCCGCGCATCGTCTCCTAAGCCCCGATCGGTCCACGCGCCGTCTCCGAGCGCCGATCGGTTCACGCGCCTTCTCCTGAGCCCCGATCCGTCCACGCGTCGTCTCCTAAGCCCCGATACGTCCACACGCCGTCTCCGAGCCCCGATGGGTCCACGCGTCGCCTCCTGATCCCCGATCGATCCACGCCAGTCTCCTGAGCCCCGGCCGGTACACGCGCCGTTTCCTGAGCCCCGATGGGTCGACGCGTCCTCTCCTGAGCCCCGATCAATTGACGCGTCTTCTCCTGAGCCCCGATCGGTCCACGCGCCGTCTCCTAAGCCCCGATCCGTCCACGCGCCTTCTCCTAAGCCCCGATGGTTCCACGCACCGTGTCCGAGCCCCGATCGGTCCACGCGCCGTCTCCTGAGCCCCGATCGGTCGACGCGTCGTCTCCTGAGCCCCGATCGATCCACGCGTCGTCTCCTCAGCCCCGATCGCTCCACGCGCCGTCTCCGAGCGCCGATCGGTGCACGCGCCGTCTCCTGAGCCCCGATCGTTCCACACGCCGCCTCCTAAGCCCCGATAGGTCCAGGCGTCGTCTCCTAAGCCCCGACCGGTCCACGCGCCGGCTCCTGAGCCCCGATCGGTCCACGCGCCGTCTCCTAAGCCCCGATCTGTCCACGGGCCGTCTCCGAGCCGCGATCGGTAAAGCCGCCGTCATCAAGCCCCGATCCGTACACGCGTCGTCTCCGAGCCCCGATGGGTCCACTCGCCGTCTCCGAGCCCCGATCGGTTCACGCATCGTCTCCTAAGCCCCGATCGGTTAACGCGCCGTCTCCGATCCGCGATCGGTCCACGCGCCGTCGCCGAACCCCAATTGGTCCACGCGCAACCGCCTGAGTCCCAGTCGGTCCACGCGTCGTCTCCGAGCTCCAATCGGTCCATGCGCCGTTTCCTGAGACCTGATCGGTCCATGCGTTGACTTCTAAGCCCCGATGCCTCCACGCACCGTCTCCGAGCCACGATCGGTTCAGGCGCCGCTTCCCGAGCCCCGATCAGTCCACGTGCCGTCTCCTAAGCCCCGATCGCTCCACGCACCGTTTCCTGATCCCCGATCGGTCCACACGCCGTTTCCGAGCCCCGATCGGTCCGCGTGCCGCATTCTAAGCCACGGTCCATTCACGCGCCGTCTCCGAGCCCCGCTCGATCCACGCGTCGTCTCCTAAGCCCCGATCGGTCCACGCGCCGTCTCCTAAGCCCCGACCGGTCCACGCGCCGTCTCCTGAGCCCCGATCGGTCCACGCGTCGTCTCCTCAGCCCCGATCGGTCGACGCGTCGTCTCCTGAGCCCCGATCGATCCACGCGTCATCTCCTCAGCCCCGATCGCTCCACGCGCCGTCTCCGAGCCCCGATCGTTCCACACGCCGCCTCCTAAGCCCCGATCGGTCCACGCGCCGTCGCCGGGCCCCGATCGGTCCACGCACCATCTTCTGCTCTCCAATCGGTCCACGCGCCGTCTCCGGAGCCCCGATCGATCCACGCTAGGCTCCTGAGCCCCGGCCGGTCCGCGCGCCGTCTCCTTAGCCCCGAACGGTCGACGCGTCGTCTCCTGAGCCCCGATCGATCCACGCGCCGTCTCCTAAGCCCCGATCGGTGCACGCGCCGTCTCCGAGCGCCGATCGGTTCACGCGCCGTCTGTTGAGCCCCGATCATTCCACGCGATGTCTCCGAGCCCCGATCGGTCCACGAGTCGTTTTCTGAGCACCGTTCGGTCCACGCGTCGTCTTCAAAGCCCCGATGTCTCCACGCACCGTCTCCGAGCCACGATCGGTCCGTGCGCCGCTTCCAAAGCCCTATCAGTCCAGGCGTCCTCTCCTGATCTCCGATCGGTCCACGCGCCGTCTCCTAAGCCCCGATCGGTGCACGCGCCGTCTCCGAGCGCCGATCGGTTCACGCGCCGTCTCCTGAGCCCCGATCGTTCCACACGCCGCCTCCTAAGCCGCGATCGGTCCAGGCGTCGTCTCCTAAGCCCCGACCGGTCCAGGCGCCGCCTCCTGAGCCCCGATCGGTCCACGCACCGTCTCCTAAGCCCCGATTGATCCACGCGCCGTCTCCGAGCGCCGATCGCTTCACGCGCCGTCTCCTGTGCTCCGATCGGTCCACGCCCCGTCTCCGAGCACCGATTGGTTCACGCGCCGTCTCCTGAGACTCGATCCGTCCACGCGCTGTCTCCTGAGCCCCGATCGGTCGACGCGTCCTTTGCTAAACCCCAATCGGTCCACGCCCCGTCTCCGAGCGCTGATCGGTTCACGCGCCGTCTCCTGAGTCCCGATCCGTCCACTCACTGTCTCCTGAGCCCCGATCGGTCGACGCGTCCTCTGCTAAACCTCGATCGGTCCACGCGTCGTCTCCTGAGCCACGATCGGTCGACGGGTCCTCTCCTAAGCCCCGATACGTCCACACGCCGTCTCCGAGCCCCGATGGGTCCCCGCGTTGCCTCCTTAGCCCCAATCGGTCCACGCGCCGTCTCCGAGCACCGATTGGTTCACGCGCCGTCTCCTGAGTCCCGATCCGTCCACTCACTGTCTCCTGAGCCCCGATCGGTCGACGCGTCCTCTGCTAAACCTCGATCGGTCCACGCGTCTTCTCCTGAGCTCCGATCAGTCCACGCGTCGTCTCCTAAGCCCCGATACGTCCACACGCCGTCTCCGAGCCCCGATGGGTCCCCGCGTTGCCTCCTTAGCCCCAATCGGTCCACGCGCCGTCTCCTGGGCCCCGATCGGTCTACGCGTCGTCTCCTAAGCCCCGATTGGTGGACGTGCCGTCTCCCAGCCACGATCGGTCCACGCGCCGTCTGCTAAGCCCCAATCTGTCCACGACCCGTCTCCGGGCCCCGATCGGTGCACGCGCCGTCTCCTAAGCCCCGATCGATCCACGCGCCGTCGCCGAACCCCAATTGGTCCACGCGCAATCGCCTGAGCCCCAGTCGGTCCACGCGCTGTCTCCGAGCCCCGATCGGTCCACCCGCCGTCTTCGAGCCCCGATCGGTCCACGCATCGTCTCCTAAGCCCCAATCGGTTAACGCGCCGTCTCCTGAGCCCCGATAGGTACACGCGTCGTCTCCTACGCCCCGATCTGTCCACGCGTCGTCTCCTAGGCCCCGATCGGTCCACGCGCCGTCTCCGAGCCCCGATCGGTCCACGCACCGTGTCCTGATTCCCATCGGTCCACGCGGCGCCTCCGGAGTCCCGATCGATCCACGCGAGGCTTCTGAGCCCCGGTCGGTCCGCGCGCCGTCTCCTGAGCCCCGATCGGTCGACGCGTCGTCTCCTGAGCCCCGATCGATCCACGCGTCGTCTCCTGAGCCCCGGTCGGTTCACGCGCCGTCTCCGAGCCCCGATCGATCCACGCGTCGTCTTGTAAACCCAGATGCCTCCTCGCATCGTCTCCTAAGCCCCGATCGGTTAACGCGCCGTCTCCGAGCCCTGATCGGTCCACGCCCCGTCGCCGAACCCCAATTGGTCCACGCGCAACCTCCTGAGCCCCAGTCGGTCCACGCGCGGCCTCCTGAGCCATGCTCGGTCCACGCACAGTCTCCTGAGCCCCGATCGGTCCACGCGCCGTCTTCGAGCGCCGATCGGTCCACGCAACGTCTCCTAAGCCCCAAACGGTTCACGCGCCGTCTCCTGAGCCCCGATCGTTCTACGCGCCGTCTCCGAGCCCCGATCCGTCCACGCGCAGTCGCCGAGCCCCGATCGGTCCACGCATCGTCTCGTAAGCCCCGCTCGGTTAACGCGTCGTTTCGGAGACCCATCGGTCTACGCGCCATCTCCGAGCCGCGATCGGCCCACGCATCGTCTCCTAAGCCGCGATCGGTTAACATGCCCTCTCCGAGCCCCGATCGGTCCACGCGCCGTCTCCTGAGCCCCGATACGTCCACGCGCAGTCGCCGAGCCCCGATCGGTCCACGCATCGTCTCGTAAGCCCCGCTCGGTTAACGCGTCGTTTCGGAGCCCCATCGGTCTACGCGCCATCTCCGAGCCGCGATCGGCCCACGCATCGTCTCCTAAGCCGCGATCGGTTAACATGCCGTCTCCGAGCCCCGATCGGTCCACGCGCCGTCTCCTGAACCTCGATCGGTCCACGCGTCGTTCCCGAAGCCCCGATCCATCCACGCGCATTCTCCCGAGCCCCAATCGGTCCACGCGCCGTCTCCTGAGCCCCAATCGGTCCACGCGCCGTCTCCGAGCCCCGATCGGTTCACGCGCCGTCTCCTGAACCCCGATACGTGCACGCGCAGTCGCCGAGCCCCGATCGGTCCACGCGCCGTCGCCGAGCCTCGATAGGTCCACGCGCGGCCTCCTGAGCCCCGGTCGGTTCACGCGCCGTCTCCAAGCCCCGATCGATCCACGCGTCGTCTTCTAACCCCAGATGCCTCCTCGCGCCGTCTCCGAGCCACTATCGGTCCAGGCGCCGCTTCCTGAGCCCCGATCGGTTAACGCGCCGACTCCGAGCCCCGATCGTTCCACGCGCCGTCTCCGAGCCCCGATGGGTCCACGCGCGGTGTCCTGAGCCCCGATCGGTCCAGGCCCCGTCTCCGAGCCGCGATGGGTCCACGCGTCGCCTCTTGAGCCCCGATCGATCCACGCGAGTCTCCTGAGCCCCGGTCGGTCCACGCGCCGTCTCCTGAGCCCCGATCGGTCCACGCGTCGTTCCCGAAGCCTCGATCCATCCACGCGCATTCTCCCGAGCCCCAATCGGTCCACGCGCCGTCTCGTGAGCCCCAATCGGTCCACGCGCCGTCTTTTCAGCCCCGATCGGTCCACGCGTCGTCTCCTAAGCCCCGATCGGTCCACGCGCCGTCTCCGAGCCCCGATCGGTCCACGCGCCGTCTCCTAAGCCCCAATCTGTACACGCCCCGTCTCCGAGCGCCGACGGGTTCACGCGCCGTCTCCTGAGACCCGATCCGTCCACGCGCCGTCTCCTGAGCCCCGATCGGTCGACGCGTCCTCTCCTAAGCCCCGATCGGTCCACGCGTCTTCTCCTGACCCCCGATCAGTCCACGCGTCGTCTCCTAAGCCCCGATACGTCCACACGCCGTCTCCGAGCCGCGATGGGTCCACGCGTCGCCTCTTGAGCCCCGATCGATCCACGCGAGTCTCCTGAGCCCCGGTCGGTCCTCGCGCCGCCTCCTGCGCTCCGATCGGTCCACGCGCCGTCTCCTGAGCCCCGATCGGTCGACGCGCCGTGTCGTGAGCCCCGATCAGTCCACGCGCCGTCTCCTGAGCCCCGATCGTTCCACGCGTCGTTCCCTAAGCCCCGATCCATCCACGCGCAGTCTCCCGAGCCCCGATCGATCCACGCGCCGTCTCCTCAGCCCCGATCGGTCCACGCGTCGTCTCCGAGCACCGATCGGTCCACGCGCCGTCTCAGAGCGCCGATCATTTCACGCCCCGTTTCCTGAGCTCCGATCGTTCCACGCGCCGTCTCCGAGCCCCGATCGGTCCACGCGCCGTCTCCTGAGCCCCGATCGGTCCACGCGCCGTCTCCTGAGCCCCAATCGGTCCACACGCTGTCTCGTGAGCCCCGATAGGTACACGCGTCGCGTCCTACGCCCCGATCGGTCCACGCGTCGTCTCCTAAGCTCCGATCGGTCCACGCGCCGTCTCCGAGCCCCGATCGGTCCGCGCACCGTCTCCTGATCCCCATCGCTCCACGCGGCGTCTCCGGAGCCCCGATCGATCCACGCGAGTCTCCTGAGCCCCGGTCGGTCCGCGCACCGTCATCTGAGCCCCGATCAGTCCACGTGCCGTCTCCTAAGCCCCGATCGCTCCACGGACCGGTTCCTGATCCCCGATCGGTCCACGCGCCGCCTCCTGAGTCCCGATCGGTCAACGCGTCGTGTCCTAAGCCCTGATCGGTCCACGTGCCGTCTCCGAGCCGCGATTGGTCCACGCGCCGTCGCCGAACCCCAATTGGTACACGCGCAACCGCCTGAGCCCCAGTCGGTCCACGCGTTGTCTCCGAGCTCCAATCGGTCCACGCGCCGTTTCCTGAGCCACGATCGGTCCGTACGTCGTCTTCTAAACCCCGACGCCTCCACGCGCCGTCTCCGAGCCAGATCGGTTCAGGCGCCGCTTCCCGAGCCCCGATCAGTCCACGCGCCGTCTCCTAAGCCCTGACCGGCTCACGCGCCGTCTCCCGTGCCCCGATCGATTCACGTACCGTCTCCTAAGCCCCGATCGGTCCAGCCGACATCTCTTAAGCCCCAATCGGTCCACGCGCCATCTCCGAGCGCCGATCATTTCACGCGCTGTCTCCTGAGCCATGGTCGGTCCACGCGCCGTCATCTGAGCCCTGATCGGTCGACGCGTCGTCTCCTGAGCCCCGATCGCTCCACACGCCGTTTCTTGAGCCACGATCGGTCCACGCGTCGTCTTCAAAGCCCCGATCCGTACACGCGTCGTCTCCGAGCCTCGTCTTGTCCATGCGCCGTCGCCGAGCCCCGATCGGTCCACGCGCCGTCTCCGAGCCCCGATCGGTCCACACATCGTCTCCTAAGCCCCGATCGGTTAACGCGCCGTCTCCGAGCCCCGATCGGTCCACGCGCCGTCTCCTGAGCCCCGATCGGTCCACGCGTCGTTCCCGAAGCCCCGATGCATCCACGCGCAGTCTCCCGAGCTCCGATCGGTGCACGCACCGTCTCCTAAGCCCCGATCGGTCCACGCCCCGTCTCCGAACACCGATTGTTTCACGCGCCGTCTCCTGAGACTCGATCCGTCCACGCGCTGTCTCCTGAGCCCCGATCGGTCGACGCGTCGTCTGCTAAACCCCAATCGGTCCACGCCCCGTCTCCGAGCGCCGATCGGTTCACGCGCCGTCTCCTGAGTCCCGATCCGTCCACTCACTGTCTCCTGAGCCCCGATCGGTCGACGCGTCCTCTGCTAAACCTCGATCGGTCCACGCGTCGTCTCCTGAGCCCCGATCGGTCGACGGGTCCTCTCCTAAGCCCCGATCGGTCCACGCGTCTTCTCCTGAGCTCCGATCAGTCCACGCGTCGTCTCCTAAGCCCCGATACGTCCACACGCCGTCTCCGAGCCCCGATGGGTCCCCGCGTTGCCTCCTTAGCCCCGATCGATCCACGCGAGTCTCCTGAGCCCCGATCGGTGCACGCGCCGTCTCCTAAGCCCCGATCGATCCACGCGCCGACGCCGAACCCCAATTGGTCCACGCGCAATCGCCTGAGCCCCAGTCGGTCCACGCGCTGTCTCCGAGCCACGATCGGTCCACCCGCCGTCTTCGAGCCCCGATCGGCCCACGCATCGTCTCCTAAGCCCCAATCGGTTAACGCGCCGTCTCCTGAGCCCCGATCGGTCCAGGCCCCGTCTCCGAGCCGCGATGGGTCCACGCGTCGCCTCTTGAGCCCCGATCGATCCACGCGAGTCTCCTGAGCCCCGGTCGGTCCACGCGCCGTCTCCTGAGCCCCGATCGGTCCACGCGTCGTTCCCGAAGCCTCGATCCATCCACGCGCATTCTCCCGAGCCCCAATCGGTCCACGCGCCGTCTCGTGAGCCCCAATCGGTCCACGCGCCGTCTTTTCAGCCCCGATCGGTCCACGCGTCGTCTCCTAAGCCCCGATCGGTCCACGCGCCGTCTCCGAGCCCCGATCGGTCCACGCGCCGTCTCCTAAGCCCCAATCTGTACACGCCCCGTCTCCGAGCGCCGACGGGTTCACGCGCCGTCTCCTGAGACCCGATCCGTCCACGCGCCGTCTCCTGAGCCCCGATCGGTCGACGCGTCCTCTGCTACACCTCGATCGATCCACGCGTCGTCTCCTGAGCCCCGATCGGTCGACGGGTCCTCTCCTAAGCCCCGATCGGTCCACGCGTCTTCTCCTGACCCCCGATCAGTCCACGCGTCGTCTCCTAAGCCCCGATACGTCCACACGCCGTCTCCGAGCCGCGATGGGTCCACGCGTCGCCTCTTGAGCCCCGATCGATCCACGCGAGTCTCCTGAGCCCCGGTCGGTCCTCGCGCCGCCTCCTGCGCTCCGATCGGTCCACGCGCCGTCTCCTGAGCCCCGATCGGTCGACGCGCCGTGTCGTGAGCCCCGATCAGTCCACGCGCCGTCTCCTGAGCCCCGATCGTTCCACGCGTCGTTCCCTAAGCCCCGATCCATCCACGCGCAGTCTCCCGAGCCCCGATCGATCCACGCGCCGTCTCCTCAGCCCCGATCGGTCCACGCGTCGTCTCCGAGCACCGATCGGTCCACGCGCCGTCTCAGAGCGCCGA
The DNA here is from genome assembly GCA_946811545.1 of Netelia fuscicornis. NCBI lineage: Eukaryota > Metazoa > Arthropoda > Insecta > Hymenoptera > Ichneumonidae > Netelia > Netelia fuscicornis. The sequence continues at coordinate 24,567,957 of OX328012.1, read as the reverse complement.
TCATTTCACGCCCCGTTTCCTGAGCTCCGATCGTTCCACGCGCCGTCTCCGAGCCCCGATCGGTCCACGCGCCGTCTCCTGAGCCCCGATCGGTCCACGCGCCGTCTCCTGAGCCCCAATCGGTCCACACGCTGTCTCGTGAGCCCCGATAGGTACACGCGTCGCGTCCTATGCCCCGATCGGTCCACGCGTCGTCTCCTAAGCTCCGATCGGTCCACGCGCCGTCTCCGAGCCCCGATCGGTCCGCGCACCGTCTCCTGATCCCCATCGCTCCACGCGGCGTCTCCGGAGCCCCGATCGATCCACGCGAGTCTCCTGAGCCCCGGTCGGTCCGCGCACCGTCATCTGAGCCCCGATCAGTCCACGTGCCGTCTCCTAAGCCCCGATCGCTCCACGGACCGGTTCCTGATCCCCGATCGGTCCACGCGCCGCCTCCTGAGTCCCGATCGGTCAACGCGTCGTGTCCTAAGCCCTGATCGGTCCACGTGCCGTCTCCGAGCCGCGATTGGTCCACGCGCCGTCGCCGAACCCCAATTGGTACACGCGCAACCGCCTGAGCCCCAGTCGGTCCACGCGTTGTCTCCGAGCTCCAATCGGTCCACGCGCCGTTTCCTGAGCCACGATCGGTCCGTACGTCGTCTTCTAAACCCCGATGCCTCCACGCGCCGTCTCCGAGCCAGATCGGTTCAGGCGCCGCTTCCCGAGCCCCGATCAGTCCACGCGCCGTCTCGTAAGCCCTGACCGGCTCACGCGCCGTCTCCCGTGCCCCGATCGATTCACGTACCGTCTCCTAAGCCCCGATCGGTCCAGCCGACATCTCTTAAGCCCCAATCGGTCCACGCGCCATCTCCGAGCGCCGATCATTTCACGCGCTGTCTCCTGAGCCATGGTCGGTCCACGCGCCGTCATCTGAGCCCTGATCGGTCGACGCGTCGTCTCCTGAGCCCCGATCGCTCCACACGCCGTTTCTTGAGCCACGATCGGTCCACGCGTCGTCTTCAAAGCCCCGATCCGTACACGCGTCGTCTCCGAGCCTCGATTTGTCCATGCGCCGTCGCCGAGCCCCGATCGGTCCACGCGCCGTCTCCGAGCCCCGATCGGTCCACACATCGTCTCCTAAGCCCCGATCGGTTAACGCGCCGTCTCCGAGCCCCGATCGGTCCACGCGCCGTCTCCTGAGCCCCGATCGGTCCACGCGTCGTTCCCGAAGCCCCGATGCATCCACGCGCAGTCTCCCGAGCTCCGATCGGTGCACGCACCGTCTCCTAAGCCCCGATCGGTCCACGCCCCGTCTCCGAGCACCGATTGTTTCACGCGCCGTCTCCTGAGACTCGATCCGTCCACGCGCTGTCTCCTGAGCCCCGATCGGTCGACGCGTCGTCTGCTAAACCCCAATCGGTCCACGCCCCGTCTCCGAGCGCCGATCGGTTCACGCGCCGTCTCCTGAGTCCCGATCCGTCCACTCACTGTCTCCTGAGCCCCGATCGGTCGACGCGTCCTCTGCTAAACCTCGATCGGTCCACGCGTCGTCTCCTGAGCCCCGATCGGTCGACGGGTCCTCTCCTAAGCCCCGATCGGTCCACGCGTCTTCTCCTGAGCTCCGATCAGTCCACGCGTCGTCTCCTAAGCCCCGATACGTCCACACGCCGTCTCCGAGCCCCGATGGGTCCCCGCGTTGCCTCCTTAGCCCCGATCGATCCACGCGAGTCTCCTGAGCCCCGATCGGTGCACGCGCCGTCTCCTAAGCCCCGATCGATCCACGCGCCGACGCCGAACCCCAATTGGTCCACGCGCAATCGCCTGAGCCCCAGTCGGTCCACGCGCTGTCTCCGAGCCACGATCGGTCCACCCGCCGTCTTCGAGCCCCGATCGGCCCACGCATCGTCTCCTAAGCCCCAATCGGTTAACGCGCCGTCTCCTGAGCCCCGATCGTTCCACGCGCCGTCTCCGAGCCCCGATCGGTCCCTGCGCCGTCTCGTGAGTCCCAATCGGTCCACTCGCTGTCTCCTGAGCCCCGATAGGTACACGCGTCGTCTCCTACGCCCCGATCTGTCCACGCGTCGTCTCCTGGGCCCCGATCGGTCCACGCGCCGTCTCCGAGCCCCGATCGGTCCACGCACCGTGTCCTCATCCCCATCTGTGACATCCAGAGTGAATGTACATAAATATTTATTAATTTCCCTATTTTTTGCCTACGCCAAGCGCAATAGCACGGGATTGGGAAGAGAAGAGTATTTTATACGGAATTGAATTAAGAATAATTCCAAGAAATTATGTAACAAAAATATAACTACTATTTATTTAACGATATACAAAAGTTCTGTTGAAATTTAAAGTGATTTCTGTTTGACATTTCGAGCGCGGTTTACAGTAGTTGCCTTACTTGGATATGAAGTTGTTGTTGTTGTATTGTTGTTGAATCGTTGTCGGTTGGTGTCGATTGATAAAATTGTTGTTGTGTTTTGTTCTGTTGTTGTATGTTGAGTTGTTATTGAAGTGCACTGAATTTTCTGACTAACTATAATAGTGTTTTACAATAAAAGAAGTTATTGATAATCAGAGCCAGAAAGGAATGAATACGAGAACTAGATATGGAAATACTGATTGCTGACTCTGTTGACTGGCTGGAGAAGACTGACTAAAAATTATTCCCTATTGAAAGACAGCGATGTTCTAACAGATTTGGAAGTGCTTATAGTAGGGAGGTTCGCATTCTTATTCGTTAAAATTCTTAACATCTATTAAGGGATCATTACTATGATTGGAGGGTTGAGAATTCGGAGGGATGCTAAGATCGTGGGTGGAAGGGATATGTTTTTCTGGGAAAGTAAATGTTATGTAAAACATAAATAAAGGGAATCGGATTACGTCGACGGTCAATAGCCATATGGTTCGTGTTCGTCTTATCCTAGAAAAGACATAAATTTACGGTCCCTTTTCTCGATGCGAAAAAGGGCCTCTCGATAAACATAAGAAATCGACGGGGTACAGCCATGTGGCCCCGCTAGCACTTATCTCGGAAAGCGATAAAATTACGGTCGCTTTCCTGACGGGAAAATCAACTCTCAAAAATATATATGTGCCTAAGAATAATGAAAAGAAATATTAAACTACATCTACGCGGATGTTACACCCCCACACTTAGTCGATTGTCAGAGGGCGAAGCGCGGTTGACAATTGATCTCGGTAGAGATGGAAATCGTTACATTACATTGATTTCGTTATGTATAAATGAAATCAATTTTGAAATTAAAATTAACAGAATAGTTATAATTGTAACTTTCGTGTATGTATATAACAGAAAGAAAATCGACTTACTCGCAAAAATTTAAGAAAGGAAACTAGGTTTAGGTGATTGAACGGAGTGAAGGGTAGAATGAGGGTACAACTCTTGACAACCAGCTTGTTCGGTGGAGTCCTTCAGATTCACCTCTGGCTCTGGAGCTGAAGGTTGATCGTTGTGAATTTGTTCCAATCCAGTTTCTACATCCTTTTCCCTTGGTCGCTTGGCTAGATGGATCAAAAGATGCGTCATAGAATCCCATATGGCGCCGAGCAGATATATGGACCATCCGTAGACCGTATGAAGAGCATATCCATGGATCATGGTGTCAACTACGAGTTTTACACCTCGAATGATAAGAACGATGCCGATGATACCAGCACTAGCCGTTCCGAATTGCACGAATCGTCCCCACGTATGATTCCAGGTTGATTCAGCAAGATGCTGTAGAGATTTCTCATCCAATAGATTGAGGAATCGTTCCCCTTGATTGATTGTGTGTTGACCACTAATGCCTCGTACTATATTATTTAGCACAGCTGGTTTTTCCACGGGGAACATGATGTGTTCTCGTAGTTTTTCGATGTCTTCTTTAGTATAGATCCCACTGGATGCTAAGGATGCTGGATTTATATAACGCCACGTAGGCTTCGTCATTGGTTTCATCGTTGCTGGTGCTATGGCTTCGACTGGAGTAGGCGTGAATCTATACCACGCATCTCCAAAAAGATAATACGGTGGAAGAAGAGCGTTGCAAGTTGTTTGTGTCCCCTTTTTGGATAGGATATGGGTTCGTGGAGTGAGGAAAAAGGTTTCATTTCCGCGAGTGACTGGTAACTGGTTGTAACATTCGGTTAGTCTAAGTAACGTTACTTCTACAGGTATACATTTTATTATATGTACTACTTCGCCGGCTAACACTGCCATATAACCGGGCCCCTTCATTAATCTATACGCAAATTCGTCAGGAGCCTGTGTTGCAAGAGACAAACTATTTTGCAAAATTTGACGTTCCCTGTTACATTGTTGAACTAGTATATCGTGATACAGAGATTTCATTTGTTGTCTGATGTGTCGTTCCACATATATAAATTTCGAATTGACATAAGCGAATATATCTAAATTGGCAATGGGCACTTTTCCTTTGATAGCAAATGAATTAGATCTGGTTGTTTCGAATATAAATAACTTAGGGTGTTCTGTGCTGATGATAGTATAACCACAGATTTTATCCATTTCTCCACTTCTAAGTGCGAAAGTCACATCTCCTGAGGTTACTGAATAAATACTTCGGAGTACTCCTGATTCGGTTTCCATGATTTTATCGGCTATACCAGTATAAAGAATTCCGTAACGGTCAAATCCGCAATTTTCGCGCGGTCTTGTATTCCAGAAGGTATGTCCACCGTCAGGATCTTCGCAGGTAGCTTCTAACAATGGGCAAATGGTGCCAGATCGTAAGTGTATACGGTTAGAATCTAGACTTATTTGAGCGGAATAACTTCGTAAAGATATTTTAACCGTGCCTTGCACTATTACGTTATCCCATGTTCCGTATGGGTCAGAATACGATGCGCCACTACAATGGCCGTCATCCTTCATATTACCAGCTAGTGTAAGACTGCTTATGGTTGTTCGATTGACTTTAATTCCCGTTATTATAACATGTCCAATACGAGTCGATCCATATTTATGCATCTCTTGGCAAGCTTCACGACTCACGGTCTCAAGATATTCCGTTTGACCATTATTAACAATCGAGACGTGAGAATGCATACCACAATAATAAATTATCCGTAGTATCTCGATTTTACATTGAATGACTTGGGTTTCGGTATATTCGTTTAATTGAAGTAGTTGTATGAATTGTTTGGTTACTTCTACATTAGGAATGGGTATACTACACTCGTCGACATCGAGTAAGGATAGGGTAGTTATATTGGTTGCGCTTGATCCACAGTCGTAACCCACCATGGAAAAAACGGGATGAATTATGCATTGAATCCATATTAAACGGCAGAGTGCCATTTGCCTTCTGTAAAAGGAAATTAGTATTAGAATATTGTTAAAATTATGTATATATATATATATAATTATTCTTAGAAATCGGAATCTTCGTTCGCTTCCCTTTTGCATTTCCGTTTTGGTTTGTTCGCGCTTTCCGAGCTGATGTACGAAGTTCGCAAACGATTTTCATGAACAATGCGGGTAGCCTTGTTATATTGGATTTTCACATTGCCCTTGTTCAATTTTTCTATGACCTTGTGTGGTCCTGAATATTGATCTCCCAGTTTACCGGGTTTCGTTCCCTTAAGGAGATAAACATAATCGCCAATCTTGAAATTTCGAGGATTCGCATTTTTGTCATAATATTTTTTTGATGGATGCTTTGAATTGACAAGATTCTCATAAGCGAGACTACGAATACCGTTTATTCGAGTTATTAAGTCTATTAAATAACCTTGGTAAGTTGGCAATTGATCACACTCACGTAGAGGTTCGCTTGAGGGTGTCCTGGCCAATCTTCCAAAGACAACTTCGTAAGGAGTATGTTTCGTACTTTCGTGAATACTCGTGTTGTACGAAAACATTGCTAGTTCCAACCATTGATCCCATTCGTGATCTTGGTTTGTATACTGTTTCAAAAATTCTCCCAAGACGTGATGCGATCTTTCAAGTGACCCATTCGACTGTGGGTGGTATGCTGTTGTCCGATACCTTTTAATTCGAAAACGTTTCGCTATCCGTGGCATCAGGCTGCTCAAAAAATTACTGCCTTGATCTGTTAACATTGCCTTTGGTGCTCCGAACACGCAAATAAAACGCTTAATAAATGCGTCCGCAATAGTTGTTGCTAAAGCGTTCGGCAAAGCGATTGCTAGACAATATTTAGACAGTTGGTCCTGAATGGTAAGTATATACTCGTTCTTGCTTGTCGTAGGTTTCATTGGCCCTACTATATCTAATGAAATTTCTTCAAAAACTGTACCTGGTGTGTCAGTTATTATCATTGGTTGCTTGGTTTTGACACGAACTAGTTTCTTTATTTGGTAGTCTAAGCACTGTTGAATTCGCCTCTGAACATCTGCTTTAAGATTCTCCCAATAATACTCGCGTTTGATTCGATTATAAGTTTTGGAAACCCCTTTATGACCTCCTATCGGAGCTTTATGTAATTCGTAAAATACCATATCTCGATTTTCAAGCGGTACATACTTCAATGTCCCTGAACAGATGAGGATCTTAGTCTTGCAGTCCTTAAAGGTGGTTTTGAGAAGATTCATAACTTCTTCCCACATCAAATTCTCAATGTGAGTATTTTGAGCAATGCTAAATGATTCGAGTTGGTGGCTTTCGCAGATTTCCTTCAATTGTTCGAAGGTTTGGTGTATATTTGCGGTTAATACTGTCAACGATTCTTCTTCTTCACCGAGTATTACCAGAGCAATATGAATTTTTTTTCGAAGCTTGAATGTATGTGCCTTACCAACAGTTAAATTTTTCCAGACGGGTAATTTTCCTACGTCATTTAATTTCTGAGATCCGATGTCACATGGTTGTCCAAGAGAGTTGACAAAATAGACCAAGTTGTCATTTCGAAAATGAAGGAATTCTTTAGTACTGACGATATTTGATAGTTTGAATTGCGACGTTGTAATTTGATTTTCGGGTGTTTCCCCATTATCTGACAGCTGTGAATCATCGTCGCTTATATCTGTACCTTGTGATTCGCCTGAGCTAGAGTAAGTGTCAGATTTCTGTGGACCTTGGGTTGTCGAATCCCTACGAACGTTTGTTATTTCCTTCGTGCTTGAATGGATTTCTCTATTGAGTACTGATTGATTCGGATCGATTTCGCGAATGGCTGCTTCTACTTCATCGTCACTACTTTCTTCATAATTGACCTGTTGGCGTGCTCGTCGCTTATACCTACTAGGTTCGCGACGAATTTCGGCGTGTACCGTACTTGTTTTCTGTGCTTCTGCTTCACTGTCACTAGTTTCCGCTAATTGTCGAGCTAAGTCTTGTAACTCGTCTTCGTGTGTTTTTTTTTGTTGTGCACGCGTCACTACATTCACACGCTCTGAGGATTCTACAGGGTTCCGCGATAAAGCATCAGCGTTTACATTAAACTTCCCTGGTTTGTAAACTACATCATAGTCGTATTCAGAAAGTTTGAGGCGCCATTTTAATACCCGAGTGTTCGCATCTTTCGCGGTTTTGAACCAAACTAATGGCTTGTGGTCAGTGACAAGTGTGAATCTCCTACCGTAAATATATGGCCGAAAAGCCTTCACGCTATGGATTATTGCCATTGCTTCTTTCTCGTAGGTATCGTAACGGAGTGGAGCACCTCGCAATACACATGATGTATATGCAATCGGCTTATCCTTACCGATTTCCCCTTGTGATAAAACTCCACCTAAGGCGAAGCCTGAGGCATCCGTTGTTATTATGAATGGTTTATCGAAATCAGGATACTGAAGTATCGGAGCCGTGCATAATTTGTTTTTTAAAATATCAAAAGCTTTCTGCGTCTCGGTATCCCATGTAAAGTCCATATCATTCTCTAAAAGTCGAGTCAGTGGTTTTGCAATTTTTGAGAAATCCTTGATAAATCTACGATAATACCCTGTCAAACCTAAAAATTGACGAATATTTTTAGCTGTTTTCGGAACCGGGAATTTCTCCACTGCTATTAATTTTTTTGGATCAGGTTTTAAGCCTTCCTTGCTGATTGTGTGGCCAAGATAATTCACTTCCGACCGGAGAAATTCACACTTGTCCGGCTGAAGCTTGAGTTTAGCAGCGCGCAATCGATTCATTAACTCATTAATCTTTGATTCATGCTCTGCAACAGTTTTCGCGTAAATTACGATATCATCAAGGTATACAAAGAGGGAGACCCCTTGCAGTCCACTAAGTACAATATCCATCAGGCGTTGGAATGTAGCTGGCGCATTTTTTTAACCCAAATGGCATCCGCGAAAATTCATAATGTCCGTGGGGCGTAGAGAATGCTGTTTTATGTTTATCTTTTGAATCCATTTCGATCTGGTGGAAACCAGATGCTAGATCGAAAACTGAAAAGTAATTCGCGTTACCCAGTTGATCCAAAATATCGACGATACTGGGTAGCGGATACGAATCACCGATAGTTTTCTCATTAAGCGCTCGGAAATCTATAACCATTCTCCACCGTTTGTTGCCGTTTGAATCAGGCTTTTTGGGTACTATCCACACAGAACTATTGCTTGGAGATTCTGATGGGTTTATTACCCCTGTATCTAATAATTCTGTTACTTGACGCTGAACTTCACCCTTTAGGATCTGTGGGTATCTATATTGTTTCGCATTGATGGGCTGTTCATCAATGGTTGGGATTCTGTGCTTTAGAACATGGGTGGCTTCTAATTTTTCGCCAGGTATATGGAATCGATCTGCATATGACTCGATTATTTTGTGCACATGATTCAATTCCTCGTTTCCAAGATGATCTAACCGCAAGAGACTCTTTATCGCCTCGATGCGTTCCGAATTGTATTCGATCTTCACTGATTTGGAAATAGTAAAGTTTGGAATTGTGATCGGACTTGGATCGGAATTCGGGATTGAATTTGGGTTGAATTTAGAAGTTGAATTAGCATTGGATTTGGAAGTTGCATTAGCATTGGATGTAGAATTTGTATTAGGATTGGATTTAGAAATTGAATTAGCATTGGATTTAGAATTTGAATTAGTATTGGATTTAGAATTTGAATTAGGATTGGATTTAGAAATTGAATGAGGATTGGATTTAGAAAATGAATTATCCTGATTCACATTGAATACGTCTTGGCCGTGGCATCTTTCGCCTACATGCCGTTGAATATTTAATTCAGTCGCTTTTTCTTTTTCTTGATTTTTGCTCCGATTCTGATCAAGATTTAAATTTGAATTTTGATTTTCATCTGACCCAAGGTCGAAATCTTGTAATGGTAACGTTGGGACTTGAACCCGCAAATTATCATTCGTGGTATTGAAAACCTTAATAAACGCCTTTCCGTTTCGGTTCGTTACAAGGCAATCCCCGCCATAAAGTCCTTTGTGCAACGTTAAAGGAGGTATAAAACCCTCTTTTATGTCTACATTTTGAACGTTCACTTTAAAAACGGCCTCTGATCGAGCCGGAATATCAATTACCTCGACCGCCGCAGGTGGTTTTTCGAAAGAATACGATTTTTCACCGAGTTCTAGACTTTCTGTTTCGAAATTTATATTTGCTTTTGCTGCAAAGAAAAACTGTGAGCCTAAAAGACCTGAGTAGGGCAACAACATTTCATCGGGGATTATGTGAAATAGAGTTGTAACCCCGAATACATTTATCTGAACGGTGCCGAGTGTGAAAATAGGAAGTTCTGAAATTCCTCTTAATTCTACAATTTCCTTTTCGTCAATGCCCAAAAGATTCTGACTGAATTTATTTTTGATCAGATTGGGAACAGCACCTGAATCGAGCAACATTACCAATTTTTCGTCATCTGAATTTTTTCCAATGCAGATGGATGGCAATGTACTGAATGTTTCAGGATCGATTACGAACACAGGAAATCGCCTGATTTGTTCGCCTCGGTTACTATGTTCACCGGACGCTCTTGAGTCGTAGGGGGTCCTCTCCGTGCGTCCGCTCGGAAAGTCCCCTGATCGTTTCCCTGATTCGTTCGTGTGTTATTGAATTTTCGTTTGCGACAATCTTCAATATTATGACCAATGTTTTTACAATATCGGCACTGCTTTTGCTCGCCCATTTTTGGAGCTGCGTTTAAATTTCCGTTACACCTATCAGCTGTGTGAGCGGATTGTCGACATAACTGACACTGTACACTTAAATTCTTAAATCTCGATATCGTGGAACATTGATTGGCAGAATGGCCAGTCAGGTTACACAATTGGCATGTTGTTTTTATTTTATTTGGATTCAAATTGCAGTTTTTTGCCGTGTGATTGCCTTTTCCGCATAATTGACACATAACGGAGGTTTGTGAATTTGAATTCTTATAACATCTATCCGCGCTGTGGCCTTGTTCTTTACAATTTTGACAGTGAATATTCCTGAGTCTACATGAGTCGGCGGTATGATTATTTTTTGCGCATATAGTGCATGTGTTGACGGGTTCAACGTGGGTTTTTTTATGTCGATTTTCAGTCGAACCTGAGCGCAATTGCCGTTGTGCTATAATTTTTCTTTCGGTTTTAATCGCGTTGTCAACTGCGTCCTCGATTGTGGCGCAAAAAGGGAGTCGCTGCTCTATTTCGGGCTTCAGTCCGTTTAGAAAAGATGTCAAGCAGCACTCTTTTAGCGATGTCTGGAATTCTTCATTATTCGCACCGTCTTCAGATAGCTTACGTGTTTCGAGAATTTCTTTGGCCTTTTTCTTTATTTTCGCGGCGAAGGCTATAGTATTTTCAGTTTCCTTTTGAAAAATGGATCCGAGTTCCCCCATTAATTGCATCTCAGACTTATTTGGTGAATATATTCTCTTTAGAAATGTTATGAAATCCGAGAGCTTTTCGAATTTATTCCCGTGAATCGAGTCCCTAACCTCGCCTTTCAGTTTATTGCGAATTAGCTTGACTAGGTTTTTCTCCGCTTCTTTGGGAAGCATCTCTAATGCATCTTCGCAACCTATTACGAAATCGGATAACGGCACAGACTTGCCATCAAATTCTGGAACGCATTCCATCGCGTCCTTAAGTGATACTAATTGATTCGTACCGAGAGTCGCCATTTCGTTGACCTTTTGAAATTTCTGAGTCTCTTGTTTTATTTTCAAAGTTTCTATCGACGAATTCCTCGAAAAGTCAAGTCCTGGCAATAAAATTGAACTAGAGCTTCTTAAAGAATATGAGGTATCGTCGTTTTGTTGACTAACATCGTGATCCAAGGAACTTGCTTCTAGTGAAAGATCGTGTTCCTTTGACATCGATCTTTCTAAAATAATAACTTATTCGAATACCTTTGATGCGAATTGAAAACGACCAATCAGAAATCACCAAATTTAATTTGTTTCATTTGAAATCATTGAAAAGAGAAAAAGAAAAGTTTTTCTATTGATAGTAGAATTATTCTTGAGATAGAAATAATACTCTTCTTTAAGGATATCCCGGACGAGCCCCCAAAAATTATTATGTGACATCCAGAGTGAATGTACATAAATATTTATTAATTTCCCTATTTTTTGCCTACGCCAAGCGCAATAGCACGGGATTGGGAAGAGAAGAGTATTTTATATGGAATTGAATTAAGAATAATTCCAAGAAATTATGTAACAAAAATATAACTACTATTTATTTAACGATATACAAAAGTTCTGTTGAAATTTAAAGTGATTTCTGCTTGACATTTCGAGCGCGGTTTACAGTAGTTGCCTTACTTGGATATGAAGTTATTGTTGTTGTATTGTTGTTGAATCGTTGTCGGTTGGTGTCGATTGATAAAATTGTTGTTGTGTTTTGTTCTGTTGTTGTATATTGAGTTGTTATTGAAGTGCACTGAATTTTCTGACTAACTATAATAGTGTTTTACAATAAAAGAAGTTATTGATAATCAGAGCCAGAAAGGAATGAATACGAGAACTAGATATGGAAATACTGATTGCTGACTCTGTTGACTGGCTGGAGAAGACTGACTAAAAATTATTCCCTATTGAAAGACAGCGATGTTCTAACAGATTTGGAAGTGCTTATAGTAGGGAGGTTCGCATTCTTATTCGTTAAAATTCTTAACATCTATGAAGGGATCATTACTATGATTGGAGGGTTGAGAATTCGGAGGGATGCTAAGATCGTGGGTGGAAGGGATATGTTTTTCTGGGAAAGTAAATGTTATGTAAAACATAAATAAAAGGAATCGGATTACGTCGACGGTCAATAGCCATATGGTTCGTGTTCGTCTTATCCTAGAAAAGACATAAATTTACGGTCCCTTTTCTCGATGCGAAAAAGGGCATCTCGATAAACATAAGAAATCGACGGGGTACAGCCATGTGGCCCCGCTAGCACTTATCTCGGAAAGCGATAAAATTACGGTCGCTTTCCTGACGGGAAAATCAACTCTCAAAAATATATATGTGCCTAAGAATAATGAAAAGAAATATTAAACTACATCTACGCGGATGTTACACATCGGTCCACGCGGCGCCTCCGGAGTCCCGATCGATCCACGCGAGGCTTCTGAGCCCCGGTCGGTCCGCGCGCCGTCTCCTGAGCCCCGATCGGTCGACACGTCGTCTCCTGAGCCCCGATCGATCCACGCGTCGTCTCCTGAGCCCCGGTCGGTTCACGCGCCGTCTCCGAGCCCCGATCGATCCACGCGTCGTCTTGTAAACCCAGATGCCTCCTCGCATCGTCTCCTAAGCCCCGATCGGTTAACGCGCCGTCTCCGAGCCCTGATCGGTACACGCCCCGTTGCCGAACCCCAATTGGTCCACGCGCAACCTCCTGAGCCCCAGTCGGTCCACGCGCGGCCTCCTGAGCCATGCTCGGTCCACGCGCCGTCTCCTGAGCCCCGATCGGTCAACGCGCCGTTCCCTAAGCTCCGATCCATCCACGCGCAGTCTCCTGAGCCCCGATCGGTCCACGCGCCGTCTTCGAGCGCCGATCGGTCCACGCAACGTCTCCTAAGCCCCAATCGGTTCACGCGCCGTCTCCTGAGCCCAGATCGTTCTACGCGCCGTCTCCGAGCCCCGATCCGTCCACGCGCAGTCGCCGAGCCCCGATCGGTTCACGCGCGGTCTCCTGAGCCCCAGTCGGTACACGCTCTGTCTCCGAGCCCCGATCGGTCCACGAATCGTCTGCTAAGCCCCGATACGTCCACACGCCGTATCCGAGCCCCGATCGGTCCGCGAGACGCATTCTAAGCCCCGATCGGTCCACGCGACGTCTACAAAGCCCTGATCGGTCCACGTGCCGTCTCCGAGCCCCGATCGGTTCACGCGCCGTCTCCTGAACCCCGATACGTGCACGCGCCGTCTCCTGAACCCCGATACGTGCACGCGCAGTCGCCGAGCCCCGATCGGTCCACGCGCCGTCGCCGAGCCTCGATAGGTCCACGCGCGGCCTCCTGAGCCCCGGTCGGTTCACGGGCCGTCTCCGAGCCCCGATCGATCCACGCGTCGTCTTCTAAGCCCAGATGCCTCCTCGCGCCGTCTCCGAGCCACGATCGGTCCAGGCGCCGCTTCCTGAGCCCCGATCGGTTAACGCGCCGACTCCGAGCCCCGATCGTTCCACGCGCCGTCTCCGAGCCCCGATGGGTCCTCGCGCGGTGTCCTGAGCCCCGGTCGGTCCAGGCCCCGTCTCCGAGCGCCGATCGGTTCACGCGCCGTCTCCTGAGAACGATCCGTCCACGCGCCGTCTCCTGAGCCCCGATCGGTCGACGCGCCGTCTCGTGAGCCCCGATCGGTCCACGCGCCGTCTCCGAGCCCCGATCGGTCCACGCGCCGTCTCCTGAACCTCGATCGGTCCACGCGTCGTTCCCGAAGCCCCGATCCATCCACGCGCATTCTCCCGAGCCCCAATCGGTCCACGCGCCGTCTCCTGAGCCCCAATCGGTCCACGCGCCGTCTCCGAGCCCCGATAAGTTCACGCGCCGTCTCCTGAACCCCGATACGTGCACGCGCAGTCGCCGAGCCCCAATCGGTCCACGCGCCGTCTCCTGAGCCCCAATCGGTCCACGCGCGGCCTCCTGAGCCCGGGTCGGTTCACGCGCCGTCTCCGAGCCCGGATCGATCCACGCGTCGTCTTCTAAGCCCAGATGCCTCCTCGCGCCGTCTCCGAGCCACGATCGGTCCAGGCGCCGCTTCCTGAGCCCCGATCGGTTAACGCGCCGACTCCGAGCCCCGATCGTTCCACGCGCCGTCTCCGAGCCCCGATGGGTCCACGCGCGGTGTCCTGAGCCCCGGTCGGTCCAGGCCGCGTCTCCGAGCCGCGATGGGTCCACGCGTCGCCTCTTGAGCCCCGATCGATCCACGCGAGTCTCCTGAGCCCCGGTCGGTCCTCGCGCCGCCTCCTGCGCTCTAATCGGTCCACGCGCCGTCTCCTGAGCCCCGGTCGGTCCGCGCGCCGTCTCCTGAGCCCCGATCGGTCGACACGTCGTCTCCTGAGCCCCGATCGATCCACGCGTCGTCTCCTGAGCCCCGGTCGGTTCACGCGCCGTCTCCGAGCCCCGATCGATCCACGCGTCGTCTTGTAAACCCAGATGCCTCCTCGCATCGTCTCCTAAGCCCCGATCGGTTAACGCGCCGTCTCCGAGCCCTGATCGGTACACGCCCCGTTGCCGAACCCCAATTGGTCCACGCGCAACCTCCTGAGCCCCAGTCGGTCCACGCGCGGCCTCCTGAGCCATGCTCGGTCCACGCGCCGTCTCCTGAGCCCCGATCGGTCAACGCGCCGTTCCCTAAGCTCCGATCCATCCACGCGCAGTCTCCTGAGCCCCGATCGGTCCACGCGCCGTCTTCGAGCGCCGATCGGTCCACGCAACGTCTCCTAAGCCCCAATCGGTTCACGCGCCGTCTCCTGAGCCCAGATCGTTCTACGCGCCGTCTCCGAGCCCCGATCCGTCCACGCGCAGTCGCCGAGCCCCGATCGGTTCACGCGCGGTCTCCTGAGCCCCAGTCGGTACACGCTCTGTCTCCGAGCCCCGATCGGTCCACGAATCGTCTGCTAAGCCCCGATACGTCCACACGCCGTATCCGAGCCCCGATCGGTCCGCGAGACGCATTCTAAGCCCCGATCGGTCCACGCGACGTCTACAAAGCCCTGATCGGTCCACGTGCCGTCTCCGAGCCCCGATCGGTTCACGCGCTGTCTCCTGAACCCCGATACGTGCACGCGCAGTCGCCGAGCCCCGATCGGTCCACGCGCCGTCGCCGAGCCTCGATAGGTCCACGCGCGGCCTCCTGAGCCCCGGTCGGTTCACGGGCCGTCTCCGAGCCCCGATCGATCCACGCGTCGTCTTCTAAGCCCAGATGCCTCCTCGCGCCGTCTCCGAGCCACGATCGGTCCAGGCGCCGCTTCCTGAGCCCCGATCGGTTAACGCGCCGACTCCGAGCCCCGATCGTTCCACGCGCCGTCTCCGAGCCCCGATGGGTCCTCGCGCGGTGTCCTGAGCCCCGGTCGGTCCAGGCCCCGTCTCCGAGCGCCGATCGGTTCACGCGCCGTCTCCTGAGAACGATCCGTCCACGCGCCGTCTCCTGAGCCCCGATCGGTCGACGCGCCGTCTCGTGAGCCCCGATCGGTCCACGCGCCGTCTCCGAGCCCCGATCGGTCCACGCGCCGTCTCCTGAACCTCGATCGGTCCACGCGTCGTTCCCGAAGCCCCGATCCATCCACGCGCATTCTCCCGAGCCCCAATCGGTCCACGCGCCGTCTCCTGAGCCCCAATCGGTCCACGCGCCGTCTCCGAGCCCCGATAAGTTCACGCGCCGGCTCCTGAACCCCGATACGTGCACGCGCAGTCGCCGAGCCCCAATCGGTCCACGCGCCGTCTCCTGAGCCCCAATCGGTCCACGCGCGGCCTCCTGAGCCCGGGTCGGTTCACGCGCCGTCTCCGAGCCCGGATCGATCCACGCGTCGTCTTCTAAGCCCAGATGCCTCCTCGCGCCGTCTCCGAGCCACGATCGGTCCAGGCGCCGCTTCCTGAGCCCCGATCGGTTAACGCGCCGACTCCGAGCCCCGATCGTTCCACGCGCCGTCTCCGAGCCCCGATGGGTCCACGCGCGGTGTCCTGAGCCCCGGTCGGTCCAGGCCGCGTCTCCGAGCCGCGATGGGTCCACGCGTCGCCTCTTGAGCCCCGATCGATCCACGCGAGTCTCCTGAGCCCCGGTCGGTCCTCGCGCCGCCTCCTGCGCTCTGATCGGTCCACGCGCCGTCTCCTGAGCCCCGATCGGTCGACGCGCCGTTTAGTGAGCCCCGATCGGTCCACGCGCCGTCTCCTGAGCCCCGATCGATCCACGCGTCGTCTCCTGAGCCCCGGTCGGTTCACGCGCCGTCTCCGAGCCCCGATCGATCCACGCGTCGTCTTGTAAACCCAGATGCCTCCTCGCATCGTCTCCTAAGCCCCGATCGGTTAACGCGCCGTCTCCGAGCCCTGATCGGTACACGCCCCGTTGCCGAACCCCAATTGGACCACGCGCAACCTCCTGAGCCCCAGTCGGTCCACGCGCGGCCTCCTGAGCCATGCTCGGTCCACGCGCCGTCTCCTGAGCCCCGATCGGTCAACGCGCCGTTCCCTAAGCTCCGATCCATCCACGCGCAGTCTCCTGAGCCCCGATCGGTCCACGCGCCGTCTTCGAGCGCCGATCGGTCCACGCAACGTCTCCTAAGCCCCAATCGGTTCACGCGCCGTCTCCTGAGCCCAGATCGTTCTACGCGCCGTCTCCGAGCCCCGATCCGTCCACGCGCAGTCGCCGAGCCCCGATCGGTTCACGCGCGGTCTCCTGAGCCCCAGTCGGTACACGCTCTGTCTCCGAGCCCCGATCGGTCCACGCATCGTCTCCTAAGCCCCGATACGTCCACATGCCGTATCCGAGCCCCGATCGGTCCGCGAGACGCATTCTAAGCCCCGATCGGTCCACGCGACGTCTACAAAGCCCTGATCGGTCCACGTGCCGTCTCCGAGCCCCGATCGGTTCACGCGCCGTCTCCTGAACCCCGATACGTGCACGCGCAGTCGCCGAGCCCCGATCGGTCCACGCGCCGTCGCCGAGCCTCGATAGGTCCACGCGCGGACTCCTGAGCCCCGGTCGGTTCACGGGCCGTCTCCGAGCCCCGATCGATCCACGCGTCATCTTCTAAGCCCAGATGCCTCCTCGCGCCGTCTCCGAGCCACGATCGGTCCAGGCGCCGCTTCCTGAGCCCCGATCGGTTAACGCGCCGACTCCGAGCCCCGATCGTTCCACGCGCCGTCTCCGAGCCCCGATGGGTCCTCGCGCGGTGTCCTGAGCCCCGGTCGGTCCAGGCCCCGTCTCCGAGCGCCGATCGGTTCACGCGCCGTCTCCTGAGAACGATCCGTCCACGCGCCGTCTCCTGAGCCCCGATCGGTCGACGCGCCGTCTCGTGAGCCCCGATCGGTCCACGCGCCGTCTCCGAGCCCCGATCGGTCCACGCGCCGTCTCCTGAACCTCGATCGGTCCACGCGTCGTTCCCGAAGCCCCGATCCATCCACGCGCATTCTCCCGAGCCCCAATCGGTCCACGCGCCGTCTCCTGAGCCCCAATCGGTCCACGCGCCGTCTCCGAGCCCCGATAAGTTCACGCGCCGTCTCCTGAACCCCGATACGTGAACGCGCAGTCGCCGAGCCCCGATCGGTCCACGCGCCGTCGCCGAGCCTCGATAGGTGCACGCGCGGCCTCCTGAGCCCCGGTCGGTTCACGCGCCGTCTCCGAGCCCCGATCGATCCACGCGTCGTCTTCTAAGCCCAGATGCCTCCTCGCGCCGTCTCCGAGCCACGATCGGTCCAGGCGCCGCTTCCTGAGCCCCGATCGGTTAACGCGCCGACTCCGAGCCCCGATCGTTCCACGCGCCGTCTCCGAGCCCCGATGGGTCCACGCGCGGTGTCCTGAGCCCCGGTCGGTCCAGGCCGCGTCTCCGAGCCGCGATGGGTCCACGCGTCGCCTCTTGAGCCCCGATCGATCCACGCGAGTCTCCTGAGCCCCGGTCGGTCCTCGCGCCGCCTCCTGCGCTCTGATCGGTCCACGCGCCGTCTCCTGAGCCCCGATCGGTCGACGCGCCGTCTAGTGAGCCCCGATCGGTCCACGCGCCGTCTCCTGAGCCCCGATCGATCCACGCGTCGTCTCCTGAGCCCCGGTCGGTTCACGCGCCGTCTCCGAGCCCCGATCGATCCACGCGTCGTCTTGTAAACCCAGATGCCTCCTCGCATCGTCTCCTAAGCCCCGATCGGTTAACGCGCCGTCTCCGAGCCCTGATCGGTACACGCCCCGTTGCCGAACCCCAATTGGTCCACGCGCAACCTCCTGAGCCCCAGTCGGTCCACGCGCGGCCTCCTGAGCCATGCTCGGTCCACGCGCCGTCTCCTGAGCCCCGATCGGTGAACGCGCCGTTCCCTAAGCTCCGATCCATCCACGCGCAGTCTCCTGAGCCCCGATCGGTCCACGCGCCGTCTTCGAGCGCCGATCGGTCCACGCAACGTCTCCTAAGCCCCAATCGGTTCACGCGCCGTCTCCTGAGCCCAGATCGTTCTACGCGCCGTCTCCGAGCCCCGATCCGTCCACGCGCAGTCGCCGAGCCCCGATCGGTTCACGCGCGGTCTCCTGAGCCCCAGTCGGTACACGCTCTGTCTCCGAGCCCCGATCGGTCCACGCATCGTCTCCTAAGCCCCGATACGTCCACACGCCGTATCCGAGCCCCGATCGGTCCGCGAGACGCATTCTAAGCCCCGATCGGTCCACGCGACGTCTACAAAGCCCTGATCGGTCCACGTGCCGTCTCCGAGCCCCGATCGGTTCACGCGCCGTCTCCTGAACCCCGATACGTGCACGCGCAGTCGCCGAGCCCCGATCGGTCCACGCGCCGTCGCCGAGCCTCGATAGGTCCACGCGCGGCCTCCTGAGCCCCGGTCGGTTCACGGGCCGTCTCCGAGCCCCGATCGATCCACGCGTCGTCTTCTAAGCCCAGATGCCTCCTCGCGCCGTCTCCGAGCCACGATCGGTCCAGGCGCCGCTTCCTGAGCCCCGATCGGTTAACGCGCCGACTCCGAGCCCCGATCGTTCCACGCGCCGGCTCCGAGCCCCGATGGGTCCTCGCGCGGTGTCCTGAGCCCCGGTCGGTCCAGGCCCCGTCTCCGAGCGCCGATCGGTTCACGCGCCGTCTCCTGAGAACGATCCGTCCACGCGCCGTCTCCTGAGCCCCGATCGGTCGACGCGCCGTCTCGTGAGCCCCGATCGGTCCACGCGCCGTCTCCGAGCCCCGATCGGTCCACGCGCCGTCTCCTGAACCTCGATCGGTCCACGCGTCGTTCCCGAAGCCCCGATCCATCCACGCGCATTCTCCCGAGCCCCAATCGGTCCACGCGCCGTCTCCTGAGCCCCAATCGGTCCACGCGCCGTCTCCGAGCCCCGATAAGTTCACGCGCCGTCTCCTGAACCCCGATACGTGCACGCGCAGTCGCCGAGCCCCGATCGGTCCACGCGCCGTCGCCGAGCCTCGATAGGTGCACGCGCGGCCTCCTGAGCCCCGGTCGGTTCACGCGCCGTCTCCGAGCCCCGATCGATCCACGCGTCGTCTTCTAAGCCCAGATGCCTCCTCGCGCCGTCTCCGAGCCACGATCGGTCCAGGCGCCGCTTCCTGAGCCCCGATCGGTTAACGCGCCGACTCCGAGCCCCGATCGTTCCACGCGCCGTCTCCGAGCCCCGATGGGTCCACGCGCGGTGTCCTGAGCCCCGGTCGGTCCAGGCCGCGTCTCCGAGCCGCGATGGGTCCACGCGTCGCCTCTTGAGCCCCGATCGATCCACACGAGTCTCCTGAGCCCCGGTCGGTCCTCGCGCCGCCTCCTGCGCTCTGATCGGTCCACGCGCCGTCTCCTGAGCCCCGATCGGTCGACGCGCCGTCTAGTGAGCCCCGATCGGTCCACGCGCCGTCTCCTGAGACCCGATCGTTCCACGCGTCGTTCCCTAAGCCCCGATCCATCCACGCGCAGTCTCCCGAGCCCCAATCGGTCCACGCGCCGTCTCCTGAGCCCCGATCCGTCCACGCGCCGTCTCCTCAGCCCCGATCGGTCCACGCGTCGTCTCCGAGCACCGATCGGTCCACGCGCCGTCTCAGAGCGCCGATCATTTCACGCCCCGTTTCCTGAGCTCCGATCGTTCCACGCGCCGTCTCCTGAGTCCCGATCCGTCCACTCACTGTCTCCTGAGCCCCGATCGGTCGACGTGTCCTCTGCTAAACCTCGATCGGTCCACGCGTCGTCTCCTGAGCCCCGATCGGTCGACGGGTCCTCTCCTAAGCCCCTATCGGTCCACGCGTCTTCTCCTGAGCTCCGATCAGTCCACGCGTCGTCTCCTAAGCCCCGATACGTCCACACGCCGTCTCCGAGCCCCGATGGGTCCCCGCGTTGCCTCCTTAGCCCCGATCGATCCACGCGAGTCTCCTGAGCGCCGATTGGTCCACGCGCCGTCTCCTAAGCCCCAATCGGTCCATGCACCGCCTCCTGCGCCCTAATCGGTCCACGCGCCGCCTCCTGCGCCCCGATCGGTCTGCGCGCCGTCTCCTGAGCCCCGATCGGTCCACGCGTCTTCTCCTGAGCCCCGATCCGTCCACGCGCCGCCTCCTGAGCCCCGATCGGTCGACGCGTCCTCTGCTACACCTCGATCGATCCACGCGTCGTCTCCTGAGCCCCGATCGGTCGACGGGTCCTCTCCTAAGCCCCGATCGGTCCACGCGTCTTCTCCTGACCCCCGATCAGTCCACGCGTCGTCTCCTAAGCCCCGATACGTCCACACGCCGTCTCCGAGCCGCGATGGGTCCACGCGTCGCCTCTTGAGCCCCGATCGATCCACGCGAGTCTCCTGAGCCCCGGTCGGTCCTCGCGCCGCCTCCTGCGCTCCGATCGGTCCACGCGCCGTCTCCTGAGCCCCGATCGGTCGACGCGCCGTCTCGTGAGCCCCGATCGGTCCACGCGCCGTCTCCTGAGCCCCGATCGTTCCACGCGTCGTTCCCTAAGCCCCGATCCATCCACGCGCAGTCTCCCGAGCCCCAATCGGTCCACGCGCCGTCTCCTGACCCCCGATCGGTCCACGCGCCGTCTCCTCAGCCCCGATCGGTCCACGCGTCGTCTCCGAGCACCAATCGGTCCACGCGCCGTCTCAGAGAGCCGATCATTTCACGCCCCGTTTCCTGAGCTCCGATCGTTCCACGCGCCGTCTCCGAGCCCCGATCGGTCCACGCGCCGTCTCCTGAGCCCCGATCGGTCGACGCGCCGTCTCGTGAGCCCCGATCGGTCCACGCGCCGTCTCCTGAGCCCCGATCGTTCCACGCGTCGTTCCCTAAGCCCCGATCCATCCACGCGCAGTCTCCCGAGCCCCAATCGGTCCACGCGCCGTCTCCTGAGCCCCGATCGGTCCACGCGCCGTCTCCTCAGCCCCGATCGGTCCACGCGTCGTCTCCGAGCACCGAGCGGTCGACGCGCCGTCTCCGAGCCCCGATCGGTCCACGCGCCGTCTCCGAGCCCCGATCGATCCACGCGTCTTCTTGTAAACCCAGATGCCTCCTCGCATCGTCTCCTAAGCCCCGATCGGTTAACGCGCCGTCTCCGAGCCCCGATCGGTCCACGCGCCGTCGCCGAACCCCAATTGGTCCATGCGCAACCGGCTGAGCCCCAGTCGGTCCACGCGCGGCCTCCTGAGCCATGGTCGGTTCACGCGCCGTCTCCTGAACCCCGATCGGTCCACGCGTCGTTCCCTAAGCCCCGATCCATCCACGCGCAGTCTCCTGAGCCCCGATCGGTCCACGCATCGCCTCCTGAGCCCCGGACGGTCCAGGCACCGTCTCCGAACCCCGACCGGTCGACGCGCCGTCTCCGAGCCCCGATCGGCCCACGCGCCGTCGCCGAACCCCAATTGGTCCAGGCGCCGTCTCCGAACCCCGATCGGTCGACGCGCTGTCTCCGAGCCCCGATGGGTCCACGCGCCGTCTTCGAGCCCCGATCGGTCCACGCGTCTGTTCCTAGGCCCCGATCGGTCCACGCGCCGTCTCCGAGCCCCGATCGGTCCACGCACCGTGTCCTGATCCCCATCGGTCCACGCGGCGCCTCCGGAGCCCCGATCGGTCCACGTACCGTCTCCGAGCGCCGATCGGTTCACGCGCCGTCTCCTGAGCCCTGATCGGTCCACGCGTCGTTCCCTAAGCTCGATCTTCGCGAGGCTTCTGAGCCCCGGTCTGTCCGCGCGCCGGCTCCTGAGCCACGATCGCTCCAGGCGCCGTTTTCTGAGCACCGTTCGGTCCACGCATCGTCTTCAAAACCCTGATGCCTCCACGCGCCGTCTCCGAGCCACGATCGGTCCGTGCGCCGCGTCCAGAGCCCTATCGGTCCACGCGTCCTCTCCTGATCTCCTATTGGTCCACGCGCCGTCTCCTAAGCCCCGATCGGTCCACGTGCCGTCTCCGAGCGCCGATCGGTCCACGCACCGTGTCCTGATCCCCATCGGTCCACGCGGCGCCTCCGGAGCCCCGATCGGTCCACGTACCGTCTCCGAGCGCCGATCGGTTCACGCGCCGTCTCCTGAGCCCTGATCGGTCCACGCGTCGTTCCCTAAGCTCCGATCCATCCACGCGCAGTCTCCTGAGCCCCGATCGGTCCACGCATCGCCTCCTGAGCCCCGGACGTTCCAGGCGCCGTCTTCGAACCCCGAGCGGTCGACGCGCCGTCTCCGAGCCCCGATCGGTCCACGCGCCGTCGCCGAACCCCAATTGGTCCACGCGCAACCGCCTGAGCCCCAGTCGGTCCACGCGCCGTCTCCGAACCCCGATCGGTCCACGCGGCGTCTCCTGAGCCCCCATCGGTTCACGCATCGTCTCCTGAGCGCCGATACGTCCACACGCCGTATCCGAGCCCCGATCGGTCCGCGTGACGCATTCTAAGCCACGGTCCGTCCACGCGCTGTCTCCGAGCACCGATCGGTCCACGCGCCGTCTCCTGAGGCCCGATCGGTCCACGCGTCGTCCCCTAAGCCCCGATCGGTTAACGCGCCGTCTCCGAGCCCCAATCGGTCCACGCGTCGTCTCCGAGCCCCGATCCGTCCACGCGCCGTCGCCGAGCCATGATCGGTCTACGCGAGGCTCCTGAGCCCCGGTCGGTCCGCGCGCCGTCTCCTGATCCCCGATCGGTCCACGCGCGGTCTCCTAAGCCCCGATCGTTTCACGCGCCTTCCTCGAGCCCCGATCGGTCCACGCGCCGTCTCCTGAGCCCGGATCGGTCCACGCGTCGGCTCCTAAGTCCCGATCGGTCCACGCGTCGTCTCCTAATCCCCGATCCGTCGACGCGTCGTTTCCTGAGCCCCGATCGATCCACGCGTCTTCTCCTGAGCCCCGACCGCTCCACGCGTCGTCTCCGAGCTCCGATCGGTCCAGGCGCCGTTTCGGAGCCCCGATTGGTCCATGCGTCGTCTTCGAAGCCCCGATGCCTCCACGCGCCGTCTCCGAGCCACGATCGGTCCACGCGCCATCGCCGAACTCCGATCGGTCCACGCGCCGTTTCCTGAGCTCCGAACGGTCCACACCCCTTGTCCTGAGCCCCGATCGGCCGACGCGTCGTCTCCTAAGCCCCGACCGGTTCACGCGCCGTCTCCTGTGCACCGATCGAATCACGTGCCGTCTCCTAAGCCCCGATCGGTCCACACGTCGTCTCCTAAGCCCCAATCGGTCCACGCGTCGTCTCCTAAGCCCTGATCCGTCGCCGCGTCGTCTCCTGAGCCCCGATCAATTGACGCGTCTTCTCCTGAGCCCCGATCGCTGCTCGCGCCGTCTCCTGAGCCCCGCTCGGTCCATGCGTCGTCTTCTTAGCCCCGATGCCACCACGCGCCGTCTCCTAAGCCCCGATCTGCCCACGGGCCGTTTCCGAGCTCCGATCGGTCCACGCGCCGTCTCTAAGCCTCGATCCGTACACGCGCCGTCTCCGAGCCCCGATCGGTCCACGCGCCGTCTCCTGAGCCCCGATCGGTTCACGCATCGTCTCCTAAGCCCCGATACGTCCACGCGCCGTCTCCTGAGCCCCGATCGGTCCACGCGTCGTCTCCTAAGCCCCGATCGGTTAACGCGCCGTCTCCGAGCCCCGATGGGTCCACGCGCCGCCTCCTAAGCCCCGATCGGTCCACGCGTCGTCTCCTAAGCCCCGATCGGCCGATGGGTCGTCTCCTAAACCCCGATCGGTCGACGCGTCGTCTCCTAATCCCCGGTCGGTCCACGCCCCGTCGCCGAACCCCAATTGGTCCACGCGCCACCTCCTGAGCCCCAGTCGGTCCACGCGCTGTCTCCGAGCACCGATCGGTCTACGCATCGTCTCCTAAACCCCGCTCTGTTAACACGTCGTCTCCTGAGCCCCGATCGCTGCACGCGCCGTTTCCTGAGCCCCGATCGGTCCACGCGTCGTCTTCTAAGCCCAGATGCCTCCTTGCGCCGTCTCCCAACCACGATCGGTGCAGGCGCCGCTTCCTGAGCCCCGATCGGTCCACGCGTTTTCTCCTAAGCCCCGATCGGTCCACGCGTCGTCTCCTCAGCCCCGATCGGTCGACGCGTCGTCTCCGAGCGCCGATCGGTGCACGCGCCGTCTCCTGAACCCCGATCGCTCCACACGCCGCCTCCTAAGCCTCGATCGGTCTAGGCGTCGTCTCCTAAGCCCCGACCGGTCCGGGCGCCGTCTCCTGAGACCCGATCCGTCCACGCGCCGTCTCCTGAGCCCCGATCGCTCCACGCTCCGTCTCCGAGCCCCGATCGGTCCACGCGCCGTCTCCTGAGCCCGGATCGGTCCACGCGCCGTCTCCTACGCCCCGATCGGTCCACGCGCCGCCTTCGTGCCCCGATCGGTCCACGCACCGCCTCCTGATCCCCATCGGTCCACGCGCCGTCTCCTGAGCCACGATCGATCCACAGGCCGTCTCCGAGCTCCGATCGGTCCGCGTGCCGCATTCTAAGCCACGGTCCATCCACGCGCCGTCTCCGAGCCCCGATCGGTCCACGCGTCGTCTCCTCAGCCCCGATCGTTCCACGCGCCTTCTCCTAAGCCACGATCGGTCCATGCGCCGTCTCCGAGCCACGATCCGTCCGTGCGCCGCTTCCAGAGCCCTCTCGGTCCATGCGTCGTCTCCTTATCTCCGATCGGTCCACACGCCATCTCCTTAGCCCCGATCATTCCACGCGCCATCTCCGAGCCCCGATCGGTCCACGCGCCGTCTCATAAGCCCCGATCGGACCACGCGCCTTCTCCTCAGCCCCGATCGGTCCACGCGCCGTCTCCGAGCGCCGATCGGTTCACGCGCCGTCTCCTACGCCCCGATCGTTCCACGCGCCGCTTCCAATCCCCGATCGGTCCACGCGCCGTCTCCTGAGCCCGGATCGGTCCACGCGTCGTCCTCGAATCCCCGATCCTCACACGCGTCGTCTCCGAGCCTCGATCGGTCCTCGCGTCGTCTCCTAAGCCCCGACTGGTCCACGCGCCTTATCCTGAGCCCTGGTCGGTTCACGCGCCGTCTCCGAGCCCCGATCGATCCACGCGTCGTCTTGTAAGCCCAGATGCCTCCACGCGCCGTCTCCGAGCCACGATCGGTCTAGGCGCCGCTTCCTGAGCCCCGATCGGTCCACGCGCCGTCTCCTAAGCCCCAATCGCTCCACGCGCCGTCTCCGAGCGCCGATCATTTCACCCGCTGTCTCCTGAGTCCCGATCGTTCCACGCGCCGTATCCGAGCCCCGATCGATCCACGCGCAGTCTCCTGAGCCCCGATCGCTCCACGCACCGTTTTCTGAGCTCCGTTTGTTCCACGCGTCGTCTTCAAAGCCCCGATGCCTCCACGCGCCGTCTCCGAGCCACGATCCGTCCGTGCGCCGCTTCCAGAGCCCTCTCGGTCCATGCGTCGTCTCCTTATCTCCGATCGGTCCACACGCCATCTCCTTAGCCCCGATCATTCCACGCGCCATCTCCGAGCCCCGATCGTTCCACGCCCCGTCTCCGAGCCCCGATCGGTCCACGCGCCGTCTCCTAAGCCCCGATCGGTCCACGCGCCTTCTCCTCATCCCCGATCGGTCCACGCGCCGTCTCGGAGCGCCGATTGGTCCACGCGCCGTCTCCGAGCGCCGATCATTTCACGCGCCGTCTCCGAGCTCCGATCGGTCCACACGCCGTCTCCGAGCCCCGATGGGTCTACGCGTCGCCTCCTGAGCCCCGGTCGGTCCACGTGCCGTCACCTGAGCCCCGATCGTTCGACGCGTCGGCTTCTGAGCCCCGATCGACCCACGCGTCGTCTCCTGAGCCCCGACCGCTCCACACGCCCTTTCCTGAGCCCCCATCGGTCCATTCATCGTCTCCGACCGCCGATCGGTGTACGCGCCGTCTCTTGAGCCCCGATCGTTCCACGCGTCGTCCCCTAATCCCCGATCCATACACGCGTCGTCTCCGAGCCTCGATCGGTCCACGCGCCGTCGCCGCGTCCCGATCGGTCCACGCGCGGCCTCCTGAGCCACTGTCCGTCCACGCGCCGTCTCCGAGCACCGATCAGTCCACGCGCCGTCTCCTGAGCCCCGATCGGTTCACGCGTCGTCTCCGAGCCCCGATCGGTCCACGCGCCGTCGCCGAGCTGCGATCGGTCCACGCGCGGCCTCCTGAGCCCCGGTCGGTTCACGCGCCGTCGCCGATCCACGATCGGTCCGTGCGCCGCTTCCAGAGCCCTATCGGACCACGCATCGTCTCCTGATCTCCGATCGGTCCACGCGCCGTCTCCTAAGACC
Source organism: Netelia fuscicornis (assembly GCA_946811545.1). Classification (NCBI taxonomy): domain Eukaryota; kingdom Metazoa; phylum Arthropoda; class Insecta; order Hymenoptera; family Ichneumonidae; genus Netelia; species Netelia fuscicornis. The sequence continues at coordinate 24,541,187 of OX328012.1, read as the reverse complement.
CGATCGGTCCACACGCCGTCTCCGAGCCCCGATGGGTCCACGCGTCGCCTCCTGAGCCCCGGTCGGTCCACGCGCCGTCTCCTGAGCCCCGATCGGTCCACGCGTCGTCTTCTAAGCCCCGATCGGTCCACGCGTCGTCTCCTAAGCCCCGATCGGTCCACGCGCCGTCTCCGAGCGCCGATAACTTCACGCGCCGTCTCCTGAGCCCCGATCGTTCCACGCGCCGTCTCCGAGCCCCGATCGATCCACGCGCCGTCTCCTGAGCCCAAATCGGTCCACACGCTGTCTCGTGAGCCCCGATAGGTACACGCGTCGTCTCCTACGCCCCGATCGGTCCACGCGTAGTCTCCTAAGCCCCGCTCGGTTAACGCGTCGTTTCCGAGCCCCGAACGGTCCACGCGTCGTCTCCTGAGCCCCAATTAGTCCACGCGCCGTCTCCTAAGCCCTGATCCGTCCACGGGCCGTGTCCGAGCTCCGATCGGTTCACGCGCCGTCTCCAAACCTCGATCCGTACACGCGTCGTCTCCGAGCCCTGATCGGTCCACGCGCCATCGCCGAGCGCCGATCGGTCCACGCGCCATGGCCGAGCCCCGATCGGTCCACGAGCCGTCTCCTGAGCCCCGATCGGTCCACACCCCTTCTCCTGAGCCCCGATCGGTCGACGCGTCGTCTCCTAAGCCCCGACCGGTGCACGCGCCGTCTCCTGTGCCCCGATCGATTCACGTGCCGTCTCCTAAGCCCCGATCGGTTCACCCGTCGTCTCTTAAGTCCCAATCGGTCCACGCGCCGTCTCCGAGCCCCGATCGGTCCACGCACTGTCTCCTGATCCCCATGGGACCACGCGGCGCCTCCGGGGCCCCGATCGATCCACGCGAGGCTCCTAAGCCCTGATCGGTCCACGTGCCGTCTCCGAGCCCCGATGTGTCCACGCGCCGCCTCCTGAGCCCCGATCGATCCACGCATCGGCTCCTGAGCCCCGATCGCTCCACGCGCCGATTTCTGAGCCCCGATCAATTGACGCGTCTTCTCCTGAGCACCGATCGCTCCTCGCGCCGTCTCCTGAGCCCCGCTCGGTCCCTGCGCCGTCTTCTTAGCCCCGATGCCTCCACGCGCCGTCTCAGAGCCACGATCGGTCTATGCGTCGCTTCCTGATCCCCGATCGGGCCTCGCGCCGTCTCCTAAGCCCCAATCGGTCCACGCGCCGTCTCCTAAGCCCCGATCGATCCACGCGCCGTCTCCGAGCGCCGATCTGTTCACGCGCCGTCTCCTTTACTCCGATCGTTCCACGCGCCGTCTCCGAGGCCCGATCGGTCCACGCATCGTCTCCTAAGCCCCGATCGGTTAACGCGCCGTCTCCGAGCCCCGATTGGTCCACACGCCGTCTTCGAGCCCCGATCGGTCCGCATGCCGCATTCTAAGCCACGGTCCATCTACGCGCCGTCTCCTAAGCCCCGGTCGGTCCACGCGCCGTCGCCGAACCCCAATTGGTCCACACGCAACCTCCTAAGCCCCAGTCGGTACACGCGCTGTCTCCGAGCCGCGATCGGTCCACGTATCGTCTCCTAAGCCCCGCTCGGTTAACGCGTCGTTTCCGAGCCCCGATCGGTCTACGCGCCGTCTCCTGAGCCCCGATCGGTCCACGCGCCGTTCCCTAAGCCCCGATCCATCCACGCGCAGTCTCCTGAGCCCCGATCGGTCCACGCATCGTCTCCTAAGCCCCAGACGGTCCTCGTGCTGTCTCCGAACCCCGATCGGTCGACGCGCCGCTTCCGAGCGCCGATCGGTTCACGCGCCGTATTCTGAGCCCCGATCGTTCCACGCGCCGCCTCCTAAGCCCCGATCGGTCCAGGCTTCGTCTCCTAAGCCCCGACCGGTCGACGCGTCGTCTCCTGAGCCCCGGTCGGTTAACGCGCCGTCTCCGAGCACCGATTGGTCCACGCGCCGTCGCCGAGCCATGATCGGTCCACGCGCAACCGCCTGAGCCCCAGTCGGTCCACGCGCTGTCTCCGAGCCCCGATCGGTCCACGCGTCGTCTCCGAGCACCGATTGGTCCACGCGCCGTCGCCGAGCCATGATCGGTCCACGCGCGGCCTCCTGAGCCCCGGTCGGTCCACGCGTCGTCTCCGAGCCCCGATCCGTCCACGCGCCGTCGCCGAGCCATGATCGGCCCACGCGAGGCTCCTGCGCGCCGATCGGTCATCGCGCCGTCTCCTAAGCCCCGATCGGTCCACGCGCCTTCTCCTCATCCCCGATCGGTCCACGCGCCGTCTCGGAGCGCCGATTGGTCCACGCGCCGTCTCCGAGCGCCGATCATTTCACGCGCCGTCTCCGAGCTCCGATCGGTCCACACGCCGTCTCCGAGCCCCGATAGGTCTACGCGTCGCCTCCTGAGCCCCGGTCGGTCCACGCGCCGTCACCTGAGCCCCGATCGGTCGACGCGTCGGCTTCTGAGCCCCGATCGACCCACGCGTCGTCTCCTGAGCCCCGACCGCTCCACACGCCCTTTCCTGAGCCCCGATCGGTCCACGCATCGTCTCCGAGCACCGATCGGTCCACGCGCCGTCCCCTAAGCCCCGATCGGTCCACGCGCCGTCTCCGAGCGCCGATCGGTTCACGCGCCGTCTCCTGAGCCCCGATCGTTCCACGCGCCGTCTCCGAGCTCCGATCGGCCCACGCGCCGCCTCCTAAGCCGCGATAGGTACACGCGTAGTCTCCTAAGCCCCGATCGGTCCACGCGCCGTCTCCGAGCCCCGATCGGTCCACGCGTCGTCTCCTAAACCCCGATCGGTCCACGCGCCGTCTCCTGTGCCCCGATCGGTCGACGCGTCCTCTCCTAAACCCCGATCGGTCCACGCGTCGTCTCCTAAGCCCCGATCGGTCCACGCGTCGTCTCCTAAGCCCCGATTCGTCGACGCGTCGTCTCCTGAGCCACGATCAATTGACGCGTCTTCTCCTGAGCCCGATCGCTCCTCGCGCCGTCTCCTGAGCCCCGATCGGTCCACGCGTCGTCTCCGAGCTCCGATCGGTCCAAACGCCGTTTCCTGAGCCCCGATCGGTTCATGCGTCGTCTTCTTAGCCCCGATGCCTCCACGCGCCGTCTCCGAGCGCCGATAAGTTCAAGCGCCGTCTCCTGAGCCCCGATCGTTCCACGAGGCGTCTCCGAGCCTCGATCGATCCACGGGCCGTCTTCTGCGCCCCGATCGGTCGACGCGTCGTCTTCTGAGCCCCGATCGACCCACGCGTCGTCTCCTGAGCCCCAACCGCTCCACACGCCGTTTCCTGTGCCCCTATCGGTCCACGCATCGTCTTCGAGCACCGATCGGTCCACGCGCCGTCTCCTGAGCCCCAATCGTTCCAAGCATTGTCCCCTAATACCCGATCCATACACGCGTCGTCTCCGAGCCTCGATCAGTCCACGCATCGTCGCCGAGTCCCGATCGGTCCACGCGCGGCCTCCTGAGCACCGGTCGGTCCACGCGCCGTCTCCGAGCCTCGATCGGTCCACGTACCGTCTCCGAAGCCCCGATCGGTCTACGCGCCGTCTCCTGAGCGCCGATCGGTCCACGCGCCGTCTCCGAGCCACGATCGGTCCGTGCGCCGCTTCCAGAGCCCCGATCGGTGCACGCGTCTTCTCCTGATCTCCGATCGGTCCACACGCCGTCTCATAAGCCCCGATCGGTCCACGCGCCGTCTCCGAGCGCCGATCGATTCGCGGGCCGTCTCCGAGCCGCGATCGACGAAGCCGCCGTCATCAAGCCCCGATGGGTCCACGCGTCGTCTCCGAGCCCCGATGGGTCCACTCGCCGTCGCCGAGCCTCGATCGGTCCACGCGCGGCCTCCTGAGCCCCGGTCGGTTCACACGCCGTCTCCGAGCCGCGATCGGTCCACGCATCGTCTCCTAAGCCCCGATCGGTTAACGTGCCGTCTCCGAGCCCCGATCGGTCCACGCGCCGTCTCCTGAGCCCCGATGCGTCCACGCGCAGTCGCCGAGCCCCGATCGGTCCACGCGGGGTCTCCTGAGCCCGAATCGGTCCACGCGCCGTCTCCTAAGCCCCGATCGATCCACGCGCCGTCTCCGAGCGCCGCTCGGTTCACGCGCCGTCTCCTGTGCTCCGATCGTTCCACGCGCCGTCTCCGAGCCCCGATCGGTCCACGCGCCGTCTCCTGTGCTCCGATCGGTCCACGCGCCGTCGCCGAGCCCCGATCGGTCCACGCGCGGCCTCCTGAGCCCTGGTCGGTCCACGCGCCGTCTCCTGAGCCCCGCTCGATCCATGCGTCGTCTTCTTAGCCCCGATGCCTCCACGCGCCTCGATCGGTCCAGGCGCTGCTTCCTGAGCCCCAATCGGTCCACGCGTTGTCACCTAAGCCCCGATCGGTCCACGCGCCGTCTCCTGAGCCCGGATCGGTCCACCCGTCGTCCTCGAATCCCCGATCCGCACACGCGTCGTCTCCGAGCGTCGACCGGTCCACGCGCCGTCTCCTGAGCCCCGATCATTCCACGCGCCGTCTCCTAAGCCGCGATCCGTCCACGGGCCGTCTCCGAGCTGCTATCGGTAAACGCGCCGTCACCAAGCCCTGATCCGTACACGCGTCGTCTCCGAGCCCCGACCGGTCCACGCGCCGTCGCCGAGCCTCGATCGGTCCACGCGCGGCCTCCTGAGCCCTGATCCGTACACGCGTCGTCTCCGAGCTCCGATCGGTCCACGCGCCGTCTCCGAGCATCGATTGGTCCACGCGCCGTCGCCCGAACCCCAATTGGTCCACGAGCAACCTCCTGAGCTCCAGTCGGTCCACGCGCAGTCGCCGAGCCCCGATCGGTCCACGCGTCGTCTCCTAAGCCCCGATCGGTCCACGCGCCGTCTCCGAGCCCCGATCGGTCCGCGCACCGTCTCCTGATCCCCATCGCTCCACGCGCAGCCTCCTGAGCCCCGATCGGTCCACGCGCCGTCGCCGAGCCGCGATCGGTCCAGGCGTGGCCTCCTGAGCCGCGGTCGGTCCACGCGCCGTTTCCTGAGCCCCGATCGGTCCACGCGTCGTCTTCTTAGCCCCGATGCCTCCACGCGCCGTCTCCGAGCGCCGATAAGTTCAAGCGCCGTCTCCTGAGCTCCGATCGTTCCACGCGGCGTCTCCGAGCCTCGATCGATCCACGCGCCGTCTTCTGCGCCCCGATCGGTCGACGCGTCGTCTTCTGAGCCCCGATCGACCCACGCGTCGTCTCCTGAGCCCCAACCGCTCCACACGCCGTTTCCTGTGCCCCTATCGGTCCACGCATCGTCTTCGAGCACCGATCGGTCCACGCGCCGTTTTCTGAGCACCGTTCGGTCCCCGCGTCGTCTTCAAAGCCCCGATGCCTCCACGCGCCGCCTCCGAGCCCCGATCGCTCCTCGCGCCGTCTCCTGAGCCCCGCTCGATCCATGCGTCGTCTTCTTAGCCCCGATGCCTCCACGCGCCTCGATCGGTCCAGGCGCTGCTTCCTGAGCCCCAATCGGTCCACGCGTTGTCACCTAAGCCCCGATCGGTCCACGCGCCGTCTCCTGAGCCCGGATCGGTCCACCCGTCGTCCTCGAATCCCCGATCCGCACACGCGTCGTCTCCGAGCGTCGACCGGTCCACGCGCCGTCTCCTGAGCCCCGATCATTCCACGCGCCGTCTCCTAAGCCGCGATCCGTCCACGGGCCGTCTCCGAGCTGCTATCGGTAAACGCTCCGTCACCAAGCCCTGATCCGTACACGCGTCGTCTCCGAGCCCCGACCGGTCCACGCGCCGTCGCCGAGCCTCGATCGGTCCACGCGCGGCCTCCTGAGCCCCGATCGGTTCACGCGCCGGCTCCGAGCCCGATCGGACCACGTGCCGTCTCCTGAGCACCGGTCGGTTCACGCGCCGTCTCCGAGCCCCGATGGATCCACGCGCCGTCTCCTGAGCCCGGATCGGTCCACCTGTCGTCCTCGAATCCCGGATACGCACACGCGTCGTCTCCGAGCCTCGACCGGTCCACGCGCCGTCTCCTGAGCCCCGATCATTCCACGCGCCGTCTCCTAAGCCGCGATCCGTCCACGGGCCGTCTCCGAGCTGCTATCGGTAAACGCGCCGTCACCAAGCCCTGATCCGTACACGCGTCGTCTCCGATCCCCGATCGGTCCACGCGCCGTCTCCGAGCCCCGATTGGTCCACGCGCCGTCGCCCGAACCCCAATTGGTCCACGAGCAACCTCCTGAGCTCCAGTCGGTCCACGCGCAGTCGCCGAGCCCCGATCGGTCCAGGCGCCGTCTCCTGAGCCCCAATCGGTCCACACGCTGTCTCGTCAGCCCCGATAGGTACACGCGTCGCGTCCTACGCCCCGATCGGTCCACGCGTCGTCTCCTAAGCCCCGATCGGTCCACGCGCCGTCTCCGGGCCCCGATCGGTCCGCGCACCGTCTCCTGATCCCCATCGCTCCACGCGCGGCCTCCTGAGCCCCGATCCTTCCACGCGACGTCACCGAGCCGCGATCGGTCCACGCGCGACCTCCTGAACCCCGGTTGGTTCACGCGCCGTATCCGAGCCCCCATCGGTTCACGCGTCGTCTCCGAGCCCCGATCCGTCCACGCGCCGTCGCCGAGCCAGGATCGGTCCACGCGAGGCTCCTGAGCCCCGGTCGGTCCGCGCGCCGTCTCCTGAGCCCCGATCGGTCGACGCGTCGGTTCCTGAGCCCCGATCGATCCACGCGTCGTCTCCTGAGCCCCGATCGCTCCACGCGCCGATTTCGGAGCCCCGATCAATTGACGCGTCTTCTCCTGAGCCCCGATCGCTCCTCGCGCCGTCTCCTGAGCCCCGCTCGGTCCATGCGTCGTCTTCTTAGCCCCGGTGCCTCCACGCGCCGTCTCCGAGCCCCGATCAGTCTAGGCGCCGCTTCTTGAGCCCCGATCGGTCCACGCGCCGTCTCCTAAGCCCCAATCGGTCCACGCGCCGTCTCCTAAGCCCCGATCGGTTAACGTGCCGTCTCCGAGCCCCGATCGGTCCACGCGCCGTCTCCTGAGCCCCGATGCGTCCACGCGCAGTCGCCGAGCCCCGATCGGTCCACGCGGGGTCTCCTGAGCCCGGATCGTTCCACGCGCCGTCTCCGAGCGCCGATCGGTTCACGCGCTGTCACCCGAGTCTCGATCGTTCCACACGCCGTCACCAAGCCCCGATCGGTCCACGCTCCGTATCCTGAGCCCGGATCGTTCCACGCGTCGTCTCCTGATCTCCGATCCGTAAATGCGTCGTCTCCGAGCCTCGATCGGTCCACACGCCGTGTCCGATCCCCGATCGGTCCGCGTACCGCATTCTAAGCCGCGGTCCGTCCACGCGCCGTCTCCGAGCACCGATCGGTTCACGCGCCGTCTCCTGTGCTCCGATCGTTCCACGCGCCGTCTCCGAGCCCCGATCGGTCCACGCGCCGTCTCCTGTGCTCCGATCGGTCCACGCGCCGTCGCCGAGCCCCGATCGGTCCACGCGCGGCCTCCTGAGCCCTGGTCGGTCCACGCGCCGTCTCCTGAGCCCCGCTCGATCCATGCGTCGTCTTCTTAGCCCCGATGCCTCCACGCGCCTCGATCGGTCCAGGCGCTGCTTCCTGAGCCCCAATCGGTCCACGCGTTGTCACCTAAGCCCCGATCGGTCCACGCGCCGTCTCCTGAGCCCGGATCGGTCCACCCGTCGTCCTCGAATCCCCGATCCGCACACGCGTCGTCTCCGAGCGTCGACCGGTCCACGCGCCGTCTCCTGAGCCCCGATCATTCCACGCGCCGTCTCCTAAGCCGCGATCCGTCCACGGGCCGTCTCCGAGCTGCTATCGGTAAACGCGCCGTCACCAAACCCTGATCCGTACACGCGTCGTCTCCGAGCCCCGACCGGTCCACGCGCCGTCGCCGAGCCTCGATCGGTCCACGCGCGGCCTCCTGAGCCCTGATCCGTACACGCGTCGTCTCCGAGCTCCGATCGGTCCACGCGCCGTCTCCGAGCATCGATTGGTCCACGCGCCGTCGCCCGAACCCCAATTGGTCCACGAGCAACCTCCTGAGCTCCAGTCGGTCCACGCGCAGTCGCCGAGCCCCGATCGGTCCACGCGTCGTCTCCTAAGCCCCGATCGGTCCACGCGCCGTCTCCGAGCCCCGATCGGTCCGCGCACCGTCTCCTGATCCCCATCGCTCCACGCGCAGCCTCCTGAGCCCCGATCGGTCCACGCGCCGCCGCCGAGCCGCGATCGGTCCACGCGCGGCCTCCTGAGCCCCGATCCGTCCACGCGCCGTCGCCGAGCCAGGATCGGTCCACGCGAGGCTCCTGAGCCCCGGTCGGTCCGCGCGCCGTCTCCTGAGCCCCGATCGGTCGACGCGTCGGTTCCTGAGCCCCGATCGATCCACGCGTCGTCTCCTGAGCCCCGATCGCTCCACGCGCCGATTTCTGAGCCCCGATCAATTGACGCGTCTTCTCCTGAGCCCCGATCGCTCCTCGCGCCGTCTCCTGAGCCCCGCTCGGTCCATGCATCGTCTTCTTAGCCCCGGTGCCTCCACGCGCCGTCTCCGAGCCCCGATCAGTCTAGGCGCCGCTTCCTGAGCCCCCATCGGTTCACGCGTCGTCTCCGAGCCCCGATTCGTCCACGCGCCGTCGCCGAGCCCGGATCGTTCCACGCGTCGTCTCCTGATCTCCGATCCGTAAACGCGTCGTCTCCGAGCCTCGATCGGTCCACACGCCGTGTCCGATCCCCGATCGGTCCGCGTACCGCATTCTAAGCCGCGGTCCGTCCACGCGCCGTCTCCGAGCACCGATCGGTTCACGCGCCGTCACCCGAGCCCCGATCGTTCCACACGCCGTCTCCAAGCCCCGATCGGTCCACGCTCCGTCTCATGAGCCCGGATCGTTCCACGCGTCGTCTCCTGATCCCCGATCCGTAAACGCGTCGTCTCCTGAGCCCCAATCGGCCCACACGCAGTCTCGTGAGGCCCGATAGGTACTCGCGCCGTCTACTGAGCTCCGATCGTTCCACGCGCCGTCTCCGAGCCCCGATCGGTCCAGGCGCCGTCTCCTGAGCCCCAATCGGTCCACACGCTGTCTCGTCAGCCCCGATAGGTACACGCGTCGCGACCTACGCCCCGATCGGTCCACGCGTCGTCTCCTAAGCCCCGATCGGTCCACGCGCCGTCTCCGAGCCCCGATCGGTCCGCGCACCGTCTCCTGATCCCCATCGCTCCACGTGGCGTCTCCGGAGCCCCGATCGATCCACGCGGGTCTCCTGCGCCCCGGTCGGTCCGCGCGCCGTCATCTGAGCCCCGATCGGTCGACGCGTCGTCTCCGAGACTAGATCGGTCGATGCGCCGTCGCCGAGCCCCGATCGGTCCAGGCGTGGCCTCCTGAGCCGCCGTCGGTCCACGCGCCGTTTCCTGAGCCCCGATCGGTCCACGCGTCGTCTCCTCAGCCCCGATCGGTCGACGCGTCGTCTCCTGAGCCCCGATCGATCCACGCGTCGTCTCCTCAGCCCCGATCGCTCCACGCGCCGTCTCCGAGCGCCGATCGGTGCACGCGCCGTCTCCTGAGCCCCGATCGTTCCACACGCCGCCTCCTAAGCCCCGATCGGTCCAGGCGTCGTCTCCTAAGCCCCGACCGGTCCAGGCGCCGCCTCCTGAGCCCCGATCGGTCCACGCGCCGTCTCCTAAGCCCCGATTGATTCACGCGCCGTGTCCGAGCGCCGATCGCTTCACGCGCCGTCTCCTATGCTCCGATCTTTCCACGCGCCGTCTCCGAGCCCCGATCGGTCCACGCGCCGTCTCATGAGCCCCGATCGGTCCACGCGTCGGCTCCCAAGCCTCGATCGGTCCACGCGCGGCCTCCTTAGCCCCGGTCGGTCCACGCGCCGTCTCCTGAGCCCCGATACGTCCACGCGTCATTTCCTGAGCCCCGATCGCTCCACGCGCCGTTTTCTGAGCACCGTTCGGTCCACGCGTCGTCTTCAAAGCCCCGATGCCTCCACGCGTCGTCTCCGAGCCTCGATCGGTCCTCGCGTCGTCTCCTAAGCCCCGACTGGTCCACGCGCCTTATCCTGAGCCCTGGTCGGTTCACGCGCCGTCTCCGAGCCCCGATCGATCCACGCGTCGTCTTGTAAGCCCCGATGCCTCCACGCGCCGTCTCCGAGCCACGATCCGTCCGTGCGCCGCTTCCAGAGCCCTCTCGGTCCATGCGTCGTCTCCTTATCTCCGATCGGTCCACACGCCATCTCCTTAGCCCCGATCATTCCACGCGCCATCTCCGAGCCCCGATCGGTCCACGCGCCGTCTCATAAGACCCGATCGGACCACGCGCCTTCTCCTCAGCCCCGATCGGTCCACACGCCGTCTCCGAGCGCCGATTAGTTCACGCGCCGTCTCCTGAGCCCCGATCGCTCCACGCTCCGTCTCCGAGCCCCGATCGGTCCACGCGCCGTCTCCTGAGCCCGGATCGGTCCACGCGCCGTCTCCTACGCCCCGATCATTTCACGCGCCGTCTCCTGAGCCCCGATCGGTCCACGCGCCGTCTCCTAAGCCCCGATCGGTCCAAGCGCCTTCTGCTAAGCCCCGATCGGTCCACGCGCCGTCTCCGAGCGCCGATCGGTTCACGCGCCGTCACCTGAGCCCCGATCGTTCCACGCCCCGTCTCCGAGCCCCGATCGGTCCACGCGCCGTCTCCTAAGCCCCGATCGGTCCACGCGCCTTCTCCTCATCCCCGATCGGTCCACGCGCCGTCTCGGAGCGCCGATTGGTTCACGCGCCGTCTCCTGAGCCCCGATCGGTCCACGCGCCGTCTCCGAGCGCCGATCGGTTCACGCGCCGTCACCTGAGCCCCGATCGTTCCACGCCCCGTCTCCGAGCGCCGATCGGTTCACGCGCCGTCACCTGAGCCCCGATCGTTCGACGCGTCGGCTTCTGAGCCCCGATCGACCCACGCGTCGTCTCCTGAGCCCCGACCGCTCCACACGCCCTTTCCTGAGCCCCGATCGGTCCATGCATCGTCTCCGAGCACCGATCGGTCCACGAGCCGTCCCCTAAGCCCCGATCGGTCCACGCGCCGTCTCCGACCGCCGATCGGTGCACGCGCCGTCTCCTGAGCCCCGATCGTTCCACGCGTCGTCCCCTAATCCCCGATCCATACACGCGTCGTCTCCGAGCCTCGATCGGTCCACGCGCCGTCTCCGAGCACCGATCAGTCCACGCGCCGTCTCCTGAGCCCCGATCGGTTCACGCGTCGTCGCCGAGCCCCGATCGGTCCACGCGCCGTCGCCGAGCTGCGATCGGTCCACGCGCGGCCTCCTGAGCCACTGTCCGTCCACGCGCCGTCTCCGAGCACCGATCAGTCCACGCGCCGTCTCCTGAGCCCCGGTCGGTTCACGCGCCGTATCCGAGCCCCACGCGGTCCACGCGCCGTCTCGTGACTCCCAATCGGTCCACGCGCCGCCTCCTGAGCCCCGATCGGTCGACGCGTCGTCTCCAGAGCCCCGATCGATCCACGCGTCGTCTCCTGAGCCCCGATCGCTCCACACGCCGTCTCCGAGCGCCGGTCGGTGCACGCGCCGTCTCCTGAGCCCAAATCGTTCCAAGCGTCGTCCACTAATACCCGATCCATACACGCGTCGTCTCCGAGCCTCGATCAGTCCACGCGTCGTCGCCGAGTCCCGATCGGTCCACGCGCGGCCTCCTGAGCACCGGTCGGTCCACGCGCCGTCTCCGAGCCTCGATCGGTCCACGTACCGTCTCCGAAGCCCCGATCGGTCTACGCGCCGTCTCCTGAGCCCCGATCGGTCCACGCGCCGTCTCCGAGCCACGATCGGTCCGTGCGCCGCTTCCAGAGCCCCAATCGGCCCACACGCAGTCTCGTGAGCCCCGATAGGTACACGCGCCGTCTACTGAGCTCCGATCATTCCACGCGCCGTCTCCGAGCCCCGATCGGTCCAGGCGCCGTCTCCTGAGCCCCAATCGGTCCACACGCTGTCTCGTCAGCCCCGATAGGTACACGCGTCGCGTCCTACGCCCCGATCGGTCCACGCGTCGTCTCCTAAGCCCCGATCGGTCCACGCGCCGTCTCCGAGCCCCGATCGGTTCGCGCACCGTCTCCTGATCCCCATCGCTCCACGTGGCGTCTCCGGAGCCCCGATCGATCCACGCCAGTCTCCTGAGCCCCGGTCGGTCTGCGCGCCGTCATCTGAGCCCCGATCGGTCGACGCGTCGTCTCCGAGACTAGATCGGTCGACGCGCCGTCGCCGAGCCGCGATCGGTCCAGGCGTGGCCTCCTGAGCCGCGGTCGGTCCACGCGCCGTTTCCTGAGCCCCGATCGGTCCACGCGTCGTCTTCTTAGCCCCGATGCCTCCACGCGCCGTCTCCGAGCGCCGATAAGTTCAAGCGCCGTCTCCTGAGCTCCGATCGTTCCACGCGGCGTCTCCGAGCCTCGATCGATCCACGCGCCGTCTTCTGCGCCCCGATCGGTCGACGCGTCGTCTTCTGAGCCCCGATCGACCCACGCGTCGTCTCCTGAGCCCCAACCGCTCCACACGCCGTTTCCTGTGCCCCTATCGGTCCACGCATCGTCTTCGAGCACCGATCGGTCCACGCGCCGTTTTCTGAGCACCGTTCGGTCCCCGCGTCGTCTTCAAAGCCCCGATGCCTCCACGCGCCGCCTCCGAGCCCCGATCGCTCCTCGCGCCGTCTCCTGAGCCCCGCTCGATCCATGCGTCGTCTTCTTAGCCCCGATGCCTCCACGCGCCTCGATCGGTCCAGGCGCTGCTTCCTGAGCCCCAATCGGTCCACGCGTTGTCACCTAAGCCCCGATCGGTCCACGCGTCGTCTCCTAATCCCCGATCGGTCCACGCGCCGTCTCCGGGCCCCGATCGGTCCGCGCACCGTCTCCTGATCCCCATCGCTCCACGCGCGGCCTCCTGAGCCCCGATCCTTCCACGCGACGTCACCGAGCCGCGATCGGTCCACGCGCGACCTCCTGAACCCCGGTTGGTTCACGCGCCGTATCCGAGCCCCCATCGGTTCACGCGTCGTCTCCGAGCCCCGATCCGTCCACGCGCCGTCGCCGAGCCAGGATCGGTCCACGCGAGGCTCCTGAGCCCCGGTCGGTCCGCGCGCCGTCTCCTGAGCCCCGATCGGTCGACGCGTCGGTTCCTGAGCCCCGATCGATCCACGCGTCGTCTCCTGAGCCCCGATCGCTCCACGCGCCGATTTCGGAGCCCCGATCAATTGACGCGTCTTCTCCTGAGCCCCGATCGCTCCTCGCGCCGTCTCCTGAGCCCCGCTCGGTCCATGCGTCGTCTTCTTAGCCCCGGTGCCTCCACGCGCCGTCTCCGAGCCCCGATCAGTCTAGGCGCCGCTTCCTGAGCCCCGATCGGTCCACGCGCCGTCTCCTAAGCCCCAATCGGTCCACGCGCCGTCTCCTAAGCCCCGATCGGTCCAAGCGGCGTCTCCGAGCCCCGATCGCTCCACGCACCGTCTCCTGATCCCCATCGGTCCACGCGGCGTTTTCTGAGCACCGTTCGGTCCACGCGTCGTCTTCAAAGCCCCGATGCCTCCACGCGCCGTCTCCGAGCCACGATCGGTCCGTGCGCCGCTTCCAGAGCCCCGATCGGTGCACGCGTCTTCTCCTGATCTCCGATCGGTCCACGCGCCGTCTCATAAGCCCCGATGGGTCCACGCGTCGTCGCCGAGCCTCGATCGGTCCACGCGCGGCCTCCTGAGCCCCGGTCGGTTCACACGCCGTCTCCCAGCCGCGATCGGTCCACGCATCGTCTCCTAAGCCCCGATCGGTTAACGTGCCGTCTCCGAGCCCCGATCGGTCCACGCGCCGTCTCCTGAGCCCCGATGCGTCCACGCGCAGTCGCCGAGCCCCGATCGGTCCACGCGGGGTCTCCTGAGCCCGGATCGGTCCACGCGCCGTCTCCGAGCGCCGATCGGTTCACGCGCTGTCACCCGAGTCTCGATCGTTCCACACGCCGTCACCAAGCCCCGATCGGTCCACGCTCCGTATCCTGAGCCCGGATCGTTCCACGCGTCGTCTCCTGATCTCCGATCCGTAAATGCGTCGTCTCCGAGCCTCGATCGGTCCACACGCCGTGTCCGATCCCCGATCGGTCCGCGTACCGCATTCTAAGCCGCGGTCCGTCCACGCGCCGTCTCCGAGCACCGATCGGTTCACGCGCCGTCACCCGAGCCCCGATCGGTCCACGCTCCGTCTCCTGAGCCCGGATCGTTCCACGCGTCGTCTCCTGATCCCCGATCCGTAAACGCGTCGTCTCCTGAGCCCCAACCGGCCCACACGCAGTCTCGTGAGCCCCGATAGGTACACGCGCCGTCTACTGAGCTCCGACCGTTCCACGCGCCGTCTCCTAGCCCCGATCGGTCCAGGCGCCGTCTCCTGAGCCCCAATCGGTCCACACGCTGTCTCGTCAGCCCCGATCGGTACACGCGTCGCGTCGTACGCCCCGATCGGTCCACGCGTCGTCTCCTAAGCCCCGATCGGTCCACGCGCCGTCTCCGAGCCCCGATCGGTCCGCGCACCGTCTCCTGATCCCCATCGCTCCACGTGGCGTCTCCGGAGCCCCGATCGATCCACGCGAGTCTCCTGCGCCCCGGTCGGTCCGCGCGCCGTCATCTGAGCCCCGATCGGTCGACGCGTCGTCTCCGAGACTAGATCGGTCGACGCGCCGTCGCCGAGCCCCGATCGGTCCAGGCGTGGCCTCCTGAGCCGCGGTCGGTCCACGCGCCGTTTCCTGAGCCCCGATCGGTCCGCGCGTCGTCTTCTAAGCCCAGATGCCTCCTTGCGCCGTCTTCCAACCACGATCGGTGCAGGCGCCGCTTCCTGAGCCCCCATCGGTCCACGCGTTTTCTCCTAAGCCCCGATCGGTCCACGCGTCGTCTCCTCAGCCCCGATCGGTCGACGCGTCGTCTCCTGAGCCCCGATCGATCCACGGGTCGTCTCCTCAGCCCCGATCGCTCCACGCGCCGTCTCCGAGCGCCGATCGGTCCACGCGCGGCCTCCTGAGCCCCGATCGGTCCACGCGCCGTCACCGAGCCGCGATCGGTCCACGCGCGACCTCCTGAACCCCGGTTGGTTCACGCGCCGTATCCGAGCCCCCATCGGTTCACGCGTCGTCTCCGAACCCCGATCCGTCCACGCGCCGTCGCCGAGCCAGGATCGGTCCACGCGAGGCTCCTGAGCCCCGGTCGGTCCGCGCGCCGTCTCCTGAGCCCCGATCGGTCGACGCGTCGGTTCCTGAGCCCCGATCGATCCACGCGTCGTCTCCTGAGCCCCGATCGCTCCACGCGCCGATTTCTGAGCCCCGATCAATTGACGCGTCTTCTCCTGAGCCCCGATCGCTCCTCGCGCCGTCTCCTGAGCCCCGCTCGGTCCATGCGTCGTCTTCTTAGCCCCGGTGCCTCCACGCGCCGTCTCCGAGCCCCGATCAGTCTAGGCGCCGCTTCCTGAGCCCCGATCGGTCCACGCGCCGTCTCCTAAGCCCCAATCGGTCCACGCGCCGTCTCCTAAGCCCCGATCGGTCCAAGCGGCGTCTCCGAGCCCCGATCGCTCCACGCACCGTCTCCTGATCCCCATCGGTCCACGCGGCGTTTTCTGAGCACCGTTCGGTCCACGCGTCGTCTTCAAAGCCCCGATGCCTCCACGCGCCGTCTCCGAGCCACGATCGGTCCGTGCGCCGCTTCCAGAGCCTCGATCGGTGCACGCGTCTTCTCCTGATCTCCGATCGGTCCACGCGCCGTCTCATAAGCCCCGATCGGTCCACGCGCCGTCTCCGAGCGCCGATCGATTCGCGGGCCGTCTCCGAGCCGCGATCGACGAAGCCGCCGTCATCAAGCCCCGATGGGTCCACGCGTCGTCTCCGAGCCCCGATGGGTCCACTCGCCGTCTCCGAGCCCCGATCGGTCCACGCGCCGTCTCATGAGCCCCGATCGGTCCACGCGTCGGCTCCTAAGCCTCGATCGGTCCACGCGCGGCCTCCTTAGCCCCGGTCGGTCCACGCGCCGTCTCCTGAGCCCCGATACGTCCACGCGCAGTCGCCGAGCCCCGATCGGTCCACGCATCGTCTCCTAAGCCCCGATCCATCGACGCGTCATTTCCTGAGCCCCGATCGCTCCACGCGCCGTTTTCTGAGCACCGTTCGGTCCACGCGTCGTCTTCAAAGCCCCGATGCCTCCACGCGCCGTCTCCGAGCCACGATCGGTCCGTGCGCCGCTTCCAGAGCCCTATCAGTCCAGGCGTCCTCTGCTGATCTCCGATCGGTCGACGCGCCGTCTCCTAAGCCCCGATCGATCCACGCACCGTCTCCGAGCGCCGATCGATCCACGCGTTGTCTCCTAAGCCCCGATCGGTCCACGCGCCTCCTCCGAGCGCCGAGCGGTCCACGCGCCGTCGCCGAACCCGAATTGGTCCACGCGCAACTGCCTGAGCCCCAGTCGGTCCACGCGCTGTCTCCGAGCGCCGATCGGTCCACGCGCCGTTGCCGAGCTATGATCGGTCCACGCGCGGTCTCCTGAGCCCCGATCGGTCCACGCGCCGTCGCCGATCCACGATCGGGCCGTGCGCCGCTTCCAGAGCCCTATCGGACCACGCATCGTCTCCTGATCTCCGATCGGTCCACGCGCCGTCTCCTAAGCCCCGATCGGTCCTCGCGCTGTCTCCGAGCGCCGATCGGTTCACGCGCCGTCTCCTGAGCCCCGATCATTCCACGCGCCATCTCTGAGCCCGGATCGGTCCACGCGTCGTCTCCTGAGCCCCGATCGGTCCACGCGCCGTCTCCAAGCCCCGATCGGTCCATGCATCGTTTCCTAAACCCCGATCGGTTAACGCGCTGTCTCCGAGCGCCGATCGGTCCACATGCCGTCGCCGAACCCCAAATGGTCCACGCGCAACCGCCTGAGCCCCGATCGGTCCACGCGTCGTCTCTGAACACCGATCGGTCCACGCGCCCTTGCCGAGCCATGATCGGTCCACGCGCGGCCTCCTGAGCCCCGATCGGCCCACGCGCCGCCGCCGAGCCGCGATCGGTCCGCGCGCGGCCTCCTGAGCCCCGATCGCTCCACGCGCCGTCACCGAGCCGCGATCGGTCCACGCGCGACCTCCTGAACCCCGGTTGGTTCACGCGCCGTATCCGAGCCCCCATCGGTCCACGCGTCGTCTCCGAGCCCCGATCCGTCCACGCGCCGTCGCCGAGCCCCGCTCGGTCCATGCGTCGTCTTCTAAGCCCCCATGCCTCCACGCACCATCTCCTGAGCCCCGATCGTTCCAAGCGCCTTCTCCTAAGCCCCGATGGGTCCACGCGCCGTCTCCGAGCCCCGATCGGTCCACGCGCCGTCTCCTGAGCCCGGATCGTTCCACGCGTCGTCCCCGAATCCCCGATCCGTACACGCGTCGTCTGCGAGCCACGATCGGTCCGTGCGCCGCTTCCAGAGCCCCGATCGGTCCACGCGTCATCTCCCGATCTCCGGTCGGTCGACGCGCCGTCGCCTGAGCCCCGATCGTTCCACGCGCCGTCTCCGAGCTCTGATCGGCCCACGCGCCGTCTCCTAAGCCCCGATCGGTCCAAGCGCCTTCTCCTAAGCCCCGATCGGTCCACGCGCCGTCTCCGAGCGCCGATCGGTTCACGCCCCGTCACCTGAGCCCCGATCATTCGAAGCGCCGTCTCCGAGCCCCGATCGGTCCACGCGCCGTCTCCTGAGCCCGGATCGTTCCACGCGTCGTCCCCGAATCCCCAATCCGTACACGCGTCGTCTCCGAGCCTCGATCGGTCCACGCGCCATCGCCGAACCCCAATTGGTCCACGCGAAACCGCCCGAGCCCCAGTCGGTCCACGCGCTGTCTCCGAGCCCCGATCGGTCCACGCGCCGTCTCCGAGCCCCGATCGGTCCACGCATTGTCTCCTGATCCCTATGGGTCAACGCGGCGCCTCCGGAGCCCCGATCGATCCACGCGAGGCTCCTGAGCCCCGATCGGACCACGCATCGTCTCCTAAGCCCCAATCGGTTAACGCGCCGTTGCCTGAGCCCCGATCGGTCCACGCGTCGTCTTCTAACCCCAGACGCCTCCTCGCACCGTCTCCAAGGGCCGATCGGTTCACGCGCCGTCTCCTGAGCCCCGATCGTTCCACACATCGTCTCCGAACCCCGATGGGTCCATGCGTCGTCTCCTAAGACCCGATCGGTCCACGTATCGTCTCCTAAGCCCCGATCGGTCCACACGCCGTCTCCGAGCCCCGATGGGTCCACGCGTCGCCTCCTGAGCCCCGGTCGGTCCACGCGCCGTCTCCTGAGGCCCGATCGGTCCACGCGTCGTCTTCTAAGCCCCGATCGGTCCACGCGTCCTCTCCTAAGCCCCGATCGGTCCACGCGCCGTCTCCGAGCGCCGATAACTTTACGCGCCGTCTCCTGAGCCCCGATCGTTCGACGCGCCGTCTCTGAGCCCCGATCGACCCACGCGCCGTCTCCTGAGGCCAAATCGGTCCACACGCTGTCTCGTGAGCCCCGATAGGTACACGCGTCGTCTCCTACGCCCCGATCGGTCCACGCGTAGTCTCCTAAGCCCCGCTCGGTTAACGCGTCGTTTCCGAGTCCCGATCTGTCGACGCGTCGTCTCCTAAGCCCCGACCGGAGCACGCGCCGTCTCCTGTGCCCCGATCGATTCACGTGCCGTCTCCTAAGCCCCGATCGGTTCACCCGTCGTTTCTTAAGCCCCAATCGGTCCACGCGCCCACTCCGAGCGCCGATCATTTCACGCGCCGTCTCCTGAGCCCCGGTCGGTCCGCGCGCCGTCACCTGAGCCCCGATCGATCGACGCGTCGTCTTCTGAGCCCCGATCGGTCCACGCGCCGTCTCCGAGCTCTGATCGGCCCACGCGCCGTCTCCTAAGGCCCGATCGGTCCAAGCGCCTTCTCCAAAGCCCCGATCGGTCCACGCGCCGTCTCCGAGCGCCGATCGGTTCAC
Organism: Netelia fuscicornis; assembly: GCA_946811545.1. Classification (NCBI taxonomy): domain Eukaryota; kingdom Metazoa; phylum Arthropoda; class Insecta; order Hymenoptera; family Ichneumonidae; genus Netelia; species Netelia fuscicornis. The sequence continues at coordinate 24,522,216 of OX328012.1, read as the reverse complement.
GCCCCGTCACCTGAGCCCCGATCATTCGAAGCGCCGTCTCCGAGCCCCGATCGGTCCACGCGCCGTCTTCTGAGCCCGGATCGTTCCACGCGTCGTCCCCGAATCCCCGATCCGTACACGCGTCGTCTCCGAGCCTCGATCGGTCCACGCGCCGTCGCCGAACCCCAATTGGTCCACGCGAAACCGCCTGAGCCCCAGTCGGTCCACGCGCTGTCTCCGAGCCCCGATCGGTCCACGCGTCGTCTCCGAGCCCCGATCGGTCTACGCGCCGTCGCCGAGTCATGATCTGTCCACGCGCGGCCTCCTGAGACCCGATCGGTCCACGCGCCGTCTTCGAGCCCCGATCGGTCCACGCATGGTCTCCTAACCCCAATCGGTTAACGCGCCGTCCCCGAGCCCCGATCGGTCCACGCGCCGTCTCCTGAGCCCCGATACGTCCACGCGCAGTCGCCGAGCTCTGATCGGTCCACGCGCTGTCTCCTGAGCCCCGATAGGTACACGCGTCGTCGCCTACACCCCAATCGGTCCACGCGCCGTCTCCGAGCCCCGATCGGTCCACGCACTGTCTCCTGATCCCCATGGGTCCACGCGGCGCCTCCGGGGCCTCGATCGATCCACGCGAGGCTCCTAAGCCCCATCGGTCCACGTGCCGTCTCCTGAGCCCCGATCGTTACACGCGCCGTCTCCGAGACCCGATCTGTCCACGCGCCGTCTCCGAGCCCCGATGGGTCCACGCGTCGTCTTCTAAGCCCGGATCGGTCCACGCGTAGTCTCCTAAGCCCCGCTCGGTTAACGCGTCGTTTCCGAGCTCCGATCGGTCCACGCGTTGTCTCCTGAGCCCCAATGAGTCCATGCGCCGTCTCCTAAGCCCCGATCCGTCCAGGGGCCGTCTCCGAGCCCCGATCGGTCCACGCGTCGTCTCCTAAGACCCGATCGGTCCACGCGTCGTCTCCTAAGCCCCGATCGGTCCACGCGCCGTCTCCGAGCGCCGATAACTTTACGCGCCGTCTCCTGAGCCCCGATCGTTCCACGCGCCGTCTCCGAGCCCCGATCGATCCACGCGCCGTCTCCTGAGCCCAAATCGGTCCACACGCTGTCTCGTGAGCCCCGATAGGTACACGCGTCGTCTCCTACGCCCCGATCGGTCCACGCGTAGTCTCCTAAGCCCCGCTCGGTTAACGCGTCGTTTCCGAGCCCCAATCGGTCTACGCGTCGTCTTCTAAGCTCCGATCGGTCCACGCGCCATCTCCGAGCCCCGATCGGTCCACGCACCATCTTCTGCTCCCCAATCGGTCCACGCGCCGCCTCCGGAGCCCCAATTAGTCCACGCGCAACCGCCTGAGCCCCAGTCGGTCCACACGCTGTCTCCGAGTTCCGATCGGTCCACGCGTCGTCTCCGAGCCCCGATCGGTCTACGCGCCGTCGCCGAGCCATGATGGGTCCACGCGCGGCCTCCTAAGCCCCGATCGGTCCACGCGCCGTCGCCGAGCTGCGATCGGTTCTCGCGCGGCCTCCTGAGCCCCGGTCGGTTCACGCGCCGTATCCGAGCCCCAATCGGGCCACGCGCCGTCTCCTGTGTCCCGATCGGTCCACGCGTCGTCTCCTAAGCCCCAATCGGTCCACGCGCCGCCTACGGAGCCCCGATCGATCCACGCGAATCTCCTGAGCTCCGGTCGGTCGACGCGCCGTCTCCTGAGCCCCGATCCGTCCACGCGTCGTCTCCTAAGCCCCGATTCGTCGACGCGTCGTCTCCTGAGCCCTGATCATATGACGCGTCTTCTCCTGAGCCCCGATCGCTTCTCGTGCCGCCTCCTGAGCCCCGATCCGTCGAGGCGTCGTCTCCGGAGCCCCGATCAATTGACGTGTCTTCTGCTGAGCCCCGATCGCTCCTCGCGCCGTCTCCTGAACCCCGCTCGGTCCATGCGTCGTCTTCTTAGCCCGGATGCCTCCACGCGTCGTCTCCGAGCCCCGATCGGTCTACGCGCCGTCGCCCAGCCATGATGGGTCCACGCGCGGCCTCCTGAGCCCCGATCGGTCCACGCGCCGTCGCCGAGCCGCGATCGGTTCTCGCGCGGCCTCCTGAGCCCCGGTCGGTTCACGCGCCGTATCCGAGCCCCAATCGGGCCACGCGCCGTCTCCTGAGTCCCGATCGGTCCACGCGTCGTATCCGAACCCCGATCGGTCCACGCACCGTCGCCGAGCCATGATCGGTCCACGCGCGGTCTCCTGAGCCCCGGTTGGTTCACGCGCCGTATCCGAGCCCCCATCGGTCCACGCGTCGTCTCCGAGCCTCGATCGGTCCACGCGCCGATTTCTGAGCCCCGATCAATTGACGCGTCTTCTCCTGAGCCCCGATCGCTCCTCGCGCCGTCTCCTGAGCCCCACTCGGTCCCTGCGTCGTCTTCTTAGCCCCGATGCCTCCACCCGCCGTCTCCGAGCCACGATCGGTCTAGGCGTCGCTTCCTGAGCCCCGATCGGTCATCGCGCCGTCTCCTAAGCCCCAATCGGTCCACGCGCCGCCTCCTAAGCCCCGATCGATCCACGCATCGTCTCCTACGCCCCGATCGGTTAACGCGCCGTCTCCGAGCCCCGATTGCCCACACGCCGTCTCCGAGTCCCGATCGGTCTGCATGCCGCATTCTAAGCCACGGACAGTCCTCGCGCCGTCTTCGAGCCCCGATCGATCCACGCGTCGTCCCCTGAGCCCCGATCGCTCCACGCGCCGATTTCTGAGCCCCGATCAATTGACGCGTCTTCTCCTGAGCCCCGATCGCTCCTCGCGCCGTCTCCTGAGCCCCGATCGGTCCAGACGCCGCTTCCTGAGCCCCGATCGGTCCACGCGCCGTCTCCTAAGCCCTAATCGGTCCACGCGCCGTCTCCTAAGCCCCGATCGGTCCAAGCGGCGTCTCCGAGCCCCCATCGGTCCACGCGGCGTTTTCTGAGCACCGTTCGGTCCACGCGTCGTCTTCAAAGCCCCGATGCCTCCACGCGCCGTCTCCGAGCCACGATCGGTCCGTGCGCCGCTTCCAGAGCCCCGAACGGTGCACGCGTCTTCTCCTGATCTCCGATCGGTCCACGCGCCGTCTCATATGCCCCGATCGGTCCACGCGCCGTCTCATAAGCCCCGATCGGTCCACTCGCCGTCTCCGAGCGCCGATCGGTTCACGCGCCGTCTCCTGAGCCCCGATCGTTCCACGCACCGTTTCCGAGCCCCGATCGGTCCACGCGCCGTCTCCTGAGCCCGGATCGGTCCACCCGTCGTCTGCGAATCCCCGATCCGTACACGCGTCGTCTCCGAGCCTCGATCGGTCCACGCGTCGTCTCCTAAGCCCCGACCGGTCCACGCGCCGTCGCCGAGCCCGATCGGTCCACGCATCGTCTCCTAAGCCCCGATCGGTTAACGTGCCGTCTCCGAGCCCCGACCGGTCCACGCGCCGTCTCCTGAGCCCCGGTCGGTTCACGCGCCGTCTCCGAGCCCTGATCGGTCCACGCATCGTCTCCTAAGCCCCGCTCTGTTAACGCGTCGTCTCCTGAGCACCGATCGGTCAACGCGCCGTTTCGTGAGCCCTGATCGGTCCATGCGTCGTCTTTTAAGCCCCGATACCTCCACGCGACGTCTCCGAGTCACGATCGGTCCAGGCGACGCTTCCTGAGCCCCGATCGGCCCACGCGTCTTCTCCTAAGCCCCGATCGGTCCACGCGCCGTCTCCTAAGCCCCGATTGATCCACGCGCCGTCTCCGAGCGCCGATCGGTTCACGCGCCATCTCCTGTGCTCCGATCGTTCCACGCGCCGTCTCCGAGCCCCGATCGGTCCACGCGCCGTCGCCGAGCCATGATCGGTCCACGCGCGGCCTCCTGAGCCCCGGTTGCGTCATGCGCCGTATTCAACCCCCAATCGATCCACGCGCCGTCTCCTGAGCCCCGATCAGTTCACGCGCCGGCTCCGAGCCCGATCGGTCCACGCATCATCTCCTAAGCCCCGATCGGTTAATGTGCCGTCTCGGAGCCCCGATCGGTCCACGGGCCGTCTCCTGAGCCCCGGTCGGTTCACGCGCCTTCTTCGAGCCCCGATCGATCCACACGTCGTCTTGTAAACCCAGATGCCTCCTCGCATCGTCTCCTAAGCCCCGATCGGTTAACGCGCCATCTCCTGAGCCCCAGTCGGTCCACGCGCGGCCTCCTGAGCCATGGTCGGTTCACGCGCCGTCTCCTGCGCCCCGATCGGTCCACGCGTCGTTCCCTAAGCTCCGATCCATCCACGCGCAGTCTCCTGAGCCCCGATTGGTGGACGTGCCGTCTCCCAGCCACGATCGGTCCACGCGCCGTCTCCTAAGCCCCAATCTGTCCACGACCCGTCTCTGGGCCCCGATCGGTGCACGCGCCGTCTCCTGAGACCCGGTCGGTTCACGCGCCATCTCCGAGCCGCCGTCGGTCCACGCATCGTCTCCTAAGCCCCGCTCGGTTAACGTGCCGTCTGCGAGCCCCGATCGGTCCACGCGCCGTCTCCTGAGCCCCGATACGTCCACGCGCAGTCGCCGAGCCCCGATCGGTCCACGCGCGGTTTCCTGAGCCCCGATCTGTCCACGCGCCGTCTCCGAGCCGCGATCGGTTCACGGATCGTCTCCTGAGCCCCGATCGGTTGACGTGCCGTCTCCGATCCCCGATCGGTCCACGCGCCGTCTCCGAGCACCGGTCGGTCCACGCGCCGTCTCCGAGCCCCGATCGGTTCACGCTTCGTCTCCTAAGCCCCGATCGGTCCACGCGCCGTCTCCGAGCGCCGATCGGTTCACGCGCCGTCACCTGAGCCCCGATCGTTCCACGCGCCGTCTCCGAGCCCCGACCGGTGCACGCGCCGTCTCCTGAGCCCCGATCGTTCCACGCGTCGTCCCCTAATCCCCGATCCATACACGCGTCGTCTCCGAGCCCCGATCGGTCCACGCGCCGTCGCCGAGCTGCGATCGGTCCACGCGCGGCCTCCTGAGCCCCGGTCGGTTCACACGCCGTATCCGAGCCCCACTCGGTCCACGCGCCGTCTCGTGACTCCCAATCGGTCCACGCGCCGCCTCCTGAGCCCCGATCGGTCGACGCGTCGTCTCCTAAGCCCCGATCCGTCGACGCGTCGTCTCCTGAGCCACGATCAATTGACGCGTCTTCTCCTGAGCCCCATCGCTCCTCGCGCCGTCTCCTGAGCCCCGATCGGTCCACGCGTCGTCTCCGAGCTCCGGTCGCCCCCACGGAAAAAAAATATATTTCAAAATGTTGCTAAAATGTATTTGAAAATATATAATTTATATATTTTTAAATTATATAATTTATATATTTCAAAATATACAACTTTTTGCCGCTTTATTATATGTTTGGATTATATTAATGATTATATTTTTATTTATATTTAAAAATATAATTTTTCATATATATACAAGTATAGTTTCCCCCACGAAAAAAAATATATTTCAAAATGTTGCTAAAATGTATTTGAAAATATATAATTTATATATTTTTAAATTATATAATTTATATATTTCAAAATATACAACTTTTTGCCGCTTTATTATATGTTTGGATTATATTAATGATTATATTTTTATTTATATTTAAAAATATAATTTTTCATATATATACAAGTATAGTTTAAAATATAAAAAATATATATTTTATTTTATAACTTTACATGTATGTACGAATATAATTTTATTAATAGAAAAAAATATATTTTGGCGCTTATTCGTTTCCTTTATTATGAAGTCGGCGCAATGCGTTTAATTTGTTGTTAATGGCGATTCCCAACCCAGACTTCGAATAATTTGCCGGAAACGCTTCTTGGACAGCATCTGATAGTGAGACATTTTTTATGAAAAAATAAAATATATACACAATTATTCAAAGAATATTCACTAAAATATCTTACCCCTCAAACTTTTCATGATAATTGGATCTAATGCAACATGCTTTGATGCTGCAGCATTTTCAGGTTTTGTTTTGGAGGCTCCTCCTCTTATGTTACTTATCAACAGCGTCTGTAACGGAAAGAGGGCAGTCAATAAAGAAACACCCATGGCTGTAGGAGTGCTCTTTGATTTCGCCAAGACCCACTGTTGTCTAGTCACTTTCACCCCAGATCCGGCTACGATCTCGATCTGAAAAATAAATTATTGTTGTTAATTATGAAAAATATATAAAACGAAGATATAGACGTACAGAATTTTTGAAAATATTCAAACCGTTTGCGGTGTGTCAACTTTTGTATTCTTTGTCGAGCCGGTACAAGAGTTTGCTTTCAATTGTTGGATCTCGTCCTCCAATTTTTCAATTCTTTTTTCATGCTTTAGAATTCCTGAAATTATTTTTAGTTCTTAGTTTATTTATTTTTTTATTTGTGAGAAATTTAAGGGTGATAACGATACATACGCTTGTGCAACAATATAATTGTCGGTGTGCTGGATGGAGACACATTTTTTAGTTTCTCTTGCGGGTAACTTTTTTTAGGCGTTGCAGGCGGACAATTTTCATCTGGCGAACTCAACAGGATTCTTGGTGATTTTTTTCCTGGGGCACAAGTCGAAGTTGAGGCAATCTCGTCTTCTTCCTATAACAATTTATGCACGAAAAATACAACGTAAAAAAATGTTAATAAATTTTACTACGTAACATTTTTTTCAAGATTATGAGCAGTTTTGCTATTAGTAAATAAAACTTACGGATTCCGAGTACTCATTGTTCAAGTTCTTGAGTACTTCATCCATTTTTTGTTTTTTCAAATTTCTCGGTGAACATGATCCCTGAGTCGTCTTATTATCAGTCAATTTTTTGTTCATCACACATTCAAGATCCATGAAAATAATAAAATAAGTAATATTATAGTAATCTTTTAACGCAGTACACCTAATGTATTTTAGAATAACTTACAATAGTAGAGACTTTATTTTTCGCAACCGTTGGCAATTTTTGAACGTGTGTACTCTGTACGTCTTGTTGGGATACACGCTTCGGTGATTTTCGCCCTTCAATCAATTGAAGGGTTTTTGCTAAAATAGCTACACGATCTGAAAATAAAAAATAAATTTTAGTTGTATGCAAAATCTGTGTACACATCCGACACACTTGTAATGGCGTATTCAATACCTGACACTTGAATGACAATTCCGTTGTAATGTATCCAGCCTCCTCGAGGAGGTTTTTTAGTATCACGCCACTCTATAGCGAAAGGTTCTCCTGCGTCGTTTCCATCAACGTAATCGTCGTAATCAAAGTTTTTTATCCAGTTAACCGGAACATCGGGAGTGTACGTACCTTCGTCGTCGCCAGACACCCATTTGACTAGTGCGTATAAGCGTGACATCTGTTCATAACAAGAGGAATAACTTGCACGTTTTACTTACTTTGTATGAATTGTAATTCTTGAAATATCATTAACATATATCGCACTCTTTGAGGGAAGAATGCACACATTAAAATAAATTGTATTATAAATCGTACCGTCTCAAAAACTCGAACGAGGTAAAGTTAACCTTGGCCTTTGTCTTCTCTTCCTCACACCAGCAAACTATGCAGAACGCGCTACAGCGTATTTTTTTTAATCTTGCAACAAACACTCTGCACGTATTTTGATGAGTTTCACAGACACGATCGATGACAAGAATACACAGAAAGTAGACAATGAAACAAAAAAAACACTGTAATCGACGAAATGGAATTGAAACAATAAAAATACTTTGCGATCCGCTCTATCCACTGCTAGCTCTGTACTAAGGATACTGCCGAACGGTTAGCGTTGCGGGAAACGGCGTTGCGGGGAACGGCTTCCTTCACCTCTCTTCTCCACTGCACAACGCCACCCCGAGCTCGTGCGTTTGTTTACAAATTTGACCTTCTTGTGAGCATGGTCGTATATTCATTCTGAGTTCGCGCAACATATTTATATACTCTTAACCTATCAAAAAAAAATTATACGTTACGCAGATACAAATTGGAAAAATAAAAACAATTAACTTAATTGTTTTTGCGCTCACAGTGAGTGTTATCCGATAAATATGTCTGATCGTCAACGAAAGAAGAGAGGCCCGTATAAGCGATACCTTTATTGTGGAAGTACGTCGCCAATACCCAAACGAACGAGGAGATCTCAACGAAGGAAGTTATCGCAAATCTTTGAAACACGGTATGTATTTTAATGGTATGGATTTTACCGTGTCCATACTTATGATATCCGCACTAACATGATTATATGATTATTATTTAGTCATATACGGTGCGGTAGTACGTGATTATAACAAATTAATAATATCTTGATAAAAAATAATGTTTATGTGGAATATTTTTACATAAGTCGAATTTGATGCCAGGGACACAGCAAGATACACAACAAATAATGATGGACGTGATTTTACAAGTTCAGCAAGTTCAGCCAACGACTGTGAAACTCCAGAAGTACGAAATATCAACTGAAAAGAGTTTCGTATCTTAAATTGTTTTAACGTGAAAAACAATTAAGTTTAACGGATTATAACATATAATCAGAGCTGAGCTCCATCCATTTTTATTTAGATTTTTTTCATTATTTCATTTTCGATTATTTACGATTATTTTTATTCGATATTTCAATTAATCGAATATTTCGATTTTTCAAGGATCAGGGAGAAGCTCATGATGTCTCAATAAGCATTGGAATGACAGCTGACGCCGAGAACCATGTCCAATGTAACCCAGATAATAACTTCGACGATCCTCCTGAAAATACAGCTGCGTGTTGTATGGTTGCAGAAAACTCATCTCGCAGATATTCCGATATGGAGGTATTACTAAAACATTAACTGGAAAGAGTTTTATACGTTAGATTATTTCAACGAGAAAAAAAAATCGATTTTAATGGAATATAATATATGCATTAAGAGCTGAGCTATAGTAATTTTTCCTGCTGGACGCATTTTGTGATGAGAGTATTTCGATTTCACAAGGACCAGGAAGAAATTGATGATGTCTCAACAAGCAGTGGAATGACAACTGACGCCGAGAACCACGTCGAATGTAACCCCAACAATAATCTCGACGATCCTTATGAAAATACGGCTGCATGTGGTATGATTGCAGAAAAATCATCTCGCACATATTCCGATACAGCACTAATTAAAACTTTACTGGTAATGGCCATAAAACATCGACACAATTTGAGCTATTCAGCAATGGAAGATGTTGTGCAACTACTCAATTTGAATGATGATGACCATATTAATATTACCAAACATCATTACAAAAAAATTGTCGATATTTTTGCGACGCAAATGTCGATTCATCACTTCTGTGATATATGCGGAAGTTATATAGACACACGAAATATAACCATCTATATGAATGATTCCATACACGATGGTTCAACAATTCATTGCCACGCTTGTGACCATGACATTGGTATTAAAGAAAATATTAAGCGCGGTAATTTCTTTTTATACATGTCTTTGGAAGATCAATTAAAAGACCTTTTTGAAACGTCAGATTATGACTCCTTGTATAGTGCATCGAGAGACAAACATTCAGATTTTGCATTCGAAGACATATATGACGGTCGATTGTATAAAAAACAAATGAAAAATGACATGATTAGTTTAAACTGTAATATAGACGGCGTACCGGTATTTGAAAGCTCGAATTTATCCATGTATCCGATAATATGTACGGTCAATGAATTTTCACCTTCTGACCGTCGAAAGAATGCGATGCTAGTCGGTCTTTGGTGCGGTCCAGGCAAGCCCAAAAATATAAACGAATATTTGAAACCGTTTGTAGAGGAAACAAAAAAACTTCACACGTCAGGTTTTTCATATATACGAAACGGAGTGATAAATTCCAAAAAAGTACAGGTTTTAACGTTTGTGTGCGACTCGGTTGCTCGAGCATCGGTAGCAAATGGAACACAATTTAATGGTTCATATGGATGTAGCTTATGTTTACATCCTGGAGAACGTATTGCTAAAGGAAATGGAACTGTTAATGTTTATCCCCTGGATCTTGATGGAAATCCATTTGGAGAAAATCGAAGAACACATGACCAAACAGTATTTGATGCACTTAATAGATTACACGGAATGAAAAATTACCCTATCATTGCCGAAATTCCCAACTTCGATATCGTCGAAGGCTTGACTCCCGATTACATGCACGCAATACTTTTGGGTATTTGCAGACAATTTTGCAAGTTATGGTTCGATTCTCAATATCACGATCAAGATTTTTATTTTGGAAGCTTGGTTAAAAGAATAGATGCTTATTTGTTATCATTTAAACCGTCCTCCGAAGTTTCTCGAACTCCACGGCCAATGTCAGACCGCGTGCACTGGAAAGCTCATGAGTGGTACGCATTTCTCTTCTATTACAGTCTGATAATATTAAAAGTAGTATTCCCGAAGAAATACGTAGACCACTGGAGTTTACTAGTAGACGGTGCTGCGATATTGTTGGGGTCTTCTATATTGCCTTCCGATATCGAATACGCAAAAAATTGCTTGTATGAGTTTGTTAAACAAACGGAGACGTTGTATGGAAGAGAACACATATCATTCAATTTGCATCTATTGACACATTTACCACAAAGTGTTTATAATTGGGGTCCTCTTTGGACACACAGTGCTTTTATTTTTGAAGACTGCAATCAAGAACTCTTAAAATATGTTTCGAGTTCTCAAGGAGTACCTTTGCAAGTTTGCAATTCTTTTCGAGAGCGGTTTGCATTGATAAAGTTGTTACATAAGTATAGAACAGATCTTACCGAGGAACAGACAAAATTTCTCTCCAAAATGCTAGATAAAAGAAACAAACCAAAATTCACACGTCATGTAAATAATGCTCATATGCTCGGTAACCCAGACACGCGAACGACAATATTGATAGACCACCGTCTAGCTCTACACCGCATCAACATTAACATTCTTCGTAACACAAGTATTCAATATTTTGAAAGAATATTCATTAATAATGAAATTGTGCACTGTAAAAAATACAAAAAAACAAAAAAAAGATGCAATTACAATGTGATTTTGCAAAATAATTCCATTTTCGAAATTGAATCGTTTCTCGTATTAGAAAATAATAATTGCAGTCAATGTTTCGCCTTCGGTTATTATTTTCATACCGATAGGATAAGGCCGGTTTTAAAATATCGTAAATTAGGATATTTAATTAGATTGAGAAATATTGAAACCGACTTAGCCGCTATACCCATTGAGGATATAAAAGAAAAAGTGATGTTACTAAAAGTAACAAATTTAATTATAGCATGCATTCACCTGAATCGCGCGGAATGTTTAATATAAAGTTGTACAAATCGAATAAAACTCGTTGATAAAATATATTTTCTACTTATATTTTCCTCGCCCTCAAATGCACGAGAAACAATATTTCAATAACTAAAAGGAAAAGATTCGTACCATTTATTACATTTTTTAATTACACTGAAAATATTTTTTGGTATTTCCACGTACCGTGAAAATATGCTCGATTATATACAGCTATTATAATCGATATAGTTCTGTTTATAATATAAAATATAATATAGAGTGATGTAAACATAATCTAAACTGTATGTTTCAATTATATCTTCCAATTGTAATCGGTTATATTTCACTTTATATTTTATGATTGCATTTAAAATTTTCTTTCATTTATAATCTGCAATGCAATCCCCCACGGAAAAAAAAATATATTTTGAAATGTAGGTTATTATAATTGATTATAAAAAAATGTACTTCGTAAATATAGGTAAAAATATCTTGGTTGAAGTATATTTTTTAAATTACAATTTTATATATAATTTAATATATTTTGACTTTATATTAAATTATATTCCAAATGTAGTTGAGGATTATATTTTTTTATTATATTTTATCGAATATTCGATTACAAAAATATATATAATATAAAATATAATAAAAAAATATAATCCTCAACTACATTTGGAATATAATTTAATATAAAGTCAAAATATATTAAATTATATGTAAAATTGTAATTTAAAAAATATATTTCAACCAAGATATTTTTACCTATATTTACGAAGTACATTTTTTTATAATCAATTATAATAACCTACATTTCAAAATATATTTTTTTTCCGTGGGGGCGGTCCACACGCCGTTTCCTGAGCCCCGATCGGTCCATGCGTCGTCTTCTTGGCCCCGATGCCTCCACGCGCCGTCTCCGAGCCACGATCGGTCCAGGCGCCGCTTCCTGAGCCCCGATCGGTCCATGCGCCGTATCCTAAGCTCCGATCGGTCCACGCGCCGTCTCCGAGCGCCGATAAGTTCAAGCGCCGTCTCCTGAGCCCCGATCTTTCCACGCGGCGTCTCCGAGCCTCGATCGATCCACGCGCCGTCTCCTGAGCCCAGATCGGTCGACGCGTCGTCTTCTGAGCCCCGATCGACCCACGCGTCGTCTCCTGAGCCCCAACCGTTCCACAAGCCGTTTCCGGAGCCCCGATCGGTCCACGCATCGTGTTCGAGCACCGATCGGTCCACGCGCCGTCTCCTAAGCCCTAATCGGTCCACGCGCCGTCTCCTAAGCCCCGATCGGTCCAAGCGGCGTCTCCGAGCCCCCATCGGTCCACGCAGCGTTTTCTGAGCACCGTTCGGTTCACGCGTCGTCTTCAAAGCCCCGATGCCTCCACGCGCCGTCTCCGAGCCACGATCGGTCCGTGCGCCGCTTCCAGAGCCCCGAACGGTGCACGCGTCTTCTCCTGATCTCCGATCGGTCCACGCGCCGTCTCATATGCCCCGATCGGTCCACGCGCCGTCTCATAAGCCCCGATCGGTCCACTCGCCGTCTCCGAGCGCCGATCGGTTCACGCGCCGTCTCCTCAGCCCCGATCGTTCCACGCACCGTTTCCGAGCCCCGATCGGTCCACGCGCCGTCTCCTGAGCCCGGATCGGTCCACCCGTCGTCCGCGAATCCCGGATCCGTACACGCGTCGTCTCCGAGCCTCGATCGGTCCACGCGTCGTCTCCTAAGCCCCGACCGGTCCACGCGCTGTCTCCTGAGCCCCGATCGTTCCACGCGCCGTCTCCTATGCCGCGATCCGTCCACGGGCCGTCTCCCAGCTGCTATCGGTAAACGCGCCGTCACCAAGCCCTGATCCGTACACGCGTCGTCTCCGAGCTCCGATCGGTCCACGCGCCGTCGCCGAGCCCGATCGGTCCACGCATCGTCTCCTAAGCCCCGATCGGTTAACGTGCCGTCTCCGAGCCCCGACCGGTCCACGCGCCGTCTCCTGAGCCCCGGTCGGTTCACGCGCCGTCTCCGAGCCCCGATCGGTCCACGCATCGTCTCCTAAGCCCCGCTCTGTTAACGCGTCGTCTCCTGAGCACCGATCGGTCAACGCGCCGTTTCCTGAGCCCTGACCGGTCCATGCGTCGTCTTTTAAGCCCCGATACCTCCACGCGACGTCTCCGAGTCACGATCGGTCCAGGCGACGCTTCCTGAGCCCCGATCGGCCCACGCGTCTTCTCCTAAGCCCCGATCGGTCCACGCGCCGTCTCCTAAGCCCCGATTGATCCACGCGCCGTCTCCGAGCGCCGATCGGTTCACGCGCCATCTCCTGTGCTCCGATCGTTCCACGCGCCGTCTCCGAGCCCCGATCGGTCCACGCGCCGTCTCCTGAGCCCCAATCGGTCCACGCGTCGGCTCCTAAGCCTCGATCGGTCCACGCGCGTCCTCCTTAGCCCCGGTCGGTCCACGCGCCATCTCCGAGCCCCGATCGGTCCACGCATCGTCTCCTAATCCCCGATCGGTTAACGCGCCGTCTCCGCGCCCCGATCGGTCCACGCGCCGTCTCCTGAGCCCCGATACATCCACGCGCAGTCGCCGAGACCCGATCGGTCCACGCGCGGTCTCCTGAGCCCCGGTCGGTCCACGCGCCGTCTCCGAGGCCCGATCGGTCCACGCATCGTCTCCTAAGCCCCGATCGGTTAACGCGCCGTCTCCGAGCCCCGATTGGTCCACACGCCGTCTCCGAGCCCCGATCGGTCCGCGTGCCGCATTCTAAGCCACGGTCCATCCACGCGCCGTCTCCGAGCCCCGCTCGATCCACGCGTCGTCTCCTAAGCCTCGATCGGTCAACGCGCCGTCTCCGAGCGCCGATCGGTTCACGCGCCGTCTTCTAAGCCCCGATCGTTCCACCCGCCGCCTCCTAAGCCCCGATCGGTCCAGGCTTCGTCTGCTAAGCCCCGACCGGTCCACGCGTCGTCTCCTGAGCCCCTGTCAGTTCCCGCGCCGTCTCCGAGCCCGATCGGTCCACGCATCGTCTCCTAAGCCCCTATTGGTTAACGCGCCGTCTCCGAGCCCCGATCGGTCCACGCCCCGCCTCCGGAGCCCCGATCGATCCACGCGCAGTCTCCTGAGCCGCGATCGGTCCACGCACCGCCTCCTGAGCCCCGGACGGTCCAGGCGCCGTCTCCGAACCCCGATCGGTCGACGCGCCGTCTCCGAGCCCCGATCATTCCACGCGCCGTCTCCGAGCCCCGATCGGTCCACGCGCCGTCGCCGAGCCATGATCGGTCCACGCGCGGCCTCCTGAGCCCCGGTTGCGTCATGCGCCGTATCCAACCCCCAATCGATCCACGCGCCGTCTCCTGAGCCCCGATCAGTTCACGCGCCGGCTCCGAGCCCGATCGGTCCACGCATCATCTCCTAAGCCCCGATCGGTTAATGTGCCGTCTCGGAGCCCCGATCGGTCCACGCGCCGTCTCCTGAGCCCCGGTCGGTTCACGCGCCTTCTTCGAGCCCCGATCGATCCACGCGTCGTCTTGTAAACCCAGATGCCTCCTCGCATCGTCTCCTAAGCCCCGATCGGTTAACGCGCCACCTCCAGAGCCCCAGTCGGTCCACGCGCGGCCTCCTGAGCCATGGTCGGTTCACGCGCCGTCTCCTGCGCCCCGATCGGTCCACGCGTCGTTCCCTAAGCTCCGATCCATCCACGCGCAGTCTCCTGAGCCCCGATTGGTGGACGTGCCGTCTCCCAGCCACGATCGGTCCACGCGCCGTCTCCTAAGCCCCAATCTGTCCACGACCCGTCTCTGGGCCCCGATCGGTGCACGCGCCGTCTCCTGAGCCCCGGTCGGTTCACGCGCCATCTCCGAGCCGCGGTCGGTCCACGCATCGTCTCCTAAGCCCCGATCGGTTAACGTGCCGTCTGCGAGCCCCGATCGGTCATCGCGCCGTCTCCTAAGCCCCAATCGGTCCACGCGCCGCCTCCTAAGCCCCGATCGATCCACGCGTCGTCTCCGAACGCCAATCGGTTCACGCGCCGTCTCCTTTGCTCCGATCGTTCCACGCGCCGTCTCCGAGGCCCGATCGGTCCACGCATCGTCTCCTACGCCCCGATCGGTTAACGCGCCGTCTCCGAGCCCCGATTGCCCACACGCCGTCTCCGAGTCCCGATCGGTCTGCATGCCGCATTCTAAGCCACGGACAGTCCTCGCGCCGTCTTCGAGCCCCGATCGATCCACGCGTCGTCCCCTGAGCCCCGATCGCTCCACGCGCCGATTTCTGAGCCCCGATCAATTGACGCGTCTTCTCCTGAGCCCCGATCGCTCCTCGCGCCGTCTCCTGAGCCCCGATCGGTCCAGACGCCGCTTCCTGAGCCCCGATCGGTCCACGCGCCGTCTCCTAAGCCCTAATCGGTCCACGCGCCGTCTCCTAAGCCCCGATCGGTCCAAGCGGCGTCTCCGAGCCCCCATCGGTCCACGCGGCGTTTTCTGAGCACCGTTCGGTCCACGCGTCGTCTTCAAAGCCCCGATGCCTCCACGCGCCGTCTCCGAGCCACGATCGGTCCGTGCGCCGCTTCCAGAGCCCCGAACGGTGCACGCGTCTTCTCCTGATCTCCGATCGGTCCACGCGCCGTCTCATATGCCGCGATCGGTCCACGCGCCGTCTCATAAGCCCCGATCGGTCCACTCGCCGTCTCCGAGCGCCGATCGGTTCACGCGCCGTCTCCTGAGCCCCGATCGTTCCACGCACCGTTTCCGAGCCCCGATCGGTCCACGCGCCGTCTCCTGAGCCCGGATCGGTCCACCCGTCGTCTGCGAATCCCCGATCCGTACACGCGTCGTCTCCGAGCCTCGATCGGTCCACGCGTCGTCTCCTAAGCCCCGACCGGTCCACGCGCCGTCGCCGAGCCCGATCGGTCCACGCATCGTCTCCTAAGCCCCGATCGGTTAACGTGCCGTCTCCGAGCCCCGACCGGTCCACGCGCCGTCTCCTGAGCCCCGGTCGGTTCACGCGCCGTCTCCGAGCCCTGATCGGTCCACGCATCGTCTCCTAAGCCCCGCTCTGTTAACGCGTCGTCTCCTGAGCACCGATCGGTCAACGCGCCGTTTCGTGAGCCCTGATCGGTCCATGCGTCGTCTTTTAAGCCCCGATACCTCCACGCGACGTCTCCGAGTCACGATCGGTCCAGGCGACGCTTCCTGAGCCCCGATCGGCCCACGCGTCTTCTCCTAAGCCCCGATCGGTCCACGCGCCGTCTCCTAAGCCCCGATTGATCCACGCGCCGTCTCCGAGCGCCGATCGGTTCACGCGCCATCTCCTGTGCTCCGATCGTTCCACGCGCCGTCTCCGAGCCCCGATCGGTCCACGCGCCGTCGCCGAGCCATGATCGGTCCACGCGCGGCCTCCTGAGCCCCGGTTGCGTCATGCGCCGTATCCAACCCCCAATCGATCCACGCGCCGTCTCCTGAGCCCCGATCAGTTCACGCGCCGGCTCCGAGCCCGATCGGTCCACGCATCATCTCCTAAGCCCCGATCGGTTAATGTGCCGTCTCGGAGCCCCGATCGGTCCACGGGCCGTCTCCTGAGCCCCGGTCGGTTCACGCGCCTTCTTCGAGCCCCGATCGATCCACACGTCGTCTTGTAAACCCAGATGCCTCCTCGCATCGTCTCCTAAGCCCCGATCGGTTAACGCGCCATCTCCTGAGCCCCAGTCGGTCCACGCGCGGCCTCCTGAGCCATGGTCGGTTCACGCGCCGTCTCCTGCGCCCCGATCGGTCCACGCGTCGTTCCCTAAGCTCCGATCCATCCACGCGCAGTCTCCTGAGCCCCGATTGGTGGACGTACCGTCTCCCAGCCACGATCGGTCCACGCGCCGTCTCCTAAGCCCCAATCTGTCCACGACCCGTCTCTGGGCCCCGATCGGTGCACGCGCCGTCTCCTGAGACCCGGTCGGTTCACGCGCCATCTCCGAGCCGCCGTCGGTCCACGCATCGTCTCCTAAGCCCCGCTCGGTTAACGTGCCGTCTGCGAGCCCCGATCGGTCCACGCGCCGTCTCCTGAGCCCCGATACGTCCACGCGCAGTCGCCGAGCCCCGATCGGTCCACGCGCGGTTTCCTGAGCCCCGATCTGTCCACGCGCCGTCTCCGAGCCGCGATCGGTTCACGGATCGTCTCCTGAGCCCCGATCGGTTGACGTGCCGTCTCCGATCCCCGATCGGTCCACGCGCCGTCTCCGAGCACCGGTCGGTCCACGCGCCGTCTCCGAGCCCCGATCGGTTCACGCTTCGTCTCCTAAGCCCCGATCGGTCCACGCGCCGTCTCCGAGCGCCGATCGGTTCACGCGCCGTCACCTGAGCCCCGATCGTTCCACGCGCCGTCTCCGAGCCCCGACCGGTGCACGCGCCGTCTCCTGAGCCCCGATCGTTCCACGCGTCGTCCCCTAATCCCCGATCCATACACGCGTCGTCTCCGAGCCCCGATCGGTCCCTGCGCCGTCGCCGAGCTGCGATCGGTCCACGCGCGGCCTCCTGAGCCCCGGTCGGTTCACACGCCGTATCCGAGCCCCACTCGGTCCACGCGCCGTCTCGTGACTCCCAATCGGTCCACGCGCCGCCTCCTGAGCCCCGATCGGTCGACGCGTCGTCTCCTAAGCCCCGATCCGTCGACGCGTCGTCTCCTGAGCCACGATCAATTGACGCGTCTTCTCCTGAGCCCCATCGCTCCTCGCGCCGTCTCCTGAGCCCCGATCGGTCCACGCGTCGTCTCCGAGCTCCGGTCGGTCCACACGCCGTTTCCTGAGCCCCGATCGGTCCATGCGTCGTCTTCTTGGCCCCGATGCCTCCACGCGCCGTCTCCGAGCCACGATCGGTCCAGGCGCCGCTTCCTGAGCCCCGATCGGTCCATGCGCCGTATCCTAAGCTCCGATCGGTCCACGCGCCGTCTCCGAGCGCCGATAAGTTCAAGCGCCGTCTCCTGAGCCCCGATCTTTCCACGCGGCGTCTCCGAGCCTCGATCGATCCACGCGCCGTCTCCTGAGCCCAGATCGGTCGACGCGTCGTCTTCTGAGCCCCGATCGACCCACGCGTCGTCTCCTGAGCCCCAACCGTTCCACAAGCCGTTTCCGGAGCCCCGATCGGTCCACGCATCGTGTTCGAGCACCGATCGGTCCACGCGCCGTCTCCTAAGCCCTAATCGGTCCACGCGCCGTCTCCTAAGCCCCGATCGGTCCAAGCGGCGTCTCCGAGCCCCCATCGGTCCACGCAGCGTTTTCTGAGCACCGTTCGGTTCACGCGTCGTCTTCAAAGCCCCGATGCCTCCACGCGCCGTCTCCGAGCCACGATCGGTCCGTGCGCCGCTTCCAGAGCCCCGAACGGTGCACGCGTCTTCTCCTGATCTCCGATCGGTCCACGCGCCGTCTCATATGCCCCGATCGGTCCACGCGCCGTCTCATAAGCCCCGATCGGTCCACTCGCCGTCTCCGAGCGCCGATCGGTTCACGCGCCGTCTCCTCAGCCCCGATCGTTCCACGCACCGTTTCCGAGCCCCGATCGGTCCACGCGCCGTCTCCTGAGCCCGGATCGGTCCACCCGTCGTCCGCGAATCCCGGATCCGTACACGCGTCGTCTCCGAGCCTCGATCGGTCCACGCGTCGTCTCCTAAGCCCCGACCGGTCCACGCGCTGTCTCCTGAGCCCCGATCGTTCCACGCGCCGTCTCCTATGCCGCGATCCGTCCACGGGCCGTCTCCCAGCTGCTATCGGTAAACGCGCCGTCACCAAGCCCTGATCCGTACACGCGTCGTCTCCGAGCTCCGATCGGTCCACGCGCCGTCGCCGAGCCCGATCGGTCCACGCATCGTCTCCTAAGCCCCGATCGGTTAACGTGCCGTCTCCGAGCCCCGACCGGTCCACGCGCCGTCTCCTGAGCCCCGGTCGGTTCACGCGCCGTCTCCGAGCCCCGATCGGTCCACGCATCGTCTCCTAAGCCCCGCTCTGTTAACGCGTCGTCTCCTGAGCACCGATCGGTCAACGCGCCGTTTCCTGAGCCCTGACCGGTCCATGCGTCGTCTTTTAAGCCCCGATACCTCCACGCGACGTCTCCGAGTCACGATCGGTCCAGGCGACGCTTCCTGAGCCCCGATCGGCCCACGCGTCTTCTCCTAAGCCCCGATCGGTCCACGCGCCGTCTCCTAAGCCCCGATTGATCCACGCGCCGTCTCCGAGCGCCGATCGGTTCACGCGCCATCTCCTGTGCTCCGATCGTTCCACGCGCCGTCTCCGAGCCCCGATCGGTCCACGCGCCGTCTCCTGAGCCCCAATCGGTCCACGCGTCGGCTCCTAAGCCTCGATCGGTCCACGCGCGTCCTCCTTAGCCCCGGTCGGTCCACGCGCCATCTCCGAGCCCCGATCGGTCCACGCATCGTCTCCTAATCCCCGATCGGTTAACGCGCCGTCTCCGCGCCCCGATCGGTCCACGCGCCGTCTCCTGAGCCCCGATACATCCACGCGCAGTCGCCGAGACCCGATCGGTCCACGCGCGGTCTCCTGAGCCCCGGTCGGTCCACGCGCCGTCTCCGAGGCCCGATCGGTCCACGCATCGTCTCCTAAGCCCCGATCGGTTAACGCGCCGTCTCCGAGCCCCGATTGGTCCACACGCCGTCTCCGAGCCCCGATCGGTCCGCGTGCCGCATTCTAAGCCACGGTCCATCCACGCGCCGTCTCCGAGCCCCGCTCGATCCACGCGTCGTCTCCTAAGCCTCGATCGGTCAACGCGCCGTCTCCGAGCGCCGATCGGTTCACGCGCCGTCTTCTAAGCCCCGATCGTTCCACCCGCCGCCTCCTAAGCCCCGATCGGTCCAGGCTTCGTCTGCTAAGCCCCGACCGGTCCACGCGTCGTCTCCTGAGCCCCTGTCAGTTCCCGCGCCGTCTCCGAGCCCGATCGGTCCACGCATCGTCTCCTAAGCCCCTATTGGTTAACGCGCCGTCTCCGAGCCCCGATCGGTCCACGCCGCGCCTCCGGAGCCCCGATCGATCCACGCGCAGTCTCCTGAGCCGCGATCGGTCCACGCACCGCCTCCTGAGCCCCGGACGGTCCAGGCGCCGTCTCCGAACCCCGATCGGTCGACGCGCCGTCTCCGAGCCCCGATCATTCCACGCGCCGTCTCCGAGCCCCGATCGGTCCACGCGCCGTCGCCGAGCCATGATCGGTCCACGCGCGGCCTCCTGAGCCCCGGTTGCGTCATGCGCCGTATCCAACCCCCAATCGATCCACGCGCCGTCTCCTGAGCCCCGATCAGTTCACGCGCCGGCTCCGAGCCCGATCGGTCCACGCATCATCTCCTCAGCCCCGATCGGTCCACGCGCCGTCTCCGAGCGCCGATTAGTTCACGCGCCGTCTCCTGAGCCCCGATCGCTCCACGCTCCGTCTCCGAGCCCCGATCGGTCCACGCGCCGTCTCCTGAGCCCGGATCGGTCCACGCGCCGTCTCCTACGCCCCGATCGATCCACGCGCCGTCTCCTGAGCCCCGATCAGTTCACGCGCCGGCTCCGAGCCCGATCGGTCCACGCATCATCTCCTCAGCCCCGATCGGTCCACGCGCCGTCTCCGAGCGCCGATTAGTTCACGCGCCGTCTCCTGAGCCCCGATCGCTCCACGCTCCGTCTCCGAGCCCCGATCGGTCCACGCGCCGTCTCCTGAGCCCGGATCGGTCCACGCGCCGTCTCCTACGCCCCGATCGGTCCACGCGCCGCCTTCGTGCCCCGATCGGTCCACGCACCGCCTCCTGATCCCCATCGGTCCACGCGCCGTCTCCTGAGCCACGATCGATCCACAGGCCGTCTCCGAGCCCCGATCGGTCCGCGTGCCGCATTCTAAGCCACGGTCCATCCACGCGCCGTCTCTGAGCCCCGATCGGTCCACGCGTCGTCTCCTCAGCCCCGATCGGTCCACGCGCCGTCTCCGAGCGCCGATTAGTTCACGCGCCGTCTCCTGAGCCCCGATCGCTCCACGCTCCGTCTCCGAGCCCCGATCGGTCCACGCGCCGTCTCCTGAGCCCGGATCGGTCCACGCGCCGTCTCCGAGCGCCGATCATTTCACGCGCCGTCTCCTGAGCCCCGATCGGTCCACGCGCCGTCTCCTAAGCCCCGATCGGTCCAAGCGCCTTCTGCTAAGCCCCGATCGGTCCACGCGCCGTCTCCGAGCGCCGATCGGTTCACGCGCCGTCACCTGAGCCCCGATCGTTCCACGCCCCGTCTCCGAGCCCCGATCGGTCCACGCGCCGTCTCCTAAGCCCCGATCGGTCCACGCGCCTTCTCCTCATCCCCGATCGGTCCACGCGACGTCTCGGAGCGCCGATTGGTTCACGCGCCGTCTCCTGAGCCCCGATCGCTCCACGCGCCGTCTCATGAGCCCCGATCGTTCCACGCGCCTTCTCCTAAGCCACGATCGGTCCACGCGCCGTCTCCGAGCGCCGATCATTTCACCCGCTGTCTCCTGAGTCCCGATCGTTCCACGCGCCGTATCCGAGCCCCGATCGATCCACGCGCAGTCTCCTGAGCCCCGATCGCTCCACGCACCGTTTTCTGAGCTCCGTTTGTTCCACGCGTCGTCTTCAAAGCCCCGATGCCTCCACGCGCCGTCTCCGAGCCACGATCCGTCCGTGCGCCGCTTCCAGAGCCCTCTCGGTCCATGCGTCGTCTCCTTATCTCCGATCGGTCCACACGCCATCTCCTTAGCCCCGATCATTCCACGCGCCATCTCCGAGCCCCGATCGGTCCACGCGCCGTCTCATAAGCCCCGATCGGACCACGCGCCTTCTCCTCAGCCCCGATCGGTCCACGCGCCGTCTCCGAGCGCCGATCGGTCCACGCGCCGTCTCCTGAGCCCGGATCGGTCCACGCGCCGTCTCCGAGCGCCGATCATTTCACGCGCCGTCTCCTGAGCCCCGATCGGTCCACGCGCCGTCTCCTAAGCCCCGATCGGTCCAAGCGCCTTCTGCTAAGCCCCGATCGGTCCACGCGCCGTCTCCGAGCGCCGATCGGTTCACGCGTCGTCACCTGAGCCCCGATCGTTCCACGCCCCGTCTCCGAGCCCCGATCGGTCCACGCGCCGTCTCCTAAGCCCCGATCGGTCCACGCGCCTTCTCCTCATCCCCGATCGGTCCACGCGCCGTCTCGGAGCGCCGATTGGTCCACGCGCCGTCTCCTGAGCCCCGATCGGTTCACGCGTCGTCTCCGAGCCCCGATCGGTCCACGCGCCGTCGCCGAGCTGCGATCGGTCCACGCGCGGCCTCCTGAGCCCCGGTCGGTCCACGCGCCGTCGCCGATCCACGGTCGGTCCGTGCGCCGCTTCCAGAGCCCTATCGGACCACGCATCGTCTCCTGATCTCCGATCGGTCCACGCGCCGTCTCCTAAGACCCGATCGGTCCACACGCCGTCTCCGAGCCCCGATGGGTCCACGCGTCGCCTCCTGAGCCCCGGTCGGTCCACGCGCCGTCTCCTGAGCCCCGATCGGTCCACGCGTCGTCTTCTAAGCCCCGATCGGTCCACGCGTCGTCTCCTAAGCCCCGATCGGTCCACGCGCCGTCTCCGAGCGCCGATAACTTCAGGCGCCGTCTCCTGAGCCCCGATCGTTCCACGCGCCGTCTCCGAGCCCCGATCGATCCACGCGCCGTCTCCTGAGCCCAAATCGGTCCACACGCTGTCTCGTGAGCCCCGATAGGTACACGCGTCGTCTCCTACGCCCCGATCGGTCCACGCGTAGTCTCCTAAGCCCCGCTCGGTTAACGCGTCGTTTCCGAGCCCCGATCGGTCCACGCGTCGTCTCCTGAGCCCCAATTAGTCCACGCGCCGTCTCCTAAGCCCTGATCCGTCCACGGGCCGTGTCCGAGCTCCGATCGGTTCACGCGCCGTCTCCAAACCTCGATCCGTACACGCGTCGTCTCCGAGCCCTGATCGGTCCACGCGCCATCGCCGAGCGCCGATCGGTCCACGCGCCATGGCCGAGCCCCGATCGGTCCACGAGCCGTCTCCTGAGCCCCGATCGGTCCACACCCCTTCTCCTGAGCCCCGATCGGTCGACGCGTCGTCTCCTAAGCCCCGACCGGTGCACGCGCCGTCTCCTGTGACCCGATCGATTCACGTGCCGTCTCCTAAGCCCCGATCGGTTCACCCGTCGTCTCTTAAGTCCCAATCGGTCCACGCGCCGTCTCCGAGCGCCGATCGGTCCACGCACTGTCTCCTGATCCCCATGGGTCCACGCGGCGCCTCCGGGGCCCCGATCGATCCACGCATCGGCTCCTGAGCCCCGATCGCTCCACGCGCCGATTTCTGAGCCCCGATCGATTGACGCGTCTTCTCCTGAGCACCGATCGCTCCTCGCGCCGTCTCCTGAGCCCCGCTCGGTCCCTGCGCCGTCTTCTTAGCCCCGATGCCTCCACGCGCCGTCTCAGAGCCACGATCGGTCTATGCGTCGCTTCCTGATCCCCGATCGGGCCTCGCGCCGTCTCCTAAGCCCCAATCGGTCCACGCGCCGTCTCCTAAGCCCCGATCGATCCACGCGCCGTCTCCGAGCGCCGATCTGTTCACGCGCCGTCTCCTTTACTCCGATCGTTCCACGCGCCGTCTCCGAGGCCCGATCGGTCCACGCATCGTCTCCTAAGCCCCCATCGGTTAACGCGCCGTCTCCGAGCCCCGATTGGTCCACACGCCGTCTCCGAGCCCCGATCGGTCCGCATGCCGCATTCTAAGCCACGGTCCATCTACGCGCCGTCTCCTGAGCCCCGGTCGGTCCACGCGCCGTCGCCGAACCCCAATTGGTCCACACGCAACCTCCTAAGCCCCAGTCGGTACACGCGCTGTCTCCGAGCCGCGATCGGTCCACGTATCGTCTCCTAAGCCCCGCTCGGTTAACGCGTCGTTTCCGAGCCCCGATCGGTCTACGCGCCGTCTCCTGAGCCCCGATCGGTCCACGCGTCGTTCCCTAAGCCCCGATCCATCCACGCGCAGTCTCCTGAGCCCCGATCGGTCCACGCATCGTCTCCTAAGCCCCAGACGGTCCTCGTGCCGTCTCCGAACCCCGATCGGTCGACGCGCCGCCTCCGAGCGCCGATCGGTTCACGCGCCGTATTCTGAGCCCCGATCGTTCCACGCGCCGCCTCCTAAGCCCCGATCGGTCCAGGCTTCGTCTCCTAAGCCCCGACCGGTCGACGCGTCGTCTCCTGAGCCCCGGTCGGTTAACGCGCCGTCTCCGAGCACCGATTGGTCCACGCGCCGTCGCCGAGCCATGATCGGTCCACGCGCAACCGCCTGAGCCCCAGTCGGTCCACGCGCTGTCTCCGAGCCCCGATCGGTCCACGCGTCGTCTCCGAGCACCGATTGGTCCACGCGCCGTCGCCGAGCCATGATCGGTCCACGCGCGGCCTCCTGAGCCCCGGTCGGTCCACGCGTCGTCTCCGAGCCCCGATCCGTCCACGCGCCGTTGCCGAGCCATGATCGGCCCACGCGAGGCTCCTGCGCGCCGATCGGTCATCGCGCCGTCTCCTAAGCCCCAATCGGTCCACGCGCCGCTTCCTAAGCCCCGATCGATCCACGCGTCGTCTCCGAACGCCGATCGGTTCACGCGCCGTCTCCTTTGCTCCGATCGTTCCACGCGCCGTCTCCGAGGCCCGATCGGTCCACGCATCGTCTCCTACGCCCCGATCGGTTAACGCGCCGTCTCCGAGCCCCGATTGGTCCACACGCCGTCTCCGAGTCCCGATCGGTCCGCATGCCGCATTCTAAGCCACGGTCCATCCTCGCGCCGTCTCCGAGCACCGATCGGTCCACGCGTCGTCCCCTAATACCCGATCGGTCCACGCGTCGTCTCCTAAGCCCCGATCCGTCGACGCGTCGCCTCCTGAGCCCCGATCGATCCACGCGCCGCCTCCTCAACCCCGATCGCTCCACGTGCCGTTTCATGATCCCCGATCGGTCCACACGCCTTCTCCGAGCCCCGATCGGTCAGCGTGCCGCATTCTAAGCCACGATCCATCCACTCGCCATCTCCGAGCCCCGCTCGATCCACGCGTCGTCTCCTAAGCCTCGATCGGTCCACGCGCCGTCTCCGAGCGCCGATCGGGTCACGCGCCGTCTTCTGAGCCCCGATCGTTCCACGCGCCGCCTCCTAAACACCGATCGGTCCAGGCTTCGTCTCCTAAGCACCGACCGGTCGACGCGTCGTCTCCTGCGCCCCGGTCGGATCACGCGCCGTCGCCGAGCCCGATCGGTCCACGCATCGTCTCCTAAGCCCCTATCGGTTAACGCGCCGTCTCTGAGCCCCGATCGGTCCACGCGCAACCGCCTGAGCCCCAGTCGGTCCACGCGCTGTCTCCGAGCCCCGATCGGTCCACGCGTCGTCTCCGAGCACCGATCGGTCCACGAGCCGTCTCCAAGCCACGATCGGTCTAGGCGCCGCTTCCAGAGCCCCGATCGGTTCAGGCGCCGCTTCCTGAACCCCGATCGGTCCACGCGCCGTCTCCTAAGCCGCGATCCGTCCACGGGCCGTCTCCGAGCTGCTATCGGTAAACGCGCCGTCACCAAGCCCTGATCCGTACACGCGTCGTCTCCGAGCCCCGACCGGTCCACGCGCCGTCGCCGAGCCTCGATCGGTCCACGCGCGGCCTCCTGATCCCCGATCGGTTGACGCGCCGGCTCCGAGCCCGATCGGACCACGTGCCGTCTCCTGAGCTCCGGTCGGTTAACGCGCCGTCTCCGAGCCCCGATGGGTCCACGCGCCGTCTCCTGAGCCCGGATCGATCCACCCGTCGTCCTCGAATCCCCGATCCGCACACGCGTCGTCTCCGAGCCTCGACCGGTCCACGCGCCGTCTCCTGAGCCCCGATCATTCCACGCGCCGTCTCGTAAGCCGCGATCCGTCCACGGGCCGTCTCCGAGCTGCTATCGGTAAACGCGCCGTCACCAAGCCCTGATCCGTACACGCGCCGTCGCCCGAACCCCAATTGGTCCAGGCGCCGTCGCCCGAACCCCAATTGGTCCACGAGCAACCTCCTGAGCTCCAGTCGGTCCACGCGCAGTCGCCGAGCCCCGATCGGTCTACGCGCCGTCTCCTGAGCCCCGATCGGTCCACACGCCGTCTCCTAAGCCCCGATCGCTCCACGCGCCGTCTCCGAGCGCCGACTGGTGCACGAGCCGTCTCCTGAGCACCGATCGGTCCACTCGCTGTCTCCTGAGCCCCGATAGGTACACGCGTCGTCTCCTACGTCCCGATCGGTCCACGCGCCGTCTCGTGACTCCCAATCGGTCCACGCGACGCCTCCTGAGCCCCGATGGATCGACGCGTCGTCTCCAGAGCCCCGATCGATCCACGCGTCGTCTCCTGAGCCCCGACCGCTCCATACGCCCTTTCCTGAGCCCCGATCGGTTCACGCGCCGTCTCGTGACTCCCAATCGGTCCACGCGCCGCCTCCTGAGCCCCGATGGGTCGACGCGTCGTCTCCAGAGCCCCGATCGATCCACGCGTCGTCTCCTGAGCCCCGACCGCTCCACACGCCCTTTCCTGAGCCCCGATCGGTTCACGCGCCGTCTCCTGAGCCCCAATCGTTCCAAGCATCGTCCCCTAATACCCGATCCATACACGCGTCGTCTCCGAGCCTCGATCAGTCCACGCGTCGTCGCCGAGTCCCGATCGGTCCACGCGCGGCCTCCTGAGCACCGGTCGGCCCACGCGCCGTCTCCGAGCCTCGATCGGTCCACGTACCGTCTCCGAAGCCCCGATCGGTCTACGCGCCGTCTCCTGAGCGCCGATCGGTCCACGCGCCGTCTCCGAGCCACGATCGGTCCGTGCGCCGCTTCCAGAGCCCCGATCGGTCCACGCGTCATCTCCTGATCTCCGATCGGTCCACGCGCCGTCTCCTAAGCCCCGATCGGTCCAGGCGCCGTCTCCTGAGCCCCGATCGGTTCACGTGCCGCCTCGTGAGCCCCGATCATTCCACGCGCCGTCTCCGAGCCCCGATCGGTCCACGCTCCGTCTCCAGAGCCCGAATCGTTCCACGCGTCGTCTCCTGATCCCCGATCCGTAAACGCGTCGTCTCCGAGACTCGATCGGTCCACACGCCGTGTCCGATCCCCGATCGGTCCGCGTGCCGCATTCTAAGCCGCGGTCCGTCCACGCGCCGTCTCCGAGCACCGATCGGTCCACGCGCCGTCTCAAAGCGCCGATCATTGCACGCGCTGTCTCCTGAGCCCCGATCGTTCCACGCGCCGTCTCCGAGCGCCGATCGTTCCACGCGCCTTCTCCTAACCCACGATCGGTCCACGCGCCGTCTCCGAGCGCCGATCATTTCACGCGCCGTCTCCGAGCTCCGATCGGTCCACACGCCGTCTCCGAGCCCCGATGGGACTACGCGTCGCCTCCTGAGCCCCGGTCGGTCCACGCGCCGTCACCTGAGCCCCGATCGGTCGACGCGTCGGCTTCTGAGCCCCGATCGACCCACGCGTCGTCTCCTGAGCCCCGACCGCTCCACACGCCCTTTCCTGAGCCCCGATCGGTCCACGCATCGTCTCCGAGCACCGATCGTTCCACGCGCCGTCCCCTAAGCCCCGATCGGTCCACGCGCCGTCTCCGAGCGCCGATCGGTTCACGCGCCGTCTCCTGAGCCCCGATCGTTCCACGCGCCGTCTCCGAGCTCCGATCGGCCCACGCGCCGCCTCCTAAGCCGCGATAGGTACACGCGTAGTCTCCTAGGCCCCGATCGGTCCACGCGCCGCCTCCGGAGCCCCAATCGATCAACGTGAGTCTCCTAAGCCCCGACCGGTCCACGCGCCGTCTCCTGAGCCCCGATCGGTCCACGTATCGTCTCCTAAGCCCCGATCGGTCCACTCGTCGTCTCCTAAGCCCCGATCGGTCCACGCGCCGTCTCCGAGCCCCGATCGGTCCACGCGTCGTCTCCTAAACCCCGATCGGTCCACGCGCCGTCTCCTGTGCTCCGATCGGTCGACGCGTCCTCTCCTAAACCCCGATCGGTCCACGCGTCGTCTCCTAAGCCCCGATCGGTCCACGCGTCGTCTTCTTAGCCCCGCTGCCTCCACGCGCCGTCTCCGAGCGCCGATAAGTTCAAGCGCCGTCTCCTGAGCTCCGATCGTTCCACGCGGCGTCTCCGAGCCTCGATCGATCCACGCGCCGTCTTCTGCGCCCCGATCGGTCGACGCGTCGTCTTCTGAGCCCCGATCGACCCACGCGTCGTCTCCTGAGCCCCAACCGCTCCACACGCCGTTTCCTGTGCCCCTATCGGTCCACGCATCGTCTTCGAGCACCGATCGGTCCACGCGCCGTTTTCTGAGCACCGTTCGGTCCCCGCGTCGTCTTCAAAGCCCCGATGCCTCCACGCGCCGCCTCCGAGCCCCGATCGCTCCTCGCGCCGTCTCCTGAGCCCCGCTCGATCCATGCGTCGTCTTCTTAGCCCCGATGCCTCCACGCGCCTCGATCGGTCCAGGCGCTGCTTCCTGAGCCCCAATCGGTCCACGCGTTGTCACCTAAGCCCCGATCGGTCCACGCGCCGTCTCCTGAGCCCGGATCGGTCCACCCGTCGTCCTCGAATCCCCGATCCGCACACGCGTCGTCTCCGAGCGTCGACCGGTCCACGCGCCGTCTCCTGAGCCCCGATCATTCCACGCGCCGTCTCCTAAGTCGCGATCCGTCCACGGGCCGTCTCGGAGCTGCTATCGGTAAACGCGCCGTCACCAAGCCCTGATCCGTACACGCGTCGTCTCCGAGCCCCGACCGGTCCACGCGCCGTCGCCGAGCCTCGATCGGTCCACGCGCGGCCTCCTGAGCCCCGATCGGTTCACGCGCCGGCTCCGAGCCCGATCGGACCACGTGCCGTCTCCTGAGCACCGGTCGGTTCACGCGCCGTCTCCGAGCCCCGATGGACCCACGCGCCGTCTCCTGAGCCCGGATCGGTCCACCTGTCGTCCTCGAATCCCGGATCCGCACACGCGTCGTCTCCGAGCCTCGACCGGTCCACGCGCCGTTTCCTGAGCCCCGATCATTCCACGCGCCGTCTCCTAAGCCGCGATCCGTCCACGGGCCGTCTCCGAGCTGCTATCGGTAAACGCGCCGTCACCAAGCCCTGATCCGTACACGCGTCGTCTCCGATCCCCGATCGGTCCACGCGCCGTCTCCGAGCCCCGATTGGTCCACGCGCCGTCGCCCGAACCCCAATTGATCCACGCGCCGTCGCCCGAACCCCAATTGGTCCACGAGCAACCTCCTGAGCTCCAGTCGGTCCACGCGCAGTCGCCGAGCCCCGATCGGTCCAGGCGCCGTCTCCTGAGCCCCGATCGGTTCACGTGCCGCCTCGTGAGCCCCGATCATTCCACGCGCCGTCTCCGAGCCCCGATCGGTCCACGCTCCGTCTCCAGAGCCCGAATCGTTCCACGCGTCGTCTCCTGATCCCCGATCCGTAAACGCGTCGTCTCCGAGACTCGATCGGTCCACACGCCGTGTCCGATCCCCGATCGGTCCGCGTGCCGCATTCTAAGCCGCGGTCCGTCCACGCGCCGTCTCCGAGCACCGATCGGTCCACGCGCCGTCTCAAAGCGCCGATCATTGCACGCGCTGTCTCCTGAGCCCCGATCGTTCCACGCGCCGTCTCCGAGCGCCGATCGTTCCACGCGCCTTCTCCTAACCCACGATCGGTCCACGCGCCGTCTCCGAGCGCCGATCATTTCACGCGCCGTCTCCGAGCTCCGATCGGTCCACACGCCGTCTCCGAGCCCCGATGGGACTACGCGTCGCCTCCTGAGCCCCGGTCGGTCCACGCGCCGTCACCTGAGCCCCGATCGGTCGACGCGTCGGCTTCTGAGCCCCGATCGACCCACGCGTCGTCTCCTGAGCCCCGACCGCTCCACACGCCCTTTCCTGAGCCCCGATCGGTCCACGCATCGTCTCCGAGCACCGATCGTTCCACGCGCCGTCCCCTAAGCCCCGATCGGTCCACGCGCCGTCTCCGAGCGCCGATCGGTTCACGCGCCGTCTCCTGAGCCCCGATCGTTCCACGCGCCGTCTCCGAGCTCCGATCGGCCCACGCGCCGCCTCCTAAGCCGCGATAGGTACACGCGTAGTCTCCTAGGCCCCGATCGGTCCACGCGCCGCCTCCGGAGCCCCAATCGATCAACGTGAGTCTCCTAAGCCCCGACCGGTCCACGCGCCGTCTCCTGAGCCCCGATCGGTCCACGTATCGTCTCCTAAGCCCCGATCGGTCCACTCGTCGTCTCCTAAGCCCCGATCGGTCCACGCGCCGTCTCCGAGCCCCGATCGGTCCACGCGTCGTCTCCTAAACCCCGATCGGTCCACGCGCCGTCTCCTGTGCTCCGATCGGTCGACGCGTCCTCTCCTAAACCCCGATCGGTCCACGCGTCGTCTCCTAAGCCCCGATCGGTCCACGCGTCGTCTTCTTAGCCCCGCTGCCTCCACGCGCCGTCTCCGAGCGCCGATAAGTTCAAGCGCCGTCTCCTGAGCTCCGATCGTTCCACGCGGCGTCTCCGAGCCTCGATCGATCCACGCGCCGTCTTCTGCGCCCCGATCGGTCGACGCGTCGTCTTCTGAGCCCCGATCGACCCACGCGTCGTCTCCTGAGCCCCAACCGCTCCACACGCCGTTTCCTGTGCCCCTATCGGTCCACGCATCGTCTTCGAGCACCGATCGGTCCACGCGCCGTTTTCTGAGCACCGTTCGGTCCCCGCGTCGTCTTCAAAGCCCCGATGCCTCCACGCGCCGCCTCCGAGCCCCGATCGCTCCTCGCGCCGTCTCCTGAGCCCCGCTCGATCCATGCGTCGTCTTCTTAGCCCCGATGCCTCCACGCGCCTCGATCGGTCCAGGCGCTGCTTCCTGAGCCCCAATCGGTCCACGCGTTGTCACCTAAGCCCCGATCGGTCCACGCGCCGTCTCCTGAGCCCGGATCGGTCCACCCGTCGTCCTCGAATCCCCGATCCGCACACGCGTCGTCTCCGAGCGTCGACCGGTCCACGCGCCGTCTCCTGAGCCCCGATCATTCCACGCGCCGTCTCCTAAGCCGCGATCCGTCCACGGGCCGTCTCCGAGCTGCTATCGGTAAACGCGCCGTCACCAAGCCCTGATCCGTACACGCGTCGTCTCCGAGCCCCGACCGGTCCACGCGCCGTCGCCGAGCCTCGATCGGTCCACGCGCGGCCTCCTGAGCCCCGATCGGTTCACGCGCCGGCTCCGAGCCCGATCGGACCACGTGCCGTCTCCTGAGCACCGGTCGGTTCACGCGCCGTCTCCGAGCCCCGATGGACCCACGCGCCGTCTCCTGAGCCCGGATCGGTCCACCTGTCGTCCTCGAATCCCGGATCCGCACACGCGTCGTCTCCGAGCCTCGACCGGTCCACGCGCCGTTTCCTGAGCCCCGATCATTCCACGCGCCGTCTCCTAAGCCGCGATCCGTCCACGGGCCGTCTCCGAGCTGCTATCGGTAAACGCGCCGTCACCAAGCCCTGATCCGTACACGCGTCGTCTCCGATCCCCGATCGGTCCACGCGCCGTCTCCGAGCCCCGATTGGTCCACGCGCCGTCGCCCGAACCCCAATTGATCCACGCGCCGTCGCCCGAACCCCAATTGGTCCACGAGCAACCTCCTGAGCTCCAGTCGGTCCACGCGCAGTCGCCGAGCCCCGATCGGTCCAGGCGCCGTCTCCTGAGCCCCGATCGGTTCACGTGCCGCCTCGTGAGCCCCGATCATTCCACGCGCCGTCTCCGAGCCCCGATCGGTCCACGCTCCGTCTCCAGAGCCCGAATCGTTCCACGCGTCGTCTCCTGATCCCCGATCCGTAAACGCGTCGTCTCCGAGACTCGATCGGTCCACACGCCGTGTCCGATCCCCGATCGGTCCGCGTGCCGCATTCTAAGCCGCGGTCCGTCCACGCGCCGTCTCCGAGCACCGATCGGTCCACGCGCCGTCTCAAAGCGCCGATCATTGCACGCGCTGTCTCCTGAGCCCCGATCGTTCCACGCGCCGTCTCCGAGCGCCGATCGTTCCACGCGCCTTCTCCTAACCCACGATCGGTCCACGCGCCGTCTCCGAGCGCCGATCATTTCACGCGCCGTCTCCGAGCTCCGATCGGTCCACACGCCGTCTCCGAGCCCCGATGGGACTACGCGTCGCCTCCTGAGCCCCGGTCGGTCCACGCGCCGTCACCTGAGCCCCGATCGGTCGACGCGTCGGCTTCTGAGCCCCGATCGACCCACGCGTCGTCTCCTGAGCCCCGACCGCTCCACACGCCCTTTCCTGAGCCCCGATCGGTCCACGCATCGTCTCCGAGCACCGATCGTTCCACGCGCCGTCCCCTAAGCCCCGATCGGTCCACGCGCCGTCTCCGAGCGCCGATCGGTTCACGCGCCGTCTCCTGAGCCCCGATCGTTCCACGCGCCGTCTCCGAGCTCCGATCGGCCCACGCGCCGCCTCCTAAGCCGCGATAGGTACACGCGTAGTCTCCTAGGCCCCGATCGGTCCACGCGCCGCCTCCGGAGCCCCAATCGATCAACGTGAGTCTCCTAAGCCCCGACCGGTCCACGCGCCGTCTCCTGAGCCCCGATCGGTCCACGTATCGTCTCCTAAGCCCCGATCGGTCCACTCGTCGTCTCCTAAGCCCCGATCGGTCCACGCGCCGTCTCCGAGCCCCGATCGGTCCACGCGTCGTCTCCTAAACCCCGATCGGTCCACGCGCCGTCTCCTGTGCTCCGATCGGTCGACGCGTCCTCTCCTAAACCCCGATCGGTCCACGCGTCGTCTCCTAAGCCCCGATCGGTCCACGCGTCGTCTTCTTAGCCCCGCTGCCTCCACGCGCCGTCTCCGAGCGCCGATAAGTTCAAGCGCCGTCTCCTGAGCTCCGATCGTTCCACGCGGCGTCTCCGAGCCTCGATCGATCCACGCGCCGTCTTCTGCGCCCCGATCGGTCGACGCGTCGTCTTCTGAGCCCCGATCGACCCACGCGTCGTCTCCTGAGCCCCAACCGCTCCACACGCCGTTTCCTGTGCCCCTATCGGTCCACGCATCGTCTTCGAGCACCGATCGGTCCACGCGCCGTTTTCTGAGCACCGTTCGGTCCCCGCGTCGTCTTCAAAGCCCCGATGCCTCCACGCGCCGCCTCCGAGCCCCGATCGCTCCTCGCGCCGTCTCCTGAGCCCCGCTCGATCCATGCGTCGTTTTCTTAGCCCCGATGCCTCCACGCGCCTCGATCGGTCCAGGCGCTGCTTCCTGAGCCCCAATCGGTCCACGCGTTGTCACCTAAGCCCCGATCGGTCCACGCGCCGTCTCCTGAGCCCGGATCGGTCCACCCGTCGTCCTCGAATCCCCGATCCGCACACGCGTCGTCTCCGAGCGTCGACCGGTCCACGCGCCGTCTCCTGAGCCCCGATCATTCCACGCGCCGTCTCCTAAGTCGCGATCCGTCCACGGGCCGTCTCCGAGCTGCTATCGGTAAACGCGCCGTCACCAAGCCCTGATCCGTACACGCGTCGTCTCCGAGCCCCGACCGGTCCACGCGCCGTCGCCGAGCCTCGATCGGTCCACGCGCGGCCTCCTGAGCCCCGATCGGTTCACGCGCCGGCTCCGAGCCCGATCGGACCACGTGCCGTCTCCTGAGCACCGGTCGGTTCACGCGCCGTCTCCGAGCCCCGATGGACCCACGCGCCGTCTCCTGAGCCCGGATCGGTCCACCTGTCGTCCTCGAATCCCGGATCCGCACACGCGTCGTCTCCGAGCCTCGACCGGTCCACGCGCCGTTTCCTGAGCCCCGATCATTCCACGCGCCGTCTCCTAAGCCGCGATCCGTCCACGGGCCGTCTCCGAGCTGCTATCGGTAAACGCGCCGTCACCAAGCCCTGATCCGTACACGCGTCGTCTCCGATCCCCGATCGGTCCACGCGCCGTCTCCGAGCCCCGATTGGTCCACGCGCCGTCGCCCGAACCCCAATTGATCCACGCGCCGTCGCCCGAACCCCAATTGGTCCACGAGCAACCTCCTGAGCTCCAGTCGGTCCACGCGCAGTCGCCGAGCCCCGATCGGTCCAGGCGCCGTCTCCTGAGCCCCAATCGGTCCACACGCTGTCTCGTCAGCCCCGATAGGTACACGCGTCGCGTCCTACGCCCCGATCGGTCCACGCGTCGTCTCCTAAGCCCAGATCGATCTACGCGTCGTCTCCTAAGCCCCGATTGGTGGACGTGCTGTCTCCCAGCCACGATCGGTCCACGCGCCGTCTCCTAAGCCCCATCTGTCCACGACCCGTCACCGGGCCCCGATCGATGCACGCGCCGTCTCCTAAGCCCCGATCGGTTAACGCGCCGTCTCCGAGCCCTGATCGGTCCACGCCCCGTCGCCGAACCCCAATTGGTCCACGCGCAACCTCCTGAGCCCCAGTCGGTCCACGCGCGGCCTCCTGAGCCATGCTCGGTCCACGCGCCGTCTCCTGAGCCCCGATCGGTCAACGCGCCGTTCCCTAAGCACCGATCCATCCACGCGCAGTCTCCTGAGCCCCGATCGGTCCACGCGCCGTCTTCGAGCGCCGATCGGTCCACGCAACGTCTCCTAAGCCCCAATCGGTTCACGCGCCGTCTCCTGAGCCCCGATCGTTCTACGCGCCGTCTCCGAGCCCCGATCCGTCCACGCGCAGTGGCCGAGCCCCGATCGGTCCACGCAACGACTCCTAAGCCCCAATCGGTAAACGCGCCGTCACCAAGCCCTGATCCGTACACGCGTCGTCTCCGATCCCCGATCGGTCCACGCGCCGTCTCCGAGCCCCGATTGGTCCACGCGCCGTCGCCCGAACCCCAATTGATCCACGCGCCGTCGCCCGAACCCCAATTGGTCCACGAGCAACCTCCTGAGCTCCAGTCGGTCCACGCGCAGTCGCCGAGCCCCGATCGGTCCAGGCGCCGTCTCCTGAGCCCCAATCGGTCCACACGCTGTCTCGTCAGCCCCGATAGGTACACGCGTCGCGTCCTACGCCCCGATCGGTCCACGCGTCGTCTCCTAAGCCCAGATCGATCTACGCGTCGTCTCCTAAGCCCCGATTGGTGGACGTGCTGTCTCCCAGCCACGATCGGTCCACGCGCCGTCTCCTAAGCCCCGATCGGTTAACGCGCCGTCTCCGAGCCCTGATCGGTCCACGCCCCGTCGCCGAACCCCAATTGGTCCACGCGCAACCTCCTGAGCCCCAGTCGGTCCACGCGCGGCCTCCTGAGCCATGCTCGGTCCACGCGCCGTCTCCTGAGCCCCGATCGGTCAACGCGCCGTTCCCTAAGCACCGATCCATCCACGCGCAGTCTCCTGAGCCCCGATCGGTCCACGCGCCGTCTTCGAGCGCCGATCGGTCCACGCAACGTCTCCTAAGCCCCAATCGGTTCACGCGCCGTCTCCTGAGCCCCGATCGTTCTACGCGCCGTCTCCGAGCCCCGATCCGTCCACGCGCAGTGGCCGAGCCCCGATCGGTCCACGCAACGACTCCTAAGCCCCAATCGGTTCACGCGCCGTCTCCTGAGCCCCGATCGTTCTACGCGCCGTCTCCGAGCCCCGAACCGTCCACGCGCAGTCGCCGAGCCCCGATCGGTCCACGCGCGGTCTCCTGAGCCTCGGTCGGTCCACGCTCCGTCTCCGAGCCCCGATCGGTCCACGCGCCGTGTCCTGAGCCCGGATCGGTCCACGCGCCGTCGCCGAACCCCAATTGGTCCACACGCAACCGTCTGAGCCCCGGTTGGTCCACGCGCTGTCTCCGAGCCCCGATCTGTCCACGCGTCGTATCCGAACCCCGATCGGTCCACGCGCCGTCGCTGAGCCATGATCGGTCCACGCGCGGCCTCCTCAGCCCCGGTTAGTTCACGCGCCGTATCCGAGCCCCCATCGGTCCACGCGTCGTCTCCGAGCCCCGATCGGTCCACGCGCCGTCGCGGAGCCATGATCGGCCCACGCGAGGCTCCTGAGCCCCGGTCGGTCCGCGAGCCGTCTCCTGAGCCCCGATCGGTCGACGCGTCGTTTCCTGAACCCCGATCGGTCCACGCGCCGTCTCCTAAGCCCGGATCGTTCCACGCGTCGTCCTCGAGCCCCGATCGGTCCACGCGCCGTCTCCTGAGCCCGGATCGGTCCACGCGCCGGCTCCTAAGCCCCGATCGGTCCACGCGTCGTCTCCTAAGCCCCGATCCGTCGACGCGTCGTCTCCTGAGCCTCGATCGATCAACGCGTCTTCTCCTGAGCCCCGACCGCTCCACGCGTCGTCTCCGAGCTCCGATCGGTCCACGCGCCGTCGCCGAACCCCAATTGGTCCACGCGAAACCGCCTGAGCCCCAGTCGGTCCACGCGCTGTCTCCGAGCCCCGATCGGTCCACGCGTCGTCTCCGAGCCCCGATCGGTCGACGGGCCGTCGCCGAGTCATGATCTGTCCACGCGCGGCCTCCTGAGACCCGATCGGTCCACGCGCCGTCTCCTAAGCCCCGATCGGTCCACGCGCGGCCTCCTGAGCCCCGATTGGTTCACGCGCCGTATCCGAGCCCCAATCGGTCCACGCGCTGTCTCCGAGCCCTGATCGGTCCACGCGTCGTCTCCGAGCCCCGATCGGTCTACGCGCCGTCGCCGAGCCATGATCGGTCCACGCGCGGCCTCCTGAGCCCCGATCGGTCCACGCGCCGTCGCCGAGCCGCGATCGGTTCTCGCGCGGCCTACTGAGCCCCGGTCGGTTCACGCGCCGTATCCGAGCCCCAATCGGGCCACGCGCCGTCTCCTGAGCCCCGATCGGTCCACGCGTCGTCTCCTAAGCCCCGATCGGTCCACGCGCCGTCTCCAAGCCCCGATCCGTCGCCGCGTCGTGTCCTGAGCCCCGATCAATTGACGCGTCTTCTCCTGAGCCCCGATCGCTCCTCGCGCCGTCTCATGAACCCCGCTCGGTCGATGCGTCGTCTTCTTTACCCCGATGCCTCCACGCGCCGTCTCCGAGCCACGATCGGTCGACGTGCCGTCTCCTGAGCCCCGATGATTCAACGCGCGTTCTCCTAAGCCACGATCGGTCCACGCGCCGTCTCCGAGCCCCAGTCGGTCCACGCGCTGTCTCCGAGCACCGATCGGTCCACGCGTCGTCTCCTGAGCCCCGATCGTTCCACGCGCCGTCTCCGAGCCGCGATCGGTCCACGCGCCGTCTCCTGAGCCCCGATCGGTCCACGCGCCGTCTCCGAGCCCCGAACGGTTCACGCGTCGTCTTCAAAGGCCCGATGCCTCCACGCGCCGGCTCCGAGCCACGATCGGTCCGTGCGCCGCTTCCACAACCCCGATCGGTCCACGCATCAACTCCTGATCTCCGATCGGTCCACGCGCCGTCTCCTAAGCCCCGATCGGTCCACGCGCCATCTCCGAGCGCCGATCGGTTCACGCGCCGTCTCCTGAGCCCCGATCGTTCCACGCGCGGTCTCTGAGCCCAGATGGTTCCACGCGTCGTCTCCAGATCCCCGATCCGTAAACGCGTCGTCTCCGAGGCTCGATCGGTCCACACGCGGTGTCCGATCCCCGATCGGTCCGCGTGCCGCATTCTGAGCCGCGATCGGTCCACGCGCCATCTCCTGAGCCCCGATCGGTTCACGCATCGTCTCCTAAGCCCCGATACGTCCACACGCCGTATCCGAGTCCCGATCGGTCCGCGTGACGCATTCTAAGCCACGGTCCGTCCACGTGCCGTCTCCGAGCCCCGATGGGTCTACGCGTCGCCTCCTGAGCCCCGGTCGGTCCACGCGCCGTCACCTGAGCCCCGATCGGTCGACGCGTCGGCTTCTGAGCCCCGATCGACCCACGCGTCGTCTCCTGAGCCCCGACCGCTCCACACGCCCTTTCCTGAGCCCCGATCGGTCCACGCATCGTCTCCGAGCACCGATCGGTCCACGCGCCGTCCCCTAAGCCCCGATCGGTCCACGCGCCGTCTCCGAGCGCCGATCGGTTCACGCGCCGTCTCCTGAGCTCCGATCGGCCCACGCGCCGCCTCCTAAGCCGCGATAGGTACACGCGTAGTCTCCTAAGCCCCGATCGGTCCACGCGCCGCCTCCGGAGCCCCAATCGATCAACGTGAGTCTCCTAAGCCCCGACCGGTCCACGCGCCGTCTCCTGAGCCCCGATCGGTCCACGTATCGTCTCCTAAGCCCCGATCGGTCCACTCGTCGTCTCCTAAGCCCCGATCGGTCCACGCGCCGTCTCCGAGCCCCGATCGGTCCACGCGTCGTCTCCTAAACCCCGATCGGTCCACGCGCCGTCTCCTGTGCCCCGATCGGTCGACGCGTCCTCTCCTAAACCCCGATCGGTCCACGCGTCGTCTCCTAAGCCCCGATCGGTCCACGCGTCGTCTTCTTAGCCCCGCTGCCTCCACGCGCCGTCTCCGAGCGCCGATAAGTTCAAGCGCCGTCTCCTGAGCTCCGATCGTTCCACGCGGCGTCTCCGAGCCTCGATCGATCCACGCGCCGTCTTCTGCGCCCCGATCGGTCGACGCGTCGTCTTCTGAGCCCCGATCGACCCACGCGTCGTCTCCTGAGCCCCAACCGCTCCACACGCCGTTTCCTGTGCCCCTATCGGTCCACGCATCGTCTTCGAGCACCGATCGGTCCACGCGCCGTTTTCTGAGCACCGTTCGGTCCCCGCGTCGTCTTCAAAGCCCCGATGCCTCCACGCGCCGCCTCCGAGCCCCGATCGCTCCTCGCGCCGTCTCCTGAGCCCCGCTCGATCCATGCGTCGTCTTCTTAGCCCCGATGCCTCCACGCGCCTCGATCGGTCCAGGCGCTGCTTCCTGAGCCCCAATCGGTCCACGCGTTGTCACCTAAGCCCCGATCGGTCCACGCGGCGTCTCCTGAGCACCGATCGTTCCACACGCCGCCTCCTAAGCCCCGATCTGTCCACGCGCCGTCTCCTGAGCCCCGATCATTCCACGCGCCGTCTCCTAAGTCGCGATCCGTCCACGGGCCGTCTCCGAGCTGCTATCGGTAAACGCGCCGTCACCAAGCCCTGATCCGTACACGCGTCGTCTCCGATCCCCGATCGGTCCACGCGCCGTCTCCGAGCCCCGATTGGTCCACGCGCCGTCGCCCGAACCCCAATTGATCCACGCGCCGTCGCCCGAACCCCAATTGGTCCACGAGCAACCTCCTGAGCTCCAGTCGGTCCACGCGCAGTCGCCGAGCCCCGATCGGTCCAGGCGCCGTCTCCTGAGCCCCAATCGGTTCACACGCTGTCTCGTCAGCCCCGATAGGTACACGCGTCGCGTCCTACGCCCCGATCGGTCCACGCGTCGTCTCCTAAGCCCAGATCGATCTACGCGTCGTCTCCTAAGCCCCGATTGGTGGACGTGCTGTCTCCCAGCCACGATCGGTCCACGCGCCGTTTCCTAAGCCCCATCTGTCCACGACCCGTCACCGGGCCCCGATCGATGCACGCGCCGTCTCCTAAGCCCCGATCGGTTAACGCGCCGTCTCCGAGCCCTGATCGGTCCACGCCCCGTCGCCGAACCCCAATTGGTCCACGCGCAACCTCCTGAGCCCCAGTCGGTCCACGCGCGGCCTCCTGAGCCATGCTCGGTCCACGCGCCGTCTCCTGAGCCCCGATCGGTCGACGCGTCGTTTCCTGAACCCCGATCGGTCCACGCGCCGTCTCCTAAGCCCGGATCGTTCCACGCGTCGTCCTCGAGCCCCGATCGGTCCACGCGCCGTCTCCTGAGCCCGGATCGGTCCACGCGCCGGCTCCTAAGCCCCGATCGGTCCACGCGTCGTCTCCTAAGCCCCGATCCGTCGACGCGTCGTCT
Organism: Netelia fuscicornis; assembly: GCA_946811545.1. Lineage (NCBI taxonomy): Eukaryota > Metazoa > Arthropoda > Insecta > Hymenoptera > Ichneumonidae > Netelia > Netelia fuscicornis. The sequence continues at coordinate 24,482,135 of OX328012.1, read as the reverse complement.
CCTGAGCCTCGATCGATCAACGCGTCTTCTCCTGAGCCCCGACCGCTCCACGCGTCGTCTCCGAGCTCCGATCGGTCCACGCGCCGTCGCCGAACCCCAATTGGTCCACGCGAAACCGCCTGAGCCCCAGTCGGTCCACGCGCTGTCTCCGAGCCCCGATCGGTCCACGCGTCGTCTCCGAGCCCCGATCGGTCGACGGGCCGTCGCCGAGTCATGATCTGTCCACGCGCGGCCTCCTGAGACCCGATCGGTCCACGCGCCGTCTCCTAAGCCCCGATCGGTCCACGCGCGGCCTCCTGAGCCCCGATTGGTTCACGCGCCGTATCCGAGCCCCAATCGGTCCACGCGCTGTCTCCGAGCCCTGATCGGTCCACGCGCTGTCTCCGAGCACCGATCGGTCCACGCGTCGTCTCCTGAGCCCCGATCGTTCCACGCGCCGTCTCCGAGCCGCGATCGGTCCACGCGCCGTCTCCTGAGCCCCGATCGGTCCACGCGCCGTCTCCGAGCCCCGAACGGTTCACGCGTCGTCTTCAAAGGCCCGATGCCTCCACGCGCCGGCTCCGAGCCACGATCGGTCCGTGCGCCGCTTCCACAACCCCGATCGGTCCACGCATCAACTCCTGATCTCCGATCGGTCCACGCGCCGTCTCCTAAGCCCCGATCGGTCCACGCGCCATCTCCGAGCGCCGATCGGTTCACGCGCCGTCTCCTGAGCCCCGATCGTTCCACGCGCGGTCTCTGAGCCCAGATGGTTCCACGCGTCGTCTCCAGATCCCCGATCCGTAAACGCGTCGTCTCCGAGGCTCGATCGGTCCACACGCGGTGTCCGATCCCCGATCGGTCCGCGTGCCGCATTCTGAGCCGCGATCGGTCCACGCGCCATCTCCTGAGCCCCGATCGGTTCACGCATCGTCTCCTAAGCCCCGATACGTCCACACGCCGTATCCGAGTCCCGATCGGTCCGCGTGACGCATTCTAAGCCACGGTCCGTCCACGTGCCGTCTCCGAGCCCCGATGGGTTCACGCGCCGCCTCCTGAGCCCCGATCGATCCACGCATCGGCTCCTGAGCCCCGATTGGTCCACGCATCGTCTTCGAGCACCGATCGATTCACGCGCCGATTCCTGGGCCCCGATCGGTCTACGCGTCGCCGCCGGAGCCCCGATCGGTCTACGCGCCGTCTCATGAGCCCCGATCGATCCACGCATCGTCTCCTAAGCCCCGATACGTTCACACGCCGTCTCCGAGTCCCGATCGCTCCACGCGCCGTTTTCTGAGCCCCGATCGCTCCACGCGCCGATTTCTGAGCCCCGATCAATTGACGCGTCTTCTCCTGAGCCCCGATCGCTCCTCGCGCCGTCTCCTGAGCCCCGCTCGGTCCATGCGTCGTCTTCTTAGCCCCGATGCCTCCACGCGCCGTCTCCGAGCCCCGATCAGTCTAGGCGCCGCTTCCTGAGCCCCGATCGGTCCACGCGCCGTCTCCTAAGCCCCAATCGGTCCACGCGCCGTCTCCTAAGCCCCGATCGGTCCAAGCGGCGTCTCCGAGCCCCGATCGCTCCACGCACCGGCTCCTGATCCCCATCGGTCCACGCGGCGTTTTCTGAGCACCGTTCGGTCCACGCGTCGTCTTCAAAGCCCCGATGCCTCCACGCGCCGTCTCCGAGCCACGATCGGTCCGTGCGCCGCTTCCAGAGCCCTGATCGGTGCACGCGTCTTCTCCTGATCTCCGATCGGTCCACGCGCCGTCTCATAAGCCCCGATCGGTCCACGCGCCGTCTCCGAGCGCCGATCGATTCACGGGCCGTCTCCGAGCCGCGATAGATAAAGCCGCCGTCATCAAGCCCCCATCCGTACACGCGTCGTCTCCGAGCCCCGATGGGTCCACTCGCCGTCGCCGAGCCTCGATCGGTCCACGCGCGGACTCCTGAGCCCCGGTCGATTCACACGCCGTCTCCGAGCCGCGATCGGTCCACGCATCGTCTCCTAAGCCCCGATCGGTTAACGTGCCGTCTCCGAGCCCCGATCGGTCCACGCGCCGTCTCCTGAGCCCCGATGCGTCCACGCGCGGCCTGCTTAGCCCCGGTCGGTCCACGCGCCGTCTCCGAGCCCCGATCGGTCCACGCGCCGTCTCCTGAGTCCCAATCGGTCCACGCGTCGGCTCCTAAGATCCGATCCATCGACGCGTCGTCTCCTGAGCCCCGATCGATCCACGCGCCGCCTCCTGAGCCCCGATCGCTCCACGCGCCGTTTCCTCATTCCCGATCGGTCCACACGCCGTCTCCTAAGCCCCGATCGGTCCGCGCACCGTCATCTGAGCCCCGATCAGTCGACGCGTCGTGTCCGAGACTCGATCGGTCCACGCCCCGTCGCCGAGCCCCGATCGGTCCAGGCGTGGCCTCCTGAGCCGCGGTCGGTCCACGCGCCGTTTCCTGAGCCCCGATCGGTCCACGCGTCGTCTTCTAAGCCCAGATGCCTCCTTGCGCCGTCTCCCAACCACGATCGGTGCAGGCGCCGCTTCCTGAGCCCCGATCGGTCCACGCGTTTTCTCGTAAGCCCCGATCGGTCCACGCGTCGTCTACTCAGCCCCGATCGGTCGACGCGTCGTCTCCTGAGCCCCAATCGATCCACGCGTCGTCTCCTCAGCCCCGATCGCTCCACGCGCCGTCTCCGAGCGCCGATCGGTGCACGCGCCGTCTCCTGAGCCCCGATCGTTCCACACGCCGCCTCCTAAGCCCCGATCGGTCCAGGCGTCGTCTCCTAAGCCCCGACCGGTCCACGCGCCGTCTCCTGAGCCCCGATCGGTCCACGCGCCGTCTCCTAAGCCCCGTTCTGTCCACGGGCCGTCTCCGAGCCGCGATCGGTATAGCCGCCGTCATCAAGCCCCGATTCGTACACGCGTCGTCTCCGAGCCCCGATGGGTCCACTCGCCGCCTCCGAGCCCCAATCGGTTCACGCATCGTCTCCTAAGCCCCGGTCGGTTAACGCGCCGTCTCCGATCCACGATCGGTCCACGCGCCGTCGCCGAACCCCAATTGGTCCACGCGCAACCGCCTGAGCCCCAGTCGGTCCACGTGCCGTCTCCGAGCCCCGATGGATCCACGCGCCGCATCCTGAGCCCCGATCGGACGACGCGTCGTCTCCTGAGCCCGGATCGGTCCACGCGTCGTCCTCGAATCCCCGATCCGCACACGCGTCGTCTCCGAGCCTCGATCGGTCCACGCGTCGTCTCCTAAGCCTCGACCGGTCCACGCACCGTCTCCTGAGTCCCGATCGGTTAACATGCCGTCTCCGAGCCCCGATCGGTCCACGCGCCGTCTCCTGAGCCCCGGTCGGTTCACGCGCCGTCTCCGAGCCCCAATCGATCCACGCGTCGTTCCCTAAGCCCCGATCCATCCACGCGCAGCCTCCTGAGCCCCGATCGGTCCACGCATCGCCTCCTGAGCCCCGGACGGTCGAGGCACCGTCTCCGAACCAAGATCGGTCGACGCGCCGTCTCCGAGCCCCGATCGGCCCACCCGCCGTCGCCGAACCCCAATTGGTCCGGGCGCCGTCTCCGAACCCCGATCGATCGACGCGCTGTCTCCGAGCCCCGATCGGTCCACGCGCCGTCTTCGAGCCCCGATCAGTCCACTCATCGTCTCCTAAGCCCCAATCGGTTAACGCGCCGTCTCCTGAGCCCCGATCGTTCCACGCGCCGTCTCCGAGCCCCGATCGGTCCCTGCGCCGTCTCCTGAGCCCCAATAGGTCCACTCGCTGTCTCCTGAGCCCCGATAGGTACACGCGTCGTTTCCTACGCCCCGATCAGTCCACGCGTCGTCTCCTAGGCCCCGATTTGTCCACGCGCCGTCTCCGCGCCCCGATCGGTCCACGCGAGGCTTCTGAGCCCCGGTCCGTCCGCGCGCCGTCTCCTGAGCCCCGATCGGTCGACGCGTCGTCTCCTGAGCCCCGATCGATCCACGCGTCGTCTCCTGAGCCCCGATCGCTCCAAGCGCCGTTTTCTGAGCACCGTTCGGTCCACGCGTCGTCTTCAAAGCCCCGATGCCTCCACGCGCCGTCTCCGAGCCACGATCGGTCCGTGCGCCGCTTCCAGAGCCCTATCGGTCCACGCGTCCTCACCTGATGTCCTATTGGTCCACGCGCCGTCTCCTGAGCCCCGATCGGTCCACGTGCCGTCTCCGAGCGCCGATCGGTTCACGCGTCGTTCCCTAAGCTCCGATCCATCCACGCGTAGTCTCCTGAGCCCCGATCGGTCCACGCATCGCCTCCTGAGCCCCGGACGGTCCAGGCGCCGTCTCCGAACCCCGATCGGTCGACGCGCCGTCTCCGAGCCCCGATCGGTCCACATGCCGTCGACGAACCCCAATTGGTCCACGCGCAACCGCCTGAGCCCCAGTCGGTCCACGCGCCGTTTCCTGAGCCCCGATCGGTCCACGCGCCATCTCCTGAGCCCAGATCGATCTACGCGTCGTCTCCTAAGCCCCGATTGGTGGACGTGCTGTCTCCCAGCCACGATCGGTCCACGCCCCGTCTCCTAAGCCCCAGTCGGTACACGCGCTGTCTCCGAGCCCCGATCGGTCCACGCATCGTCTCCTAAGCCCCGCTCGGTTAACGCGTCGTTTCGGAGCCCCAATCGGTCTACGCGCCGTCTCCTGAGCCCCGATCGGTCCACGCGTCGTCTCCTGAGCCCCGATCGTTCCACGCGCCGTCTCCGAGCGTCGATCGGTCCACGCGCCGTCTCCTGAGCCCCGATCGGTCCACGCGCCGTCGCCGAACCCCAATTGGTCCACGCGCAACCGCCTGAGCCCCAGTCGGTCCACGCTTCGTCTCCTAAGCCCCGATCGCTCCACGCGCCGTCTCCTGAGCCCAATCGGTCCACGCATCGTCTCCTATGCCCCGATCGGTTGACGCGCCGTCTCCGCGCCGCGATCGGTCCACGCGCCGTCGCCGAACCCCAATTGATCCACGCGCAACCGCCTGAGCCCCAATCGGTCCACGCGAGTCTCCTAACCCCGACCGGTCCACGCGCCGTCTCATGAGCCGCGATCGCTCCACGCGTCGTCTCCGAGCCCCGATCGGACCACGCGCCGTCTCCGAGCGCCGATCGATCCACGCGCCGTCTCCTGAGCCCCGATCGGTTCACGCGTCGTCTCCGAGCCCCGATCCGTCCACGCGCCGTCGCCGAGCCATGATCGGCCCACGCGAGGCTCCTGAGCCCCGGTCGGTCCGCGCGCCGTCTCCTGAGCCCCGATCGGTCGACGCGTCGTTTCGTGAGCCGCGATCGATCCACGCGTCGTCTCCTGAGCCCCGATCGCTCCACGCGCCGATTTCTGAGCCCCGATCAATTGACGCGTCTTCTCCTGAGCCCCGATCACTCCTCGCGCCGTCTCCTGAGCCCCGCTCGGTCCATGCGTCGTCTTCTTAGCCCCGATGCCTCCACGCGCCGTCCTCGAGCCACGATCGGTCTAGGCGCCGCTTTCTGAGCCCCGATCGGTCCAGGCGCCGCTTCCTGAGCCCCGATCGGTCCACGCGCCGTCTCTTAAGCCCCGATCGGTCCAAGCGGCGTCTCCGAGCCCCGATCGGTCCACGCACCGTCTCCTGATCCCCATCGGTCCATGCGGCGTTTTCTGAGCACCGTTCGGTCCACGCGTCGTCTTCAAAGCCCCGATGCCTCCACGCGCCGTCTCCGAGCCACGATCGGTCCGTGCGCCGCTTCCAGAGCCCCGATCGGTGCACGCGTTTTTCCTGATCTCCGATCGGTTCACGCGCCGTCTCATAAGCCACGGTCGGTCCACGTGCCGTCTCCGACCGACGATCGGTTCACGCACCGTCTCCTGAGCCCCGATCGTTCCACGCGCCGTTTCCGAGCCCCGATCGGTCCACGCGCCGTCTCCGAGCCCGGATCGGTCCACCCGTCGTCCTCGAATCCCCGATCCGCACACGCGTCGTCTCCGAGCCTCGACCGGTCCACGCGCCGTCTCCGAGCCCCGATCGTTCCACGCGCCGCTTCCGATCCCCGATCGGTCCACGCGCCGTCTTCTGAGACCCGATCGGTCCACGCGTCGTCTCCTAAGCCCGGCTCGGTTAAGGCGTCGTTTCCGACTCCCGATCGGTCCACGCGTCGTCTCCTGAGCCCCAATTAGTCCATGCGCCGTCTCCTAAGCCCCGATCCGTCCACGGGCCGTGTCCGAGCTCCGATCGGTCCACGCGTCGTCTCCGAGCCCTGCTCGGTCAACGCGCCATCGCCGAGCCCCGATCGGTCCACGCGCCATCGCCGAGCCCCGATCGGTCCACGCGCCGTCTCCTGAGCCCCGATCTGTCGACGCGTCGGCTCCTAAGCCCCGACCTGTGCACGCGCCGTCTCCTGTGCCCCGATCGATTCACGTGCCGTCTCCTAAGCCCCGATCGGTCCAGCCGACATCTCTTAAGCCCCAATCGGTCCACGCGCCATCTCCGAGCGCCGATCATTTCACGCGCTGTCTCCTGAGCCATGGTCGGTCCACGCGCCGTCATCTGAGCCCTGATCGGTCGACGCGTCGTCTCCTGAGCCCCGATCGCTCCACACGCCGTTTCTTGAGCCACGATCGGTCCACGCGTCGTCTTCAAAGCCCCGATCCGTACACGCGTCGTCTCCGAGCCTCGATTTGTCCATGCGCCGTCGCCGAGCCCCGATCGGTCCACGCGCCGTCTCCGAGCCCCGATCGGTCCACACATCGTCTCCTAAGCCCCGATCGGTTAACGCGCCGTCTCCGAGCCCCGATCGGTCCACGCGCCGTCTCCTGAGCCCCTATCGGTCCACGCGTCGTTCCCGAAGCCCCGATGCATCCACGCGCAGTCTCCCGAGCTCCGATCGGTGCACGCACCGTCTCCTAAGCCCCGATCGGTCCACGCCCCGTCTCCGAGCACCGATTGTTTCACGCGCCGTCTCCTGAGACTCGATCCGTCCACGCGCTGTCTCCTGAGCCCCGATCGGTCGACGCGTCGTCTGCTAAACCCCAATCGGTCCACGCCCCGTCTCCGAGCGCCGATCGGTTCACGCGCCGTCTCCTGAGTCCCGATCCGTCCACTCACTGTCTCCTGAGCCCCGATCGGTCGACGCGTCCTCTGCTAAACCTCGATCGGTCCACGCGTCGTCTCCTGAGCCCCGATCGGTCGACGGGTCCTCTCCTAAGCCCCGATCGGTCCACGCGTCTTCTCCTGAGCTCCGATCAGTCCACGCGTCGTCTGCTAAGCCCCGATACGTCCACACGCCGTCTCCGAGCCCCGATGGGTCCCCGCGTTGCCTCCTTAGCCCCGATCGATCCACGCGAGTCTCCTGAGCCCCGATCGGTGCACGCGCCGTCTCCTAAGCCCCGATCGATCCACGCGCCGACGCCGAACCCCAATTGGTCCACGCGCAATCGCCTGAGCCCCAGTCGGTCCACGCGCTGTCTCCGAGCCACGATCGGTCCACCCGCCGTCTTCGAGCCCCGATCGGCCCACGCATCGTCTCCTAAGCCCCAATCGGTTAACGCGCCGTCTCCTGAGCCCCGATCGTTCCACGCGCCGTCTCCGAGCCCCGATCGGTCCCTGCGCCGTCTCGTGAGTCCCAATCGGTCCACTCGCTGTCTCCTGAGCCCCGATAGGTACACGCGTCGTCTCCTACGCCCCGATCTGTCCACGCGTCGTCTCCTGGGCCCCGATCGGTCCACGCGCCGTCTCCGAGCCCCGATCGGTCCACGCACCGTGTCCTCATCCCCATCTGTGACATCCAGAGTGAATGTACATAAATATTTATTAATTTCCCTATTTTTTGCCTACGCCAAGCGCAATAGCACGGGATTGGGAAGAGAAGAGTATTTTATACGGAATTGAATTAAGAATAATTCCAAGAAATTATGTAACAAAAATATAACTACTATTTATTTAACGATATACAAAAGTTCTGTTGAAATTTAAAGTGATTTCTGTTTGACATTTCGAGCGCGGTTTACAGTAGTTGCCTTACTTGGATATGAAGTTGTTGTTGTTGTATTGTTGTTGAATCGTTGTCGGTTGGTGTCGATTGATAAAATTGTTGTTGTGTTTTGTTCTGTTGTTGTATGTTGAGTTGTTATTGAAGTGCACTGAATTTTCTGACTAACTATAATAGTGTTTTACAATAAAAGAAGTTATTGATAATCAGAGCCAGAAAGGAATGAATACGAGAACTAGATATGGAAATACTGATTGCTGACTCTGTTGACTGGCTGGAGAAGACTGACTAAAAATTATTCCCTATTGAAAGACAGCGATGTTCTAACAGATTTGGAAGTGCTTATAGTAGGGAGGTTCGCATTCTTATTCGTTAAAATTCTTAACATCTATTAAGGGATCATTACTATGATTGGAGGGTTGAGAATTCGGAGGGATGCTAAGATCGTGGGTGGAAGGGATATGTTTTTCTGGGAAAGTAAATGTTATGTAAAACATAAATAAAGGGAATCGGATTACGTCGACGGTCAATAGCCATATGGTTCGTGTTCGTCTTATCCTAGAAAAGACATAAATTTACGGTCCCTTTTCTCGATGCGAAAAAGGGCCTCTCGATAAACATAAGAAATCGACGGGGTACAGCCATGTGGCCCCGCTAGCACTTATCTCGGAAAGCGATAAAATTACGGTCGCTTTCCTGACGGGAAAATCAACTCTCAAAAATATATATGTGCCTAAGAATAATGAAAAGAAATATTAAACTACATCTACGCGGATGTTACACCCCCACACTTAGTCGATTGTCAGAGGGCGAAGCGCGGTTGACAATTGATCTCGGTAGAGATGGAAATCGTTACATTACATTGATTTCGTTATGTATAAATGAAATCAATTTTGAAATTAAAATTAACAGAATAGTTATAATTGTAACTTTCGTGTATGTATATAACAGAAAGAAAATCGACTTACTCGCAAAAATTTAAGAAAGGAAACTAGGTTTAGGTGATTGAACGGAGTGAAGGGTAGAATGAGGGTACAACTCTTGACAACCAGCTTGTTCGGTGGAGTCCTTCAGATTCACCTCTGGCTCTGGAGCTGAAGGTTGATCGTTGTGAATTTGTTCCAATCCAGTTTCTACATCCTTTTCCCTTGGTCGCTTGGCTAGATGGATCAAAAGATGCGTCATAGAATCCCATATGGCGCCGAGCAGATATATGGACCATCCGTAGACCGTATGAAGAGCATATCCATGGATCATGGTGTCAACTGCGAGTTTTACACCTCGAATGATAAGAACGATGCCGATGATACCAGCACTAGCCGTTCCGAATTGCACGAATCGTCCCCACGTATGATTCCAGGTTGATTCAGCAAGATGCTGTAGAGATTTCTCATCCAATAGATTGAGGAATCGTTCCCCTTGATTGATTGTGTGTTGACCACTAATGCCTCGTACTATATTATTTAGCACAGCTGGTTTTTCCACGGGGAACATGATGTGTTCTCGTAGTTTTTCGATGTCTTCTTTAGTATAGATCCCACTGGATGCTAAGGATGCTGGATTTATGTAACGCCACGTAGGCTTCGTCATTGGTTTCATCGTTGCTGGTGCTATGGCTTCGACTGGAGTAGGCGTGAATCTATACCACGCATCTCCAAAAAGATAATACGGTGGAAGAAGAGCGTTGCAAGTTGTTTGTGTCCCCTTTTTGGATAGGATATGGGTTCGTGGAGTGAGGAAAAAGGTTTCATTTCCGCGAGTGACTGGTAACTGGTTGTAACATTCGGTTAGTCTAAGTAACGTAACTTCTACAGGTATACATTTTATTATATGTACTACTTCGCCGGCTAACACTGCCATATAACCGGGCCCCTTCATTAATCTATACGCAAATTCGTCAGGAGCCTGTGTTGCAAGAGACAAACTATTTTGCAAAATTTGACGTTCCCTGTTACATTGTTGAACTAGTATATCGTGATACAGAGATTTCATTTGTTGTCTGATGTGTCGTTCCACATATATAAATTTCGAATTGACATAAGCGAATATATCTAAATTGGCAATGGGCACTTTTCCTTTGATAGCAAATGAATTAGATCTGGTTGTTTCGAATATAAATAACTTAGGGTGTTCTGTGCTGATGATAGTATAACCACAGATTTTATCCATTTCTCCACTTCTAAGTGCGAAAGTCACATCTCCTGAGGTTACTGAATAAATACTTCGGAGTACTCCTGATTCGGTTTCCATGATTTTATCGGCTATACCAGTATAAAGAATTCCGTAACGGTCAAATCCGCAATTTTCGCGCGGTCTTGTATTCCAGAAGGTATGTCCACCGTCAGGATCTTCGCAGGTAGCTTCTAACAATGGGCAAATGGTGCCAGATCGTAAGTGTATACGGTTAGAATCTAGACTTATTTGAGCGGAATAACTTCGTAAAGATATTTTAACCGTGCCTTGCACTATTACGTTATCCCATGTTCCGTATGGGTCAGAATACGATGCGCCACTACAATGGCCGTCATCCTTCATATTACCAGCTAGTGTAAGACTGCTTATGGTTGTTCGATTGACTTTAATTCCCGTTATTATAACATGTCCAATACGAGTCGATCCATATTTATGCATCTCTTGGCAAGCTTCACGACTCACGGTCTCAAGATATTCCGTTTGACCATTATTAACAATCGAGACGTGAGAATGCATACCACAATAATAAATTATCCGTAGTATCTCGATTTTACATTGAATGACTTGGGTTTCGGTATATTCGTTTAATTGAAGTAGTTGTATGAATTGTTTGGTTACTTCTACATTAGGAATGGGTATACTACACTCGTCGACATCGAGTAAGGATAGGGTAGTTATATTGGTTGCGCTTGATCCACAGTCGTAACCCACCATGGAAAAAACGGGATGAATTATGCATTGAATCCATATTAAACGGCAGAGTGCCATTTGCCTTCTGTAAAAGGAAATTAGTATTAGAATATCGTTAAAATTATGTATATATATATATGTTCAGAATTGACTAAGGCCGTGAATTTAAATCGCGAGTAATATATTTAATCCCACCGAGTTAAATGTTCAAGAGGCTTAATTCGTGCATTCCTCTCGGCGATGATAAGGTAAACAAAACTCTCTTCGTCCGAGGACGGCCTTCACTCGGTCAAGCCCCTCGCTTTGCGGGTCTGTGTGCCAACCCCGCTCCCCCGCGTCTTTCGCCAAATTTCGGCAAGCGACTTCTAGAGCGTCCAAGGCAGTTAACGTTTGTCCTTCCGATAAGTTGGTACGATAAGCCAGGTTCCGTGCGATCAAACGAAGAGAAAAGAAATAAAGAACTTACAACGGAATCATCAGTGCGTCTTGTGGTTAACCCTATTCACTGTCCTTCAAAAAAAAACCCAAGCACGGTCTCCCAGAACCGGCGAACAAAAAAAAAAAAAAAATTAATTAATTAAATGTGAAACCGCGTACCTCGAAGGACGCGCGTGTTCATATTTATGGTCCTTCGAGCCGGATTTTTCAAATTCGTGCACCGTGCTGAAATTCAGACAGTGAGATTTTTGGAGAGTGCATCAAAGCCAAGGTCAAGCATTTTGCTTCGCGCTTTCATTAAAGTGCACGAAACGATCGTTACAATATCTCTGCTACGAGAAACGAGATTTGAATATTTCGAGAGTGGTGTGAGTGACCAGTTCTTGACAATTTTCACCTACCAACAAGACAAAGTCGTGGGGTGTCGCTCGGCGCTCGATCTATCGCGCACGCGCGCTTCGCGACGAAACTCTTCTTTCTCGCTCGCACTCACGGCGATACTCGTCCGCGCGTACTTCGCGCTATCGTAACCGTCTTTACGGACACGCTCAATTTTTTTCTGGTGTTGTGGCAAAGCGCTCTCTCTGGCACTATTTAAACTTAGGAGGATCGAGTAATACAGACAGTTTATTCGACTTTTACCTTAATACAATGTCATCGTTCGAAGAGCTACTCATCGAGCAGAGAGCTACAGTCGAACAACTTCGACGCGTTGTGCCGAATTACCGCAAACTCGGCAAGGACAAATTCAGTACCAGTAAGACTCGGGTACGCATCCAAACATTACAAGAGATGTGGTCCAGATGCAGAAACCTGGACATTCGACTTCGTCAAACGGCTGACGCAACGAATCTCAAACACACGTACTTTCTCAACTCGGAATTCGTGCAAGCAGAGAGCGACTATGAGGACTTTCTCGACAAGCTCACGGAATTTCTGGATCAGCAGGAGAATGCAGAAAGGTCAACCGCGAGTTCCAAACCCGCTAATATTTCTCTGATCGGCGAGACTCAAGGAACATCCGCCTTCGCTCTTCCACGCATCACGATCCCGAAGTTCAACGGCGAGTCAACGAAATGGGAAAGTTTTCGCGACTCCTTCAAAGCGTTGGTCGGTGAGAATAACTGCTTGACCGCAGGTCAAAAATTATATTATTTAAAATCGTTTCTCGAGGGAAACGCGGCGCGCATGATCGAACATGTAACCGTCTCCGACGCGAATTACGAAGGCGCTTGGAATCTACTCGAGGATGAATACGATAATCCGCGTGCGTTAATTATGGCGCACATTCACGCGTTCGCGAGTTTGCGCGTCATGACAAGCGAACAAGAATCCGAACTCAAATTATTGCGCGATACTGTTAATCATTCGTTAGCTGCTTTAAAAAATCTGAAACGGCCCGTCGACAAGTGGGACGATTTATTAGTTTATTTAATTTCGCAAAAATTCAGTCCCCGTACACGTACCGAATGGAATTTGAGTCTCGGCGCTTCAAACGAATTTCCGTCCTTTCAAACGTTAAAGGATTTCTTGACCGAACGGATCCGCGGGATTGCAGTTCCCGTTCAATTCGACAAACTGAGTAATTTACATGCGTCCAGTCAATCGAAAACTAAAGCAACAGTCCACAGTACTGCAGCCAAGCAATGTCCGGACTGCTCAGGATCTCACGGTCTAGTTTTCTGCCCGGCGTGGTCCAAGAAAACCCTTGATGAACGATTCGCGCTCGCGAAAAGTAAACGCCTCTGCTTTAACTGTTTAAAATCCGGACATTTTCCGAATCATTGTCCGAACTCAAATCGCTGCAAACAATGTAAGAAGTCGCATCATACTACGTTGCATCGCGTTTCTTTAGGCAGTACCAGTGCCACAATCGTGCCTGACGCTCAGGCCGAAACTTCGGTAAATAACACCGCTAGCGTTAATTTGCTCCCGTCGCAAGCTTCACAAATTAATACGCCGCGCGGTGTAACACCTGCGTACCCAAGCAAGTTGCAGGATCACGCGACAATATGTGCGTCGCCTCAATACCTCACTTCCGTGCTACTCGCGACCGCATGGGTGCGACTACGGACGCCGGAAGATCGCGTCATCAAAGCTCGAGCCTTAATAGATCAAGGCTCTTCTCATAGTTTTATTACGGAGTCGCTTGCTCAAACATTGCGCACTCCGCGTCGTCGAGCCGACCTCGACATTACCGTTTTCGGAAACGGACGATCCGCTCGCGCCACATCCTATGTTAATCTTTCGCTCGAATCATGCTACGGACCAAAGGCAACGGCTATGAAAATGTCCGCGTACATTTTCCAGAATATTACAAATTATTCCGCGTACGCTTCGCGTAAACTAAGTGGCTGGTCTCACCTACAAGGCCTTCAACTCGCCGATCCCGATCCCTCCAGCAAGGAGCCGATCAATGTCTTAATCGGCGCAGATCTGTACGGTCAGTTATTGCTTGGGCCTCTCCGAAAGGGTCCGCTCGGTTCCCCTACGGCCCAACTCACGACCTTAGGGTGGATAATCTCCGGTCCTATAGACCGTTCTCGCGACCAGCGAACCTCAAGTGCGTCCATGATGCACTGCGCGATCGCGCCAAGCACGGACGCGCTCCTTCAAAAATTTTGGGAAATAGAAGAAATTCCCACTCAGAAGTTCCTCACTCCGGAAGAGGAAGAATGCGAAAATCATTTTCGTTCGACCCATTCACGCGATAGTACGGGACGGTACGTAGTTCGTTTGCCGTTTCGCCACGGGTCACTCCCTAAAATAGGTGACAGTCACAAAATCGCGCTTTCACGGTACGCGCAACAGGAGCAACGATTAATAAAAAAACCGGAACTCGCGCAAGCATACTCCGACTTTTTACAAGAATACGAATCCATGGGCCACATGGAAAAAGTCACCAGTCCTGACACGATAAACAAAACGGCATACGTCCCGCATCACCCTGTAATTCGCGAAAGCAGCGCAACAACACGGGTACGCGTCGTGTTCAACGCATCGAGTGCTACGTCCAACGGAACGTCGCTCAACGAGCATTTGCATATCGGCCCGAAACTGCAACGCGACATAGGCGCGGTCCTATCCAGTTGGCGTCGACACCAATACGTTTATATAGCGGACATTGAGAAAATGTTTCGTCAAATTAAAGTACATCGCGACGATGTGGATTATCAGCGTATCGTTTGGCGACCTACACCAAACGGTCCCATCGAAAACTATCGTCTTCTTACGGTCACTTACGGGACCGCATGTGCGCCTTACCTTGCGAATCGCGTACTTGCGCAACTAGCCGACGACGAACGCAACTTGTACCCCGACGCGGTCACCGTGATCCAACATTCGACTTATGTGGATGACGTCCTGTTCGGCGCAGACGAGCAGGAGGAAGCGCGTGCTCTTCGTTCTCAAGTCGTTGCGCTCTTACAACGCGGTGGTTTCACTTTACGCAAGTGGGCAGCGAACGATATAACCCTCTTATCTGACATTCCGGCACGCGGACACGATCTCGTGATCGATCTTTCAAAGGAGGATTCGGCAATCGTCAAAGTACTCGGCATTACCTGGCTTCCCAAGGAGGATTCATTCAGTTTTCAAGTTGAAGAAATACCGAAAACGCGTATTACAAAGCGCTCAATTCTATCGGTAACCGCCAAACTGTTTGATCCTCTCGGGTGGGCGTCACCCGTCGTTATACGAGCCAAATTGCTCATGCAGGATTTATGGCTCGCTAAAGTTGATTGGGACGACTCCGTCCCTCAACAAATTCAAGAGAACTGGGAACATTATTGTCGTGAGCTTCCCAGCCTCTCAAATTTACGCATTCCACGCTGGATTGGTCTATTACAATCGCACGGCGCCACGGAACTGCACGGCTTCGCGGATGCATCACAGCGCGCGTACTCCGCCGTCGTTTATTTGCGCATTCTGAACTCACCAAAAGATATTTTAGTTTCATTAATCGCGGCAAAATCGAAAGTCGCGCCATTAAAAACGGTAGCTATACCGCGTCTCGAGTTAAATGGAATAGTCCTACTCGTGCGTCTCCTAGAGTACGTCAAAGAAGTTTTCAAATTCGACTCGATCCCAGTGTACGGCTGGACCCACTCCACCGTCGCACTCGCGTGGCTTACTCAGCATCCTTCGCGCTGGAAGCCTTACGTGGCAAATCGGGTCTCAGAGATCCAAACCAAAATGCCGGACATTAAATGGCATCACGTCCCTACTCGTGAAAACCCTGCAGATTGCGCATCTCGAGGAATCACCACGCAAGAATTAATTGATCACACACTATGGCGGTCGGGCCCCTCGTGGCTTAAACAAAATTCGGCCTTTTGGCCAAATTCTCGACCTTGCGCATCGTCCGAACGCATCGATCAAACACTCGTGTTTAACGAACAGCGCGCAATCGCGTTGATGCACGTCGCTCAAGAAAGAGAAGAATGGGACTTTTCCGTCAAATTTTCAACTTGGGGCAAACTCCTTCGAGTTACCGGTCTTCTCTTTCACTGGCTTCGCAAATTTCGAGCCAAAAAGTCTACATCGCTCGATGTAAACTTCACCGACAGCGTGCAAGCCGCACGCGAATTCTGGATTCGCAAAATTCAACGGGATAGTTTCGCGGCAGAGATCCGTGCGTTACAAACAAACGCGCCGCTTCCTCGATCGACAGCGCTCAGATCTCTTAATCCTTTTCTGGACCAAAAGGGACAGTTGCGTCTTGGTGGGCGGTTGCGTCACTCGTTCTTATCTTACAACGAGCGCTTCCCGCTAGTCCTACCGCGTCATCGCGTTAGCGAATTAATTATCGACCAAACGCATTTGCAATCATTGCATGGAGGGCCGCAGTTAACCCTCCGCCTCTTACGTCAAAATTATTGGATTCTCGGCGCGAGATCCTTAGTCAAGTCACGCATAAATCAATGCTTAAGATGCGCTCGCGAACGCGCTGTCTCGGCCAGACAACTCATGGGTGACCTTCCGTCTCCTCGAGTCAATCCGTCGGCACCATTCACGCATTGCGGCGTGGACTACGCCGGTCCGTTTCACATCCTCCCTTATGTAGGGCGAGGTCAGAAAACGCGAAAATATTATGTGGCATTATTTGTCTGCCTCGCTACCCGCGCCATTCATCTAGAATACGTCGACGACTACGCTACTTCCGGGTTTTTAGCAGCATTTCAGCGCTTCGTCAGCAGACGAGGTCTGCCGAGTGACGTTTACAGCGACAATGGTACAAACTTCCAAGGGGCGGATAACGAACTTCGTCGCGCCTTTATTTCTACCGTCAAGAACTCGGACTTACGCGCAAAATTCGCCACGGACGGAATCCGCTGGCATTTCATCCCCGCTTCCGCGCCTCACTTCGGAGGCCTTTGGGAAGCCGGCGTTAAAAGTTTTAAGAGTCACATGAAAAGAGTAGTGGGCTCCCACACTCTTTCGCAACTCGAATTTTCTACGCTTCTATGCGAGATCGAAGCGTGTCTCAATTCGCGTCCTATCGCCCAGCTTCACGACGATCCGGACAGCTTTGATGCGCTCACACCGGGTCATTTTCTAATAGGTCGACCCTTACTCAGCGTTCCAGAGCCCTCGCTGCTCGACGCCAATGAAAAGCGTTTGTCTCGATGGCAAAGAGTCATCGCTATGCGTGAACATGTTTGGAAAGCATGGACTCACGACTATTTGCATACGTTGCAACAGCGCGCTAAGTGGCAAACCCCGTCGCGATCTCTTACCGTTGGAACGCTTGTTCTTTTAAAAAATGAGCTCCTTCCCCCGTGTCGATGGGAATTAGCTAGGGTTATCGAAACTCATCCCGGCCCCGATGGTCATGTACGCGTCGTTACTCTACGAACCGCGAAAACAAAGTTAAAACGGCCGATCGCGAAGGTCTGTCCCCTTCCGTGCGTTACCGGTTCCACGTAATTACCCTGCGCGGCAAGGGTTTCCGTAGATTATAATTTACTTTAAGTTCGACTCTAATGTAGCGTCATTCAGCTTGTATAATTTACTTTAAGTTCGACTCTAATGTAGCGTCATTCAGCTTGTAACATTTACTTTAAGTTCGATTCTAATGTCGGGAATATTATTTTGTTAACCTAAATTAAGTTCGTTGTATTGTCGGGTTCTACTGTAACCTCCAGATCACACGAAACGTACTAGTAGCGAGTAGAATAGTTTCGTTCCTCCGGAACGAGGTGAGCGGTATGTTCAGAATTGACTAAGGCCGTGAATTTAAATCGCGAGTAATATATTTAATCCCACCGAGTTAAATGTTCAAGAGGCTTAATTCGTGCATTCCTCTCGGCGACGATAAGGTAAACAAAACTCTCTTCGTCCGAGGACGGCCTTCACTCGGTCAAGCCCCTCGCTTTGCGGGTCTGTGTGCCAACCCCGCTCCCCCGCGTCTTTCGCCAAATTTCGGCAAGCGACTTCTAGAGCGTCCAAGGCAGTTAACGTTTGTCCTTCCGATAAGTTGGTACGATAAGCCAGGTTCCGTGCGATCAAACGAAGAGAAAAGAAATAAAGAACTTACAACGGAATCATCAGTGCGTCTTGTGGTTAACCCTATTCACTGTCCTTCAAAAAAAAACCCAAGCACGGTCTCCCAGAACCGGCGAACAAAAAAAAAAAAAAAATTAATTAATTAAATGTGAAACCGCGTACCTCGAAGGACGCGCGCGTTCAATATATATAATTATTCTTAGAAATCGGAATCTTCGTTCGCTTCTCTTTTGCATTTCCGTTTTGGTTTGTTCGCGCTTTCCGAGCTGATGTACGAAGTTCGCAAACGATTTTCATGAACAATGCGGGTAGCCTTGTTATATTGGATTTTCACATTGCCCTTGTTCAATTTTTCTATGACCTTGTGTGGTCCTGAATATTGATCTCCCAGTTTACCGGGTTTCGTTCCCTTAAGGAGATAAACATAATCGCCAATCTTGAAATTTCGAGGATTCGCATTTTTGTCATAATATTTTTTTGATCGATGCTTTGAATTGACAAGATTCTCATAAGCGAGACTACGAATACCGTTTATTCGAGTTATTAAGTCTATTAAATAACCTTGGTAAGTTGGCAATTGATCACACTCACGTAGAGGTTCGCTTGAGGGTGTCCTGGCCAATCTTCCAAAGACAACTTCGTAAGGAGTATGTTTCGTACTTTCGTGAATACTCGTGTTGTACGAAAACATTGCTAGTTCCAACCATTGATCCCATTCGTGATCTTGGTTTGTATACTGTTTTAAAAATTCTCCCAAGACGTGATGCGATCTTTCAAGTGACCCATTCGACTGTGGGTGGTATGCTGTTGTCCGATACCTTTTAATTCGAAAACGTTTCGCTATCCCTTGCATCAGGCTGCTCAAAAAATTACTGTCTTGATCTGTTAACATTGCCTTTGGTGCTCCGAACACGCAAATAAAACGCTTAATAAATGCGTCCGCAATAGTTGTTGCTAAAGCGTTCGGCAAAGCGATTGCTAGACAATATTTAGACAGTTGGTCCTGAATGGTAAGTATATACTCGTTCTTGCTTGTCGTAGGTTTCATTGGCCCTACTATATCTAATGAAATTTTTTCAAAAACTGTACCTGGTGTGTCAGTTATTATCATTGGTTGCTTGGTTTTGACACGAACTAGTTTCTTTATTTGGCAGTCTAAGCACTGTTGAATTCGCCTCTGAACATCTGCTTTAAGATTCTCCCAATAATACTCGCGTTTGATTCGATTATAAGTTTTGGAAACCCCTTTATGACCTCCTATCGGAGCTTTATGTAATTCGTAAAATACCATATCTCGATTTTCAAGCGGTACATACTTCAATGTCCCTGAACAGATGAGGATCTTAGTCTTGCAGTCCTTAAAGGTGGTTTTGAGAAGATTCATAACTTCTTCCCACATCAAATTCTCAATGTGAGTATTTTGAGCAATGCTAAATGATTCGAGTTGGTGGCTTTCGCAGATTTCCTTCAATTGTTCGAAGGTTTGGTGTATATTTGCGGTTAATACTGTCAACGATTCTTCTTCTTCACCGCGTATTACCAGAGCAATATGAAATTTTTTTCGAAGCTTGAATGTATGTGCCTTACCAACAGTTAAATTTTTCCAGACGGGTAATTTTCCTACGTCATTTAATTTCTGAGATCCGATGTCACATGGTTGTCCAAGAGAGTTGACAAAATAGACCAAGTTGTCATTTCGAAAATGAAGGAATTCTTTAGTACTGACGATATTTGATAGTTTGAATTGCGACGTTGTAATTTGATTTTCGGGTGTTTCCCCATTATCTGACAGCTGTGAATCATCGTCGCTTATATCTGTACCTTGTGATTCGCCTGAGCTAGAGTAAGTGTCAGATTTCTGTGGACCTTGGGTTGTCGAATCCCTACGAACGTTTGTTATTTCCTTCGTGCTTGAATGGATTTCTCTATTGAGTACTGATTGATTCGGATCGATTTCGCGAATGGCTGCTTCTACTTCATCGTCACTACTTTCTTCATAATTGACCTGTTGGCGTGCTCGTCGCTTATACCTACTAAGTTCGCGACGAATTTCGGCGTGTACCGTACTTGTTTTCTGTGCTTCTGCTTCACTGTCACTAGTTTCCGCTAATTATCGAGCTAAGTCTTGTAACTCGTCTTCGTGTGTTTTTTTTTGTTGTGCACGCGTCACTACATTCACACGCTCTGAGGATTCTACAGGGTTCCGCGATAAAGCATCAGCGTTTACATTAAACTTCCCTGGTTTGTAAACTACATCATAGTCGTATTCAGAAAGTTTGAGGCGCCATTTTAATACCCGAGTGTTCGCATCTTTCGCGGTTTTGAACCAAACTAATGGCTTGTGGTCAGTGACAAGTGTGAATCTCCTACCGTAAATATATGGCCGAAAAGCCTTCACGCTATGGATTATTGCCATTGCTTCTTTCTCGTAGGTATCGTAACGGAGTGGAGCACCTCGCAATACACATGATGTATATGCAATCGGCTTATCCTTACCGATTTCCCCTTGTGATAAAACTCCACCTAAGGCGAAGCCTGAGGCATCCGTTGTTATTATGAATGGTTTATCGAAATCAGGATACTGAAGTATCGGATCCGTGCATAATTTGTTTTTTAAAATATCAAAAGCTTTCTGCGTCTCGGTATCCCATGTAAAGTCCATATCATTCTCTAAAAGTCGAGTCAGTGGTTTTGCAATTTTTGAGAAATCCTTGATAAATCTACGATAATACCCTGTCAAACCTAAAAATTGACGAATATTTTTAGCTGTTTTCGGAACCGGGAATTTCTCCACTGCTATTAATTTTTTTGGATCAGGTTTTAAGCCTTCCTTGCTGATTGTGTGGCCAAGATAATTCACTTCCGGCCGGAGAAATTCACACTTGTCCGGCTGACGCTTGAGTTTAGCAGCGCGCAATCGATTCATTAACTCATTAATCTTTGATTCATGCTCTGCAAGAGTTTTCGCGTAAATTACGATATCATCAAGGTATACAAAGAGGGAGACCCCTTGCAGTCCCCTAAGTACAATATCCATCAGGCGTTGGAATGTAGCTGGCGCATTTTTTTAACCCAAATGGCATCCGCGAAAATCCATAATGTCCGTGGGGCGTAGAGAATGCTGTTTTATGTTTATCTTTTGAATCCATTTCGATTTGGTGGAAACCAGATGCTAGATCGAAAACTGAAAAGTAATTCGCGTTACCCAGTTGATCCAAAATATCGACGATACTGGGTAGCGGATACGAATCACCGATAGTTTTCTCATTAAGCGCTCGGAAATCTATAACCATTCTCCACCGTTTGTTGCCGTTTGAATCAGGCTTTTTGGGTACTATCCACACAGGACTATTGCTTGGAGATTCTGATGGGTTTATTACCCCTGTATCTAATAATTCTGTTACTTGACGCTGAACTTCACCCTTTAGGATCTGTGGGTATCTATATTGTTTCGCATTGATGGGCTGTTCATCAATGGTTGGGATTCTGTGCTTTAGAACATGGGTGGCTTCTAATTTTTCGCCAGGTATATGGAATCGATCTGCATATGACTCGATTATTTTGTGCACATGATTCAATTCCTCGTTTCCAAGATGATCTAACCGCAAGAGACTCTTTATCGCCTCGATGCGTTCCGAATTGTATTCGATCTTCACTGATTTGGAAATAGTAAAGTTTGGAATTGTGATCGGACTTGGATCGGAATTCGGGATTGAATTTGGGTTGAATTTAGAAGTTGAATTAGCATTGGATTTGGAAGTTGCATTAGCATTGGATGTAGAATTTGTATTAGGATTGGATTTAGAAATTGAATTAGCATTGGATTTAGAATTTGAATTAGTATTGGATTTAGAATTTGAATTAGGATTGGATTTAGAAATTGAATGAGGATTGGATTTAGAAAATGAATTTTCCTGATTCACATTGAATACGTCTTGGCCGTGGCATCTTTCGCCTACATGCCGTTGAATATTTAATTCAGTCGCTTTTTCTTTTTCTTGATTTTTACTCCGATTCTGATCGAGATTTAAATTTGAATTTTGATTTTCATCTGACCCAAGGTCGAAATCTTGTAATGGTAACGTTGGGACTTGAACCCGCAAATTATCATTCGTGGTATTGAAAACCTTAATAAACGCCTTTCCGTTTCGGTTCGTTACAAGGCAATCCCCGCCATAAAGTCCTTTGTGCAACGTTAAAGGAGGTATAAAACCCTCTTTTATGTCTACATTTTGAACGTTCACTTTAAAAACGGCCTCTGATCGAGCCGGAATATCAATTACCTCGACCGCCGCAGGTGGTTTTTCGAAAGAATACGATTTTTCACCGAGTTCTAGACTTTCGGTTTCGAAATTTATATTTGCTTTTGCTGCAAAGAAAAACTGTGAGCCTAAAAGACCTGAGTAGGGCAACAACATTTCATCGGGGATTATGTGAAATAGAGTTGTAACCCCGAATACATTTATCTGAACGGTGCCGAGTGTGAAAATAGGAAGTTCTGAAATTCCTCTTAATTCTACAATTTCCTTTTCGTCAATGCCCAAAAGATTCTGACTGAATTTATTTTTGATCAGATTGGGAACAGCACCTGAATCGAGCAACATTACCAATTTTTCGTCATCTGAATTTTTTCCGATGCAGATGGATCGCAATGTACTGAATGTTTCAGGATCGATTACGAACACAGGAAATCGCCTGATTTGTTCGCCTCGGTTACTATGTTCACCGGACGCTCTTGAGTCGTAGGGGGTCCTCTCCGTGCGTCCGCTCGGAAAGTCCCCTGATCGTTTCCCTAATTCGTTCGTGTGTTATTGAATTTTCGTTTGCGACAATCTTCAATATTATGACCAATGTTTTTACAATATCGGCACTGCTTTTGCTCGCCCATTTTTGGAGCTGCGTTTAAATTTCCGTTACACCTATCAGCTGTGTGACCGGATTGTCGACATAACTGACACTGTACACTTAAATTCTTAAATCTCGATATCGTGGAACATTGATTGGCAGAATGGCCAGTCAGGTTACACAATTGGCATGTTGTTTTTATTTTATTTGGATTCAAATTGCAGTTTTTTGCCGTGTGATTGCCTTTTCCGCATAATTGACACATAACGGAGGTTTGTGAATTTGAATTCTTATAACATCTATCCGCGCTGTGGCCTTGTTTTTTACAATTTTGACAGTGAATATTCCTGAGTCTACATGAGTCGGCGGTATGATTATTTTTTGCGCATATAGTGCATGTGTTGACGGGTTCAACGTGGGTTTTTTTATGTCGATTTTCAGTCGAACCTGAGCGCAATTGCCGTTGTGCTATAATTTTTCTTTCGGTTTTAATCGCGTTGTCAACTGCGTCCTCGATTGTGGCGCAAAAAGGGAGTCGCTGCTCTATTTCGGGCTTCAGTCCGTTTAGAAAAGATGTCAAGCAGCACTCTTTTAGCGATGTCTGGAATTCTTCATTATTCGCACCGTCTTCAGATAGCTTACGTGTTTCGAGAATTTCTTTGGCCTTTTTCTTTATTTTCGCGGCGAAGGCTATAGTATTTTCAGTTTCCTTTTGAAAAATGGATCCGAGTTCCCCCATTAATTGCATCTCAGACTTATTTGGTGAATATACTCTCTTTAGAAATGTTATGAAATCCGAGAGCTTTTCGAATTTATTCCCGTGAATCGAGTCCCTAACCTCGCCTTTCAGTTTATTGCGAATTAGCTTGACTAGGTTTTTCTCCGCTTCTTTGGGAAGCATCTCTAATGCATCTTCGCAACCTATTACGAAATCGGATAACGGCACAGACTTGCCATCAAATTCTGGAACGCATTCCATCGCGTCCTTAAGTGATACTAATTGATTCGTACCGAGAGTCGCCATTTCGTTGACCTTTTGAAATTTCTGAGTCTCTTGTTTTATTTTCAAAGTTTTTATCGACGAATTCCTCGAAAAGTCAAGTCCTGGCAATAAAATTGAACTAGAGCTTCTTAAAGAATATGAGGTATCGTCGTTTTGTTGACTAACATCGTGATCCAAGGAACTTGCTTCTAGTGAAAGATCGTGTTCCTTTGACATCGATCTTTCTAAAATAATAACTTATTCGAATACCTTTGATGCGAATTGAAAACGACCAATCAGAAATCACCAAATTTAATTTGTTTCATTTGAAATCATTGAAAAGAGAAAAAGAAAAGTTTTTCTATTGATAGTAGAATTATTCTTGAGATAGAAATAATACTCTTCTTTAAGGATATCCCGAACGAGCCCCCAAAAATTATTATGTGACATCCAGAGTGAATGTACATAAATATTTATTAATTTCCCTATTTTTTACCTACGCCAAGCGCAATAGCACGGGATTGGGAAGAGAAGAGTATTTTATATGGAATTGAATTAAGAATAATTCCAAGAAATTATGTAACAAAAATATAACTACTATTTATTTAACGATATACAAAAGTTCTGTTGAAATTTAAAGTGATTTCTGTTTGACATTTCGAGCGCGGTTTACAGTAGTTGCCTTACTTGGATATGAAGTTGTTGTTGTTGTATTGTTGTTGAATCGTTGTCGGTTGGTGTCGATTGATAAAATTGTTGTTGTGTTTTGTTCTGATGTTGTATGTTGAGTTGTTATTGAAGTGCACTGAATTTTCTGACTAACTATAATAGTGTTTTACAATAAAAGAAGTTATTGATAATCAGGGCCAGAAAGGAATGAATACGAGAACTAGATATGGAAATACTGATTGCTGACTCTGTTGACTGGCTGGAGAAGACTGACTAAAAATTATTCCCTATTGAAAGACAGCGATGTTCTAACAGATTTGGAAGTGCTTATAGTAGGGAGGTTCGCATTCTTATTCGTTAAAATTCTTAACATCTATGAAGGGATCATTACTATGATTGGAGGGTTGAGAATTCGGAGGGATGCTAAGATCGTGGGTGGAAGGGATATGTTTTTCTGGGAAAGTAAATGTTATGTAAAACATAAATAAAAGGAATCGGATTACGTCGACGGTCAATAGCCATATGGTTCGTGTTCGTCTTATCCTAGAAAAGACATAAATTTACGGTCCCTTTTCTCGATGCGAAAAAGGGCATCTCGATAAACATAAGAAATCGACGGGGTACAGCCATGTGGCCCCGCTAGCACTTATCTCGGAAAGCGATAAAATTACGGTCGCTTTCCTGACGGGAAAATCAACTCTCAAAAATATATATGTGCCTAAGAATAATGAAAAGAAATATTAAACTACATCTACGCGGATGTTACACATCGGTCCACGCGGCGCCTCCGGAGTCCCGATCGATCCACGCGAGGCTTCTGAGCCCCGGTCGGTCCGCGCGCCGTCTCCTGAGCCCCGATCGGTCGACACGTCGTCTCCTGAGCCCCGATCGATCCACGCGTCGTCTCCTGAGCCCCGGTCGGTTCACGCGCCGTCTCCGAGCCCCGATCGATCCACGCGTCGTCTTGTAAACCCAGATGCCTCCTCGCATCGTCTCCTAAGCCCCGATCGGTACACGCCCCGTTGCCGAACCCCAATTGGTCCACGCGCAACCTCCTGAGCCCCAGTCGGTCCACGCGCGGCCTCCTGAGCCCCGATCGGTCAACGCGCCGTTCCCTAAGCTCCGATCCATCCACGCGCAGTCTCCTGAGCCCCGATCGGTCCACGCGCCGTCTTCGAGCGCCGATCGGTCCACGCAATGTCTCCTAAGCCCCAATCGGTTCACGCGCCGTCTCCTGAGCCCCGATCGTTCTACGCGCCGTCTCCGAGCCCCGATCCGTCCACGCGCAGTCGCCGAGCCCCGATCGGTTCACGCGCGGTCTCCTGAGCCCCAGTCGGTACACGCTCTGTCTCCGAGCCCCGATCGGTCCACGCCTCGTCTCCTAAGCCCCGATCGGTCCACACGCCGTCTCCGAGACCCGATCGGTCCACGCACTGTCTCCTGATCCCCATGGGTCCACGCGGCGCCTCCGGGGCCCCGATCGATCCACGCGAGGCTCCTAAACCCCGATCGGTCCACGCGCAACCGCCTGAGCCCCAGTCGGTCGACGCGCTGTCTCCGAGCCCCGATCGGTCCACGCGTCGTCTCCGAGCCCCGATCGGTCCACACGCCATCTCCCAAGCCCCGATCATTCCACGCGCCATCTCCGAGCCCCGATCGGTCCACGCGCCGTCTCCGAGCGCCGATTAGTTCACGCGCCGTCTCCTGAGCCCCCATCGCTCCACGCTCCGTCTCCCAGCCCCGATCGGTCCACGCGTTGTCGCCTTAGCCCCGATCGGTCCACGCGCCGTCTCCGAGCCCCGATCGTTCCAGGCGGCGTCTCCTGAGCCCCAATCGGTCCACACGCTGTGTCGGGAGCCTCGATAGGTACACGCATCGTCTCCTACGCCCGATCGGTCCACGCGTCGTCTCCTGAGCCCCGATCGTTCCACGCGCCGTCTCCGTGCCGCGATCGGTCCACGCGCCGTCTCCGAGCGCCGAGCGGTCCACGCGCCGTCGCCGAACCCCAATTGGTCCACGCGCAACCGCCTGAGTCCCAGTCGGTCCACACGCTGTCTCCGAGCCCCGATCGGTCCACGCGCCGTCGCCGAGCCATGATCGGTCAACGCGCGGCCTCCTGAGCCCCAATCAGTCCACGGGCCGTCGCCGATCCACGATCGGTCCGTGCGCCGTTTCCAGAGCCCTATCGGTCCACGCATCGTCTCCTGATCTCCGAACGGTCCACGCGCCGTCTCCTAAGCCCCGATCGGTCCACGCACCGTCTCCCAGCGCCGATCGGTTCACGCGCCGTCTCCTGAGCCCCGATCAGTCCACGCGCTGTCTCCGAGCCCCGATCGGTCCACGCGTTGTCGCCTTAGCCCCGATCGGTCCACGCGCCGTCTCCGAGCGCCGAGCCGTCCACGCGCCGTCGCCGAACCCCAATTGGTCCACGCGCAACCGCCTGAGCCCCAGTCGGTCCACGCGCTGTCTCCGAGCCCCGATCTGTCCACGCGCCGTTGCGCGAACTATGATCGGTCCACGCGCGGTCTCCTGAGCCCCGATCGGTCCACGCGCCGTCGCCGATCCACGAACGGTCCGTGCGCCGCTTCCAGAGCCCTATCGGTCCACGCATCGTCTCCTGATCTCCGATCGGTCCACGCGCCGTCTCCTAAGCCCCGATCGGTCCACGCGCTGTCTCCAAGCGCCGATCGGTTCACGCGCCGTCTCCTGAGCCCCGATCATTCCACGCGCCGTCTCCGAGCCCTAATCGGTCCACGCTCGTCTCCTGAGCCCCGATCGGTCCACGTGCCGTCTCCAAGCCCCGATCGGTCCATGCATCGTTTCCTAAGCCCCGATCGGTTAACGCGCTGTCTCCGAGCGCCGATCGGTCCACGCGCCGTCGCCGAGCCATGATCGGTCCACACGAGGCTCCTGAGCCCCGATCGGTCCACGCGTCGTCTCCTGAGCCCCAATTAGTCCATGCGCCGTCTCCTAAACCCCGATCCGTCCACGGGCCGTGTCCGAGCTCCGATCGGTCCACGCGTCGTCTCCGAGCCCTGATCGGTCCACGCGCCATCGCCGAGCCCCGATCGGTCCACGCGCCATCGCCGAGCCCCGATCGGTCCATGCGCCGTCTCCTGAGCCCCGATCTGTCCACACCCCTTCTCTTGAGCCCCGATCTGTCGACGCGCCGTCTCCTAAGCCCCGACCGGTGCACGCGCCGTCTCCTGAGCCCAGATTGTCCACACGCTGTCTCGTGAGCCCCGATAGGTACACGCGACGTCTCCTACGCCCCGATCCGTCCACGGGCCGTGTACGAGCTCCGATCTGTTCATGCGCCGTCGCCAAACCTCGATCCGTGCACGCGTCGTCTCCGAGCCCTGATCGGTCCACGCGCCATCGCCGAGCCCCGATCGGTCCACGCGCCATCGCCGAGCCCCGATCGGTCCACGCACCCTCTCCAAGCGCCGATCATTTCACGCTCCGTCTCCTGAGCCCCGATCGGTCCACACCACTTCTCCTGAGGCCCGATCGATTCACGTGCCGTCTCCTAAGCCCCGATCGGTTCACCCGTCGTCTCTTAAGTCCCAATCGGTCCACGCGCCCCCTCCGAGCGCCGATCATTTCACGCGCCGTCTCCTGAGCCCCGGTCGGTCCGCGCGCCGTCACCTGAGCCCCGATCGGTCGACGCGTCGTCTTCTGAGCCCCGATCGTTCCACGCGCCGTCTCCGAGCCCCGATCGTTCCACGCGGCGCCTCCGGAGCCCCGATCGATCCACGCGAGTCTCCTGAGCCCCAGTCGGTCCGCGCGCCGTCTCCTGAGCCCCGATTGTTCGACGCGTCGTCTCCTGAGCCCCGATCGATCCACGCGTCGTCTCCTGAGCCCCGATCGCGCCACACGCCGTTTCCTGAACCCCGATCGGTCCACGCGCCGTCTCCGAGCCGCGATCGGTAAACGCGCCGTCACCAAGCCCCGATCCGTACACGCGTCGTCTCCGAGCCCCGATGGGTCCACGCGCCGTCGCCGAGCCTCGATCGGTCCACGCGCAGCCTCCTAAGCCCCGGTCGGTTCACGCGCTATCTCCGAGCCGCGATCGGTCCACGCGCCGTCTCCTGAGCCCCGATACGTCCAGGCGCAGTCGCCGAGCCCCGATCGGTCCACGCGCGGTCTCCTGAGCCCCGATCTGTCCACGCGCCGTCTCCGAGCCCCGATCGGTCCACGCGCCGTCTCCGAGCCCTGATCGGTCCACGCGTCGTCTCCTGAGCCCCAATCGGTCCACTCGCTGTCTCCTGATCCCCGATAGGTACACGCGTCGTCTCCTACGCCCCGATCGGTCCACGCGCCGCCTTCGTGCCCCGATCGGTCCACGCACCGCCTCCTGATCCCCATCGGTCCACACGCCGTCTCCTGAGCCACGATCGATCCACATGCCGTCTCCGAGCCCCGATCGGTCCGCGTGCCGCATTCTAAGCCACGGTCCATCCACGCGCCGTCTCCGAGCCCCGATCGGTCCACGCGTCGTCTCCTAAGCCCTGATCGGTCCTCGTGCCTTCTGCGAGCCCCGAAGGGTCCACGCGCAGCCTCCTGAGCCCCGATCGGTCCACGCGTCGTCTCCTGAGCCCCAATTAGTCCATGCGCCGTCTCCTAAGCCCCGATCCGTCCATGGGCCGTGTCCGAGCTCCGATCGGTCCACGCGTCGTCTCCGAGCCCTGATCGGTCCACGCGCCATCGCCGAGCCCCGATCGGTCCACGCGCCATCGCCGAGCCCCGATCGGTCCACGCGCCGTCTCCTGAGCCCCGATCTGTCCACACCCCTTCTCTTGAGCCCCGATCTGTCGACGCGCCGTCTCCTAAGCCCCGACCGGTCCAAGCGCCTTCTCCTAAGCCCCGATCGGTCCACGCGCCGTCTCCGAGCCCCGATCGGTCCACGCGCCGTCTCCCGATCTCCGGTCGGTCGACGCGCCGTCTCCTAAGCCCCGATCGATCCACGCGAGTCTCCTGAGCCCCAGTCGGTCCGCGCGCCGTCTCCTGAGCCCCGATTGTTCGACGCGTCGTCTCCTGAGCCCCGATCGATCCACGCGTCGTCTCCTGAGCCCCGATCGCGCCACACGCCGTTTCCTGAACCCCGATCGGTCCACGCGCCGTCTCCGAGCCGCGATCGGTAAACGCGCCGTCACCAAGCCCCGATCCGTACACGCGTCGTCTCCGAGCCCCGATGGGTCCACGCGCCGTCGCCGAGCCTCGATCGGTCCACGCGCAGCCTCCTAAGCCCCGGTCGGTTCACGCGCTATCTCCGAGCCGCGATCGGTCCACGCGCCGTCTCCTGAGCCCCGATACGTCCACGCGCAGTCGCCGAGCCCCGATCGGTCCACGCGCGGTCTCCTGAGCCCCGATCTGTCCACGCGACGTCTCCGAGCCCCGATCGGTCCACGCGCCGCCTTCGTGCCCCGATCGGTCCACGCACCGCCTCCTGATCCCCGATCGGTCCACGCGCCGTCTCCTGACCCCGGATCGTTCCACGCGTCGTCCCCGAATCTCCGATCCGTACACGCGTCGTCTCCGAGCCTCGATCAGTCCACGCGCCGTCGCCGAACCCAATTGGTCCACGCGAAACCGCCTGAGCCCCAGTTGGTCCACGCGCTGTCTCCGAGCCCCGATCGGTCCACGTGTCGTCACCGAGCCCCGATCGGTCCACGCGCCGTCGCCGAGTCATGATCTGTCCACGCGCGGCTTCCTGAGACCCGATCGGTCCACGCGCCGTCTTCGAGCCCCGATCGGTCCACGCATGGTGTCCTAAGCCCCAATCGGTTAACGCGCCGTCCCCGAGCCCCGATCGGTCCACGCGCCGTCTCCTGAGCCCCGATACGTCCACGCGCAGTCGCCAAGCCCTGATCGGTCCACGCGCTGTCTCCTGAGCCCCGATAGGTACACGCGTCGTCGCCTACACCCCAATCGGTCCACGCGTAGTCTCCTAAGCCCCGATCGGTCCACGCGCCGTCTCGGAGCCCCGATCGGTCCACGCACTGTCTCCTGATGCCCATGGGTCCACGCGGCGCCTCCGGGGCCCCGATCGATCCACGCGAGGCTCCTAAGCCCCGATCGGTCCACGTGCCGTCTCCTGAGCCCCGATCGTTACACGCGCCGTCTCCGAGCCCCGATCGGTCCACGCGCCGTTTCCGAGCCCCGATCGGTCCACGCACTGTCTCCTGATCCCTATGGGACAACGCGGCGCCTCAGGAGCACCGATCGATCCACGCGAGGCTCCTGAGCCCCGATCGGACCACGCATCGTCTCCTAAGCCCCGCTCGGTTAACGCGTCGTTTCCGAGCCCCGATCGGTCCACGCGTCGTCTCCTGAGCCCCAATTAGTCCATGCGCCGTCTCCTAAGCCCCGATCCGTCCACTGGCCGTGTCCGAGCTCCGATCGGTCCTCGCGTCGTCTCCGAGCCCTGATCGGTCCACGCGCCATCGCCGAGCCCCGATCGGTCCACGCGCCATCGCCTAGCCCCGATCGGTCCACACCCCTTCTCCTGAGCCCCGATCTGTCGACGCGTCGTCTCCTAAGCCCCGGCCGGTGCACGCGCCGTCTCCTGTGCCCCGATCGATTCACGTGCCGTCTTCTAAGCCCCGATCGGTCCACCCGTCGTCTCTTAAGCCCCAATCGGTCCACGCGCCCTCTCCGAGCGCCGATCATTTCACGCGCCGTCTCCTGGGGCCCGCTCGGTCCGCGCGCCGTCACGTGAGCCCCGATCGCTCGACGCGTCGTCTTCTGAGCCCCGATCGACCCACGCGTCGTCTCCGAGCCCCGATCGATCCACGCGCCGTCTCCTGAGCCCAAATCGGTCCACACTCTGTCTCGTGAGCCCTGATAGGTACACGCGACGTCTCCTACGCCCCGATCGGTCCACGCGTCGTCTCCTAAGCCCTGCTCGGTTAACGCGTCGTTTCCGAGCCCCGATCGGTCCACGCGTCGTCTCCTGAGACCCAATTAGTCCACGCGCCGTCTCCTAAGCCCTGATCCGTCCACGGGCCGTGTCCGAGGTCCGATCGGTTCACGCGCCGTCTCCAAGCCTCGATCCGTACACGCGTCGTCTCCGAGCCCTGATCGGTCCACGCGCCATCGCAGAGCGCCGATCGGTCCACGCGCCATCGCCGAGCCCCGATCGGTCCACGTGCCGTCTCCTGAGCCCCGATCGGTCCAAACCCCTTCTCCTGAGCTCCGATCGGTAGACGCGTCGTCTCCTAAGCCCCGACCGGTGCACGCGCCGTCTCCTGTGCCCCGGTCGATACACGTGCCGTCTCCTAAGCCCCGATCGGTTCACCCGTCGTCTCTTAAGTCCCAATCGGTCCACGCGCCCTCTCCGAGCGCCGATCAGTTCACGCGCCGTCTCCTGAGCCCCGGTCGGTCCGCGCGCCGTCTCCAAACCTCGATCCGTACACGCGTCGTCTCCGAGCCCTGATCGGTCCATGCGCCATCGCCGAGCCCCGATCGGTCCACGCGCCCTCTCCGAGCGCCGATCATTTCACGCGCCATCTCCTGAGCCCCGATCGGTCCACACCCCTTCTCCTGAGCCCCGATCGATTCACGTGCCGTCTCCTAAGCCCCGATCGGTTCACCCGTCGTCTCTTAAGTCCCAATCGGTCCACGCGCCCTCTCCGAGCGCCGATCATTTCACGCGCCGTCTCCTGAGCCCCGGTCGGTCCGCGCGCCGTCACCTGAGCCCCGATCGGTCGACGCGTTGTCTTCTGAGCCCCGATCGAACCACGCGTCGTCTCCTGAGCCCTGATAGGTCCACGCGCCGTCTCCGAGCCCCGATCGGTCCACGCGCCGTCTCCTAAGCCCGGATCGTTCCACGCGTCGTCCCCGAATCCCCGATCCGTACACGCGTCGTCTCCGAGCCTCGATCAGTCCACGCGCCGTCGCCGAACCCAATTGGTCCACGCGAAACCGCCTGAGCCCCAGTTGGTCCACGCGCTGTCTCCGAGCCCCGATCGGTCCACGTGTCGTCTCCTGAGCCCCGATAGGTACACGCGTCGTCGCCTACACCCCAATCGGTCCACGCGTCGTCTCCTAAGCCCCGATCGGTCCACGCGCCGTCTCCGAGCCCCGATCGGTCCACGCACTGTCTCCTGATGCCCATGGGTCCACGCGGCGCCTCCGGGGCCCCGATCGATCCACGCGAGGCTCCTAAGCCCCGATCGGTCCACGTGCCGTCTCCTGAGCCCCGATCGTTACACGCGCCGTCTCCGAGCCCCGATCGGTCCACGCGCCGTCTCCGAGCCCCGATCGGTCCACGCACCGTCTCCTGATCCCTATGGGACAACGCGGCGCCTCAGGAGCACCGATCGATCCACGCGAGGCTCCTGAGCCCCGATCGGACCACGCATCGTCTCCTAAGCCCCGCTCGGTTAACGCGTCGTTTCCGAGCCCCGATCGGTTCACGCGTCGTCTTCTGAGCCCCAATTAGTCCATGCGCCGTCTCCTAAGCCCCGATCCGTCCACTGGCCGTGTCCGAGCTCCGATCGGTCCTCGCGTCGTCTCCGAGCCCTGATCGGTCCACGCGCCATCGCCGAGCCCCGATCGGTCCACGCGCCATCGCCTAGCCCCGATCGGTCCACACCCCTTCTCCTGAGCCCCGATCTGTCGACGCGTCGTCTCCTAAGCCCCGGCCGGTGCACGCGCCGTCTCCTGTGCCCCGATCGATTCACGTGCCGTCTTCTAAGCCCCGATCGGTCCACCCGTCGTCTCTTAAGCCCCAATCGGTCCACGCGTCGTCTCCGAGCCCCGATCGATCCACGCGCCGTCTCCTGAGCCCAAATCGGTCCACACTCTGTCTCGTGAGCCCCGATAGGTACACGCGACGTCTCCTACGCCCCGATCGGTCCACGCGTCGTCTCCTAAGCCCTGCTCGGTTAACGCGTCGTTTCCGAGCCCCGATCGGTCCACGCGTCGTCTCCTGAGACCCAATTAGTCCACGCGCCGTCTCCTAAGCCCTGATCCGTCCACGGGCCGTGTCCGAGGTCCGATCGGTTCACGCGCCGTCTCCAAGCCTCGATCCGTACACGCGTCGTCTCCGAGCCCTGATCGGTCCACGCGCCATCGCAGAGCGCCGATCGGTCCACGCGCCATCGCCGAGCCCCGATCGGTCCACGTGCCGTCTCCTGAGCCCCGATCGGTCCAAACCCCTTCTCCTGAGCCCCGATCGGTGGACGCGTCGTCCCCTAAGCCCCGACCGGTGCACGCGCCGTCTCCTGTGCCCCGGTCGATTCACGTGCCGTCTCCTAAGCCCCGATCGGTTCACCCGTCGTCTCTTACGTCCCAATCGGTCCACGCGCCCTCTCCGAGCGCCGATCAGTTCACGCGCCGTCTCCTGAGCCCCGGTCGGTCCGCGCGCCGTCTCCGAGCGCCGATCGGTTCACGCGCCGTCCCCTAAGCCCCGATCGGTCGACGCGCCGTCTCCGAGCGCCGATCGGTTCACGCGCCGTCTCCTGAGCCCCGATCGTTCCACGCGCCGTCTCCGAGCTCCGATAGGTCGACGCGTCGTCGCCCACACCCCAATCCGTCCAGGCGTCGTCTCCTAAGCCCCGATCGGTCCACCCGTCGTCTCTTAAGCCCCAATCGGTTCACGCGCCCTCTCCGAGCGCCGATCATTTCACGCGCCGTCTCCTGAGCCCCGGTCGGTCCGCGCGCCGTCACCTGAGCCCCGATCGGTCCGCGCGCCGTCACCTGAGCCCCGATCGGTCCACGCGCCGTCTCCGAGCCCCGAACGGTTCACGCACCGTCTCCTGATCCCAATCGGTCCACGCGGCGCATCCGGAGCCCCGATCGATCCACGCGAGTCTCCTGAGCCCCAGTCGGTCCGCGCGCCGTCTCCTGAGCCCCGATTGGTCGACGCGTCGTCTCCTGAGCCCTGATCGATCCACGCGTCGTCTTCTGAGCCCCGATCGCGCCACACGCCGTTTCCTGAGCCCCGATCGGTCCACGCGTCGTCTTCAAAGCCCCGATGCCTCCACGCGCCGTCTCCGAGCCACGATCGGTCCGTGCGCGGCTTCCACAACCCCGATCGGTCCACGCGTCACCTCCTGATCTCCGATCGGTCCACGCGCCGTCACGCGAGCCCCGATCGTTCTACACGTCGTATCCGAGTCCCGATCGGTCCACGCTCCGTCTCCTGACCCCGGATCGTTCCCCGCGTCGTCTCCTGATCCCCGATCCGTAAACGCGTCGTCTCCGAGCCTCGATCGGTCCACACGCCGTGTCCGATCCCCGATCGGTCCGCGTACCGCATTCTGAGCCGCGGTCCGTCCACGCGCCGTCTCCGAGCACCGATCGGTCCACGCGCCGTCTCAGAGCGCCGATCATTTCACGCCCCGTCTCCTGAGCTCCGATCGTTCCACGCGCCGTCTCCGAGCCCCGATCGGTCCACGCGCCGTCTCCTGAGCCCCAATCGGTCCACACGCTGTCTCGTGAGCCCCGATAGGTACACGCGCCGTGTCCTACGCCCCGATCGGTCCACGCGTCGTCTCCTAAGCCCCGATCGGTCCACGCGGCGTCTCCGAGCCCCCATCGGTCCACACGCCGTATCCGAGCCCCGATCGGTCCGCGTGACGCATTCTAAGCCACGGTTCGTCCACGCGCCGTCTCCGAGCACCGATCGGTCCACGCGCCGTCTCAGAGCGCCGATCATTTCACGCCCCGTCTCCTGAGCTCCGATCGTTCCACGCGCCGTCTCCGAGCCCCGATCGGTCCACGCGCCGTCTCCTGAGCCCCAATCGGTCCACACGCTGTCTCGTGAGCCCCGATAGGTACACGCGCCGTGTCCTACGCCCCGATCGGTCCACGCGTCGTCTCCTAAGCCCCGATCGGTCCACGCGGCGTCTCCGAGCCCCCATCGGTCCACACGCCGTATCCGAGCCCCGATCGGTCCGCGTGACGCATTCTAAGCCACGGTTCGTCCACGCGCCGTCTCCGAGCACCGATCGGTCCACGCGCCGTCTCAGAGCGCCGATCATTTCACGCCCCGTCTCCTGAGCTCCGATCGTTCCACGCGCCGTCTCCGAGCCCCGATCGGTCCACGCGCCGTCTCCTGAGCCCCAATCGGTCCACACGCTGTCTCGTGAGCCCCGATAGGTACACGCGCCGTGTCCTACGCCCAGATCGGTCCACGCGTCGTCTCCGAGCGCCGATCGGTTCACGCGCCGTCTCCTGAGCCCCGATCGTTCCACGCGCCGTCTCCGAGCTCCGATAGGTCGACGCGTCGTCGCCCACACCCCAATCCGTCCAGGCGTCGTCTCCTAAGCCCCGATCGGTCCACCCGTCGTCTCTTAAGCCCCAATCGGTTCACGCGCCCTCTCCGAGCGCCGATCATTTCACGCGCCGTCTCCTGAGCCCCGGTCGGTCCGCGCGCCGTCACCTGAGCCCCGATCGGTCCGCGCGCCGTCACCTGAGCCCCGATCGGTCCACGCGCCGTCTCCGAGCCCCGAACGGTTCACGCACCGTCTCCTGATCCCAATCGGTCCACGCGGCGCATCCGGAGCCCCGATCGATCCACGCGAGTCTCCTGAGCCCCAGTCGGTCCGCGCGCCGTCTCCTGAGCCCCGATTGGTCGACGCGTCGTCTCCTGAGCCCTGATCGATCCACGCGTCGTCTTCTGAGCCCCGATCGCGCCACACGCCGTTTCCTGAGCCCCGATCGGTCCACGCGTCGTCTTCAAAGCCCCGATGCCTCCACGCGCCGTCTCCGAGCCACGATCGGTCCGTGCGCGGCTTCCACAACCCCGATCGGTCCACGCGTCACCTCCTGATCTCCGATCGGTCCACGCGCCGTCACGCGAGCCCCGATCGTTCTACACGTCGTATCCGAGTCCCGATCGGTCCACGCTCCGTCTCCTGACCCCGGATCGTTCCCCGCGTCGTCTCCTGATCCCCGATCCGTAAACGCGTCGTCTCCGAGCCTCGATCGGTCCACACGCCGTGTCCGATCCCCGATCGGTCCGCGTACCGCATTCTGAGCCGCGGTCCGTCCACGCGCCGTCTCCGAGCACCGATCGGTCCACGCGCCGTCTCAGAGCGCCGATCATTTCACGCCCCGTCTCCTGAGCTCCGATCGTTCCACGCGCCGTCTCCGAGCCCCGATCGGTCCACGCGCCGTCTCCTGAGCCCCAATCGGTCCACACGCTGTCTCGTGAGCCCCGATAGGTACACGCGCCGTGTCCTACGCCCCGATCGGTCCACGCGTCGTCTCCTAAGCCCCGATCGGTCCACGCGGCGTCTCCGAGCCCCCATCGGTCCACACGCCGTATCCGAGCCCCGATCGGTCCGCGTGACGCATTCTAAGCCACGGTTCGTCCACGCGCCGTCTCCGAGCACCGATCGGTCCACGCGCCGTCTCAGAGCGCCGATCATTTCACGCCCCGTCTCCTGAGCTCCGATCGTTCCACGCGCCGTCTCCGAGCCCCGATCGGTCCACGCGCCGTCTCCTGAGCCCCAATCGGTCCACACGCTGTCTCGTGAGCCCCGATAGGTACACGCGCCGTGTCCTACGCCCCGATCGGTCCACGCGTCGTCTCCTAAGCCCCGATCGGTCCACGCGGCGTCTCCGAGCCCCCATCGGTCCACACGCCGTATCCGAGCCCCGATCGGTCCGCGTGACGCATTCTAAGCCACGGTTCGTCCACGCGCCGTCTCCGAGCACCGATCGGTCCACGCGCCGTCTCCTGAGCCCCGATCGGTCTACGCGCCGTCTCATGAGCCCCGATCGGTCAACGCATCCTCTCCTAAGCCCCGATACGTTCACACGCCGTCTCCTAAGCCCCGATCGGTTAACGCGCCGTCTCCGAGCCCCGATCAGTCCACGCGCCGTCTCCTGAGCCCCGGTCGGTTCATCCGCCGTCTCCGAGCCCCGTTCGATCCACGCGTCGTCTTGTAAGCCCAGATGCCTTCTCGCGCCGTCTCCGGGCCACGATCGGTCCAGGCGCCGCTTCCTGAGCCACAATCGGTCCACGCGTTGTCTCCTAGGCCCCGATCGGTCCACGCCCCTTCTCCGAGCCCCGATCGGTTCACGCATCGTCTCCTAAGCCCCGATCGGTCCACGTGCGGCCTCCTGAGCCCGGATCGTTCCACGCGTCGTCCCCGAATCCCCGATCCGTACACGCGTCGTCTCCGAGCCTCGATCAGTCCACGCGCCGTCGCCGAACCCAATTGGTCCACGCGAAACCGCCTGAGCCCCAGTTGGTCCACGCGCTGTCTCCGAGCCCCGATCGGTCCACGTGTCATCTCCTGAGCCCCGATAGGTACACGCGTCGTCGCCTACACCCCAATCGGTCCACGCGTCGTCTCCTAAGCCCCGATCGGTCCACGCGCCGTCTCCGAGCCCCGATCGGTCCACGCACTGTCTCCTGATGCCCATGGGTCCACGCGGCGCCTCCGGGGCCCCGATCGATCCACGCGAGGCTCCTAAGCCCCGATCGGTCCACGTGCCGTCTCCTGAGCCCCGATCGTTACACGCGCCGTCTCCGAGCCCCGATCGGTCCACGCGCCGTCTCCGAGCCCCGATCGGTCCACGCACCGTCTCCTGATCCCTATGGGACAACGCGGCGCCTCAGGAGCACCGATCGATCCACGCGAGGCTCCTGAGCCCCGATCGGACCACGCATCGTCTCCTAAGCCCCGCTCGGTTAACGCGTCGTTTCCGAGCCCCGATCGGTTCACGCGTCGTCTTCTGAGCCCCAATTAGTCCATGCGCCGTCTCCTAAGCCCCGATCCGTCCACTGGCCGTGTCCGAGCTCGGATCGGTCCTCGCGTCGTCTCCGAGCCCTGATCGGTCCACGCGCCATCGCCGAGCCCCGATCGGTCCACGCGCCATCGCCTAGCCCCGATCGGTCCACACCCCTTCTCCTGAGCCCCGATCTGTCGACGCGTCGTCTCCTAAGCCCCGGCCGGTGCACGCGCCGTCTCCTGTGCCCCGATCGATTCACGTGCCGTCTTCTAAGCCCCGATCGGTCCACCCGTCGTCTCTTAAGCCCCAATCGGTCCACGCGTCGTCTCCGAGCCCCGATCGATCCACGCGCCGTCTCCTGAGCCCAAATCGGTCCACACTCTGTCTCGTGAGCCCCGATAGGTACACGCGACGTCTCCTACGCCCCGATCGGTCCACGCGTCGTCTCCTAAGCCCTGCTCGGTTAACGCGTCGTTTCCGAGCCCCGATCGGTCCACGCGTCGTCTCCTGAGACCCAATTAGTCCACGCGCCGTCTCCTAAGCCCTGATCCGTCCACGGGCCGTGTCCGAGGTCCGATCGGTTCACGCGCCGTCTCCAAGCCTCGATCCGTACACGCGTCGTCTCCGAGCCCTGATCGGTCCACGCGCCATCGCAGAGCGCCGATCGGTCCACGCGCCATCGCCGAGCCCCGATCGGTCCACGTGCCGTCTCCTGAGCCCCGATCGGTCCAAACCCCTTCTCCTGAGCCCCGATCGGTGGACGCGTCGTCCCCTAAGCCCCGACCGGTGCACGCACCGTCTCCTGTGCCCCGGTCGATTCACGTGCCGTCTCCTAAGCCCCGATCGGTTCACCCGTCGTCTCTTACGTCCCAATCGGTCCACGCGCCCTCTCCGAGCGCCGATCAGTTCACGCGCCGTCTCCTGAGCCCCGGTCGGTCCGCGCGCCGTCTCCGAGCGCCGATCGGTTCACGCGCCGTCCCCTAAGCCCCGATCGGTCGACGCGCCGTCTCCGAGCGCCGATCGGTTCACGCGCCGTCTCCTGAGCCCCGATCGTTCCACGCGCCGTCTCCGAGCTCCGATAGGTCGACGCGTCGTCGCCCACACCCCAATCCGTCCAGGCGTCGTCTCCTAAGCCCCGATCGGTCCACCCGTCGTCTCTTAAGCCCCAATCGGTTCACGCGCCCTCTCCGAGCGCCGATCATTTCACGCGCCGTCTCCTGAGCCCCGGTCGGTCCGCGCGCCGTCACCTGAGCCCCGATCGGTCCGCGCGCCGTCACCTGAGCCCCGATCGGTCCACGCGCCGTCTCCGAGCCCCGAACGGTTCACGCACCGTCTCCTGATCCCAATCGGTCCACGCGGCGCATCCGGAGCCCCGATCGATCCACGCGAGTCTCCTGAGCCCCAGTCGGTCCGCGCGCCGTCTCCTGAGCCCCGATTGGTCGACGCGTCGTCTCCTGAGCCCTGATCGATCCACGCGTCGTCTTCTGAGCCCCGATCGCGCCACACGCCGTTTCCTGAGCCCCGATCGGTCCACGCGTCGTCTTCAAAGCCCCGATGCCTCCACGCGCCGTCTCCGAGCCACGATCGGTCCGTGCGCGGCTTCCACAACCCCGATCGGTCCACGCGTCACCTCCTGATCTCCGATCGGTCCACGCGCCGTCACGCGAGCCCCGATCGTTCTACACGTCGTATCCGAGTCCCGATCGGTCCACGCTCCGTCTCCTGACCCCGGATCGTTCCCCGCGTCGTCTCCTGATCCCCGATCCGTAAACGCGTCGTCTCCGAGCCTCGATCGGTCCACACGCCGTGTCCGATCCCCGATCGGTCCGCGTACCGCATTCTGAGCCGCGGTCCGTCCACGCGCCGTCTCCGAGCACCGATCGGTCCACGCGCCGTCTCAGAGCGCCGATCATTTCACGCCCCGTCTCCTGAGCTCCGATCGTTCCACGCGCCGTCTCCGAGCCCCGATCGGTCCACGCGCCGTCTCCTGAGCCCCAATCGGTCCACACGCTGTCTCGTGAGCCCCGATAGGTACACGCGCCGTGTCCTACGCCCCGATCGGTCCACGCGTCGTCTCCTAAGCCCCGATCGGTCCACGCGGCGTCTCCGAGCCCCCATCGGTCCACACGCCGTATCCGAGCCCCGATCGGTCCGCGTGACGCATTCTAAGCCACGGTTCGTCCACGCGCCGTCTCCGAGCACCGATCGGTCCACGCGCCGTCTCAGAGCGCCGATCATTTCACGCCCCGTCTCCTGAGCTCCGATCGTTCCACGCGCCGTCTCCGAGCCCCGATCGGTCCACGCGCCGTCTCCTGAGCCCCAATCGGTCCACACGCTGTCTCGTGAGCCCCGATAGGTACACGCGCCGTGTCCTACGCCCCGATCGGTCCACGCGTCGTCTCCTAAGCCCCGATCGGTCCACGCGGCGTCTCCGAGCCCCCATCGGTCCACACGCCGTATCCGAGCCCCGATCGGTCCGCGTGACGCATTCTAAGCCACGGTTCGTCCACGCGCCGTCTCCGAGCACCGATCGGTCCACTGCGCCGTCTCAGAGCGCCGATCATTTCACGCCCCGTCTCCTGAGCTCCGATCGTTCCACGCGCCGTCTCCGAGCCCCGATCGGTCCACGCGCCGTCTCCTGAGCCCCAATCGGTCCACACGCTGTCTCGTGAGCCCCGATAGGTACACGCGCCGTGTCCTACGCCCCGATCGGTCCACGCGTCGTCTCCGAGCGCCGATCGGTTCACGCGCCGTCTCCTGAGCCCCGATCGTTCCACGCGCCGTCTCCGAGCTCCGATAGGTCGACGCGTCGTCGCCCACACCCCAATCCGTCCAGGCGTCGTCTCCTAAGCCCCGATCGGTCCACCCGTCGTCTCTTAAGCCCCAATCGGTTCACGCGCCCTCTCCGAGCGCCGATCATTTCACGCGCCGTCTCCTGAGCCCCGGTCGGTCCGCGCGCCGTCACCTGAGCCCCGATCGGTCCGCGCGCCGTCACCTGAGCCCCGATCGGTCCACGCGCCGTCTCCGAGCCCCGAACGGTTCACGCACCGTCTCCTGATCCCAATCGGTCCACGCGGCGCATCCGGAGCCCCGATCGATCCACGCGAGTCTCCTGAGCCCCAGTCGGTCCGCGCGCCGTCTCCTGAGCCCCGATTGGTCGACGCGTCGTCTCCTGAGCCCTGATCGATCCACGCGTCGTCTTCTGAGCCCCGATCGCGCCACACGCCGTTTCCTGAGCCCCGATCGGTCCACGCGTCGTCTTCAAAGCCCCGATGCCTCCACGCGCCGTCTCCGAGCCACGATCGGTCCGTGCGCGGCTTCCACAACCCCGATCGGTCCACGCGTCACCTCCTGATCTCCGATCGGTCCACGCGCCGTCACGCGAGCCCCGATCGTTCTACACGTCGTATCCGAGTCCCGATCGGTCCACGCTCCGTCTCCTGACCCCGGATCGTTCCCCGCGTCGTCTCCTGATCCCCGATCCGTAAACGCGTCGTCTCCGAGCCTCGATCGGTCCACACGCCGTGTCCGATCCCCGATCGGTCCGCGTACCGCATTCTGAGCCGCGGTCCGTCCACGCGCCGTCTCCGAGCACCGATCGGTCCACGCGCCGTCTCAGAGCGCCGATCATTTCACGCCCCGTCTCCTGAGCTCCGATCGTTCCACGCGCCGTCTCCGAGCCCCGATCGGTCCACGCGCCGTCTCCTGAGCCCCAATCGGTCCACACGCTGTCTCGTGAGCCCCGATAGGTACACGCGCCGTGTCCTACGCCCCGATCGGTCCACGCGTCGTCTCCTAAGCCCCGATCGGTCCACGCGGCGTCTCCGAGCCCCCATCGGTCCACACGCCGTATCCGAGCCCCGATCGGTCCGCGTGACGCATTCTAAGCCACGGTTCGTCCACGCGCCGTCTCCGAGCACCGATCGGTCCACGCGCCGTCTCAGAGCGCCGATCATTTCACGCCCCGTCTCCTGAGCTCCGATCGTTCCACGCGCCGTCTCCGAGCCCCGATCGGTCCACGCGCCGTCTCCTGAGCCCCAATCGGTCCACACGCTGTCTCGTGAGCCCCGATAGGTACACGCGCCGTGTCCTACGCCCCGATCGGTCCACGCGTCGTCTCCTAAGCCCCGATCGGTCCACGCGGCGTCTCCGAGCCCCCATCGGTCCACACGCCGTATCCGAGCCCCGATCGGTCCGCGTGACGCATTCTAAGCCACGGTTCGTCCACGCGCCGTCTCCGAGCACCGATCGGTCCACGCGCCGTCTCCTGAGCCCCGATCGGTCTACGCGCCGTCTCATGAGCCCCGATCGGTCAACGCATCCTCTCCTAAGCCCCGATACGTTCACACGCCGTCTCCTAAGCCCCGATCGGTTAACGCGCCGTCTCCGAGCCCCGATCAGTCCACGCGCCGTCTCCTGAGCCCCGGTCGGTTCATCCGCCGTCTCCGAGCCCCGTTCGATCCACGCGTCGTCTTGTAAGCCCAGATGCCTTCTCGCGCCGTCTCCGGGCCACGATCGGTCCAGGCGCCGCTTCCTGAGCCACAATCGGTCCACGCGTTGTCTCCTAGGCCCCGATCGGTCCACGCCCCTTCTCCGAGCCCCGATCGGTTCACGCATCGTCTCCTAAGCCCCGATCGGTCCACGTGCGGCCTCCTGAGCCCCGATCGGTCCACGCGCCGTCGCCGAGCCGCGATCGGTCCACGAGCGGCCTCCTGAGCCCCGATTGGTTCACGCGCCGTATCTCAGCCCCAATCGGTCCACGCGCCGTCTCCTGAGCCCCGATCGGTCCACGACCCGTCTCCGGGCCCCGATCGGTGCACGCGCCGTCTCCTAAGCCCCGATCGGTGCACGCGCCGTCTCCTAAGCCCCGATCGGTCCACGCGCCGTCGCCGAGTCATGATCTGTCCACGCGCGGCCTCCTGAGACCCGATCGGTCCACGCGCCGTCTTCGAGCCCCGATCGGTCCACGCATGGTCTCCTAAGCCCCAATCGGTTAACGCGCCGTCCCCGAGCCCCGATCGGTCCACGCGCCGTCTCCTGAGCCCCGATACGTCCACGCGCAGTCGCCGAGCCCTGATCGGTCCACGCGCTGTCTCCTGAGCCCCGATAGGTACACGCGTCGTCGCCTACACCCCGATCGGTCCACGCGTCGTCTCCTAAGCCCCCATTGGTCCACGTGCCGTCTCCCAGCCCCGATCGGTCCACGCGCCGTCTCCTAATCCCCAATCTGTCCACGATCCGTCTCCGGGCCCCGATCGGTGCACGCGCCGTCTCCTAAGCCCCGATCGGTCCACGCGCCGTCGCCGAACCCCAATTGGTCCACGCGAAACCGCCTGAGCCCCAGTCGGTCCACGCGCTGTCTCCGAGCCTCGATCGGTCCACGCGTCGTCTCCGAGCCCCGATGGGTCCACGCGCCGCCTCCTGAGCCCCGATCGATTCACGCATCGGCTCCTGAGCCCCGATCGGTCCACGCGTCGTCTTCGAGCCCGGATCGATCCACGCGCCGTCTCGTAAGCCACAATCGGTCCACGCGCCGTCTCAGAGCGTCGATCATTTCACGCGCCGTCTCCTGAGCCCCGATCGTTCCACGCGCCGTCTCCGAGCCCCGATCGGTCCACGCGGCGTCTCCTGAGCCCCGATCGGTTCACGCATCGTCTCCTAAGCCCCGATACGTCCACACGCCGTATCCGAGCCCCGATCGGTCCGCGTGACGCATTCTAAGCCACGGTCCGTCCACGCGCCGTCTTCGAGCCCCGATCGGTCCACGCATGCTCTCCTAAGCCCCAATCGGTTAACGCGCCGTCCCCGAGCCTCGATCGGTCCACGCGCCGTCTCCTAAGCCCCGATTGGTCCAAGCGCCTTCTGCTAAGCCCCGATCGCTCCAAGCGCCTTCTGCTAAGCCCCGATCGGTCCACGCGCCGTCTCCGAGCGCCGATCGGTCTATGCGCCGTCTCCTAAGCCCCGATCAGTCCACGCGCCTTCTCCTCATCCCCCATCGGTCCACGCGCCGTCTCCGAGCGCCGATCGGTTCACGCGCCGTCTCCTGAGCTCCGATCGTTCCACGCGCCGTCTCCGAGCCCCGATCCGCCCACGCGCCGTCTCCTGAGCCCGGATCGGTCCACGTGTCATCGCCGAATCCCCGATCCGTACACGCGTCGTCTCCGAGCCTCGAACGGTCCACGCGCCGTCGCGGAGCCCCGATCAGTCCAGGCGTGGCCTCCTGAGCCTCGATCGGTCCACGCGCGGCCTCCTGAGCCCCGGTCGGTTCACGCGCCGTCTCCGAGCTCCGATCGATCCACGCGTCGTCTTCGAAGCCCAGATGCCTCCTCGCGCCGTCTCCGAGCCACGATCGGTCCAGGCGCTGCTTCCTGAGCCCCAATCGGTCCACGCATCGTCACCTAAGCCCCGATCGGTCCACGCGCCGTCACCGAGCCATGATCGGTCCACGCGCGGCTCCTGAGCCCCATCGATCCACACGCCGTCGCCGAGCCGGGATCGGTCCACGCGCGGGCTTCTGAGTCCCGGTTGGTTCACGCGCCGTATCCGAGCCCCAATCGGTCCACACGCCGGCTCCTGAGCCCCGATCGGTCCAC
This sequence comes from Netelia fuscicornis, assembly GCA_946811545.1. Classification (NCBI taxonomy): domain Eukaryota; kingdom Metazoa; phylum Arthropoda; class Insecta; order Hymenoptera; family Ichneumonidae; genus Netelia; species Netelia fuscicornis. The sequence continues at coordinate 24,437,573 of OX328012.1, read as the reverse complement.
GCGCCGTCTCCTGAGCCCCTATCGCTCCACGCTCCGTCTCCCAGCCCCGATCGGTCCACGCGCCGTCTCCTGAGCCCGGATCGGTCCACGCGCCGTCGCCGAACCCCAATTGGTCCACGCACCACCGCCTGTGCCCCAGTCGGTCCACGCGCTGTCTCCGAGCCCAGATCGGTCCAGGCGCCGTCTCCGAGCGCCGATCGGTTCACGCGCCGTCTCCTGAGCCCCGATCGTTCCACGCACCGTCTCCGAGCTCCGATTGGTCCAAGCGTCGTCTCCTAAGCCCCGATCGGTCCAAGCGCCTTCTACTAAGCCCCGATCGGTCCACGCGCCTTCTCCTGAGCCCCGATCGGTCCACGCGCCGTCTCCGAGCGCCGATCATTTCACGTGACGTCTCCCGAGCCCTGATCGTTCCACGCGCCGTCTTCGAGCCCCGAGCGGTCCACGCGCCGTCTCCTGAGCCCCAATCGATCCACGCGCAGCCTCCTGAGCCCCGATCGGTCCACGCGCCGTCGCCGAGCCGCGATCGTTCTACGCGCCGCTCCGAGCCCCGATCGTTCCACGCGCCGTCGCCGAGCTATGATCGGTCCACGCGCGGCCTCCTGAGCCCCGATCGGTCCACGCGCCGTCGCCGAGCCGTGATCGGTCCCCGTGCGGCCTCCTGAGGCCCGATTGGTTCACGCGCCGTATCCGAGCCCCAATCGGTCCACGCGCCGTTTCCTGAGCCCCGATCGGTCCACGCGCGGCCTCCTGAGCCCCGATCGGTCCACGCGCCGTCGCCGAGCCGCGATCGGTCCACACGCCGCCTCCTAAGCCCCGATCGGTCCACGCGCCGTCGCCGAACCCCAATTGGTCCACGCGAAACCGCCTGAGCCCCAGTCGGTCCACGCGCTGTCTCCGAGCCCCGATCGGTCCACGCGTCGTCTCCGAGCCCCGATCGGTCCACGCGCCGTCTTCGAGCCCCGGTCGGTTCACGCATGGTCTCCTAAGCCCCAATCGGTTAACGCGCCGTCTCCGAGCCCCGATCGGTCCACGCGCCGTCGCCGAACCCCAATTGGTCCACGCGCAACCGCCTGAGCCCCAGTCGGTCCACGCGCTGTCTCCGAGCCCCGATCGGTCCACGCGTAGTCTCCGAGCCCCGATCGGTCCACGCGCCGTCGCCGAGTCATGATCTGTCCACGCGCGGCCTCCTGAGACCCGATCGGTCCACGCGCCGTCTTCGAGCCCCGATCGGTCCACGCATGGTCTCCTAAGCCCCAATCGGTTAACGCGCCGTCCCCGAGCCCCGATCGGTCCACGCGCCGTCTCCTGAGCCCCGATACGTCCACGCGCAGTCGCCGAGCCCTGATCGGTCCACGCGCTGTCTCCTGAGCCCCGATAGGTACACGCGTCGTCGCCTACACCCCGATCGGTCCACGCGTCGTCTCCTAAGCCCCCATTGGTCCACGTGCCGTCTCCCAGCCCCGATCGGTCCACGCGCCGTCTCCTAATCCCCAATCTGTCCACGATCCGTCTCCGGGCCCCGATCGGTGCACGCGCCGTCTCCTAAGCCCCGATCGGTCCACGCGCCGTCGCCGAACCCCAATTGGTCCACGCGAAACCGCCTGAGCCCCAGTCAGTCCACGCGCTGTCTCCGAGCCCCGATCGGTCCACGCGTAGTCTCCGAGCCCCGATCGGTCCACGCGCCGTCGCCGAGTCATGATCTGTCCACGCGCGGCCTCCTGAGACCCGATCGGTCCACGCGCCGTCTTCGAGCCCCGATCGGTCCACGCATGGTCTCCTAAGCCCCAATCGGTTAACGCGCCGTCCCCGAGCCCCGATCGGTCCACGCGCCGTCTCCTGAGCCCCGATACGTCCACGCGCAGTCGCCGAGCCCTGATCGGTCCACGCGCTGTCTCCTGAGCCCCGATAGGTACACGCGTCGTCGCCTACACCCCGATCGGTCCACGCGTCGTCTCCTAAGCCCCCATTGGTCCACGTGCCGTCTCCCAGCCCCGATCGGTCCACGCGCCGTCTCCTAATCCCCAATCTGTCCACGATCCGTCTCCGGGCCCCGATCGGTGCACGCGCCGTCTCCTAAGCCCCGATCGGTCCACGCGCCGTCGCCGAACCCCAATTGGTCCACGCGAAACCGCCTGAGCCCCAGTCAGTCCACGCGCTGTCTCCGAGCCCCGATCGGTCCACGCGTCGTCTCCGAGCCCCGATGGGTCCACGCGCCGTCTCCTGAGCCCCGATCGCTCCACGCACCGTTTTCTGAGCACCGTTTGGTCCACGCGTCGTCTTCAAAGCCCCGATGCCTCCACGCGCCGTCTCCGAGCCACGATCCGTCCGTGCGCCGCTTCCAGAGCCCTCTCGGTCAACGCGTCGTCTCCTGATCTCCGATCGGTCCACACGCCATCTCCTAAGCCCCGATCATTCCACGCGCCATCTCCGAGCCCCGATCGGTCCACGCGCCGTCTCATAAGCCCCGATCGGACCACGCGCCGTCTCCTCAGCCCCGATCGGTCCACGCGCCGTCTCCGAGCGCCGATTAGTTCACGCGCCGTCTCCTGAGCCCCGATCGCTCCACGCTCCGTCTTCCAGCCCCGATCGGTCCACGCGCCGTCTCCTGAGCCCGGATCGGTCCACGCGCCGTCGCCGAACCCCAATTGGTCCACGCGCCATCGCCTGTGGCCCAGTCGGTCCACGCGCCGTCTCCGAGCGCCGATCGGTTCACGCGCCGTCTCCTGAGCCCCGATTGGTTCACGCGCCGTATCCGAGCCCCAATCGGTCCACGCGCCGTTTCCTGAGCCCCGATCGGTCCACGCGCGGCCTCCTGAGCCCCGATCGGTCCACGCGCCGTCGCCGAGCCGCGATCGGTCCACACGCCGCCTCCTAAGCCCCGATCGGTCCACGCGCCGTCGCCGAACCCCAATTGGTCCACGCGAAACCGCCTGAGCCCCAGTCGGTCCACGCGCTGTCTCCGAGCCCCGATCGGTCCACGCGTCGTCTCCGAGCCCCGATCGGTCCACGCGCCGTCTTCGAGCCCCGGTCGGTTCACGCATGGTCTCCTAAGCCCCAATCGGTTAACGCGCCGTCTCCGAGCCCCGATCGGTCCACGCGCCGTCGCCGAACCCCAATTGGTCCACGCGCAACCGCCTGAGCCCCAGTCGGTCCACGCGCTGTCTCCGAGCCCCGATCGGTCCACGCGTAGTCTCCGAGCCCCGATCGGTCCACGCGCCGTCGCCGAGTCATGATCTGTCCACGCGCGGCCTCCTGAGACCCGATCGGTCCACGCGCCGTCTTCGAGCCCCGATCGGTCCACGCGCCATCTCCTGAGCTCCGATCGATCCACGCGTGGTTCCCTAAGCCCCGATCCATCCACGCGCTGTCTCCTAAGTCCCGATCGGTCCAGGCCCCGTCTCCGAGCGCCGATCGGTTCACGCGCCGTCTCCTGAGAACGATCCGTCCACGCGCCGTCTCCTGAGCCCCGATCGGTCGACGCGCCGTCTCGTGTGCCCCGATCGGTCCACGCGCCGTCTCCGAGCCCCGATCGGTCCACGCGTCGTTCCCTAAGCCCCGATCCATCCACGCGCAGTCTCCCGAGCCCCAATCGGTCCACGCGCCGTCACCTGAGCCCCGATCGGTCCACGCGCCGTCTTCGAGCCCCGATCGGTTCACGCATCGTCTCCTAAGCTCCGATCGGTTAACGCGCCGTCTCCGAGCGCCGAGCGGTCCACGCGCCGTCGCCGAACCCCAATTTGTCCACGCGCAACCGCCTTAGTCCCAGTCGGTCCACGCGCTGTCTCCGAGCCCCGATCGGTCCACGCGCCGTCTCCTAAGCCGCGATCCGTCCACGGGCCGTCTCCGAGCTGCTATCGGTAAACGCGCCGTCACCAAGCCCTGATATGTACACGCGTCGGCTCCGAGCCCCGATCGGTCCACGCGCCGTCGCCGAGCCTCGATCGGTCCACGCGCAGCCTCGTGAGCGCCGATCGGTTCACGCGCCGGCTCCGAGCCCGATCGGTCCACGCATCGTCTCCTAAGCCCCGATCGGTTAACGTGCCGTCTCCGAGCCCCGATTGGTCCACGCGCCGTCTTCTGAGCCCCGGTCGGTTCACGCGCCGTCTCCGAGCCCCGATCGGTCCACGCGCCGTCGCCGAGCCATGATCGCTCCCCGCGCGGCCTCCTGAACCCCGGTCGCGTCACGCGCCGTATCCACGCCCCAATCGATCCACGCGCCGTCTCCTGAGTCCCGATCGGTCCACGCGCCGTCTCCGGAGCCCCAATCGATCAACGTGAGTCTCCTAAGCCCCGACCGGTCCACGCGCCGTCTCCTGAGCCCCGATCGGTCCACGTATCGTCTCCTAAGCCCCGATCGGTCCACTCGTCGTCTTCTAAGTCCCGATCGGTCCACGCGCCGTCTCGGAGCCCCGATCGGTCCACGCGTCGTCTCCTAAACCCCGATCGGTCCACGCGCCGTCTCCTGTGCCCCGATCGGTCGACGCGTCCTCTCCTAAACCCCGATCGGTCCACGCGTCGTCTCCTAAGCCCCGATCGGTCCACGCGTCGTCTCCTAAGCCCCGATCCGTCGACGCGTCGTCTCCTGAGCCACGATCAATTGACGCGTCTTCTCCTGAGCCCGATCGCTCCACGCGCCGTCTCCTGAGCCCCGATCGGTCCACGCGCCGTCTCCGAGCTCCGATCGGTCCACGCGCCGTCTCCTAAGCCCCGATCGGTCCACACGCCTTTTCCTCATCCCCGATCGGTCCACGCGCCGTCGCGGAGCGCCGATTGGTTCACGCGCCGTCTCCTGAGCCCCGATCGCTCCACGCGTCGTCTCCTAAGCCCCGATCGGTCCAAGCGGCGTCTCCGAGCCCCAATCGGTCCACGCACCGTCTCCAGATCCCCATCGGTCCACGCGGCGTTTTCTGAGCACCGTTCGGTCCACGCGTCGTCTTCAAAGCCCCGATGCCTCCACGCGCCGTCTCCGAGCCACGATCGGTCCGTGCGTCGCTTCCAGAGCCCCGATCGGTGAACGCGTCTTCGCCTGATCTCCGATCGGTTCACGCGCCGTCTCATAAGCCCCGATCGGTCCACGCGCCGTCTCCTAAGCCCCGATCGGTCCACGCGCCTTCTCCTAAGCCCCGATCGGTCCACGTGCCGTCTCCGAGCGACGATCGGTTCACGCACCGTCTCCTGAGCCCTGATCATTCCACGCGCCGTTTCCGAGCCCCGATCGGTCCACGCGCCGTCTCCTGATCCCGGATCGGTCCACCCATCGTCCTCGAATCCCCGATCCGCACACGCGTCGTCTCCGAGCATCGACCGGTCCACGCGCCGTCTCCTGAGCCCCGATCATTCCACGCGCCGTCTCCTAAGCCGCGATCCGTCCACGGGCCGTCTCCGAGCTGCTATCGGTAAACGCGCCGTCACCAAGCCGTGATCCGTACACGCGTCGTCTCCGAGCCCCGATCGGTCCACGCGCCGTCGCCGAGCCTCGATCGGTCCACGCGCGGTCTCCTGAGCCCCGGTCGTTCCACGCGCCGTCGCCGAACCCCAATTCGTCCACGCGCAACCTCCTGAGGCCCAGTCGGTCCACGCGCCGTCTCCTGAGCCCCGATCGGTCCACGTATCGTCTCCTACGCCCCGATCGGTCCACGCGCCGTCTCCTAAGCCCCGATCGGTCCACGCGCCTTCTCCTAAGCCCCGATCGGTCCACGTGCCGTCTCCGAGCGACGATCGGTTCACGCACCGTCTCCTGAGCCCTGATCGTTCCACGCGCCGTTTCCGAGCCCCGATCGGTCCACGCGCCGTCTCCTGATCCCGGATCGGTCCACCCGTCGTCCTCGAATCCCCGATCCGCACACGCGTCGTCTCCGAGCATCGACCGGTCCACGCGCCGTCTCCTGAGCCCCGATCATTCCACGCGCCGTCTCCTAAGCCGCGATCCGTCCACGGGCCGTCTCCGAGCTGCTATCGGTAAACGCGCCGTCACCAAGCCGTGATCCGTACACGCGTCGTCTCCGAGCCCCGATCCGTCCACGCGCCGTCGCCGAGCCATGATCGGCCCACGCGAGGCTCCTGAGCCCCCCCCCCCGCCGGTCGATCCCCGCGCCGTCACCTGAGCCCCGATCGGTCTACGCGTCGTTTCCTGAGCCGCGATCGATCCACGCGTCGTCTCCTGAGCCCCGATCGCTCCACGCGCCGATTTCTGAGCCCCGATCAATTGACGCGTCTTTTCCTGAGCCCCGATCGCTCCTCGCGCCGTCTCCTGAGCCGCGCTCGGTCCATGCGTCGTCTTCTTAGCCCCGATGCCTCCACGCGCCGTCTCCGAACGCCGATCATTTCACGCGCTGTCTCCTGAGTCCCGATCCGTGCACGCGTCGTCTCCGAGCCCCGATGGGTCCACGCGCCGTCGCCGAGCCTCGATCGGTCCACGCGCGGCCTCCTAATCCCCGGTCGGTTCACGCGCCATCTCCGAGCTGCGATCGGTCCACGCGCCGTCTCCTGAGCCCCGATACGTCCACGCGCAGTCGCCGAGCCCCGATCGGTCCACGCGCGGTCTCCTGAGCCCCGATCTGTCCACGCGCCGTCTCCGAGCCCCGAACGGTCCACGCGCCGTCGCCGAACCCCAATTGGTCCACGCGCCATCGCCTGTGGCCCAGTCGGTCCACGCGCCGTCTCCGAGCGCCGATCGGTTCACGCGCCGTCTCCTGAGCCCCGATTGGTTCACGTGCGGCCTCCTGAGCCCGGATCGTTCCACGCGTCGTCCCCGAATCCCCGATCCGTACACGCGTCGTCTCCGAGCCTCGATCAGTCCACGCGCCGTCGCCGAACCCAATTGGTCCACGCGAAACCGCCTGAGCCCCAGTTGGTCCACGCGCTGTCTCCGAGCCCCGATCGGTCCACGTGTCGTCTCCTGAGCCCCGATAGGTACACGCGTCGTCGCCTACACCCCAATCGGTCCACGCGTCGTCTCCTAAGCCCCGATCGGTCCACGCGCCGTCTCCGAGCCCCGATCGGTCCACGCACTGTCTCCTGATGCCCATGGGTCCACGCGGCGCCTCCGGGGCCCCGATCGATCCACGCGAGGCTCCTAAGCCCCGATCGGTCCACGTGCCGTCTCCTGAGCCCCGATCGTTACACGCGCCGTCTCCGAGCCCCGATCGGTCCACGCGCCGTCTCCGAGCCCCGATCGGTCCACGCACCGTCTCCTGATCCCTATGGGACAACGCGGCGCCTCAGGAGCACCGATCGATCCACGCGAGGCTCCTGAGCCCCGATCGGACCACGCATCGTCTCCTAAGCCCCGCTCGGTTAACGCGTCGTTTCCGAGCCCCGATCGGTTCACGCGTCGTCTTCTGAGCCCCAATTAGTCCATGCGCCGTCTCCTAAGCCCCGATCCGTCCACTGGCCGTGTCCGAGCTCGGATCGGTCCTCGCGTCGTCTCCGAGCCCTGATCGGTCCACGCGCCATCGCCGAGCCCCGATCGGTCCACGCGCCATCGCCTAGCCCCGATCGGTCCACACCCCTTCTCCTGAGCCCCGATCTGTCGACGCGTCGTCTCCTAAGCCCCGGCCGGTGCACGCGCCGTCTCCTGTGCCCCGATCGATTCACGTGCCGTCTTCTAAGCCCCGATCGGTCCACCCGTCGTCTCTTAAGCCCCAATCGGTCCACGCGTCGTCTCCGAGCCCCGATCGATCCACGCGCCGTCTCCTGAGCCCAAATCGGTCCACACTCTGTCTCGTGAGCCCCGATAGGTACACGCGACGTCTCCTACGCCCCGATCGGTCCACGCGTCGTCTCCTAAGCCCTGCTCGGTTAACGCGTCGTTTCCGAGCCCCGATCGGTCCACGCGTCGTCTCCTGAGACCCAATTAGTCCACGCGCCGTCTCCTAAGCCCTGATCCGTCCACGGGCCGTGTCCGAGGTCCGATCGGTTCACGCGCCGTCTCCAAGCCTCGATCCGTACACGCGTCGTCTCCGAGCCCTGATCGGTCCACGCGCCATCGCAGAGCGCCGATCGGTCCACGCGCCATCGCCGAGCCCCGATCGGTCCACGTGCCGTCTCCTGAGCCCCGATCGGTCCAAACCCCTTCTCCTGAGCCCCGATCGGTGGACGCGTCGTCCCCTAAGCCCCGACCGGTGCACGCACCGTCTCCTGTGCCCCGGTCGATTCACGTGCCGTCTCCTAAGCCCCGATCGGTTCACCCGTCGTCTCTTACGTCCCAATCGGTCCACGCGCCCTCTCCGAGCGCCGATCAGTTCACGCGCCGTCTCCTGAGCCCCGGTCGGTCCGCGCGCCGTCTCCGAGCGCCGATCGGTTCACGCGCCGTCCCCTAAGCCCCGATCGGTCGACGCGCCGTCTCCGAGCGCCGATCGGTTCACGCGCCGTCTCCTGAGCCCCGATCGTTCCACGCGCCGTCTCCGAGCTCCGATAGGTCGACGCGTCGTCGCCCACACCCCAATCCGTCCAGGCGTCGTCTCCTAAGCCCCGATCGGTCCACCCGTCGTCTCTTAAGCCCCAATCGGTTCACGCGCCCTCTCCGAGCGCCGATCATTTCACGCGCCGTCTCCTGAGCCCCGGTCGGTCCGCGCGCCGTCACCTGAGCCCCGATCGGTCCGCGCGCCGTCACCTGAGCCCCGATCGGTCCACGCGCCGTCTCCGAGCCCCGAACGGTTCACGCACCGTCTCCTGATCCCAATCGGTCCACGCGGCGCATCCGGAGCCCCGATCGATCCACGCGAGTCTCCTGAGCCCCAGTCGGTCCGCGCGCCGTCTCCTGAGCCCCGATTGGTCGACGCGTCGTCTCCTGAGCCCTGATCGATCCACGCGTCGTCTTCTGAGCCCCGATCGCGCCACACGCCGTTTCCTGAGCCCCGATCGGTCCACGCGTCGTCTTCAAAGCCCCGATGCCTCCACGCGCCGTCTCCGAGCCACGATCGGTCCGTGCGCGGCTTCCACAACCCCGATCGGTCCACGCGTCACCTCCTGATCTCCGATCGGTCCACGCGCCGTCACGCGAGCCCCGATCGTTCTACACGTCGTATCCGAGTCCCGATCGGTCCACGCTCCGTCTCCTGACCCCGGATCGTTCCCCGCGTCGTCTCCTGATCCCCGATCCGTAAACGCGTCGTCTCCGAGCCTCGATCGGTCCACACGCCGTGTCCGATCCCCGATCGGTCCGCGTACCGCATTCTGAGCCGCGGTCCGTCCACGCGCCGTCTCCGAGCACCGATCGGTCCACGCGCCGTCTCAGAGCGCCGATCATTTCACGCCCCGTCTCCTGAGCTCCGATCGTTCCACGCGCCGTCTCCGAGCCCCGATCGGTCCACGCGCCGTCTCCTGAGCCCCAATCGGTCCACACGCTGTCTCGTGAGCCCCGATAGGTACACGCGCCGTGTCCTACGCCCCGATCGGTCCACGCGTCGTCTCCTAAGCCCCGATCGGTCCACGCGGCGTCTCCGAGCCCCCATCGGTCCACACGCCGTATCCGAGCCCCGATCGGTCCGCGTGACGCATTCTAAGCCACGGTTCGTCCACGCGCCGTCTCCGAGCACCGATCGGTCCACGCGCCGTCTCAGAGCGCCGATCATTTCACGCCCCGTCTCCTGAGCTCCGATCGTTCCACGCGCCGTCTCCGAGCCCCGATCGGTCCACGCGCCGTCTCCTGAGCCCCAATCGGTCCACACGCTGTCTCGTGAGCCCCGATAGGTACACGCGCCGTGTCCTACGCCCCGATCGGTCCACGCGTCGTCTCCTAAGCCCCGATCGGTCCACGCGGCGTCTCCGAGCCCCCATCGGTCCACACGCCGTATCCGAGCCCCGATCGGTCCGCGTGACGCATTCTAAGCCACGGTTCGTCCACGCGCCGTCTCCGAGCACCGATCGGTCCACTGCGCCGTCTCAGAGCGCCGATCATTTCACGCCCCGTCTCCTGAGCTCCGATCGTTCCACGCGCCGTCTCCGAGCCCCGATCGGTCCACGCGCCGTCTCCTGAGCCCCAATCGGTCCACACGCTGTCTCGTGAGCCCCGATAGGTACACGCGCCGTGTCCTACGCCCCGATCGGTCCACGCGTCGTCTCCGAGCGCCGATCGGTTCACGCGCCGTCTCCTGAGCCCCGATCGTTCCACGCGCCGTCTCCGAGCTCCGATAGGTCGACGCGTCGTCGCCCACACCCCAATCCGTCCAGGCGTCGTCTCCTAAGCCCCGATCGGTCCACCCGTCGTCTCTTAAGCCCCAATCGGTTCACGCGCCCTCTCCGAGCGCCGATCATTTCACGCGCCGTCTCCTGAGCCCCGGTCGGTCCGCGCGCCGTCACCTGAGCCCCGATCGGTCCGCGCGCCGTCACCTGAGCCCCGATCGGTCCACGCGCCGTCTCCGAGCCCCGAACGGTTCACGCACCGTCTCCTGATCCCAATCGGTCCACGCGGCGCATCCGGAGCCCCGATCGATCCACGCGAGTCTCCTGAGCCCCAGTCGGTCCGCGCGCCGTCTCCTGAGCCCCGATTGGTCGACGCGTCGTCTCCTGAGCCCTGATCGATCCACGCGTCGTCTTCTGAGCCCCGATCGCGCCACACGCCGTTTCCTGAGCCCCGATCGGTCCACGCGTCGTCTTCAAAGCCCCGATGCCTCCACGCGCCGTCTCCGAGCCACGATCGGTCCGTGCGCGGCTTCCACAACCCCGATCGGTCCACGCGTCACCTCCTGATCTCCGATCGGTCCACGCGCCGTCACGCGAGCCCCGATCGTTCTACACGTCGTATCCGAGTCCCGATCGGTCCACGCTCCGTCTCCTGACCCCGGATCGTTCCCCGCGTCGTCTCCTGATCCCCGATCCGTAAACGCGTCGTCTCCGAGCCTCGATCGGTCCACACGCCGTGTCCGATCCCCGATCGGTCCGCGTACCGCATTCTGAGCCGCGGTCCGTCCACGCGCCGTCTCCGAGCACCGATCGGTCCACGCGCCGTCTCAGAGCGCCGATCATTTCACGCCCCGTCTCCTGAGCTCCGATCGTTCCACGCGCCGTCTCCGAGCCCCGATCGGTCCACGCGCCGTCTCCTGAGCCCCAATCGGTCCACACGCTGTCTCGTGAGCCCCGATAGGTACACGCGCCGTGTCCTACGCCCCGATCGGTCCACGCGTCGTCTCCTAAGCCCCGATCGGTCCACGCGGCGTCTCCGAGCCCCCATCGGTCCACACGCCGTATCCGAGCCCCGATCGGTCCGCGTGACGCATTCTAAGCCACGGTTCGTCCACGCGCCGTCTCCGAGCACCGATCGGTCCACGCGCCGTCTCAGAGCGCCGATCATTTCACGCCCCGTCTCCTGAGCTCCGATCGTTCCACGCGCCGTCTCCGAGCCCCGATCGGTCCACGCGCCGTCTCCTGAGCCCCAATCGGTCCACACGCTGTCTCGTGAGCCCCGATAGGTACACGCGCCGTGTCCTACGCCCCGATCGGTCCACGCGTCGTCTCCTAAGCCCCGATCGGTCCACGCGGCGTCTCCGAGCCCCCATCGGTCCACACGCCGTATCCGAGCCCCGATCGGTCCGCGTGACGCATTCTAAGCCACGGTTCGTCCACGCGCCGTCTCCGAGCACCGATCGGTCCACGCGCCGTCTCCTGAGCCCCGATCGGTCTACGCGCCGTCTCATGAGCCCCGATCGGTCAACGCATCCTCTCCTAAGCCCCGATACGTTCACACGCCGTCTCCTAAGCCCCGATCGGTTAACGCGCCGTCTCCGAGCCCCGATCAGTCCACGCGCCGTCTCCTGAGCCCCGGTCGGTTCATCCGCCGTCTCCGAGCCCCGTTCGATCCACGCGTCGTCTTGTAAGCCCAGATGCCTTCTCGCGCCGTCTCCGGGCCACGATCGGTCCAGGCGCCGCTTCCTGAGCCACAATCGGTCCACGCGTTGTCTCCTAGGCCCCGATCGGTCCACGCCCCTTCTCCGAGCCCCGATCGGTTCACGCATCGTCTCCTAAGCCCCGATCGGTCCACGTGCGGCCTCCTGAGCCCCGATCGGTCCACGCGCCGTCGCCGAGCCGCGATCGGTCCACGAGCGGCCTCCTGAGCCCCGATTGGTTCACGCGCCGTATCCGAGCCCCAATCGGTCCACGCGCCGTCTCCTGAGCCCCGATCGGTCCACGACCCGTCTCCGGGCCCCGATCGGTGCACGCGCCGTCTCCTAAGCCCCGATCGGTGCACGCGCCGTCTCCTAAGCCCCGATCGGTCCACGCGCCGTCGCCGAGTCATGATCTGTCCACGCGCGGCCTCCTGAGACCCGATCGGTCCACGCGCCGTCTTCGAGCCCCGATCGGTCCACGCATGGTCTCCTAAGCCCCAATCGGTTAACGCGCCGTCCCCGAGCCCCGATCGGTCCACGCGCCGTCTCCTGAGCCCCGATACGTCCACGCGCAGTCGCCGAGCCCTGATCGGTCCACGCGCTGTCTCCTGAGCCCCGATAGGTACACGCGTCGTCGCCTACACCCCGATCGGTCCACGCGTCGTCTCCTAAGCCCCCATTGGTCCACGTGCCGTCTCCCAGCCCCGATCGGTCCACGCGCCGTCTCCTAATCCCCAATCTGTCCACGATCCGTCTCCGGGCCCCGATCGGTGCACGCGCCGTCTCCTAAGCCCCGATCGGTCCACGCGCCGTCGCCGAACCCCAATTGGTCCACGCGAAACCGCCTGAGCCCCAGTCGGTCCACGCGCTGTCTCCGAGCCTCGATCGGTCCACGCGTCGTCTCCGAGCCCCGATGGGTCCACGCGCCGCCTCCTGAGCCCCGATCGATTCACGCATCGGCTCCTGAGCCCCGATCGGTCCACGCGTCGTCTTCGAGCCCGGATCGATCCACGCGCCGTCTCGTAAGCCACAATCGGTCCACGCGCCGTCTCAGAGCGTCGATCATTTCACGCGCCGTCTCCTGAGCCCCGATCGTTCCACGCGCCGTCTCCGAGCCCCGATCGGTCCACGCGGCGTCTCCTGAGCCCCGATCGGTTCACGCATCGTCTCCTAAGCCCCGATACGTCCACACGCCGTATCCGAGCCCCGATCGGTCCGCGTGACGCATTCTAAGCCACGGTCCGTCCACGCGCCGTCTTCGAGCCCCGATCGGTCCACGCATGCTCTCCTAAGCCCCAATCGGTTAACGCGCCGTCCCCGAGCCTCGATCGGTCCACGCGCCGTCTCCTAAGCCCCGATTGGTCCAAGCGCCTTCTGCTAAGCCCCGATCGCTCCAAGCGCCTTCTGCTAAGCCCCGATCGGTCCACGCGCCGTCTCCGAGCGCCGATCGGTCTATGCGCCGTCTCCTAAGCCCCGATCAGTCCACGCGCCTTCTCCTCATCCCCCATCGGTCCACGCGCCGTCTCCGAGCGCCGATCGGTTCACGCGCCGTCTCCTGAGCTCCGATCGTTCCACGCGCCGTCTCCGAGCCCCGATCCGCCCACGCGCCGTCTCCTGAGCCCGGATCGGTCCACGTGTCATCGCCGAATCCCCGATCCGTACACGCGTCGTCTCCGAGCCTCGAACGGTCCACGCGCCGTCGCGGAGCCCCGATCAGTCCAGGCGTGGCCTCCTGAGCCTCGATCGGTCCACGCGCGGCCTCCTGAGCCCCGGTCGGTTCACGCGCCGTCTCCGAGCTCCGATCGATCCACGCGTCGTCTTCGAAGCCCAGATGCCTCCTCGCGCCGTCTCCGAGCCACGATCGGTCCAGGCGCTGCTTCCTGAGCCCCAATCGGTCCACGCATCGTCACCTAAGCCCCGATCGGTCCACGCGCCGTCACCGAGCCATGATCGGTCCACGCGCGGCTCCTGAGCCCCATCGATCCACACGCCGTCGCCGAGCCGGGATCGGTCCACGCGCGGGCTTCTGAGTCCCGGTTGGTTCACGCGCCGTATCCGAGCCCCAATCGGTCCACACGCCGGCTCCTGAGCCCCGATCGGTCCACGCGCCGTCTCCTGAGCCCCTATCGCTCCACGCTCCGTCTCCCAGCCCCGATCGGTCCACGCACCGTCTCCTGAGCCCGGATCGGTCCACGCGCCGTCGCCGAACCCCAATTGGTCCACGCACCACCGCCTGTGCCCCAGTCGGTCCACGCGCTGTCTCCGAGCCCAGATCGGTCCAGGCGCCGTCTCCGAGCGCCGATCGGTTCACGCGCCGTCTCCTGAGCCCCGATCGTTCCACGCACCGTCTCCGAGCTCCGATTGGTCCAAGCGTCGTCTCCTAAGCCCCGATCGGTCCAAGCGCCTTCTACTAAGCCCCGATCGGTCCACGCGCCTTCTCCTGAGCCCCGATCGGTCCACGCGCCGTCTCCGAGCGCCGATCATTTCACGTGACGTCTCCCGAGCCCTGATCGTTCCACGCGCCGTCTTCGAGCCCCGAGCGGTCCACGCGCCGTCTCCTGAGCCCCAATCGATCCACGCGCAGCCTCCTGAGCCCCGATCGGTCCACGCGCCGTCGCCGAGCCGCGATCGTTCTACGCGCCGCTCCGAGCCCCGATCGTTCCACGCGCCGTCGCCGAGCTATGATCGGTCCACGCGCGGCCTCCTGAGCCCCGATCGGTCCACGCGCCGTCGCCGAGCCGTGATCGGTCCCCGTGCGGCCTCCTGAGGCCCGATTGGTTCACGCGCCGTATCCGAGCCCCAATCGGTCCACGCGCCGTTTCCTGAGCCCCGATCGGTCCACGCGCGGCCTCCTGAGCCCCGATCGGTCCACGCGCCGTCGCCGAGCCGCGATCGGTCCACACGCCGCCTCCTAAGCCCCGATCGGTCCACGCGCCGTCGCCGAACCCCAATTGGTCCACGCGAAACCGCCTGAGCCCCAGTCGGTCCACGCGCTGTCTCCGAGCCCCGATCGGTCCACGCGTCGTCTCCGAGCCCCGATCGGTCCACGCGCCGTCTTCGAGCCCCGGTCGGTTCACGCATGGTCTCCTAAGCCCCAATCGGTTAACGCGCCGTCTCCGAGCCCCGATCGGTCCACGCGCCGTCGCCGAACCCCAATTGGTCCACGCGCAACCGCCTGAGCCCCAGTCGGTCCACGCGCTGTCTCCGAGCCCCGATCGGTCCACGCGTAGTCTCCGAGCCCCGATCGGTCCACGCGCCGTCGCCGAGTCATGATCTGTCCACGCGCGGCCTCCTGAGACCCGATCGGTCCACGCGCCGTCTTCGAGCCCCGATCGGTCCACGCATGGTCTCCTAAGCCCCAATCGGTTAACGCGCCGTCCCCGAGCCCCGATCGGTCCACGCGCCGTCTCCTGAGCCCCGATACGTCCACGCGCAGTCGCCGAGCCCTGATCGGTCCACGCGCTGTCTCCTGAGCCCCGATAGGTACACGCGTCGTCGCCTACACCCCGATCGGTCCACGCGTCGTCTCCTAAGCCCCCATTGGTCCACGTGCCGTCTCCCAGCCCCGATCGGTCCACGCGCCGTCTCCTAATCCCCAATCTGTCCACGATCCGTCTCCGGGCCCCGATCGGTGCACGCGCCGTCTCCTAAGCCCCGATCGGTCCACGCGCCGTCGCCGAACCCCAATTGGTCCACGCGAAACCGCCTGAGCCCCAGTCAGTCCACGCGCTGTCTCCGAGCCCCGATCGGTCCACGCGTAGTCTCCGAGCCCCGATCGGTCCACGCGCCGTCGCCGAGTCATGATCTGTCCACGCGCGGCCTCCTGAGACCCGATCGGTCCACGCGCCGTCTTCGAGCCCCGATCGGTCCACGCATGGTCTCCTAAGCCCCAATCGGTTAACGCGCCGTCCCCGAGCCCCGATCGGTCCACGCGCCGTCTCCTGAGCCCCGATACGTCCACGCGCAGTCGCCGAGCCCTGATCGGTCCACGCGCTGTCTCCTGAGCCCCGATAGGTACACGCGCCGTCGCCTACACCCCGATCGGTCCACGCGTCGTCTCCTAAGCCCCCATTGGTCCACGTGCCGTCTCCCAGCCCCGATCGGTCCACGCGCCGTCTCCTAATCCCCAATCTGTCCACGATCCGTCTCCGGGCCCCGATCGGTGCACGCGCCGTCTCCTAAGCCCCGATCGGTCCACGCGCCGTCGCCGAACCCCAATTGGTCCACGCGAAACCGCCTGAGCCCCAGTCAGTCCACGCGCTGTCTCCGAGCCCCGATCGGTCCACGCGTCGTCTCCGAGCCCCGATGGGTCCACGCGCCGTCTCCTGAGCCCCGATCGCTCCACGCAACGTTTTCTGAGCACCGTTTGGTCCACGCGTCGTCTTCAAAGCCCCGATGCCTCCACGCGCCGTCTCCGAGCCACGATCCGTCCGTGCGCCGCTTCCAGAGCCCTCTCGGTCAACGCGTCGTCTCCTGATCTCCGATCGGTCCACACGCCATCTCCTAAGCCCCGATCATTCCACGCGCCATCTCCGAGCCCCGATCGGTCCACGCGCCGTCTCATAAGCCCCGATCGGACCACGCGCCGTCTCCTCAGCCCCGATCGGTCCACGCGCCGTCTCCGAGCGCCGATTAGTTCACGCGCCGTCTCCTGAGCCCCGATCGCTCCACGCTCCGTCTTCCAGCCCCGATCGGTCCACGCGCCGTCTCCTGAGCCCGGATCGGTCCACGCGCCGTCGCCGAACCCCAATTGGTCCACGCGCCATCGCCTGTGGCCCAGTCGGTCCACGCGCCGTCTCCGAGCGCCGATCGGTTCACGCGCCGTCTCCTGAGCCCCGATTGGTTCACGCGCCGTATCCGAGCCCCAATCGGTCCACGCGCCGTTTCCTGAGCCCCGATCGGTCCACGCGCGGCCTCCTGAGCCCCGATCGGTCCACGCGCCGTCGCCGAGCCGCGATCGGTCCACACGCCGCCTCCTAAGCCCCGATCGGTCCACGCGCCGTCGCCGAACCCCAATTGGTCCACGCGAAACCGCCTGAGCCCCAGTCGGTCCACGCGCTGTCTCCGAGCCCCGATCGGTCCACGCGTCGTCTCCGAGCCCCGATCGGTCCACGCGCCGTCTTCGAGCCCCGGTCGGTTCACGCATGGTCTCCTAAGCCCCAATCGGTTAACGCGCCGTCTCCGAGCCCCGATCGGTCCACGCGCCGTCGCCGAACCCCAATTGGTCCACGCGCAACCGCCTGAGCCCCAGTCGGTCCACGCGCTGTCTCCGAGCCCCGATCGGTCCACGCGTAGTCTCCGAGCCCCGATCGGTCCACGCGCCGTCGCCGAGTCATGATCTGTCCACGCGCGGCCTCCTGAGACCCGATCGGTCCACGCGCCGTCTTCGAGCCCGGATCGGTCCACGCGCCATCTCCTGAGCTCCGATCGATCCACGCGTCGTTCCCTAAGCCGCGATCCATCCACGCGCTGTCTCCTAAGTCCCGATCGGTCCAGGCCCCGTCTCCGAGCGCCGATCGGTTCACGCGCCGTCTCCTGAGAACGATCCGTCCACGCGCCGTCTCCTGAGCCCCGATCGGTCGACGCGCCGTCTCGTGTGCCCCGATCGGTCCACGCGCCGTCTCCGAGCCCCGATCGGTCCACGCGTCGTTCCCTAAGCCCCGATCCATCCACGCGCAGTCTCCCGAGCCCCAATCGGTCCACGCGCCGTCACCTGAGCCCCGATCGGTCCACGCGCCGTCTTCGAGCCCCGATCGGTTCACGCATCGTCTCCTAAGCTCCGATCGGTTAACGCGCCGTCTCCGAGCGCCGAGCGGTCCACGCGCCGTCGCCGAACCCCAATTTGTCCACGCGCAACCGCCTTAGTCCCAGTCGGTCCACGCGCTGTCTCCGAGCCCCGATCGGTCCACGCGCCGTCTCCTAAGCCGCGATCCGTCCACGGGCCGTCTCCGAGCTGCTATCGGTAAACGCGCCGTCACCAAGCCCTGATATGTACACGCGTCGGCTCCGAGCCCCGATCGGTCCACGCGCCGTCGCCGAGCCTCGATCGGTCCACGCGCAGCCTCGTGAGCGCCGATCGGTTCACGCGCCGGCTCCGAGCCCGATCGGTCCACGCATCGTCTCCTAAGCCCCGATCGGTTAACGTGCCGTCTCCGAGCCCCGATTGGTCCACGCGCCGTCTTCTGAGCCCCGGTCGGTTCACGCGCCGTCTCCGAGCCCCGATCGGTCCACGCGCCGTCGCCGAGCCATGATCGCTCCCCGCGCGGCCTCCTGAACCCCGGTCGCGTCACGCGCCGTATCCACGCCCCAATCGATCCACGCGCCGTCTCCTGAGTCCCGATCGGTCCACGCGCCGTCTCCGGAGCCCCAATCGATCAACGTGAGTCTCCTAAGCCCCGACCGGTCCACGCGCCGTCTCCTGAGCCCCGATCGGTCCACGTATCGTCTCCTAAGCCCCGATCGGTCCACTCGTCGTCTTCTAAGTCCCGATCGGTCCACGCGCCGTCTCGGAGCCCCGATCGGTCCACGCGTCGTCTCCTAAACCCCGATCGGTCCACGCGCCGTCTCCTGTGCCCCGATCGGTCGACGCGTCCTCTCCTAAACCCCGATCGGTCCACGCGTCGTCTCCTAAGCCCCGATCGGTCCACGCGTCGTCTCCTAAGCCCCGATCCGTCGACGCGTCGTCTCCTGAGCCACGATCAATTGACGCGTCTTCTCCTGAGCCCGATCGCTCCACGCGCCGTCTCCTGAGCCCCGATCGGTCCACGCGCCGTCTCCGAGCTCCGATCGGTCCACGCGCCGTCTCCTAAGCCCCGATCGGTCCACACGCCTTTTCCTCATCCCCGATCGGTCCACGCGCCGTCGCGGAGCGCCGATTGGTTCACGCGCCGTCTCCTGAGCCCCGATCGCTCCACGCGTCGTCTCCTAAGCCCCGATCGGTCCAAGCGGCGTCTCCGAGCCCCAATCGGTCCACGCACCGTCTCCAGATCCCCATCGGTCCACGCGGCGTTTTCTGAGCACCGTTCGGTCCACGCGTCGTCTTCAAAGCCCCGATGCCTCCACGCGCCGTCTCCGAGCCACGATCGGTCCGTGCGTCGCTTCCAGAGCCCCGATCGGTGAACGCGTCTTCGCCTGATCTCCGATCGGTTCACGCGCCGTCTCATAAGCCCCGATCGGTCCACGCGCCGTCTCCTAAGCCCCGATCGGTCCACGCGCCTTCTCCTAAGCCCCGATCGGTCCACGTGCCGTCTCCGAGCGACGATCGGTTCACGCACCGTCTCCTGAGCCCTGATCATTCCACGCGCCGTTTCCGAGCCCCGATCGGTCCACGCGCCGTCTCCTGATCCCGGATCGGTCCACCCATCGTCCTCGAATCCCCGATCCGCACACGCGTCGTCTCCGAGCATCGACCGGTCCACGCGCCGTCTCCTGAGCCCCGATCATTCCACGCGCCGTCTCCTAAGCCGCGATCCGTCCACGGGCCGTCTCCGAGCTGCTATCGGTAAACGCGCCGTCACCAAGCCGTGATCCGTACACGCGTCGTCTCCGAGCCCCGATCGGTCCACGCGCCGTCGCCGAGCCTCGATCGGTCCACGCGCGGTCTCCTGAGCCCCGGTCGTTCCACGCGCCGTCGCCGAACCCCAATTCGTCCACGCGCAACCTCCTGAGGCCCAGTCGGTCCACGCGCCGTCTCCTGAGCCCCGATCGGTCCACGTATCGTCTCCTACGCCCCGATCGGTCCACGCGCCGTCTCCTAAGCCCCGATCGGTCCACGCGCCTTCTCCTAAGCCCCGATCGGTCCACGTGCCGTCTCCGAGCGACGATCGGTTCACGCACCGTCTCCTGAGCCCTGATCGTTCCACGCGCCGTTTCCGAGCCCCGATCGGTCCACGCGCCGTCTCCTGATCCCGGATCGGTCCACCCGTCGTCCTCGAATCCCCGATCCGCACACGCGTCGTCTCCGAGCATCGACCGGTCCACGCGCCGTCTCCTGAGCCCCGATCATTCCACGCGCCGTCTCCTAAGCCGCGATCCGTCCACGGGCCGTCTCCGAGCTGCTATCGGTAAACGCGCCGTCACCAAGCCGTGATCCGTACACGCGTCGTCTCCGAGCCCCGATCCGTCCACGCGCCGTCGCCGAGCCATGATCGGCCCACGCGAGGCTCCTGAGCCCCCCCCCCCCGCCGGTCGATCCCCGCGCCGTCACCTGAGCCCCGATCGGTCTACGCGTCGTTTCCTGAGCCGCGATCGATCCACGCGTCGTCTCCTGAGCCCCGATCGCTCCACGCGCCGATTTCTGAGCCCCGATCAATTGACGCGTCTTTTCCTGAGCCCCGATCGCTCCTCGCGCCGTCTCCTGAGCCGCGATCGGTCCACACGCCGCCTCCTAAGCCCCGATCGGTCCACGCGCCGTCGCCGAACCCCAATTGGTCCACGCGAAACCGCCTGAGCCCCAGTCGGTCCACGCGCTGTCTCCGAGCCCCGATCGGTCCACGCGTCGTCTCCGAGCCCCGATCGGTCCACGCGCCGTCTTCGAGCCCCGGTCGGTTCACGCATGGTCTCCTAAGCCCCAATCGGTTAACGCGCCGTCTCCGAGCCCCGATCGGTCCACGCGCCGTCGCCGAACCCCAATTGGTCCACGCGCAACCGCCTGAGCCCCAGTCGGTCCACGCGCTGTCTCCGAGCCCCGATCGGTCCACGCGTAGTCTCCGAGCCCCGATCGGTCCACGCGCCGTCGCCGAGTCATGATCTGTCCACGCGCGGCCTCCTGAGACCCGATCGGTCCACGCGCCGTCTTCGAGCCCCGATCGGTCCACGCATGGTCTCCTAAGCCCCAATCGGTTAACGCGCCGTCCCCGAGCCCCGATCGGTCCACGCGCCGTCTCCTGAGCCCCGATACGTCCACGCGCAGTCGCCGAGCCCTGATCGGTCCACGCGCTGTCTCCTGAGCCCCGATAGGTACACGCGTCGTCGCCTACACCCCGATCGGTCCACGCGTCGTCTCCTAAGCCCCCATTGGTCCACGTGCCGTCTCCCAGCCCCGATCGGTCCACGCGCCGTCTCCTAATCCCCAATCTGTCCACGATCCGTCTCCGGGCCCCGATCGGTGCACGCGCCGTCTCCTAAGCCCCGATCGGTCCACGCGCCGTCGCCGAACCCCAATTGGTCCACGCGAAACCGCCTGAGCCCCAGTCAGTCCACGCGCTGTCTCCGAGCCCCGATCGGTCCACGCGTAGTCTCCGAGCCCCGATCGGTCCACGCGCCGTCGCCGAGTCATGATCTGTCCACGCGCGGCCTCCTGAGACCCGATCGGTCCACGCGCCGTCTTCGAGCCCCGATCGGTCCACGCATGGTCTCCTAAGCCCCAATCGGTTAACGCGCCGTCCCCGAGCCCCGATCGGTCCACGCGCCGTCTCCTGAGCCCCGATACGTCCACGCGCAGTCGCCGAGCCCTGATCGGTCCACGCGCTGTCTCCTGAGCCCCGATAGGTACACGCGCCGTCGCCTACACCCCGATCGGTCCACGCGTCGTCTCCTAAGCCCCCATTGGTCCACGTGCCGTCTCCCAGCCCCGATCGGTCCACGCGCCGTCTCCTAATCCCCAATCTGTCCACGATCCGTCTCCGGGCCCCGATCGGTGCACGCGCCGTCTCCTAAGCCCCGATCGGTCCACGCGCCGTCGCCGAACCCCAATTGGTCCACGCGAAACCGCCTGAGCCCCAGTCAGTCCACGCGCTGTCTCCGAGCCCCGATCGGTCCACGCGTCGTCTCCGAGCCCCGATGGGTCCACGCGCCGTCTCCTGAGCCCCGATCGCTCCACGCACCGTTTTCTGAGCACCGTTTGGTCCACGCGTCGTCTTCAAAGCCCCGATGCCTCCACGCGCCGTCTCCGAGCCACGATCCGTCCGTGCGCCGCTTCCAGAGCCCTCTCGGTCAACGCGTCGTCTCCTGATCTCCGATCGGTCCACACGCCATCTCCTAAGCCCCGATCATTCCACGCGCCATCTCCGAGCCCCGATCGGTCCACGCGCCGTCTCATAAGCCCCGATCGGACCACGCGCCGTCTCCTCAGCCCCGATCGGTCCACGCGCCGTCTCCGAGCGCCGATTAGTTCACGCGCCGTCTCCTGAGCCCCGATCGCTCCACGCTCCGTCTTCCAGCCCCGATCGGTCCACGCGCCGTCTCCTGAGCCCGGATCGGTCCACGCGCCGTCGCCGAACCCCAATTGGTCCACGCGCCATCGCCTGTGGCCCAGTCGGTCCACGCGCCGTCTCCGAGCGCCGATCGGTTCACGCGCCGTCTCCTGAGCCCCGATTGGTTCACGCGCCGTATCCGAGCCCCAATCGGTCCACGCGCCGTTTCCTGAGCCCCGATCGGTCCACGCGCGGCCTCCTGAGCCCCGATCGGTCCACGCGCCGTCGCCGAGCCGCGATCGGTCCACACGCCGCCTCCTAAGCCCCGATCGGTCCACGCGCCGTCGCCGAACCCCAATTGGTCCACGCGAAACCGCCTGAGCCCCAGTCGGTCCACGCGCTGTCTCCGAGCCCCGATCGGTCCACGCGTCGTCTCCGAGCCCCGATCGGTCCACGCGCCGTCTTCGAGCCCCGGTCGGTTCACGCATGGTCTCCTAAGCCCCAATCGGTTAACGCGCCGTCTCCGAGCCCCGATCGGTCCACGCGCCGTCGCCGAACCCCAATTGGTCCACGCGCAACCGCCTGAGCCCCAGTCGGTCCACGCGCTGTCTCCGAGCCCCGATCGGTCCACGCGTAGTCTCCGAGCCCCGATCGGTCCACGCGCCGTCGCCGAGTCATGATCTGTCCACGCGCGGCCTCCTGAGACCCGATCGGTCCACGCGCCGTCTTCGAGCCCGGATCGGTCCACGCGCCATCTCCTGAGCTCCGATCGATCCACGCGTCGTTCCCTAAGCCGCGATCCATCCACGCGCTGTCTCCTAAGTCCCGATCGGTCCAGGCCCCGTCTCCGAGCGCCGATCGGTTCACGCGCCGTCTCCTGAGAACGATCCGTCCACGCGCCGTCTCCTGAGCCCCGATCGGTCGACGCGCCGTCTCGTGTGCCCCGATCGGTCCACGCGCCGTCTCCGAGCCCCGATCGGTCCACGCGTCGTTCCCTAAGCCCCGATCCATCCACGCGCAGTCTCCCGAGCCCCAATCGGTCCACGCGCCGTCACCTGAGCCCCGATCGGTCCACGCGCCGTCTTCGAGCCCCGATCGGTTCACGCATCGTCTCCTAAGCTCCGATCGGTTAACGCGCCGTCTCCGAGCGCCGAGCGGTCCACGCGCCGTCGCCGAACCCCAATTTGTCCACGCGCAACCGCCTTAGTCCCAGTCGGTCCACGCGCTGTCTCCGAGCCCCGATCGGTCCACGCGCCGTCTCCTAAGCCGCGATCCGTCCACGGGCCGTCTCCGAGCTGCTATCGGTAAACGCGCCGTCACCAAGCCCTGATATGTACACGCGTCGGCTCCGAGCCCCGATCGGTCCACGCGCCGTCGCCGAGCCTCGATCGGTCCACGCGCAGCCTCGTGAGCGCCGATCGGTTCACGCGCCGGCTCCGAGCCCGATCGGTCCACGCATCGTCTCCTAAGCCCCGATCGGTTAACGTGCCGTCTCCGAGCCCCGATTGGTCCACGCGCCGTCTTCTGAGCCCCGGTCGGTTCACGCGCCGTCTCCGAGCCCCGATCGGTCCACGCGCCGTCGCCGAGCCATGATCGCTCCCCGCGCGGCCTCCTGAACCCCGGTCGCGTCACGCGCCGTATCCACGCCCCAATCGATCCACGCGCCGTCTCCTGAGTCCCGATCGGTCCACGCGCCGTCTCCGGAGCCCCAATCGATCAACGTGAGTCTCCTAAGCCCCGACCGGTCCACGCGCCGTCTCCTGAGCCCCGATCGGTCCACGTATCGTCTCCTAAGCCCCGATCGGTCCACTCGTCGTCTTCTAAGTCCCGATCGGTCCACGCGCCGTCTCGGAGCCCCGATCGGTCCACGCGTCGTCTCCTAAACCCCGATCGGTCCACGCGCCGTCTCCTGTGCCCCGATCGGTCGACGCGTCCTCTCCTAAACCCCGATCGGTCCACGCGTCGTCTCCTAAGCCCCGATCGGTCCACGCGTCGTCTCCTAAGCCCCGATCCGTCGACGCGTCGTCTCCTGAGCCACGATCAATTGACGCGTCTTCTCCTGAGCCCGATCGCTCCACGCGCCGTCTCCTGAGCCCCGATCGGTCCACGCGCCGTCTCCGAGCTCCGATCGGTCCACGCGCCGTCTCCTAAGCCCCGATCGGTCCACACGCCTTTTCCTCATCCCCGATCGGTCCACGCGCCGTCGCGGAGCGCCGATTGGTTCACGCGCCGTCTCCTGAGCCCCGATCGCTCCACGCGTCGTCTCCTAAGCCCCGATCGGTCCAAGCGGCGTCTCCGAGCCCCAATCGGTCCACGCACCGTCTCCAGATCCCCATCGGTCCACGCGGCGTTTTCTGAGCACCGTTCGGTCCACGCGTCGTCTTCAAAGCCCCGATGCCTCCACGCGCCGTCTCCGAGCCACGATCGGTCCGTGCGTCGCTTCCAGAGCCCCGATCGGTGAACGCGTCTTCGCCTGATCTCCGATCGGTTCACGCGCCGTCTCATAAGCCCCGATCGGTCCACGCGCCGTCTCCTAAGCCCCGATCGGTCCACGCGCCTTCTCCTAAGCCCCGATCGGTCCACGTGCCGTCTCCGAGCGACGATCGGTTCACGCACCGTCTCCTGAGCCCTGATCATTCCACGCGCCGTTTCCGAGCCCCGATCGGTCCACGCGCCGTCTCCTGATCCCGGATCGGTCCACCCATCGTCCTCGAATCCCCGATCCGCACACGCGTCGTCTCCGAGCATCGACCGGTCCACGCGCCGTCTCCTGAGCCCCGATCATTCCACGCGCCGTCTCCTAAGCCGCGATCCGTCCACGGGCCGTCTCCGAGCTGCTATCGGTAAACGCGCCGTCACCAAGCCGTGATCCGTACACGCGTCGTCTCCGAGCCCCGATCGGTCCACGCGCCGTCGCCGAGCCTCGATCGGTCCACGCGCGGTCTCCTGAGCCCCGGTCGTTCCACGCGCCGTCGCCGAACCCCAATTCGTCCACGCGCAACCTCCTGAGGCCCAGTCGGTCCACGCGCCGTCTCCTGAGCCCCGATCGGTCCACGTATCGTCTCCTACGCCCCGATCGGTCCACGCGCCGTCTCCTAAGCCCCGATCGGTCCACGCGCCTTCTCCTAAGCCCCGATCGGTCCACGTGCCGTCTCCGAGCGACGATCGGTTCACGCACCGTCTCCTGAGCCCTGATCGTTCCACGCGCCGTTTCCGAGCCCCGATCGGTCCACGCGCCGTCTCCTGATCCCGGATCGGTCCACCCGTCGTCCTCGAATCCCCGATCCGCACACGCGTCGTCTCCGAGCATCGACCGGTCCACGCGCCGTCTCCTGAGCCCCGATCATTCCACGCGCCGTCTCCTAAGCCGCGATCCGTCCACGGGCCGTCTCCGAGCTGCTATCGGTAAACGCGCCGTCACCAAGCCGTGATCCGTACACGCGTCGTCTCCGAGCCCCGATCGGTCCACGCGCCGTCGCCGAGCCTCGATCGGTCCACGCGCGGTCTCCTGAGCCCCGGTCGTTCCACGCGCCGTCGCCGAACCCCAATTCGTCCACGCGCAACCTCCTGAGGCCCAGTCGGTCCACGCGCCGTCTCCTGAGCCCCGATCGGTCCACGTATCGTCTCCTACGCCCCGATCGGTCCACGCGCCGTCTCCTAAGCCCCGATCGGTCCACGCGCCTTCTCCTAAGCCCCGATCGGTCCACGTGCCGTCTCCGAGCGACGATCGGTTCACGCACCGTCTCCTGAGCCCTGATCGTTCCACGCGCCGTTTCCGAGCCCCGATCGGTCCACGCGCCGTCTCCTGATCCCGGATCGGTCCACCCGTCGTCCTCGAATCCCCGATCCGCACACGCGTCGTCTCCGAGCATCGACCGGTCCACGCGCCGTCTCCTGAGCCCCGATCATTCCACGCGCCGTCTCCTAAGCCGCGATCCGTCCACGGGCCGTCTCCGAGCTGCTATCGGTAAACGCGCCGTCACCAAGCCGTGATCCGTACACGCGTCGTCTCCGAGCCCCGATCCGTCCACGCGCCGTCGCCGAGCCATGATCGGCCCACGCGAGGCTCCTGAGCCCCCCCCCCGCCGGTCGATCCCCGCGCCGTCACCTGAGCCCCGATCGGTCTACGCGTCGTTTCCTGAGCCGCGATCGATCCACGCGTCGTCTCCTGAGCCCCGATCGCTCCACGCGCCGATTTCTGAGCCCCGATCAATTGACGCGTCTTTTCCTGAGCCCCGATCGCTCCTCGCGCCGTCTCCTGAGCCGCGCTCGGTCCATGCGTCGTCTTCTTAGCCCCGATGCCTCCACGCGCCGTCTCCGAACGCCGATCATTTCACGCGCTGTCTCCTGAGTCCCGATCCGTGCACGCGTCGTCTCCGAGCCCCGATGGGTCCACGCGCCGTCGCCGAGCCTCGATCGGTCCACGCGCGGCCTCCTAATCCCCGGTCGGTTCACGCGCCATCTCCGAGCTGCGATCGGTCCACGCGCCGTCTCCTGAGCCCCGATACGTCCACGCGCAGTCGCCGAGCCCCGATCGGTCCACGCGCGGTCTCCTGAGCCCCGATCTGTCCACGCGCCGTCTCCGAGCCCCGAACGGTCCACGCGCCGTCGCCGAACCCCAATTGGTCCACGCGCCATCGCCTGTGGCCCAGTCGGTCCACGCGCCGTCTCCGAGCGCCGATCGGTTCACGCGCCGTCTCCTGAGCCCCGATTGGTTCACGCGCCGTATCCGAGCCCCAATCGGTCCACGCGCCGTTTCCTGAGCCCCGATCGGTCCACGCGCGGCCTCCTGAGCCCCGATCGGTCCACGCGCCGTTGCCGAGCCGCGATCGGTCCACACGCCGCCTCCTAAGCCCCGATCGGTCCACGCGCCGTCGCCGAACCCCAATTGGTCCACGCGAAACCGCCTGAGCCCCAGTCGGTCCACGCGCTGTCTCCGAGCCCCGATCGGTCCACGCGTCGTCTCCGAGCCCCGATCGGTCCACGCGCCGTCTTCGAGCCCCGGTCGGTTCACGCATGGTCTCCTAAGCCCCAATCGGTTAACGCGCCGTCTCCGAGCCCCGATCGGTCCACGCGCCGTCGCCGAACCCCAATTGGTCCACGCGCAACCGCCTGAGCCCCAGTCGGTCCACGCGCTGTCTCCGAGCCCCGATCGGTCCACGCGTAGTCTCCGAGCCCCGATCGGTCCACGCGCCGTCGCCGAGTCATGATCTGTCCACGCGCGGCCTCCTGAGACCCGATCGGTCCACGCGCCGTCTTCGAGCCCCGATCGGTCCACGCGCCGTCTCCTGAGCTCCGATCGATCCACGCGTCGTTCCCTAAGCCCCGATCCATCCACGCGCTGTCTCCTAAGTCCCGATCGGTCCAGGCCCCGTCTCCGAGCGCCGATCGGTTCACGCGCCGTCTCCTGAGAACGATCCGTCCACGCGCCGTCTCCTGAGCCCCGATCGGTCGACGCGCCGTCTCGTGAGCCCCGATCGGTCCACGCGCCGTCTCCGAGTCCCGATCGGTCCACGCGTCGTTCCCTAAGCCCCGATCCATCCACGCGCAGTTTCCCGAGCCCCAATCGGTCCACGCGCCGTCACCTGAGCCCCGATCGGTCCACGCGCCGTCTTCGAGCCCCGATCGGTTCACGCATCGTCTCCTAAGCCCCGATCGGTTAACGCGCCGTCTCCGAGCGCCGAGCGGTCCACGCGCCGTCGCCGAACCCCAATTTGTCCACGCGCAACCGCCTTAGTCCCAGTCGGTCCACGCGCTGTCTCCGAGCCCCGATCGGTCCACGCGCCGTCTCCTAAGCCGCGATCGGTTAACGTGCCGTCTCCGAGCCCCGATCGGTCCACGCGCCGTCTTCTGAGCCCCGGTCGGTTCACGCGCCGTCTCCGAGCCCCGATCGGTCCACGCGCCGTCGCCGAGCCATGATCGCTCCCCGCGCGGCCTCCTGAACCCCGGTCGCGTCACGCGCCGTATCCACGCCCCAATCGATCCACGCGCCGTCTCCTGAGTCCCGATCGGTCCACGCGCCGTCACCCGAGCCCCGATCGTTCCACACGGCGTCTCCGAGCCCCGATCGGTCCACGCTTCGTCTCCTGAGCCCGGATCGTTCCACGCGTCGTCTCCTGATTCCCGATCCTTAAATGCGTCGTCTCCGAGCCTCGATCGGTCCACGCATCGTCTCCGAGCCCCGATCGGTCCACGCGCCGTCGCCGAGCCATGATCGGTCCACGTGCGGCCTCCTGAGCCCCGATCGGTCCACGCGCCGTCGCCGAGCCGCGATCGGTCCACGCGCCGTCTCCGAGCCCCGAACGGTTCACGCACCGTCTCCTGGTCCCAATCGGTCCACGCGGGGCCTCTGGAGCCCCGATCGATCCACGCGAGTCTCCTGAGCCCCAGTCGGTTCGCGCGCCGTCTCCTGAGCCCCGATTGTTCGACGCGTCGTCTCCTGAGCCCCGATCGATCCACTCGTCGTCTCCTGAGCCCCGATCGTACCACACGCCGTTTCCTGAGCCCCGATCGGTCCACGCGTCGTCTTCAAAGCCCCGATGCCTCCACGCGCCGTCTCCGAGCCACGATCGGTCCGTGCGCCGCTTCCACAACCCCGATCGGTCCACGCGTAATCTCCTGATCTCCGATCGGTCCACGCGCCGTCTCCTAAGCCCCGATCTGTCCACGCGCCGTCTCCGAGCGCCGATCGGTTGACGCGCCATCTCCTGAGCCCCGATCGTTCCACGCGCCGTCTCCGAGCCCCGATCGGTCCACGCGCCGTCTCCTAAGCCCCGTTCGGTCCAAGCGCCTTCTCCTAAACCCCGGTCGGTCCACGCGCCGTCTCCGAGCCCCGATCGGTCCACGCAACGTCTCCTAAGCCCCGATCGGCTAACGCGTCGACTCCGAGCCGCGATCGTTCCACGCGCCGTCCCCGATCCCCGATCGATCCACGCGCCGTCTCCGAGCGCCGATCGATTCACGCGCCGTCACCCGAGCCCCGATCGTTCCACACGGCGTCTCCGAGCCCCGATCGGTCCACGCTTCGTCTCCTGAGCCCGGATCGTTCCACGCGTCGTCTCCTGATTCCCGATTCTTAAACGCGTCGTCTCCGAGCCTCGATCGGTCCACACGCCGTGTCCGATCCCCGATCGGTCCGCGTACCGCATTCTGAGCCGCGGTCCGTCCACGCGCCGTCTCCGAGCACCGATCGGTCGACGCGCCGTCTCAGAGCGCCGATCATTTCACGCCCCGTCACCTGACCTCCGATCGTTCCACGCGCCGTCTCCGAACCCCGATCGGTCCACGCACCGTCTCCTGAGCCCCGATCGGTCCACGCGCCGTCTCCTAAGCCGCGATCCGTCCACGGGCCGTCTCCGAGCTGCTATCGGTAAACGCGTCGTCACCAAGCCCTGATCTGTACACGCGTCGTCTCCGAGCCCCGATCGGTCCACGCGCCGTCGCCGAGCCTCGATCGGTCCACGCGCAGCCTCCTGAGCGCCGATCGGTTCACGCGCCGGCTCCGAGCCCGATCGGTCCACGCATCGTCTCCTAAGCCCCGATCGGTTAACGTGCCGTCTCCGAGCCCCGATCGGTCCACGCGCCGTCTCCTGAGCCCCGGTCGGTTCACGCGCCGTCTCCGAGCCCCGATCGGTCCACGCGCCGTCGCCGAGCCATGATCGCTCCACGCGCGGCCTCCTGAACCCCGGTCGCGTCACGCGCCGTATCCACGCCCCAATCGATCCACGCGCCGTCTCCTGAGCCCCGATCGGTCCACTCGTCGTCTCCTAAGCCCCAATCGGTCCACGCGCCGTCTCCAAGCCCCGATCCGTCGCCGCGTCGTGTCCTGAGCCCCGATCAATTGACGCGTCTTCTCCTGAGTCCCGATCGCTCCTCGCGCCGTCTCCTGAACCCCGATCATTCCACGCGCCTTCTCCTAAACCACGATCGGTCCAGGCGCCGTCTCCGAGCTCCGGTTGCTTCACGCGCCGTATCCGAGGCCCAATCGGTCCACGCACCGTTTCCTGAGCCCCGATCGCTCCACGCGCCGTCTCCGAGCCCCGATCGGTCCATGCGCCGTCTCCTGAGCCCGGATCGGTCCACGCGTCGGCTCCTAAGTCCCGATCGGTCCACGCGTCGTCTCCTAAGCCCCGATCAATTGACGCGTCTTCTCCTGAGCCCCGATCGCTCCTCGCGCCGTCTCCTGAGCCCCGCTCGGTCCATGCGTCGTCTTCTTAGCCCCGATGCCACCACGCGCCGTATCCTAAGCCCCGATCTGCCCACGGGCCGTTTCCGAGCTCCGATCGGTCCACGCGCCGTCTCCAAGCCTCGATCCATACACGCGCCGTCTCCTGAGCCCCGATCGGTCCACGCGTCGTCTCCTAAGCCCCGATCGGTTAACGCGCCGTCTCCGAGCCCCGATGGGTCGACGCGTCGTCTCCTAATCCCCGGTCGGTCCACGCGCCGTCGCCGAACCCCAATTGGTCCACGCGCCACCTCCTGAGCCCCAGTCGGTCCACGCGCTGTCTCCGAGCACCGATCGGTCCACGCGTCGTCTCCTAATCCCCGATCGGTCCACGCGCCGTCTCCTAAGCCCCGATCGGTCCACACGCCTTTTCCTCATCCCCGATCGGTCCACGCGCCGTCTCGGAGCGCCGATTGGTTCACGCGCCGTCTCCTGAGCCCCGATCGCTCCACGCGTCGTCTCCTAAGCCCCGATCGGTCCAAGCGGCGTCTCCGAGCCCCAATCGGTCCACGCACCGTCTCCTGATCCCCATCGGTCCACGCGGCGTTTTCTGAGCACCGTTCGGGCCGTGCGCCGCTTCCAGAGCCCCGATCGGTGAACGCGTCTTCGCCTGATCTCCGATCGGTTCACGCGCCGTCTCATAAGCCCCGATCGGTCCACGCGCCGTCTCCTAAGCCCCGATCGGTCCACGCGCCTTCTCCTAAGCCCCGATCGGTCCACGTGCCGTCTCCGAGCGACGATCGGTTCACGCACCGTCTCCTGAGCCCTGATCGTTCCACGCGCCGTTTCCGAGCCCCGATCGGTCCACGCGCCGTCTCCTGATCCCGGATCGGTCCACCCGTCGTCCTCGAATCCCCGATCCGCACACGCGTCGTCTCCGAGCATCGACCGGTCCACGCGCCGTCTCCTGAGCCCCGATCATTCCACGCGCCGTCTCCTAAGCCGCGATCCGTCCACGGGCCGTCTCCGAGCTGCTATCGGTAAACGCGCCGTCACCAAGCCGTGATCCGTACACGCGTCGTCTCCGAGCCCCGATCGGTCCACGCGCCGTCGCCGAGCCTCGATCGGTCCACGCGCGGTCTCCTGAGCCCCGGTCGTTCCACGCGCCGTCGCCGAACCCCAATTCGTCCACGCGCAACCTCCTGAGGCCCAGTCGGTCCACGCGCCGTCTCCTGAGCCCCGATCGGTACACGTATCGTCTCCTACGCCCCGACCGGTCGACACGTCGTCTCCTGAGCCCCGGTCGGTTAACGCGCGGTCTCCAAGCCCCGATCGGTCCACGCGCCACCGCCTGAGCCCCAGTCGGTCAACGCGCTGTCTCCGAGCCCCGATCGGTCCACGCGTCGTCTCCGAGCACCGATTGGTCCACGCGCCGTCGCCGAGCCATGATCGGTCCACGCGCGGCCTCCTGAGCCCCGATCGGTCCACGCGCCGTCGCCGAGCCGCGATCGGTCCACGCGCGGCCTCCTGAACCCCGATCGGTCCACGCGCCGTCACCGAGCCGCGATCGGTCCACGCGCGACCACCTGAGCCCCGGTTGGTTCACGCGCCGTATCCGAGCCCCCATCGGTCCACGCGTCGTCTCCGAGCCCCGATCCGTCCACGCGCCGTCGCCGAGCCATGATCGGCCCACGCGAGGCTCCTGAGCCCCCCCCCCCGGTCGATCCCCGCGCCGTCACCTGAGCCCCGATCGGTCTACGCGTCGTTTCCTGAGCCGCGATCGATCCACGCGTCGTCTCCTGAGCCCCGATCGCTCCACGCGCCGATTTCTGAGCCCCGATCAATTGACGCGTCTTCTCCTGAGCCCCGATCGCTCCTCGCGCCGTCTCCTGAGCCTCGATCGGTCCACGCGCGGCCTCCTAAGCCCCGGTCGGTTCACGCGCCATCTCCGAGCCGCGATCGGTCCACGCGCCGTCTCCTGAGCCCCGATACGTCCACGCGCAGTCGCCGAGCCCCGATCGGTCCACGCGCGGTCTCCTGAGCCCCGATCTGTCCACGCGCCGTCTCCGAGCCCCGAACGGTCCACGCGCGGTCTCCGAGCGCCGATCGGTTCACGCGCCGTCACCTGAACCCCGATCGTTCCACGCGCCATCTCCGAGCCCCGATCGGTCTACGCGCCGTCTCCTAAGCCCCGATCGGTCCACGCGCCTTCTCCTCATCCCCGATCGGTCCACGCGCCGTCTCGGAGCGCCGATTGGTTCACGCGCCGTCTCCTGAGCCCCGATCGCTCCACGCGCAGTCGCCGAGCCTCGATCGGTTCACGCGAGGTCTCCTGAGCCCCGGTCGGTCCACGCGCCGTCGCCGCACCCTAATTGGTCCACGCGCAACCTCCTGAGCCCCAGTCGGTACACGCGCTGTCTCCGAGCCCCGATCGGTCCCCGCATAGTCTCCTAAGCCCCGCTCGGTTAACGCGTCGTCTCGGAGCCCCGATCGGTCCAGGCGCCGCTTCCTGAGCACCGACCGGTCCACGCGTCGTCTCCTGAGCCCCGATCGGTCGACGGGTCCCCTCCTATGCCCCGATCGGTCCACGCGCCTTCTCCTGAGCCCCGATCGGTCCACGCGCCGTCTCCGAGCGCCGATCATTTCACGTGACGTCTCCTGAGCCCTGATCGTTCCACGCACCGTCTTCGAGCCCCGAGCGTTCCACGCGCCGTCTCCTGAGCCCCAATCGATCCACGCGCAAGCCTCCTGAGCCTCGATCGGTCCATGCGCCGTCGCCGAGCCGCGATCGTTCTACGCGCCGTCTCCGAGCCCCGAGCGGTCCACGCGCCGTCTCCTGAGCCCCAATCGGTCCACGCGCTGTCTCCTAAGCCCCGATCGGTTAACGCACCGGCTCCGAGCCCCGATCGTCCCACGCACCGTCTCCGAGCCATGATCGGTCTACGCGCCGTCTCCTGAGCCCGGATCGGTCCACGCGTCGTCCCGGAATCCCTGATCCGTACACGCGCCGTCTCCGAGCCCCGATCGGTCCACGCGCCGTCTCCTGAACCCTGATACGTCCACACGCAGTCGCCGAGCCCCGACCGGTCCACGCGCGGCCTCCTGAGCCCCGGTCGGTTCACGCGCCGTCTCCGAGCCCCGATCGATCCACCCGTCGTCTTCTAAGCCCAGATGCCTCCTCGCGCCGTCTCCGAGCCACGATCGGTCCACGCGTCGTCTCCTAAGCCCCGATCGGTCCACGCGCCGTCTCCTGTGCCCCGATCGGTCGACGCGTCCTCTCCTAAACCCCGATCGGTCCACGCGTCGTCTCCTAAGCCCCGATCGGTCCACACGCCATCTCCGAGCCCCGATGGGTTCACGCGTCGCCTCCTGAGCCCCGGTCGGTCCACGCGCCGTCTCCTGAGCCCCGATCGGTCCACGCGTCGTCTCCTAAGCCCCGATCGGTCCACGCGTCGTCTCCTAAGCCCCGATCCGTCGACGCGTCGTCTCCTGAGCCACGATCAATTGACGCGTCTTCTCCTGAGCCCGATCGCTCCTCGCGCCGTCTCCTGAGCCCCGATCGGTCCACGCGTCGTGTCCGAGCTCCGATCGGTCCATACGCCGTCTCCGAGCCACGATCGTTCCAGGCATCGCTTCCTGAGCCACGATCGGTCCACGCGCCGTATCCTAAGCCCCGATCGGTCCATGGGCCGTCTCTGAGCGCCGATAAGTTCAAGCGCCGTCTCCTGAGCCCCGATCATTCCACGCGCCGTCTCCGAGCCCCGATCGATCCACGCGCCGTCTCCTGAGCCCCGATCGGTCCACGCGTCGTCTCCTAAGCCCCGATCGGTCCACGCGTCGTCTCCTACGCCCCGATCCGTCGACGCGTCGTCTCCTGAGCCACGATCAATTGACGCGTCTTCTCCTGAGCCCGATCGCTCCTCGCGCCGTCTCCTGAGCCCCGATCGGTCCACGCGTCGTGTCCGAGCTCCGATCGGTCCATACGCCGTCTCCGAGCCACGATCGGTCCAGGCATCGCTTCCTGAGCCACGATCGGTCCACGCGCCGTATCCTAAGCCCCGATCGGTCCATGGGCCGTCTCTGAGCGCCGATAAGTTCAAGCGCCGTCTCCTGAGCCCCGATCGTTCCACGCGGCGTCTCCGAGCCCCGATCGATCCACGCGCCGTCTCCTGAGCCCCGATCGGTCGACGCGTCGTCTTTTGAGCCTCGATCGATCCACCCGTCGTCTCCTGAGCCCCAACCGCTCCACACGCCGTTACCTGAGCCCCGATCGGTCCACGCATCGTCTCCGAGCACCGATCGGTCCACGCGCCGTTTTCTGAGCACCGTTCGGTCCACGCGTCGTCTTCAAAGCCCCAATGCCTCCACGCGCCGTCTCCAAGCCCCGATCGCCCCTCGCGCCGTCTCCTGAGCCCCGCTCGATCCATGCGTCGTCTTCTCAGCCCCGATGCCTCCACGCGCCGTCTTCGAGCCACGATCGGTCCAGGCGCCGCTTCTTGAGCCCCGATCGGTCCACGCGCCGTCTCGTAAGCCCCAATCGGTCTACGCGCCGTCTCAGAGCGCCGATCATTTCACGCGCCGTCTCGTGAGCCCCGATCATTCCACGCGCCGTCTCCGAGCCCCGAACCGTCCACGCGCCGTCTCCTGAGCCCGGATCGGTCCACGCGTCATCGCCGAATCCCCGATCCATACACGCGTCGTCTCCGAGCCTCGATCGGTCCACGCGCCGTCGCGGAGCCCCGATCGGTCCAGGCGTGGCCTCCTGAGCCTCTATCGGTCCACGCGCGGCCTCCTGAGCCCCGGTCGGTTCACGCGCCGTCTCCGAGCCCCGATCGATCCACGCGTCGTCTTCCAAGCCCAGATGCCTCCTCGCGCCGTCTCCGAGCCACGATCGGTCCAGGCGCTGCTTCCTAAGCCCCAATCGGTCCACGCATCGTCGCCTAAGCCCCGATCGGTCCACGCGCGGCTCCTGAGCCCCCATCGGTCCACGCGCCGTCGCCGAGCCGGGATCGGTCCACGCGCGGGCTCCTGAGTCCCGGTTGGTTCACGCACCGTATCCGGGCCCCAATCGGTCCACGCGTCGGCTCCTGAGCACCGATCGGTCCACGCGCCGTCTCCTGAGCCCCGATCGCTCCACGCACCGTTTTCTGAGCACCGTTTGGTCCACGCGTCGTCTTCAAAGCCCCGATGCCTCCACGCGCCGTCTCCGAGCCACGATCCGTCCGTGCGCCGTTTCCACAGCCCTCTCGGTCCACGCGTCGTCTCCTGATCTCCGATCGGTCCACACGCGATCTCCTAAGCCCCGATCATTCCACGCGCCGTCTCCGAGCCCCGATCGGTCCACGCGCCGTCTCGTAAGCCCCAATCGGTCTACGCGCCGTCTCAGAGCGCCGATCATTTCACGCGCCGTCTCGTGAGCCCCGATCATTCCACGCGCCGTCTCCGAGCGCCGATCGGTTCACGCGCCGTCTCCTGAGCCCCGATCGTTCCACGCGCCGTCTCCGAGCTCCGATCCGTCCACGCGCCGTCTCCTGAGCCCGGATCGTTCCACGCGTCATCGCCGAATCCCCGATCCGTACACGCGTCGTCTCCGAGCCTCGATCGGTCCACGCGCCGTCGCGGAGCCCCGATCGGTCCAGGCGTGGCCTTCTGAGCCTCGATCGGTCCACGCGCGGCCTCCTGAGCCCCGGTCGGTTCACGCGCCGTCTCCGAGCCCCGATCGATCCACGCGTCGTCTTCCAAGCCCAGATGCCTCCTCGCGCCGTCTCCGAGCCACGATCGGTCCAGGCGCTGCTTCCTGAGCCCCAATCGGTCCACGCATCGTCACCTAAGCCCCGATCGGTCCACGCGCCGTCTTCTAAGCCCCACCGGTCCAAGCGCCTTCTCTTAAGCCCTGATCGGTCCAGGCGCCGTCTCCGAGCGCGGATCGGTTCACGCGCCGTCACCTGAGCCCCGATCGTTCCACGCGCCGTCTCCGAGCCCCGATCGGTCCACGCGCCGTCTCCTGAGCCCGGATCGTTCCACGCGTCGTCCCCGAATCCTCGATCCGTACACGCGTCGTCTCCGAGCCTCGATCGGTCCATGCGCCGTCGCCGAGCCCCGATCGGTCCAGGCGTATCCTCCTGAGCCCCGGTCGGTCCGCGCGCCGTCTTCTGATCCCCGATCGGTCGACGCGTCGTTTCCTGAGCCCCGATCGATCCACGCGTCGTCTCCTGAGCCCCGATCGCTCCACGCGCCGATTTCTGAGCCCTGATCAATTGACGCGTCTTCTCCTGAGCCCCGATCGCTCCTCGCGCCGTCGCCTGAGCCCCGCTCGGTCCCTGCGTCGTCTTCTTAGCCCCGATGCCTCCACGCGCCGTATCCGAGCCACGATCGGTCTAGGCGTCGCTTCCTGAGCCCCGATCGGTCCAGGCGCCGTCTCCGAGCGCGGATCGGTTCACGCGCCGTCACCTGAGCCCCGATCGCTCCACGCACCGTTTTCTGAGCACCGTTTGGTCCAC
Organism: Netelia fuscicornis; assembly: GCA_946811545.1. NCBI lineage: Eukaryota > Metazoa > Arthropoda > Insecta > Hymenoptera > Ichneumonidae > Netelia > Netelia fuscicornis. The sequence continues at coordinate 24,400,951 of OX328012.1, read as the reverse complement.
GCGTCGTCTTCAAAGCCCCGATGCCTCCACGCGCCGCCTCCGGAGCCCCGATCGTTCCACGCGAATCTCCTGAGCTCCGGTCGGTCGACGCGCCGTCTCCTCAGCCCCAATCCGTCCACGTGTCGTCTCCTAAGCCCCGATTCGTCGACGCGTCGTCTCCTGAGCCCCGATCAATTGACGTGTGTTCTCCTGAGCCCCGATCGCTCCTCGCGCCGTCTCCTGAACCCCGCTCGGTCCATGCGTCGTCTTCTTAGCCCGGATGCCTCCACGCGCCGTCTCCGAGCCACGATCGGTCCAGGCGCCGCTTCCTGCGCCCCGATCGGTCCACGCGCCGTCTCCTAAGCCCCAATCGGTCCACGCGGCGTCTCCGAGCGCCGATCATTTCACGCGCCGTCTGCTGAGACCCGATCGTTCCACGCGCCGTCTCCGAGCCCCGATCGATCCACGCGCCGCCTCCTGAGCCCCGATCGGTCCACGCGCTGTCTCCTGAGCCCCGATAGGTACACGCCTACTCTCCTAAGCCCCGATCGGTCCACGCGTCGTCTCCGAGCTCTGATCGGTCCACACGCCGTTTCCTGAGCCCCGATCGGTCCATGCGTCGTCTTCTTAGCCCCGATGCCTCCACGCGTCGTCTCCGAGCCACGATCGGTCCAGGCGCCGCTTCCTGAGCCCCGATCGGTCCACGCGCCGTATCCTAAGCCCCGATCGGTCCCCGTGCCGTCTCTGAGCTCTGATAACTTCACGCGCCGTCTCCTGCGCCCCGATCGGTCCACGCGTCGTCTCCTAGGCCCCGCTCGGCTAACGCGTCGTTTCCGAGCCCCGATCGGTCCAGGCGCCGCTTCCTGAGCCCCGATCGGTCCACGGGCCGTATCCTAAGCCCCGATCGGTCCACGTGCCGTCTCTGAGCGCTGATAACTTCACGCGCCGTCTCCTGAGCCCCGATCGTTCCACGCGCCGTCTCCGAGCCCCGGTCGGTCCACGCGCCGTCTCCAAGCCCCGATCGGTTCACGCATCGTCTCCTAAGCCCCGATCGGTTAACGCGCCGTCTCCGAGCCGCGATCGGTCCACGCGCCGTCGCCGAACCCCAATTGGTCCACGCGCAACCGCCTGAGCCCCAGTCCGTCCACGCGTTGTGTCCGAGCTCCAATCGGTCCACGCGCCGTTTCCTGAGCCCCGAACGGTCCATACGTCGTCTTCTAAGCCCCGATGCCTCCACGCGCCGTCTCCGAGCCAGATCGGTTCAGGCGCCGCTTCCCGAGCTCCGATCAGTCCACGCGCCGTCTCCTAAGCCCCGATCGTTCCACACGCCGCCCCCTAAACCTCGATCGGTCCAGGCGTCGTCTCCTAAGCCCCGACCGGCTCACGCGCCGTCTCCTGTGCCCCGATCGATTCACGTGCCGTCTCCTAAGCCCCGATCGGTCCACCTGTCGTCTCTTAAGCCCCAATCGGTCCACGCACCATCTCCGAGCGCCGATCATTTCACGCGCTGTCTCCTGAGCCCCGATCGGTCCACGCGCCGTCTCCTAAGCCCTGAACGGCCCACGCGCCGTCTCCGAGCGCCGATCGGTTCACGCGCCGTCTCCTGAGCCCCGATCGTTCCACGCGCCGTCTCCGAGCCCCGATCGGTCCACGCGCCGTCTCCTGAGCCCGGATCGTTCCACGCGTCGTCCCCGAATCCTCGATCCGTACACGCGTCGTCTCCGAGCCTCGATCGGTCCATGCGCCGTCGCCGAGCCCCGATCGGTCCAGGCGTATCCTCCTGAGCCCCGGTCGGTCCGCGCGCCGTCTCCTGATCCCCGATCGGTCGACGCGTCGTTTCCTGAGCCCCGATCGATCCACGCGTCGTCTCCTGAGCCCCGATCGCTCCACGCGCCGATTTCTGAGCCCTGATCAATTGACGCGTCTTCTCCTGAGCCCCGATCGCTCCTCGCGCCGTCGCCTGAGCCCCGCTCGGTCCCTGCGTCGTCTTCTTAGCCCCGATGCCTCCACGCGCCGTATCCGAGCCACGATCGGTCTAGGCGTCGCTTCCTGAGCCCCGATCGGTCCACGCGCCGTCTCCTAAGCCCCAATCGGTCCACGCGCCGTCTCCTAAGCCCCGATCGGTCCACGCACCGTCTCCTAAGCCCTGAACGGCCCACGCGCCGTCTCCGAGCGCCGATCGGTTCACGCGCCGTCTCCTGAGCGCCGATCGTTCCACGCGCCGTCTCCGAGCTCCGATCGGCCCACGCGCCGTCTCCTAAGCCACGATCGGTCCAAGCGCCTTCTCCTAAGCCCCGATCGGTCCAGGCGCCGTCTCCGAGCGCGGATCGGTTCACGCGCCGTCACCTGAGCCCCGATCGCTCCACGCACCGTTTTCTGAGCACCGTTTGGTCCACACGTCGTCTTCAAAGCCCCGATGCCTCCACGCGCCGCCTCCGGAGCCCCGATCGTTCCACGCGAATCTCCTGAGCTCCGGTCGGTCGACGCGCCGTCTCCTCAGCCCCAATCCGTCCACGTGTCGTCTCCTAAGCCCCGATTCGTCGACGCGTCGTCTCCTGAGCCCCGATCAATTGACGTGTGTTCTCCTGAGCCCCGATCGCTCCTCGCGCCGTCTCCTGAACCCCGCTCGGTCCATGCGTCGTCTTCTTAGCCCGGATGCCTCCACGCGCCGTCTCCGAGCCACGATCGGTCCAGGCGCCGCTTCCTGCGCCCCGATCGGTCCACGCGCCGTCTCCTAAGCCCCAATCGGTCCACGCGGCGTCTCCGAGCGCCGATCATTTCACGCGCCGTCTGCTGAGACCCGATCGTTCCACGCGCCGTCTCCGAGCCCCGATCGATCCACGCGCCGCCTCCTGAGCCCCGATCGGTCCACGCGCTGTCTCCTGAGCCCCGATAGGTACACGCGTACTCTCCTAAGCCCCGATCGGTCCACGCGTCGTCTCCGAGCTCTGATCGGTCCACACGCCGTTTCCTGAGCCCCGATCGGTCCATGCGTCGTCTTCTTAGCCCCGATGCCTCCACGCGCCGTCTCCGAGCCAGATCGGTTCAGGCGCCGCTTCCCGAGCTCCGATCAGTCCACGCGCCGTCTCCTAAGCCCCGATCGTTCCACACGCCGCCCCCTAAACCTCGATCGGTCCAGGCGTCGTCTCCTAAGCCCCGACCGGCTCACGCGCCGTCTCCTGTGCCCCGATCGATTCACGTGCCGTCTCCTAAGCCCCGATCGGTCCACCCGTCGTCTCTTAAGCCCCAATCGGTCCACGCACCATCTCCGAGCGCCGATCATTTCACGCGCTGTCTCCTGAGCCCCGATCGGTCGACGCGGCGTCTCCTGAGCCCTGAACGGCCCACGCGCCGTCTCCGAGCGCCGATCGGTTCACGCGCCGTCTCCTGAGCCCCGATCGTTCTACGCGCCGTCTCCGAGCTCCGATCGGCCCACGCGCCGTCTCCTAAGCCCCGATCGGTCCAAGCGCCTTCTCCTAAGCCCCGATCGGTCCACGGGCCGTCTCCGAGCGGGGATCGGTTCACGCGAAGTCACCTGAGCCCCGATCGTTCCACGCGCCGTTTCCGAGCCCCGATCGGTCCACGCGTCGTCTCCTGAGCCCGGATCGTTCCACGCGTCGTCCCCGAATCCTCGATCCGTACACGCGTCGTTTCCGAGCCTCGATCGGTCCACGCGCCGTCGCCGAGCCCCGATCGGTCCAGGCGTATCCTCCTGAGCCCCGGTCGGTCCACGCGCCGTCTCCGAGCCCCGATCGGTCCACGCATCGTCTCCTAAGCCCCGATCGGTTAACGCGCCGTCGCCGAGCCATGATCGGCCCATGCGAGGCTCCTGAGCCCCGGTCGGTCGACGCGTCGTTTCCTGAGCCCCGATCGATCCACGCGTCGTCTCCTGAGCCCCGATCGCTCCACGAGCCGATTTCTGAGCCCCGATCAATTGACGCGTCTTCTCCTGAGCCCCGATCGCTCCTCGCGCCGTCACCTGAGCCCCGCTCGGTCCCTGCGTCGTCTCCTTAGCCCCGATGCCTCCACGCGCCGTATCCGAGCCACGATCGGTCTAGGCGTCACTTCCTGAGCCCCGATCGGTCCACGCGCCGTCTCCTAAGCCCCAATCGGTCCACGCGCCGTCTCCTAAGCCCCGATCGGTCCACGCGCCGTCTCCTAAGCCCTGAACGGCCCACGCGCCGTCTCCGAGCGCCGATCGGTTCACGCGCCGTCTCCTGAGCCCCGCTCGGTCCCTGCGTCGTCTTCTTAGCCCCGATGCCTCCACGCGCCGTATCCGAGCCACGATCGGTCTAGGCGTCGCTTCCTGAGCCCCGATCGGTCCACGCGCCGTCTCCTAAGCCCCAATCGGTCCACGCGCCGTCTCCTAAGCCCCGATCGGTCCACGCGCCGTCTCCTAAGCCCTGAACGGCCCACGCGCCGTCTCCGAGCCCCGATCGATCCACGCGCCGCTTCCTGAGCCCCGATCGGTCCACGGGCTGTATCCTAAGCCCCGATCGGTCCACCCGTCGTCTCTTAAGCCCCAATCGGTCCACGCGCCATCTCCGGGCGCTGATCATTTTTCGCGCCGTCTCCTAAGCCCCGATCGGTGCACGCGCCGTCTCCGAGCGCCGATCGGTTCACGCGCCGTCTCCTGAGCCCCGATCGTTCCACGCGCCGTCTCCGAGCCCCGGTCGGTCCACGCGCCGTCTCCGAGCCGCGATCGGTTCACGCATCGTCTCCTAAGCCCCGATCGGTTAACGCGCCGTCTCCGAGCCGCGATCGGTCCACGCGCCGTCGCCGAACCCCAATTGGTCCACGCGCAACCGCCTGAGCCCCAGTCCGTCCACGCGTTGTGTCCGAGCTCCAATCGGTCCACGCGCCGTTTCCTGAGCCCCGAACGGTCCATACGTCGTCTTCTAAGCCCCGATGCCTCCACGCGCCGTCTCCGAGCCAGATCGGTTCAGGCGCCGCTTCCCGAGCTCCGATCAGTCCACGCGCCGTCTCCTAAGCCCCGATCGTTCCACACGCCGCCCCCTAAACCTCGATCGGTCCAGGCGTCGTCTCCTAAGCCCCGACCGGCTCACGCGCCGTCTCCTGTGCCCCGATCGATTCACGTGCCGTCTCCTAAGCCCCGATCGGTCCACCCGTCGTCTCTTAAGCCCCAATCGGTCCACGCACCATCTCCGAGCGCCGATCATTTCACGCGCTGTCTCCTGAGCCCCGATCGGTCGACGCGTCGTCTCCTAAGCCCTGAACGGCCCACGCGCCGTCTCCTAAGCCCCGATCGGTCCAAGCGCCTTCTCCTAAGCCCCGATCGGTCCACGGGCCGTCTCCGAGCGGGGATCGGTTCACGCGAAGTCACCTGAGCCCCGACCGTTCCACGCGTCGTCCCCGAATCCTCGATCCGTACACGCGTTGTCTCCGAGCCTCGATCGGTCCACGCACCGTCGCCGAGCCCCGATCGGTCCAGGCGTATCCTCCTGAGCCCCGGTCGGTCCACGCGCCGTCTCCGAGCCCCGATCGGTCCACGCATCGTCTCCTAAGCCCCGATCGGTTAACGCGCCGACTCGGAGCCCCGATCGTTCCACGCGCCGTCGCCGAACCCCAATTGGTCCACGCGCAACCGCCTCAGCCCCGGTTGGTCCACGCGCTGTTTCCGAGCCCTGATCGGTCCACGCGTCGTATCCGAACCCCGATCGGTCCACGCGCCGTCGCCGAGCCATGATCGGTCCACGCGCGGCCTCCTGAGCCCCGGTTGCTTCACGCGCCGTATCCGAGCCCCCATCGGTCCACGCGTCGTCTCCGAGCCCCGATCGGTCCACGCGCCGTCGCCGAGCCATGATCGGCCCATGCGAGGCTCCTGAGCCCCGGTCGGTCCGCGCGCCGTCTCCTGATCCCCGATCGGTCGACGCGTCGTTTCCTGAGCCCTGATCGATCCACGCGTCGTCTCCTGAGCCCCGATCGGTCCACGTGCCGTCTCCTAAGCCCCGATCGGTCCACGCGCCTTCTCCTAAGCCCCGATCGGTTCACGTGCCGTCTCCGAGCCTCGACCGGTCCACGCGCCGTCTCCTGAGCCCCGATCGTTCCACGCGCCGTCTCCTAAGCCGCGATCCGTCCACGGGCCGTCTCCGAGCTGCTATCGGTAAACGCGCCGTCACCAAGCCCTGATCCGTACACGCGTCGTCTCCGAGCCCCGATCGGTCCACGCGCCGTCGCCGAGCCTCGATCAGTCCACGCGCGGCCTCCTGAGCCCCGATCGGTTCACGCGCTTACTCCGAGCCCGATCGGTCCACGCATCGTCTCCCAAGCCCCGATCGGTTAACGTGCCGTCTCCGAGCCCCGATCGGTCCACGTGCCGTCTCCTGAGCCCCGGTCGGTTCACGCGCCGTCTCCGAGCCCCGATCGATCCACGCGGCGTCTTGTAAACCCAGATGCCTCCTCGCATCGTCTCCTAAGCCGCGATCGGTTAACGCGCCGTCTCCGAGCCCCGATCGGTCCACGCGCCGTCTCCTGAGCCCTGATCGGTCCCCGTGCCGTCTCCGAGCCCCGATCGGTTCACGAGCCGTCTCCTGAACCCCGATACGTCCACGCGCAGTCGCCGAGCCCCGATCGGTCCACGCGCCGTCGCCGAGCCTCGATAGGTCCACGCGCGGCCTCCTGAGCCCCGGTCGGTTCACGCGCCGTCTCCGAGCCCCGATCGATCCACGCGTCGTCTTCTAAGCCCACATGCCTCCTCGCGCCGTCTCCGAGCCACGATCGGTCCAGGCGCCGCTTCCTGAGCCCCGATCGGTCCACGCGCCGTCACCCGAGCCCCGATCGTTCCACGCGCCGTCTCCGAGCCCCGATCGGTCCACGCGCTGTCTCCTGAGCCCGGATCGTTCCACGCGTCGTCCCCGAATCTCCGATCCGTACACGCGTCGTCTCCGAGCCTCGATCGATCCACGCGCCGTCGCCGAGCCCCGATCGGTCCAGGCGTATCCTCCTGAGCCCCGGTCGGTCCACGCGCCGTCTCCGAGCCCCGATCGGTCCACGCATAGTCTCCTAAGCCCCGATCGGTTAACGCGCCGACTCCGAGCCCCGATCGTTCCACGCGCCGTCTCCGAGCCCCGATGGGTCCACGCGCGGTGTCTTGAGCCCCGGTCGGTCCAGGCCCCGTCTCCGAGCGCCGATCGGTTCACGCGCCGTCTCCTGAGAACGATCCGTCCACGCGCCGTCTCCTGAGCCCCGATCGGTCGACGCGCCGTCTCGTGAGCCCCGATCGGTCCGCGCGCCGTCTCCGAGCCCCGATCGGTCCACGCGCCGTCTCCTCAGCCCCGATCGTTCCACGCGTCGTCCCCGAATCTCCGATCCGTACACGCGTCGTCTCCGAGCTTCGATCGGTCCACGCGCCGTCGCCGAGCCCCGATCGGTCCAGGCGTATCCTCCTGAGCCCCGGTCGGTCCACGCGCCGTCTCCGAGCCCCGATCGGTCCACGCATCGTCTCCTAAGCGCCGATCGGTTAACGCGCCGACTCTGAGCCCCGATCGTTCCACGCGCCGTCTCCGAGCCCCGATGGGTCCACGCACGGTGTCCTGAGCCCCGATCGGTCCACGCGTCGTCTTGTAAGCCCAGATGCCTTCTCGCGCCGTCTCCGGGCCACGATCGGTCCAGGCGCCGCTTCCTGAGCCACGATCGGTCCACGCGCCTTCTCCGAGCCCCGATCGGTCCACGCGCCGTCTCCTGAGCCCCGATCGGTCCACGCGTCGTCTCCTGGGCCCCGATCGGTCCACGCGCCGTCTCCTAAGCCCCAATCGGTCCACGCGCCGTCTCCTAAGCCCCGATCGGTCCACGCGCTGTCTCCGAGCGCCGATCGGTTCACGCGCCGTCTCCTGAGCCCCGATCGTTCCACGCGCCATCTCCGAGCCCCGATCGGTCCACGTGCCGTCTCCTAAGCCCCGATCGGTCCACGCGCCTTCTCCTAAGCCCCGATCGGTTCACGTGCCGTCTCCGAGCCTCGACCGGTCCACGCGCCGTCTCCTGAGCCCCGATCGTTCCACGCGCCGTCTCCTAAGCCGCGATCCGTCCACGGGCCGTCTCCGAGCTGCTATCGGTAAACGCGCCGTCACCAAGCCCTGATCCGTACACGCGTCGTCTCCGAGCCCCGATCGGTCCACGCGCCGTCGCCGAGCTTCGATCAGTCCACGCGCGGCCTCCTGAGCCCCGATCGGTTCACGCGCTTACTCCGAGCCCGATCGGTCCACGCATCGTCTCCCAAGCCCCGATCGGTTAACGTGCCGTCTCCGAGCCCCGATCGGTCCACGTGCCGTCTCCTGAGCCCCGGTCGGTTCACGCGCCGTCTCCGAGCCCCGATCGATCCACGCGGCGTCTTGTAAACCCAGATGCCTCCTCGCATCGTCTCCTAAGCCGCGATCGGTTAACGCGCCGTCTCCGAGCCCCGATCGGTCCACGCGCCGTCTCCTGAGCCCCGATCGGTCCACGCGCCGTCGCCGAACCCCAATTGGTCCACGCGAAACCGCCTGAGCCCCAGTCGGTCCACGCGCTGTCTCCGAGCCCCGATCGGTCCACGTGCCGTCTCCCAGCCCCGATCGGTCCACGCGCCGTCTCCTAATCCCCAATCTGTCCACGACCCGTCTCCGGGCCCCGATCGGTGCACGCGCCGTCTCCTAAGCCCCGATCGGCATACGCGCCGTCGCCGAACCCCCATTGGTCCACGCGAAACCGCCTGAGCCCCAGTCGGTCCACGCTCTGTCTCCGAGCCCCGATCGGTCCACGCGTCGTCTCCGAGCCCCGATCGGTCCACGCGCCGTCGCCGAGTCATGATCTCTCCACGCGCGGCCTCCTGAGACCCGATCGGTCCACGCGCCGTCGCCGAGCCGCGATCGGTCCACGCGCCGTCGCCGAGCCGCGATCGGGCCACGCGCGGCCTCCTGAGCCCCGATTGGTTCACGTGCCGTCTCCCAGCCCCGATCGGTCCACGCGCCCTCTTCCAAGCCCTAATCTGTCCACGACCCGTCTCCGGGCCCCGATCGGTGCACTCGCCGTCTCCTAAGCCCCGATCGGTCCACGCGCCGTCTCCGAGCGCCGATTGGTTCACGCGCCGTCTCCTGAGCCCTGATCCGTCCACGCGCGGCGTCGAGCCGCGATCGGTCCACGCGCGGCCTCCTGAGCCCCAATCGGGCCACGCGTCGTCTCCTAAGCCCCGATCGGTCCACGCGCCGTCTCCGGGCCCCGATCGGTCCACGCACCATCTCCCGCTCTCCAATCGGTCCACGCGCCGCCTCCGGAGCCCGGGCCGGTCCGCGCGCCGTCTCCTGAGCCCCGAACGGTCGACGCGTCGTCTCCTGAGCCCCGATCGATCGACGCGTCGTCTCCTGAGTCCCGATCGCTGCACGAGCGGTTTTCTGAGCACTGTTCGGTCCACGCGTCGTCATCAAAGCCCCGATGCCTCCACGCGCCGTCTCCGAGCCACGATCGGTCCGTGCGCCGCTTCCAGAGCCCGGATCGGTCCACGCGCCGTCGCCGAACCCCAATTGGTCCACGCGCAACCGCCTGAGCCCCGGTTGGTCCACGCGCTGTCTCCGAGCCCCGATCGGTCCACGCGTCGTATCCAGACCCCGATCGGTCCACGCGCGGCCTCCTGAGCCCCAATCGGTCCACGCGTCGTCTCCTAAGCCCCGATCGCTCCTCGCGCCGTCTCCTGAACCTCGCTCGGTCCATGCGTCGTCTTCTTAGCCCGGATGCCTCCACGCGCCGTCTCCGAGCCACGATCGGTCCAGGCGCCGTCTCCGGAGCCCCGATCGGTCCACGCGTCGTCTCCTAAGCCCCGATTCGTCCACCCGGCGTATCCGGGCGCCGATGATTTCACGCGCCGTCTCCTGAGACCCGATCGGTCCACGCGCCGTCGCCGAACCCCAATTGGTCAACGCGCAACCGCCTGAGCCCCAGTCGGTCCACGCACTGTGTCCGAGCCCCGATCGGTCCACGCGCCGTCTTCGAGCGCCGATCGGTCCACGCAACGTCTCCTAAGCCCCAATCGGTTAACGCGCCGTCTCCTGAGCCCCGATCGTTCTACGCACCGTCTCCGAGCCCCGCTCCGTCCACGTGCAGTCGCCGAGCCCCGATCGGTTCACGCGCGGTCTCCTGAGCCCCGGTCGGTCCACGCGCCGTGTCCTGAGCCCCGATCGGTCCACGCGTCGTCTCCTAAGCCCCGATCGGTCCACGCGTCGTCTCCTAAGCCCCGATCCGTCGACGCGTCGTCTCCTGAGCCACGATCAATTGACGCGTCTTCTCCTGAGCCCCATCGCTCCTCGCGCCGTCTCCTGAGCCCCGATCGGTCCACGCGTCGTGTCCGAGCTCCGATCGGTCCATACGCCGTTTCCTGAGCCCCGATCGGTCCATGCGTCGTCTTCTTAGCCCCGATGCCTCCACGCGCCGTCTCCGAGCCACGATCGGTCCAGGCGCCGCTTCCTGAGCCCCGATCGGTCCACGCGCCGTATCCTAAGCCCCGATCGGTCCACGGGCCGTTTCTGAGCGCCGATAAGTTCAAGCGCCGTCTCCTGAGCCCCGATCGTTCCACGCGGCGTCTCCGAGCCCCGATCGATCCACGCGCCGTCTCCTGAGTCCCGATCGGTCGACGCGTCGTCTTCTGAGCCTCGATCGCTCCTCGCGCCGTCTCCTGAACCCCGCTCGGCCCATGCGTCGTCTTCTTAGCCCGGATGCCTCCACCCGCTGTCTCCGAGCCACGATCGGTCCAGGCGCCGTCTCCGGAGCCCCGATCGGTCCACGCGTCGTCTCCTAAGCCCCGATTCGTCCACGCGACGTCTCCGGGCGCCGATGATTTCACGCGCCGTCTCCTGAGACCCGATCGTTCCACGCGCCGTCTCCGAGCCCCGATCGATCCATGCGCCGCCTCCTGAGCCCCGAACGGTCCACGCGCCGTCGCCGAACCCCAATTGGTCCACGCGCAACCGCCTGAGCCCCAGTCGGTCCACGCACTGTGTCCGAGCCCCGATCGGTCCACGCGCCGTCTTCGAGCGCCGATCGGTCCACGCAACGTCTCCTAAGCCCCAATCGGTTAACGCGCCGTCTCCTGAGCCCCGATCGTTATACGCACCGTCTCCGAGCCCCGATCCGTCCACGCGCAGTCGCCGAGCCCCGATCGGTTCACGCGCGGTCTCCTGAGCCCCAGTCGGTACACGCGCTGTCTCCGAGCCCCGATCGGTCCACGCGTCGTCTACTAAGCCCCGATCTTTCGACGCGTCGTCTCCTAAGCCCCGATCGGTTGACGCGTCGTCTCCTGAGCCCCAGTTGGTCCACGGGCTGTCTCCGAGCCCCGATCGATCCACGCACCGCCTCCTGACCTCCCATCGGTCGACGCGCCGACTCCTAAGCCCCGATCCGTCCACGCGCCGTCTCCTGAGCCCCGATCGTCCAACGTGCCGTCTCCGAGCACCGATCGGTCCACGCGTCGCCTCCTGAGCCCCGGTCGATCCACGCGCCATCTCCTGAGCCCCGATCGGTCCACGCGTCGTCTCCTAAGCCCCGATCGGTCCACGCGTCGTCTCCTAAGCCCCGATCCGTCGACGCGTCGTCTCCCGAGCCACGATCAATTGACGCGTCTTCTCCTGAGCCCGATCGCTCCTCGCGCCGTCTCCTGAACCCCGCTCGGTCCATGCGTCGTCTTCTTAGCCCGGATGCCTCCACGCGCCGTCTCCGAGCCACGATCGGTCCAGGCGCCGTCTCCGGAGCCTCGATCGGTCCACGCGTCGTCTCCTAAGCCCCGATTCGTCCACGCGGCGTCTCCGGGCGCCGATGATTTCACGCGCCGTCTCCTGAGACCCGATCGTTCCACGCGCCGTCTCCGAGCCCCGATCGATCCACGAGCCGCCTCCTGAGCCCCGATCGGTCCACGCGCCGTCGCCGAACCCCAATTGGTCCACGCGCAACCGCCTGAGCCCCAGTCGGTCCACGCACTGTGTCCGAGCCCCGATCGGTCCACGCGCCGTCTTCGAGCGCCGATCGGTCCACGCAACGTCTCCTAAGCCCCAATCGGTTAACGCGCCGTCTCCTGAGCCCCGATCGTTCTACGCACCGTCTCCGAGTCCCGATCCGTCCACGCGCAGTCGCCGAGCCCCGATCGGTTCACGCGCGGTCTCCTGAGCCCCAGTCGGTACACGCGCTGTCTCCGAGCCCCGATCGGTCCACGCGTCGTCTCCTAAGCCCCGATCGTTCGACGCGTCGTCTCCTAAGCCCCGATCGGTCGACACGTCATCTCCTGAGCCCCAGTTGGTCCACGGGCTATCTCCGAGCCCCGATCGATCCACGCACCGCCTCCTGAGCCACGATCGGTCCACGCGTTGTCTCCTAGGCCCCGATCGGTCCACGCGCCTTCTCCGAGCCCCGATCGGTTCACGCATCGTCTCCTAAGCCCCGATCGGTTAACGAACCGTCTCCGAGCCCCGAACGGTCCACGCGCGGTCGCCGAACCCCAATTGGTCCACGCGCAACCGCCTGAGCCCCAGTCGGTTCACGCGCTGTCGCCGAACCTCGATCGGTCCACGCATCGTCTCCGAGCCCCGATCGGTCCACGCGCCGTCGCCGAGCCATGATCGGTCCACGCGCCGCCTCCTGAGCCCCGATCGGTCCACGGGCCGTCGCCGAGCCGCGATCGGTCCACGCGCGGCCTCCTGAGCCCCGATTGGTTCACCCGCCGTATCCGAACCCCAATCGGTCCACGCGCCGTCTCCTGAGCCCCGATCGGTCCACGCGCCGTCTCCTGAGCCCCGATCGGTCCACGCGTCGTCTCCTAAGCCCCCATTGGTCCACGTGTCGTCTCCCAGCCCCGATCGGTCCACGCGCCGTCTCCTAATCCCCAATCTGTCCACGACCCGTCTCCGGGCCCCGATCGGTGCACGCGCCGTCTCCTAAGCCCCGATCGGTCCACGCGCCGTCGCCGAACCCCAATTGGTCCACGCGAAACCGCCTGAGCCCCAGTCGGTCCACGCGCTGTCTCCGAGCCCCGATCGGTCCACGCGTCGTCTCCGAGCCCCGATCGGTCCACGCGCCGTCGCCGAGTCATGATCTGTCCACGCGCGGCCTCCTGAGACCCGATCGGTCCACGCGCCGTCTTCGAGCCCCGATCGGTCCACGCATGATCTCCTAAGCCACAATCGGTTAACGCGTCGTCCCCGAGCCCCGATCGGTCCACGCGCCGTCTCCTGAGCCCCGGTACGTCCACGCGCAGTCGCCGAGCCCTGATCGGTCCACGCGCTGTCTCCTGAGCCCCGATAGGTAAACGCGTCGTCGCCTACACCCCGATCGGTCCACGCGTCGTCTCCTAAGCCCCGATCGGTCCACGCGGCGTCTCCGAGCCCCGATCGGTCCACGCACTGTCTCCGAATCCCCATGGGTGAACGCGGCGCCTCCGGAGCCCCGATCGATCCACGCGAGGCTCCTGAGCCCCGATCGGACCACGCATCGTCTCCTAAGCCCCAATCGGTTAACGCGCCGTCTCCGAGCCCCGATCGGTCCACGCGCTGTCGCCGAACCCCAATTGGTCCACGCGCAACCGCCTGAGCCCCAGTCGGTCCACGCACTGTCTCCGAGCCCCGGTCGGTCCACGCGTCGTCTCCGAGCCCCGATCGGTCCACGCGTCGTGTCCGAGCGCCGATCGGTCCATACGCCGTTTCCTGAGCCCCGAACGGTCCATGCGTCGTCTTCTTAGCCCCGATGCCTCCACGCGCCGTCTCCGAGCCCCGATCGTTCCACGCGGCGTCTCCGAGCCCCGATCGATCCACGCGCCATCTCCTGAGCCCCGATCGGTCGACGCGTCGTCTTCTGAGCCTCGATCGATCCACGCGTCGTCTCCTGAGCCCCAACCGCTCCACACGCCGTTACCTGAGCCCCGATCGGTCCACGCATCGTCTCCGAGCACCGATCGGTCCACGCGCCGTTTTCTGAGCACCGTTTGGTCCACGCGTCGTCTTCAAAGCCCCGATGCCTCCACGCGCCGTCTCCAAGCCCCGATCGCCCCTCGCGCCGTCTCCTGAGCCCCGCTCGATCCATGCGTCGTCTTCTTAGCCCCGATGCCTCCACGCGCCGTTTTCGAGCCACGATCGGTCCAGGCGCCGCTTCCTGAGCCCCGATCGGTCCACGCGCCGTCTCCTAAGCCCCTATCGGTCCACGCGCGGTCTCCGAGCGCCGATCGGTTCACGCGCCGTCTCCTGAGCCCCGATCGTTCCACGCGCCGTCTCCGAGCCCCGATCCGTCCACGCGCCGTCTCCTGAGCCCGGATCGGTCCACGCGCCGTCGCCGAGCCACGATCGGTCCACGCGCGGCCTCCTGAGCCCCGATCGGTCCACGCGCCGTCGACGAGCCGCGATCGGTCCACGCGTCGTTCCCTAAGCCCCGATCGATCCACGCGCAGTCTCCAGAGCCCCGATGCGTCCACGCGCAGTCGCCGAGCCCCGATCGGTCCACGCGGGGTCTCCTGAGCCCCGATCGGTCCACGCGCCGTCTCCTAAGCCCCGATCGATGCACGCGCCGACTCCGAGCGCCGCTCGGTTCACGCGCCGTCTCCTGTGCTCCGATCGTTCCACGCGCCCTCTCCGAGCCCCGATCGGTCCACGCGCCGTCTCCTGAGCCCCGATCGTTCCACACGCCGCCTCCTAAGCCCCGATCGGTCCAAGCGCCTTCTACTAAGCCCCGATCGGTCCACGCGCCGTCTCCGAGCGCCGATCGGTTCACGCGCCGTCACCTGAGCCCCGATCGTTCCACGCGCCGTCTCCGAGCCCCGTTCGGTCTACGCGCCGTCTCCTAAGCCCCGATCGGTCCACGCGCCTTCTCTTCATCCCCGATCGGACCACGCGCCGTCTCGGAGCGCCGATTGGTTCACGCGCCGTCTCCTGAGCCCCGATCGCTCCACGCGCAGTCGCCGAGCCTCGATCGGTTCACGCGCGGTCTCCTGAGCCCCGGTCGGTCCAAGCGCCTTCTACTAAGCCCCGATCGGTCCACGCGCCGTCTCGGAGCGCCGATTGGTTCACGCGCCGTCTCCTGAGCCCCGATCGCTCCACGCGCAGTCGCCGAGCCTCGATCGGTTCACGCGCGGTCTCCTGAGCCCCGGTCGGTCCACGCGCCGTCGCCGAACCCCAATTGGTCCACGCGCAACCTCCTGAGCCCAAGTCGGTCCACGCGCTGTCTCCGAGCCCCGATCGGTCCACGTGCCGTCTCCCAGCCCCGATCGGTCCACGCGCCGTCTCCTAATCCCCAATCGGTCCACGACCCGTCTCCGGGCCCCGATCGGTGCACGCGCCGTCTCCTAAGCTCCGATCGGGCCACGCGCCGTCGCCGAACACCAATTGGTCCACGCGAAACCGCCTGAGCCCCGATCGGTCCACGCGTCGTCTCCGAGCCCCGATCGGTCCACGCGCCGTCGCCGAGCCGCGATCGGTCCACGCGCGGCCTCCTGAGCCCCGATTGGTTCACGCGCCGTATCCGAGCACCAATCGGTCCACGCGCTGTCTCCGAGCCCTGATCGGTCCACGCGTCGTCTCCGAGCCCCGATCGGTCTACGCGCCGTCGCCAAGCCATGATCGGTCCACGCGCGGCCTCCTGAGCCCCGATCGGTCCACGCGCCGTCGCCGAGCCGCGATCGGCTCTCGCGCGGCCTCCTGAGCCCCGGTCGGTCCACGCGCCGCCTACGGAGCCCCGATCGATCCACGCGAATCTCCTGAGCTCCGGTCGGTCGACGCGCCGTCTCCTGAGCCCCGATCGGTCCACGCGCCGTCTCCTAAGCCCCAATCAGTCCACACGGCGTCTCCGAGCGCCGATCATTTAACGCGCCGTCTCCTGAGACCCGATCGTTCCACGCGCCGTCTCCGAGCCCCGATCGGTCCGCGTGCCGCATTCTAAGCCACGGTCCATCCACGCGCCGTCTCCGAGCCCCGCTCCATCCACGCGTCGTCTCCTAAGCCCCGATCGGTCCACGCGCCGTCTCCTAAGCCCCGATTGATCCACGCGCCGTCTCCCAGCCCCGATCGATCCACGCGCCGTCTCCTAAGCCCCAATCGGTCCACGCGTCGGCTCCTAAGCCCTGATCCATCGACGCGTCGTCTCCTGAGCCCCGATCGATCCACGCGCCGCCTCCTGAGCCCCGATCGCTCCACGCACCGTTTCCTGATCCCCGATCGGTCCACACGCCGTCTCCGAGCCCCGATCGGTCCGCGTGCCGCATTCTAAGCCACGGTCCATCCACGCGCCGTCTCCGAGCCCCGCTCGATTCACGCGTCGTCTCCTAAGCCCCGATCGGTCCATGCGCCGTCTCCTAAGCCCCTCTTGGTCCACGTGCCGTCTCCCAGCCCCGATCGGTCCACGCGCCGTCTCCTAAGCCCCAATCTGTCCACGACCCGTCTCCGAGCCCCGATCGGTGCACTCGCCGTCTCCTAAGCCCCGATCGGTCCACGCGCCGTCTCCGAGCCCCGATCGGTGCACGCGCCGTCTCCTAAGCCCCGATCGGTCCACGCGTCGTCTCCTGAGCCCCGATCGCGCCACACGCCGTTTCCTGAGCCCCGATCGGTCCACGCGTCGTCTTCAACGCCCCAATATCTCCACGGGCCGTCTCCGAGCCACGATCGGTCCGTGCGCCGCTTCGACAACCCCGATCGGTCCACACGTCATCTCCTGATCTCCGATCGGTCCACGCGCCGTCTCCTATGCCCCGATCGGTCCATGCGCCGTCTCCGAGCGCCGATCGGTTGACGCGCCGTCTCCTGAGCCCCGATCGTTCCACGCGCCGTCTCCTGAGCCCCAATCGGTCCACACGCTGTGTCGTGAGCCCCGATAGGTACACGCGTCGTCTCCTACGCCCGATCGGTCCACGCGTCGTCTCCTGATCCCAATCGGTCCACGCGGCGCCTCCGGAGCCCCGATCGATCTACGCGAGTCTCCTGAGACCCGATCGTTCCACGCGCCGTCTCCGAGCCCCGATCGGCCCGCGTGCCGCATTCTAAGCCACGGTCCATCCACGCGCCGTCTCCGAGCCCCGCTCCATCCACGCGTCGTCTCCTAAGCCCCGATCGGTCCACGCGCCGTCTCCTAAGCCCCGATTGATCCACGCGCCGTCTCCCAGCCCCGATCGATCCACGCGCCGTCTCCTAAGCCCCAATCGGTCCACGCGTCGGCTCCTAAGCCCCGATCCATCGACGCGTCGTCTCCTGAGCCCCGATCGATCCACGCGCCGTCTCCTGAGCCCCGATCGCTCCACGCACCGTTTCCTGATCCCCGATCGGTCCACACGCCGTCTCCGAGCGCCGATCGGTCCGCGTGCCGCATTCTAAGCCACGGTCCATCCACGCACCGTCTCCGAGCCCCGCTCGATTCACGCGTCGTCTCCTAAGCCCCGATCGGTCCGTGCGCCGCTTCCAGAGGCCTATCGGTCCACGCGTCTTCTCCTGATCTCCGATCGGTCCACGCACCGTCTCCTAAGCCCCGATCATTCCACGCGCCGTCTCCGAGCCCCGATCGGTCCACGCGCCGTCTCCTAAGCCCCGATCGGTCAACGCGCCTTCTCCTCAGCCCCGATTGGTCCACGCGCCGTCTCCGAGCGCCGATCGGTTCACGCGCCGTCTCCTGAGCCCCGATCGCTCCACGCGCCGTCTCCGAGCACCGATCGGTCCACGCGCCGTCTCCTGAGCCCGGATCGGTCCACGCGCCGTCGCCGAACCCCAATTGGTCCACGCGCAACCGTCTGAGCCCCGGTTGGTCCACGCGCTGTCTCCGAGCCCCGATCGGTCCACGCGTCGTATCCGAACCCCGATCGGTCCACGCGCCGTCGCCGAGCCATGATCGGTCCACGCGCGGCCTCCTGAGCCCCGGTTGGTTCACGCGCCGTATCCGAGCCCCCATCGGTCCACGCGTCGTCTCCGAGCCCCGATCGGTCTACGCGCCGTCGTCGAGCCATGATCGGCCCACGCGAGGCTCCTGATCCCCGGTCGGTCCGCGAGCCGTCTCCTGAGCCCCGATCGGTCGACGCGTCGTTTCCTGAACCCCGATCAGTCCACGCGCCGTCTCCTAAGCCCGGATCGTTCCACGCGCCGTCCTCGAGCCCCGATCGGTCCACGCGCCGTCTCCTGAGCCCGGATCGGTCCACGCGTCGGCTCCTAAGCCCCGATTGGTCCACGCGTCGTCTCCTAAGCCCCGATCCGTCGACATGTCGTCTCCTGAGCCCCGATCGATCCACGCGTCTTCTCCTGAGCCCCGGCCGCTCCACGCGTCGTCTTCCAGCTCCGATCGGTCCATGCGCCGTTTCCGAGCCCCGATCGGTCCATGCGTCGTCTTCTAAGCGCCGATGCCTCCACGCGCCGTCTCCGAGCTCCGATCGGTCCACGCGCCGTCTCGAAGCCTCGATCCGTACACGCGTCGTCTCCGAGCCCCGATCGGTCCACGCGCCATCGCCGAACCCCGATCGGTCCACGCGCCGTCTCCTGAGCTCCGAACGGTCCACACCCCTTGTCCTGAGCCCCGATCGGCCGACCCGTCGTCTCCTAAGCCCCGACCGGTTCACGTGCCGTCTCCTGTGCACCGATCGAATCTCGTGCCGTCTCCTAAGCCCCGATCGGTCCACACGTCGTCTCCTAAGCCCCAATCGGTCCACGCGTCGTCTCCTATGCCCCGATCCGTCGCCGCGTCGTCTCCTGAGCCCCGATCAATTGACGCGTCTTCTCCAGAGCCCCGATCGCTCCTCGCGCCGTCTCGTGAGCCCCGCTCGGTCCATGCGTCGTCTTCTTAGCCCCGATGCCTCCACGCGTCGTCTCCTAAGCCCCGATCTGTCCACGCGCCGTCTCCGGGCCCCGATCGGTCCACGCTAGGCTCCTGAGCCCCGGCCGGTCCGCGCGCCGTCTCCTGAGCCCCGAACGGTCGACGCGTCGTCTCCTGAGCCCCGATCGGTCCACGCGCCGTCTCCTGAGCCCCGATTGCTCCACGCGCCGTTTTCTGAGCACCGTTCGGTCCATGCGTCGTCTTCTAAGCCCCGATGCATCCACGCGCCGTCTCCGAGCTACGATCGGTGCAGGCGCCGCTTCCTGAGCACCGATCGGTCCACGCGCTGTCTCCTGAGCCCCGATACATCCACGCGCAGTCGCCGAGCCCCGATCGGTCCACGCGCCGTCTCCTGAGCCCCGATCATTCCACGCGCCGTATCCGAGCCCCAATCGGTCCACGCGCCGTCTCCTGAGCCCCGATCGTTCCACGCGCCGTCTCCGAGCCCCGATCGTTCCACGCGGCGCCTCCGGAGCCCCCATCGATCCACGCGAGTCTCCTGAGCCCCAGTCGGTCCGCGCGCCGTCTCCTGAGCCCCGATTGTTCGACGCGTCGTCTCCTGAGCCCCGATCGATCCACGCGTCGTCTCCTGAGCCCCGATCGCGCCACACGCCATTTCCTGAGCCCCGATCGGTAAACGCGCCGTCACCAAGCCCCGATCCGTACACGCGTCGTCTCCGAGCCCCGATGGGTCCACGCGCCGTCGCCGAGCCTCGATCGGTCCACGCGCAGCCTCCTAAGCCCCGGTCGGTTCACGCGCGATCTCCGAGCCGCGATCGGTCCACGCGCCGTCTCCTGAGCCCCGATACGTCCACGCGCAGTCGCCGAGCCCCGATCGGTCCACGCGCGGTCTCCTGAGCCCCAATCGGTCCACTCGCTGTCTCCTGATCCCCGATAGGTACACGCGTCGTCTCCTACGCCCCGATCGGTCCACGCGCCGCCTTCGTGCCCCGATCGGTCCACGCACCGCCTCCTGATCCCCATCGGTCCACACGCCGTCTCCTGAGCCACGATCGATCCACATGCCGTCTCCGAGCCCCGATCGGTCCGCGTGCCGCATTCTAAGCCACGGTCCATCCACGCGCCGTCTCCGAGCCCCGATCGTACCACGCGTCGTCTCCTAAGCCCTGATCGGTCCTCGTGCCTTCTGCGAGTCCCGAAGGGTCCACGCGCAGCCTCCTGAGCTCCGATCGGTCGACGCGTCGTCTCCTGAGCCCCGATCGATCCACGGGTCTTCCCCTGAGCCCCGACCGCTCCACGCGCCGTCTCCTGAGCCCGGATCGGTCCACGCGTCGTCTCCGAGCCCCGATCGGTCCACGCGCCGTCCCCGAGCCCCGATCGGTCCATGCGCTGTTTCCTGAGCCCCGATACGTCCACGCGCATTCGCCGAGCCCTGATCGGTCCACGCGCGGCCTCCTGACCCCCGATCATTCCACGCGCCGTCTCCGAGCCCCGATCCGTCCACGCGCCGTCTCCTAAGCCCCGTTCGCTCCAAGCGCCTTCTCCTAAAGCCCGGTCGGTCCACGCGCCGTCTCCGAGCCCCGATCGGTCCACGCATCGTCTCCTAAGCCCCGATCGGCTAACGCGTCGACTCCGAGCCGCGATCGTTCCACGCGCCGTCCCCGATCCCCGATCGATCCACGCGCCGTCTCCGACCGCCGATCGGTCCACGCGTCGTTCCCTAAGCCCCGATCGATCCACGCGCAGTCTCCAGAGCCCCGATGCGTCCACGCGCAGTCGCCGAGCCCCGATCGGTCCACGCGGGGTCTCCTGAGCCCCGATCGGTCCACGCGCCGTCTCCTAAGCCCCGATCGATCCACGCGCCGACTCCGAGCGCCGCTCGGTTCACGCGCCGTCTCCTGTGCTCCGATCGTTCCACGCGCCCTCTCCGAGCCCCGATCGGTCCACGCGCCGTCTCCTGAGCCCCGATCGTTCCACACGCCGCCTCCTAAGCCCCGATCGGTCCAGGCGTCGTCTCCTAAGCCCCGACCGGTCCACGCGCCTTCTCCTCATCCCCGATTGGTCCACGCGTCGTCTCGGAGCCCCGATCGGTCCAGACGCCGCTTCCTGAGCACCGACCGGTCCACGCGTCGTCTCCTGAGGCCCGATCGGTCCATCCGTCGTCTTCTTAGTCCCGATGCCTCCACGCGCCGTCTCCGAGCCACGATCGGTCCAGGCACCGCTTCCTGAGCCCCGATCGGTCCACGCGCCGTATCCTAAGCCCCGATCGGTCCACGGGCCGTCTCTGACCGCCGATAAGTTCAAGCGCCGTCTCCGGAGCCCCGATCGTTCCACGCGGCGTCTCCGAGCGCCGATCATTCCACGCCCCGTCTCGGAGCGCCGATTGGTTCACGCGCCGTCTCCTGAGCCCCGATCGCTCCACGCGCAGTCGCCGAGCCTCGATCGGTTCACGCGCGGTCTCCTGAGCCCCGGTCGGTCCACGCGCCGTCGCCGAACCCCAATGGGTCCACGCGCAACCTCCTGAGCCCAAGTCGGTACACGCGCTGTCTCCGAGCCCCGATCGGTCCCCGCATAGTCTCCTAAGCCCCGCTCGGTTAACGCGTCGTCTCGGAGCCCACATCGGTCCAGGCGCCGCTTCCTGAGCACCGACCGGTCCACGCGTCGTCTCCTGAGCCCCGATCGGTCGACGGGTCCCCTCCTAAGCCCCGATCGGTCCACGCGCCTTCTCCTGTGCCCCGATCGGTCCACGCGCCGTCTCCGCGCGCCGATCTTTTCACGTGACGTCTCCTGAGCCCTGATCGTTCCACGCGCCGTCTTCGAGCCCCGAGCGGTCCACGCGCCGTCTCCTGAGCCCCAATCGATCCACGCGCAGCCTCCTGAGCCCCGATCGGTCCACGCGCCGTCGCCGAGCCGCGATCGTTCTACGCGCCGCTCCGGGCCCGGATCGGTCCACGCGCCGTCGCCGAGCTATGATCGGTCCATGCGCGGCCTCCTGAGCCCCGATCGGTCCACGCGCCGTCGCCGAGCCGCGATCGGTCCACGCGCGGCCTCCTGAGGCCCGATTGGTTCACGCGCCGTATCCGAGCCCCAATCGGTCCACGCGCCGTCTCCTGAGCCCCGATCGGACCACGCGCGGCCTCCTGAGCCCCGATCGGTCCACGCGCCGTCGCTGAGCCGCGATCGGTCCACGCGCGGCCTCCTAAGCTCCGATCGGTCCACGCGCCGTCGCCGAACCCCAATTGGTCCACACGAAACCGCCTGAGCCCCAGTCGGTCCACGCGCTGTCACCGAGCCCCGATCGGTCCACGTGTGGTCTCCGAGCCACTATCGGTCCACGCGCCGTCGCCGAGCTACGATCGGTCCACGCGCGGCCTCCTGAGCCCCGATCGGTCCACGCGCCGTCGCCGAGCCACGATCGGTCCACGCGCGGCCTCCTGAGCCCCGATCGGTCCACACGCCGTCTCCGAGCCGCGATCGGTCCACGCGTCGTCTCCTGAGCCCCGATCGGTCGACGGGTCCCCTCCTAAGCCCCGATCGGTCCACGCGCCTTCTCCTGTGCCCCGATCGGTCCACGCGCCGTCTCCGCGCGCCGATCTTTTCACGTGACGTCTCCTGAGCCCTGATCGTTCCACGCGCCGTCTTCGAGCCCCGAGCGGTCCACGCGCCGTCTCCTGAGCCCCAATCGATCCACGCGCAGCCTCCTGAGCCCCGATCGGTCCACGCGCCGTCGCCGAGCCGCGATCGTTCTACGCGCCGCTCCGGGCCCGGATCGGTCCACGCGCCGTCGCCGAGCTATGATCGGTCCATGCGCGGCCTCCTGAGCCCCGATCGGTCCACGCGCCGTCGCCGAGCCGCGATCGGTCCACGCGCGGCCTCCTGAGGCCCGATTGGTTCACGCGCCGTATCCGAGCCCCAATCGGTCCACGCGCCGTCTCCTGAGCCCCGATCGGACCACGCGCGGCCTCCTGAGCCCCGATCGGTCCACGCGCCGTCGCTGAGCCGCGATCGGTCCACGCGCGGCCTCCTAAGCTCCGATCGGTCCACGCGCCGTCGCCGAACCCCAATTGGTCCACACGAAACCGCCTGAGCCCCAGTCGGTCCACGCGCTGTCACCGAGCCCCGATCGGTCCACGTGTGGTCTCCGAGCCACTATCGGTCCACGCGCCGTCGCCGAGCTACGATCGGTCCACGCGCGGCCTCCTGAGCCCCGATCGGTCCACGCGCCGTCGCCGAGCCACGATCGGTCCACGCGCGGCCTCCTGAGCCCCGATCGGTCCACACGCCGTCTCCGAGCCGCGATCGGTCCACGCATCGTCTCCTAAGCCCCGATCGGTTAACGTGCTGTCTCCGAGCCCCGATCGGTCCACGCGCCGTCTCCTGAGCACCGATGGGTCCACTCGCCGTCTCCTGAGCCCGGATCGTTCCACGCGTCGTCTCCTGATCCCCGATCCGTAAACGCGTCGTCTCCGAGCCTCGATCGGTCCGCACGCCGTGTCCGATCCCCGATCGGTCCGCGTACCGCATTCTGAGCCGCGGTCCGTCCACGCGCCGTCTCCGAGCACCGATCGGTCCACGCGCCGTCTCAGAGCGCCGATCATTTCACGCCCCGTCTCCTGAGCTCCGATCGTTCCACGCGCCGTCTCCGAGCCCCGATCGGTCCACGCGCCGTCTCCTGAGCCCCAATCGGTCCACACGCTGTCTCGTGAGCCCCGATAGGTACACGCGTCGTGTCCTACGCCCCGATCGGTCCACGCGTCGTCTCCTAAGCCCCGATCGGTCCACGCGCCGTCTCCTGAGCCCCGGCCGGTTCGTGCGCCGTCTCCGAGCCCCGTTCGATCTACGCGTCGTCTTGTAAGCCCAGATGCCTTCTCGCGCCGTCTCCGGGCCACGATCGGTCCAGGCGCCGCTTCCTGAGCCACGATCGGTCCACGCGTTGTCTCCTAGACCCCGATCGGTGCACGCGTTGTCTCCGAGCCCCGATCGGTCCACGCGCCGTCGCCGAGCCATGATCGGCCCACGCGAGGCTCCTGAGCCCCAGTCGGTCCGCGAGCCGTCTCCTGAGCCCCGATCGGTCGACGCGTCGTTTCCTGAACCCCGATCAGTCCACGCGCCGTCTCCTAAGCCCGGATCGTTCCACGCGCCGTCCTCGAGCCCCGATCGGTCCACGCGCCGTCTCCTGAGCCCGGATCGGTCCACGCGTCGTCTCCTAAGCCCCGATCCGTCGCCGCGTCGTCTCCTGAGCCCCGGTCAATTGACGCGTCTTCTCCAGAGCCCCGATCGCTCCTCGCGCCGTCTCCTGAGCCCCGCTCGGTCCATGCGTCGTCTTCTTAGCCCCGATGCCTCCACGCGTCGTCTCGTAAGCCCCGATCGGTCCACGCGCCGTCTCCGGGCCCCGGTCGGTCCACGCACCATCTCCTGCTCTCCAATCGGTCCACGCGCCGGCTCCGGAGCCCCGATCGATCCACGCTAGGCTCCTGAGCCCCTGCCGGTCCGCGCGCCGTCTCCTGAGCCCCGAACGGTCGACGCGTCGTCTCCTAAGCCCCGATCCGTCGCAGCGTCGTCCCCTGAGCCCCGATCAATTGACGCGCGGCCTCCTTAGCCCCGGTCGGTCCACGCGCCGTCTCCGAGCCCCGATCAGTCCACGCATCGTCACCTGAGCCCCGATCGGTTAACGCGCCGCCTCCGAGCCCCGATCAGTCCACGCGCCGTCTCCTGAGCCCCGGTCGGTTCATGCGCCGTCTCCGAGCCCCGATCGATCCACGCGTCGTCTTGTAAGCCCAGATGCCTTCTCGCGCCGTCTCCGGCCCACGATCGGTCCAGGCGCCGCTTCCTGAGCCACGATCGGTCCACGCGCCTTCTCCGAGCCCCGATCGGTGCACGCGCCGTCTCCTGAGCCCCGATCGGTCCACGCGTCGTCTCCTGAGCCCCGATCGGTCCACGCGCCGTCTTCTGAGCCCCGATCGGTCCACGCGCCGTCGCCGAACCCCAATTGGTCCACGCGAAACCGCCTGAGCCCCAGTCGGTCCACGCGCTGTCTCCGAGCCCCGATCGGTCCACGTGCCGTCTCCCAGCCCCGATCGGTCCACGCGCCGTCTCCTAATCCCCAATCTGTCCACGACCCGTCTCCGGGCCCCGATCGGTGCACGCGCCGTCTCCTAAGCTCCGATCGGGCCACGCGCCGTCGCCGAACACCAATTGGTCCACGCGAAACCGCCTGAGCCCCGATCGGTCCACGCGTCGTCTCCGAGCCCCGATCGGTCCACGCGCCGTCGCCGAGCCGCGATCGATCCACGCGCGGCCTCCTGAGCCCCGATTGGTTCACGCGCCGTATCCGAGCACCAATCGGTCCACGCGCTGTCTCCGAGCCCTGATCGGTCCACGCGTCGTCTCCGAGCCCCGATCGGTCTACGCGCCGTCGCCAAGCCATGATCGGTCCACGCGCGGCCTCCTGAGCCCCGATCGGTCCACGCGCCGTCGCCGAGCCGCGATCGGCTCTCGCGCGGCCTCCTGAGCCCCGGTCGGTCCACGCGCCGCCTACGGAGCCCCGATCGATCCACGCGAATCTCCTGAGCTCCGGTCGGTCGACGCGCCGTCTCCTGAGCCCCGATCGGTCCACGCGCCGTCTCCTAAGCCCCGATTCGTCGACGCGTCGTCTCCTGAGCCCCGATCAATTGACGTGTCTTCTCCTGAGCCCCGATCGCTTCTCGTGCCGCCTCCTGAGCCCCACTCCGTCGAGGCGTCGTCTCCGGAGCCCCGATCAATTAACGTGTCTTCTCCTGAGCCCCGATCGCTCCTCGCGCCGTCTCCTGAACCCCGCTCGGTCAATGCGTCGTCTTCTTAGCACGGATGCCTCCACGCGCCGTCTCCGAGCCACGATGGGTCCAGGCGCCGCTTCCTGCGCCCCGATCGGTCCACGCGCCGTCTCCTAAGCCCCAATCAGTCCACACGGCGTCTCCGAGCGCCGAGCATTTACCGCGCCGTCTCCTGAGACCCGATCGTTCCACGCGCCGTCTCCGAGCCCCGCTCGATTCACGCGTCGTCTCCTAAGCCCCGATCGGTCCACGCGCCGTCTCCTAAGCCCCTCTTGGTCCACGTGCCGTCTCCCAGCCCCGATCGGTCCACGCGCCGTCTCCTAAGCCCCAATCTGTCCACGACCCGTCTCCGAGCCCCGATCGGTGCACTCGCCGTCTCCTAAGCCCCGATCGGTCCACGCGCCGTCTCCGAGCCCCGATCGGTGCACGCGCCGTCTCCTAAGCCCCGATCGGTCCACGCGTCGTCTCCTGAGCCCCGATCGCGCCACACGCCGTTTCCTGAGCCCCGATCGGTCCACGCGTCGTCTTCAACGCCCCGATGCCTCCACGCGCCGTCTCCGAGCCACGATCGGTCCGTGCGCCGCTTCCAGAGCACTATCAGTCCACGCGTCGTCTCCTGATCTCCGATCGGTCGACGCGCCATCTCCTAAGCCCCGATCGGTCCACGCACCGTCTCCGAGCGCCGATCGGTTCACGCGCCGTCTCCTGAGCCCCGATCATTCCACGCGCTGTCTCCGAGCCCCGATCGGTCCACGCGTTGTCTCCTTAGCCCCGATCGGTCCACGCGCCGTCTCCGAGCGCCGAGCGGTCCACGCGCCGTCACCGAGCCGCGATCGGTCCACGCGCGACCTCCTGAGCCCCGGTTGGTTCACGCGTCGTCTCCGAGCGCCGATCGGTCCACGCGCCGTCGCCGAGCCATGATCGGTCCACGCGGGGCTCCTGAGCCCCGGTCGGTTCATGCGCCGTCTCCGAGCCCCGATCGATCCACGCGTCGTCTTGTAAGCCCAGATGCCTTCTCGCGCCGTCTCCGGCCCACGATCGGTCCAGGCGCCGCTTCCTGAGCCACGATCGGTCCACGCGCCTTCTCCGAGCCCCGATCGGTGCACGCGCCGTCTCCTGAGCCCCAATCGGTCCACGCGTCGTCTCCTGAGCCCCGATCGGTCCACGCGCCGTCTTCTGAGCCCCGATCGGTCCACGCGCCGTCGCCGAACCCCAGTTGGTCCACGCGAAACCGCCTGAGCCCCAGTCGGTCCACACGCTGTCTCCGAGCCCCGATCGGTCCACGCGTCGTCTCCGAGCCCCGATCGGTCCAGGCGCCGTCGCCGAGTCATGATCTGTCCACGCGCGGCCTCCTGAGACCCGATCGGTCCACGCGCCGTCGCCGAGCCGCGATCGGTCCACGCGCGGCCTCCTGAGCCCCGATTGGTTCACGCGCCGTATCCGAGCCCCAATCGGTCGACGCGCTGTCTCCCAGCCCTGATCGGTCCACGCGTCGTCTCCGAGCCACGATGGGTCCAGGCGCCGCTTCCTGCGCCCCGATCGGTCCACGCGCCGTCTCCTAAGCCCCAATCGGTCCACGCGGCGTCTCCGAGCGCCGATCATTTAACGCGCCGTCTCCTGAGACCCGATCGTTCCCCGCGCCGTCTCCGAGCCCCGATCGGTCCGCGTGCCGCATTCTAAGCCACGGTCCATCCACGCGCCGTCTCCGAGCCCCGCTCCATCCACGCGTCGTCTCCTAAGCCCCGATCGGTCCACGCGCCGTCTCCTAAGCCCCGATTGATCCACGCGCCGTCTCCCAGCCCCGATCGATCCACGCGCCGTCTCCTAAGCCCCGATCGGTTCACGCGCCGTCTCCGGAGCCCCGGTAGATCGACGCGAGTCTCTTAAGCCTCGACCGGTCCACGCGCCGTCCCCTGAGCCCCGATCGATCCACGCGCCGTCTCCGAGCCCCAGTCGGTCCACGCGCTGTCTCCGAGCACCGATCGGTCCACGCGCCGTCTCCGAGCGCAGATCATTTCACGCGCCGTCTCCTGAGCCCCGATCGTTCCACGCGCGGGCTCCTGAGCCCCCATCGGTCCACGCGTCGCCTTCTAACCCCGGACGGTCCACGCGTCGTCTTCTAAGCCCCGATCGGTCCACGCGTCGTCTCCGAGCCACGATGGGTCCAGGCGCCGCTTCCTGCGCCCCGATCGGTCCACGCGCCGTCTCCTAAGCCCCAATCGGTCCACGCGGCGTCTCCGAGCGCCGATCATTTAACGCGCCGTCTCCTGAGACCCGATCGTTCCCCGCGCCGTCTCCGAGCCCCGATCGGTCCGCGTGCCGCATTCTAAGCCACGGTCCATCCACGCGCCGTCTCCGAGCCCCGCTCCATCCACGCGTCGTCTCCTAAGCCCCGATCGGTCCACGCGCCGTCTCCTAAGCCCCGATTGATCCACGCGCCGTCTACCAGCCCCGATCGATCCACGCACCGTCTCCTAAGCCCCGATCGGTTCACGCGCCGTCTCCGGAGCCCCGGTAGATCGACGCGAGTCTCCTAAGCCTCGACCGGTCCACGCGCCGTCCCCTGAGCCCCGATCGATCCACGCGCCGTCTCCGAGCCCCAGTCGGTCCACGCGCTGTCTCCGAGCACCGATCGGTCCACGCGCCGTCTCCGAGCGCAGATCATTTCACGCGTCGTCTCCTGAGCCCCGATCGTTCCACGCGCGGGCTCCTGAGCCCCCATCGGTCCACGCGTCGCCTTCTAACCCCGGACGGTCCACGCGTCGTCTTCTAAGCCCCGATTGGTCCACGCGCCGTTTTCCGAGCCCCGATCGGTCCACGCACCATCTCCTGCTCCCCAATCGGTCCACGCGCCGCCTCCGGAGCCCCGATCGATCCACGCGAAATCTGCTGAGCCCCGATCGATCTACGCGCCGTCTCATAAGCCCCGATCGGACCACGCGCCTTCTCCTCAGCCCCGATCGGTCCACGCGCCGTCTCCGAGCGCCGATTAGTCCACGCGCCGTCTCCTGAGCCCCGATCGCTCCACGCTCCGTCTCCGAGCCCCGATCGGTCCACGCGCCGTCTCCTGAGCCCGGATCGGTCCACGCGCCGTCGCCGAACCCGAATTGGTCCACGCGCAACCGCCTGAGCCCCCGTCGGTCCACGCGCTGTCTCCGAGCCCCGATCGTTCCACGCGCCGTCTCCGAGCCTCGATCGGTCCACGCGCCGTCGCCGAGCCCCGATCGGTCCAGGCGTATCCTCCTGTGCCCCGGTCGGTCCACGCGCCTTCTCCGAGCCCCGATCATTCCACGCGCCGTCTCGGAGCCCCGATCGATCCACGCGCCGTCTCCTGAGCCCCGATCGTTCCACGCGCCTTCTCCTAAGCCACGATCGGTGCACGCGCCGTCTCCGAGCGCCGATCATTTCACGCGCCGTCTCCGAGCCCCGATCGATCCACGTGCCGTCTCCTGAGCCCCGATCGGTCCACGCGTCGTCCCCAAGCCCCGATCCATCGACGCGCCGTCTCCTGATGCCCAATCGGTCCACGCGCTGTCTCCTGAGCCCCGATAGGTACACGCGTAGTCTCCTAAGCCCCGATCGGTCCACGCACCGCCTCCGGAGCCCCAATCGATCAACGTGAGTCTCCTAAGCCCCGATCGGTCCACGCGCCGTCTCCTTTGCCCCGATCGGTCGACGCGTCCTCTCCTAAACCCCGATCGGTCCACGCGTCGTCTCCTAAGCCCCGATCGGTTCACACGCCGTCTCCGAGCCCCGATGGGTCCACGCGTCGCCTCCTGAGCCCCGGTCGGTCCACGCGCCGTCTCCTGAGCCCCGATCGGTCCACGCGTCGTCTCCTAAGCCCCGATCGGTCCACGCGTCGTCTCCTAAGCCCCGATCCGTCGACGCGTCGTCTCCTGACATACGATCAATTGACGCGTCTTCTCCTGAGCCCAATCGCTCCTCGCGCCGTCTCCTGAGCCCCGATCGGTCCACGGGTCGTCTCCTAAGCCCCGATCGGTCCACGCGCCGTCTCCTGTGCCCCGATTGGTCGACGCGTCCTCTCCTAAACCCCCATCGGTCCACGCGTCGTCTCCTAAGCCCCGATCGGTCCACACGCCGTCTCCGAGCCCCGATAAGTCCACGCGTCGCCTCCTGAGCCCCGGTTGGTCCACGCGCCGTCTCCTGAGCCCCGATCGGTCCACGCGTCGTCTCCTAAGCCCCGATGCCTCCACGCGCCGTCTCCGAGCCACGATCGGTCCAGGCGCCGCTTCCTGAGCCCCCATCGGTCCATGCGCCGTATCCTAAGCCCCGATCGGTCCACGCGCCGTCTCCGAGCGCCGATAAGTTCAAGCGCCGTCTCCTGATCCCCGATCGTTCCACGCGGCGTCTCCGAGCCCCGATCGATCCACGCGTCGTCTCCTGAGCCCCAACCGCTCCACACGCCGTTTCCTGAGCCCCGATCGGTCCCCGCATCGTCTCCGAGCACCGATCGGTCCACGCGCCGTTTTCTGAGCACCGTTCGGTCCACGCGTCGTCTTCAAAGCCCCGATGCCTCCACGCGCCGTCTCCGAGCCCCGATGGCTCCTCGCGCCGTCTACTGAGCCCCGCTCGATCCATGCGTCGTCTTCTTAGCCCCGATGCCTCCACGCGCCGTCGCCGAGCCATGATCGGTCCACGCGCGGCCTCCTGAGCCCCGATCGGTCCACGCGCCGTCGACGAGCTGCGATCGGTCCACGCGCGGCCTCCTGAGCCCCGGTTGGTTCACGCGCCGTATCCGAGGCCCCATCGGTCCACGCGTCGTCTCCGAGCGCCGATCGGTCCACGCGCCGTCGCCGAGCCATGATCGGTCCACGCGGGGCTCCTGAGCCCCGGTCGGTCCGCGCGCCGTCTCCTGAGCCCCGATCGGTCGACGCGTCGTTTCCTGAGCCTCGATCGATCCACGCGTCATCTCCTGAGCCCCGATCGCTCCACGCGCCTATTTCTGATCCCCGATCAATTGACGCGTCTTCTCCTGAGCCCCGATCGCTCCACGCGCCGTCTCCGAGCCCCGGTCGGTCCACGCGCCGTCGCCGAGTCTCGATCGGTCCAAGCGCGGCCTCCTGAGCCCCGGTCGGTTCACGCCCCTTCTCCGAGCCCCGATCGATCCACGCGTCGTCTTCTAAGCCCAGATGCCTCCTCGCGCCGTCACCGTGCCGCGATCGGGCCACGCGCGGCCTCCTGAGCCCCGGTCGGTTCACGCGCCGTATACGAGCCCCAATCGGTCCACGCGCCGTCTCCTAAGCCCCAATCTGTCCACGCGCCGTCCCTGAGCGCCGATTGGTTCACGCGCAGCCTCCTGAGCCCTGATCCGTCCACGCGCGGCGTCGCGCCGCGATCGGTCCACGCGCGGCCTCCTGAGCCCCAATCGGTCCACGAGTCGTCTCCTAAGCCCCGATCGGCCCACGCGCCGTCTCCGAGCCCCGATCGGTCCACGCACCATCTCCTGCTCTCCAATCGGTCCACGCACCGCCTCCTGATCCCCCTCGGTCCAGGCGGCGCCTCCGGAGCCCCGAACAGTCGACGCGTCGTCTCCTGAGCCCCGATCGGTCCACGCGCCGTCTCCTAAGCCCCGATCTGTCCACGGGCCGTCTCCGAGCCGCGATCGGTAAAGCCGCCGTCATCAAGCCCCGATCCGTACTCGCGTCGTCTCCGAGCCCCGATGGGTCCACTCGCCGTCTCCGAGCCCCGATCGGTTCACGCATCGTCTCCTAAGCCCCGATCGGTTAACGGGCCGTCTCCGATCCGCGATCGGTCCACGCGCCGTCGCCGAACCCCAATTGGTCCACGCGCAACCGCCTGAGCCCCAGTCGGTCCACGCGTCGTCTCCGAGCGCCGATCGGTTCACGCGCCGTCTCCTGAGCCCCGATCAGTCCACGCGCTGTCTCCGAGCCCCGATCGGTCCACGCGTTGTCGCCTTAGCCCCGATCGGTCCACGCGCCGTCTCCGAACCCCGATCGTTCCACGCGGCGTCTCCTGAGCCCCAATCGGTCCACACGCTGTGTCGGGAGCCCCGATAGGTACACGCATCGTCTCCTACGCCCGATCGGTCCACGCGTCGTCTCCTGAGCCTCGATCGTTCCACGCGCCGTCGCCGATCCACGATCGGTCCGTGCTCCGCTTCCAAAGCCCTATCGGTCCACGCATCGTCTCCTGATCTCCGATCGGTCCACGCGCCGTCTCCTAAGCCCCGATCGGTCCACGCGCTGTCTCCAAGCGCCGATCGGTTCACGCGCCGTCTCCTGAGCCCCGATCATTCCACGCGCCGTCTCCGAGCCATAATCGGTCCACGCTCGTCTCCTGAGCCCCGATCGGTCCACGCGCCGTCTCCAAGCCCCGATCGGTCCATGCATCGTTTCCTAAGCCCCGATCGGTTAACGCGCTGTCTCCGAGCGCCGATCGGTCCACGCGCCGTCGCCGAACCCCAAATGGTCCACGCGCAACCGCCTGAGCCCCGATCGGTCCACGCGTCGTCTCCGAGCACCGATCGGTCCACGCGCCGTCGCCGAGCCATGATCGGTCCACGCGCGGCCTCCTGAGCCCCGATCGGTCCACGCGCCGCCGGCGAGGCGCGCTCGGTCCACGCGCGGCCTCCTGAGCCCCGATCGGTCCACGCGCCGTCACCGAGCCGCGATCGGTCCACGCGCGACCTCCTGAGCCCCGGTTGGTTCACGCACCGTATCCGAGCCCCCATCGGTCCACGCGTTGTCTCCGAGCCCCGATCCGTCCACGCGCCGTCGCCGAGCCATGATCGGTCCACACGAGGCTCCTGACCCCCGGTCGGTCCGCGCGTCGTCTCCTAAGCCCCGATCGGTTCACGCGCCGTATCCGAGCCCCAATCGGTCCACGCGCCGTCTCCAAAGCTCCAATCGGTACACGCGCCGTCCCCTGAGCCCCGATACGTCGACGCGCAGACGCCGAGCCCCGATCGGTCCACGCGCTGTCTCCTGAGCCCCGATAGGTACACGCGTCGTCTCCTACACCCCATCGGTCCACGCGTCGTCCCCTAAGCCCCGATCGGTCCACGCGCCGTCTCCGAGCCCCAATCGGTCCACGCGCCGTCTCCTGAACCCCGATCGTTCCACGCGCCTTCTCCTAAGCCACGATCGGTCAGCGCCGTCTCCGAGCGCCGATCGGTGCACGCGCCGTCGCACGAGCCGCGATCGGTCCACGCGCGGCCTCCTGAGCCCCGGTTGCTTCACGTGCCGTATCCGAGCCCCAATCGGTCCACGCACCGTCTCCTGAGCCCCGATCGGTCCACGCGCCGTCTCCTGAGCTCCGATCGCTCCACGCGCCGTTTTCTGAGCCCCGATCGGTCCACGCGTCGTCTCCTAAGCCCTGATCGGTCCTCGTGCCTTCTGCGAGCCCCGAAGGGTCCACGCGCAGCCTTCTGAGCCCCGATCGGTCCACGCGCCGTCTCCCCGCCCCAATCGCTCCACGCTTCGTCTCCTGATCCCGGATCGTTCCACGCGTCGTCTCCTGATCCCCGATCCGTAATCGCGTCGTCTCCGAGCCTCGATCGGTCCACACGCTGTGTCCGATCCCCGATCGGTCCGCGTACCGCATTCTGAGCCGCGGTCCGTCCACGCGCCGTCTCCGAGCATCGATCGGTCCACGCGCCGTCTCAGAGCGCCGATCATTTCACGCCCCGTCTCCTGAGCTCCGATCGTTCAACGCGCCGTCGCCGAGCCCCGATCGGTCCACGCGCCGTCTCCTGAGCCCCAATCGTTCGACGCGTCGTCTCCTAAGCCCCGATCGGTCGACACGTCATCTCCTGAGCCCCAGTTGGTCCACGGGCTATCTCCGAGCCCCGATCGATCCACGCACCGCCTCCTGAGCCACGATCGGTCCACGCGTTGTCTCCTAGGCCCCGATCGGTCCACGCGCCTTCTCCGAGCCCCGATCGGTTCACGCATCGTCTCCTAAGCCCCGATCGGTTAACGAACCGTCTCCGAGCCCCGAACGGTCCACGCGCGGTCGCCGAACCCCAATTGGTCCACGCGCAACCGCCTGAGCCCCAGTCGGTTCACGCGCTGTCGCCGAACCTCGATCGGTCCACGCATCGTCTCCGAGCCCCGATCGGTCCACGCGCCGTCGCCGAGCCATGATCGGTCCACGCGCCGCCTCCTGAGCCCCGATCGGTCCACGGGCCGTCGCCGAGCCGCGATCGGTCCACGCGCGGCCTCCTGAGCCCCGATTGGTTCACCCGCCGTATCCGAACCCCAATCGGTCCACGCGCCGTCTCCTGAGCCCCGATCGGTCCACGCGCCGTCTCCTGAGCCCCGATCGGTCCACGCGTCGTCTCCTAAGCCCCCATTGGTCCACGTGTCGTCTCCCAGCCCCGATCGGTCCACGCGCCGTCTCCTAATCCCCAATCTGTCCACGACCCGTCTCCGGGCCCCGATCGGTGCACGCGCCGTCTCCTAAGCCCCGATCGGTCCACGCGCCGTCGCCGAACCCCAATTGGTCCACGCGAAACCGCCTGAGCCCCAGTCGGTCCACGCGCTGTCTCCGAGCCCCGATCGGTCCACGCGTCGTCTCCGAGCCCCGATCGGTCCACGCGCCGTCGCCGAGTCATGATCTGTCCACGCGCGGCCTCCTGAGACCCGATCGGTCCACGCGCCGTCTTCGAGCCCCGATCGGTCCACGCATGATCTCCTAAGCCACAATCGGTTAACGCGTCGTCCCCGAGCCCCGATCGGTCCACGCGCCGTCTCCTGAGCCCCGGTACGTCCACGCGCAGTCGCCGAGCCCTGATCGGTCCACGCGCTGTCTCCTGAGCCCCGATAGGTAAACGCGTCGTCGCCTACACCCCGATCGGTCCACGCGTCGTCTCCTAAGCCCCGATCGGTCCACGCGGCGTCTCCGAGCCCCGATCGGTCCACGCACTGTCTCCTAATCCCCATGGGTGAACGCGGCGCCTCCGGAGCCCCGATCGATCCACGCGAGGCTCCTGAGCCCCGATCGGACCACGCATCGTCTCCTAAGCCCCAATCGGTTAACGCGCCGTCTCCGAGCCCCGATCGGTCCACGCGCTGTCGCCGAACCCCAATTGGTCCACGCGCAACCGCCTGAGCCCCAGTCGGTCCACGCACTGTCTCCGAGCCCCGGTCGGTCCACGCGTCGTCTCCGAGCCCCGATCGGTCCACGCGTCGTGTCCGAGCGCCGATCGGTCCATACGCCGTTTCCTGAGCCCCGAACGGTCCATGCGTCGTCTTCTTAGCCCCGATGCCTCCACGCGCCGTCTCCGAGCCACGATCGGTCCAGGCGCCGCTTCCTGAGCCCCGATCGGTCAACGCGCCGTATCCTAAGCCCCGATCGGTACACGGGCCGTCTCTGAGCGCCGATAAGTTCAAGCGCCTTCTCCTGAGCCCCGATCGTTCCACGCGGCGTCTCCGAGCCCCGATCGATCCACGCGCCATCTCCTGAGCCCCGATCGGTCGACGCGTCGTCTTCTGAGCCTCGATCGATCCACGCGTCGTCTCCTGAGCCCCAACCGCTCCACACGCCGTTACCTGAGCCCCGATCGGTCCACGCATCGTCTCCGAGCACCGATCGGTCCACGCGCCGTTTTCTGAGCACCGTTTGGTCCACGCGTCGTCTTCAAAGCCCCGATGCCTCCACGCGCCGTCTCCAAGCCCCGATCGCCCCTCGCGCCGTCTCCTGAGCCCCGCTCGATCCATGCGTCGTCTTCTTAGCCCCGATGCCTCCACGCGCCGTTTTCGAGCCACGATCGGTCCAGGCGCCGCTTCCTGAGCCCCGATCGGTCCACGCGCCGTCTCCTAAGCCCCTATCGGTCCACGCGCCGTCTCCGAGCGCCGATCGGTTCACGCGCCGTCTCCTGAGCCCCGATCGTTCCACGCGCCGTCTCCGAGCCCCGATCCGTCCACGCGCCGTCTCCTGAGCCCGGATCGGTCCACGCGCCGTCGCCGAGCCACGATCGGTCCACGCGCGGCCTCCTGAGCCCCGATCGGTCCACGCGCCGTCGACGAGCCGCGATCGGTCCACGCGTCGTTCCCTAAGCCCCGATCGATCCACGCGCAGTCTCCAGAGCCCCGATGCGTCCACGCGCAGTCGCCGAGCCCCGATCGGTCCACGCGGGGTCTCCTGAGCCCCGATCGGTCCACGCGCCGTCTCCTAAGCCCCGATCGATGCACGCGCCGACTCCGAGCGCCGCTCGGTTCACGCGCCGTCTCCTGTGCTCCGATCGTTCCACGCGCCCTCTCCGAGCCCCGATCGGTCCACGCGCCGTCTCCTGAGCCCCGATCGTTCCACACGCCGCCTCCTAAGCCCCGATCGGTCCAAGCGCCTTCTACTAAGCCCCGATCGGTCCACGCGCCGTCTCCGAGCGCCGATCGGTTCACGCGCCGTCACCTGAGCCCCGATCGTTCCACGCGCCGTCTCCGAGCCCCGTTCGGTCTACGCGCCGTCTCCTAAGCCCCGATCGGTCCACGCGCCTTCTCTTCATCCCCGATCGGACCACGCGCCGTCTCGGAGCGCCGATTGGTTCACGCGCCGTCTCCTGAGCCCCGATCGCTCCACGCGCAGTCGCCGAGCCTCGATCGGTTCACGCGCGGTCTCCTGAGCCCCGGTCGGTCCAAGCGCCTTCTACTAAGCCCCGATCGGTCCACGCGCCGTCTCGGAGCGCCGATTGGTTCACGCGCCGTCTCCTGAGCCCCGATCGCTCCACGCGCAGTCGCCGAGCCTCGATCGGTTCACGCGCGGTCTCCTGAGCCCCGGTCGGTCCACGCGCCGTCGCCGAACCCCAATTGGTCCACGCGCAACCTCCTGAGCCCAAGTCGGTCCACGCGCTGTCTCCGAGCCCCGATCGGTCCACGTGCCGTCTCCCAGCCCCGATCGGTCCACGCGCCGTCTCCTAATCCCCAATCGGTCCACGACCCGTCTCCGGGCCCCGATCGGTGCACGCGCCGTCTCCTAAGCTCCGATCGGGCCACGCGCCGTCGCCGAACACCAATTGGTCCACGCGAAACCGCCTGAGCCCCGATCGGTCCACGCGTCGTCTCCGAGCCCCGATCGGTCCACGCGCCGTCGCCGAGCCGCGATCGGTCCACGCGCGGCCTCCTGAGCCCCGATTGGTTCACGCGCCGTATCCGAGCACCAATCGGTCCACGCGCTGTCTCCGAGCCCTGATCGGTCCACGCGTCGTCTCCGAGCCCCGATCGGTCTACGCGCCGTCGCCAAGCCATGATCGGTCCACGCGCGGCCTCCTGAGCCCCGATCGGTCCACGCGCCGTCGCCGAGCCGCGATCGGCTCTCGCGCGGCCTCCTGAGCCCCGGTCGGTCCACGCGCCGCCTACGGAGCCCCGATCGATCCACGCGAATCTCCTGAGCTCCGGTCGGTCGACGCGCCGTCTCCTGAGCCCCGATCGGTCCACGCGCCGTCTCCTAAGCCCCAATCAGTCCACACGGCGTCTCCGAGCGCCGATCATTTAACGCGCCGTCTCCTGAGACCCGATCGTTCCACGCGCCGTCTCCGAGCCCCGATCGGTCCGCGTGCCGCATTCTAAGCCACGGTCCATCCACGCGCCGTCTCCGAGCCCCGCTCCATCCACGCGTCGTCTCCTAAGCCCCGATCGGTCCACGCGCCGTCTCCTAAGCCCCGATTGATCCACGCGCCGTCTCCCAGCCCCGATCGATCCACGCGCCGTCTCCTAAGCCCCAATCGGTCCACGCGTCGGCTCCTAAGCCCTGATCCATCGACGCGTCGTCTCCTGAGCCCCGATCGATCCACGCGCCGCCTCCTGAGCCCCGATCGCTCCACGCACCGTTTCCTGATCCCCGATCGGTCCACACGCCGTCTCCGAGCCCCGATCGGTCCGCGTGCCGCATTCTAAGCCACGGTCCATCCACGCGCCGTCTCCGAGCCCCGCTCGATTCACGCGTCGTCTCCTAAGCCCCGATCGGTCCATGCGCCGTCTCCTAAGCCCCTCTTGGTCCACGTGCCGTCTCCCAGCCCCGATCGGTCCACGCGCCGTCTCCTAAGCCCCAATCTGTCCACGACCCGTCTCCGAGCCCCGATCGGTGCACTCGCCGTCTCCTAAGCCCCGATCGGTCCACGCGCCGTCTCCGAGCCCCGATCGGTGCACGCGCCGTCTCCTAAGCCCCGATCGGTCCACGCGTCGTCTCCTGAGCCCCGATCGCGCCACACGCCGTTTCCTGAGCCCCGATCGGTCCACGCGTCGTCTTCAACGCCCCAATATCTCCACGGGCCGTCTCCGAGCCACGATCGGTCCGTGCGCCGCTTCGACAACCCCGATCGGTCCACACGTCATCTCCTGATCTCCGATCGGTCCACGCGCCGTCTCCTATGCCCCGATCGGTCCATGCGCCGTCTCCGAGCGCCGATCGGTTGACGCGCCGTCTCCTGAGCCCCGATCGTTCCACGCGCCGTCTCCTGAGCCCCAATCGGTCCACACGCTGTGTCGTGAGCCCCGATAGGTACACGCGTCGTCTCCTACGCCCGATCGGTCCACGCGTCGTCTCCTGATCCCAATCGGTCCACGCGGCGCCTCCGGAGCCCCGATCGATCTACGCGAGTCTCCTGAGACCCGATCGTTCCACGCGCCGTCTCCGAGCCCCGATCGGCCCGCGTGCCGCATTCTAAGCCACGGTCCATCCACGCGCCGTCTCCGAGCCCCGCTCCATCCACGCGTCGTCTCCTAAGCCCCGAACGGTCCACGCGCCGTCTCCTAAGCCCCGATTGATCCACGCGCCGTCTCCCAGCCCCGATCGATCCACGCGCCGTCTCCTAAGCCCCAATCGGTCCACGCGTCGGCTCCTAAGCCCCGATCCATCGACGCGTCGTCTCCTGAGCCCCGATCGATCCACGCGCCGTCTCCTGAGCCCCGATCGCTCCACGCACCGTTTCCTGATCCCCGATCGGTCCACACGCCGTCTCCGAGCGCCGATCGGTCCGCGTGCCGCATTCTAAGCCACGGTCCATCCACGCACCGTCTCCGAGCCCCGCTCGATTCACGCGTCGTCTCCTAAGCCCCGATCGGTCCGTGCGCCGCTTCCAGAGGCCTATCGGTCCACGCGTCTTCTCCTGATCTCCGATCGGTCCACGCACCGTCTCCTAAGCCCCGATCATTCCACGCGCCGTCTCCGAGCCCCGATCGGTCCACGCGCCGTCTCCTAAGCCCCGATCGGTCAACGCGCCTTCTCCTCAGCCCCGATTGGTCCACGCGCCGTCTCCGAGCGCCGATCGGTTCACGCGCCGTCTCCTGAGCCCCGATCGCTCCACGCGCCGTCTCCGAGCACCGATCGGTCCACGCGCCGTCTCCTGAGCCCGGATCGGTCCACGCGCCGTCGCCGAACCCCAATTGGTCCACGCGCAACCGTCTGAGCCCCGGTTGGTCCACGCGCTGTCTCCGAGCCCCGATCGGTCCACGCGTCGTATCCGAACCCCGATCGGTCCACGCGCCGTCGCCGAGCCATGATCGGTCCACGCGCGGCCTCCTGAGCCCCGGTTGGTTCACGCGCCGTATCCGAGCCCCCATCGGTCCACGCGTCGTCTCCGAGCCCCGATCGGTCTACGCGCCGTCGTCGAGCCATGATCGGCCCACGCGAGGCTCCTGATCCCCGGTCGGTCCGCGAGCCGTCTCCTGAGCCCCGATCGGTCGACGCGTCGTTTCCTGAACCCCGATCAGTCCACGCGCCGTCTCCTAAGCCCGGATCGTTCCACGCGCCGTCCTCGAGCCCCGATCGGTCCACGCGCCGTCTCCTGAGCCCGGATCGGTCCACGCGTCGGCTCCTAAGCCCCGATTGGTCCACGCGTCGTCTCCTAAGCCCCGATCCGTCGACATGTCGTCTCCTGAGCCCCGATCGATCCACGCGTCTTCTCCTGAGCCCCGGCCGCTCCACGCGTCGTCTTCCAGCTCCGATCGGTCCATGCGCCGTTTCCGAGCCCCGATCGGTCCATGCGTCGTCTTCTAAGCGCCGATGCCTCCACGCGCCGTCTCCGAGCTCCGATCGGTCCACGCGCCGTCTCGAAGCCTCGATCCGTACACGCGTCGTCTCCGAGCCCCGATCGGTCCACGCGCCATCGCCGAACCCCGATCGGTCCACGCGCCGTCTCCTGAGCTCCGAACGGTCCACACCCCTTGTCCTGAGCCCCGATCGGCCGACCCGTCGTCTCCTAAGCCCCGACCGGTTCACGTGCCGTCTCCTGTGCACCGATCGAATCTCGTGCCGTCTCCTAAGCCCCG
Organism: Netelia fuscicornis; assembly: GCA_946811545.1. Lineage (NCBI taxonomy): Eukaryota > Metazoa > Arthropoda > Insecta > Hymenoptera > Ichneumonidae > Netelia > Netelia fuscicornis. The sequence goes on along the minus strand of OX328012.1, from coordinate 24,361,158 downwards.
ATCGGTCCACACGTCGTCTCCTAAGCCCCAATCGGTCCACGCGTCGTCTCCTATGCCCCGATCCGTCGCCGCGTCGTCTCCTGAGCCCCGATCAATTGACGCGTCTTCTCCAGAGCCCCGATCGCTCCTCGCGCCGTCTCGTGAGCCCCGCTCGGTCCATGCGTCGTCTTCTTAGCCCCGATGCCTCCACGCGTCGTCTCCTAAGCCCCGATCTGTCCACGCGCCGTCTCCGGGCCCCGATCGGTCCACGCTAGGCTCCTGAGCCCCGGCCGGTCCGCGCGCCGTCTCCTGAGCCCCGAACGGTCGACGCGTCGTCTCCTGAGCCCCGATCGGTCCACGCGCCGTCTCCTGAGCCCCGATTGCTCCACGCGCCGTTTTCTGAGCACCGTTCGGTCCATGCGTCGTCTTCTAAGCCCCGATGCATCCACGCGCCGTCTCCGAGCTACGATCGGTGCAGGCGCCGCTTCCTGAGCACCGATCGGTCCACGCGCTGTCTCCTGAGCCCCGATACATCCACGCGCAGTCGCCGAGCCCCGATCGGTCCACGCGCCGTCTCCTGAGCCCCGATCATTCCACGCGCCGTATCCGAGCCCCAATCGGTCCACGCGCCGTCTCCTGAGCCCCGATCGTTCCACGCGCCGTCTCCGAGCCCCGATCGTTCCACGCGGCGCCTCCGGAGCCCCCATCGATCCACGCGAGTCTCCTGAGCCCCAGTCGGTCCGCGCGCCGTCTCCTGAGCCCCGATTGTTCGACGCGTCGTCTCCTGAGCCCCGATCGATCCACGCGTCGTCTCCTGAGCCCCGATCGCGCCACACGCCATTTCCTGAGCCCCGATCGGTAAACGCGCCGTCACCAAGCCCCGATCCGTACACGCGTCGTCTCCGAGCCCCGATGGGTCCACGCGCCGTCGCCGAGCCTCGATCGGTCCACGCGCAGCCTCCTAAGCCCCGGTCGGTTCACGCGCGATCTCCGAGCCGCGATCGGTCCACGCGCCGTCTCCTGAGCCCCGATACGTCCACGCGCAGTCGCCGAGCCCCGATCGGTCCACGCGCGGTCTCCTGAGCCCCAATCGGTCCACTCGCTGTCTCCTGATCCCCGATAGGTACACGCGTCGTCTCCTACGCCCCGATCGGTCCACGCGCCGCCTTCGTGCCCCGATCGGTCCACGCACCGCCTCCTGATCCCCATCGGTCCACACGCCGTCTCCTGAGCCACGATCGATCCACATGCCGTCTCCGAGCCCCGATCGGTCCGCGTGCCGCATTCTAAGCCACGGTCCATCCACGCGCCGTCTCCGAGCCCCGATCGTACCACGCGTCGTCTCCTAAGCCCTCATCGGTCCTCGTGCCTTCTGCGAGTCCCGAAGGGTCCACGCGCAGCCTCCTGAGCTCCGATCGGTCGACGCGTCGTCTCCTGAGCCCCGATCGATCCACGGGTCTTCCCCTGAGCCCCGACCGCTCCACGCGCCGTCTCCTGAGCCCGGATCGGTCCACGCGTCGTCTCCGAGCCCCGATCGGTCCACGCGCCGTCCCCGAGCCCCGATCGGTCCATGCGCTGTTTCCTGAGCCCCGATACGTCCACGCGCATTCGCCGAGCCCTGATCGGTCCACGCGCGGCCTCCTGACCCCCGATCATTCCACGCGCCGTCTCCGAGCCCCGATCCGTCCACGCGCCGTCTCCTAAGCCCCGTTCGCTCCAAGCGCCTTCTCCTAAAGCCCGGTCGGTCCACGCGCCGTCTCCGAGCCCCGATCGGTCCACGCATCGTCTCCTAAGCCCCGATCGGCTAACGCGTCGACTCCGAGCCGCGATCGTTCCACGCGCCGTCCCCGATCCCCGATCGATCCACGCGCCGTCTCCGACCGCCGATCGGTCCACGCGTCGTTCCCTAAGCCCCGATCGATCCACGGGCAGTCTCCAGAGCCCCGATGCGTCCACGCGCAGTCGCCGAGCCCCGATCGGTCCACGCGGGGTCTCCTGAGCCCCGATCGGTCCACGCGCCGTCTCCTAAGCCCCGATCGATCCACGCGCCGACTCCGAGCGCCGCTCGGTTCACGCGCCGTCTCCTGTGCTCCGATCGTTCCACGCGCCCTCTCCGAGCCCCGATCGGTCCACGCGCCGTCTCCTGAGCCCCGATCGTTCCACACGCCGCCTCCTAAGCCCCGATCGGTCCAGGCGTCGTCTCCTAAGCCCCGACCGGTCCACGCGCCTTCTCCTCATCCCCGATTGGTCCACGCGTCGTCTCGGAGCCCCGATCGGTCCAGACGCCGCTTCCTGAGCACCGACCGGTCCACGCGTCGTCTCCTGAGGCCCGATCGGTCCATCCGTCGTCTTCTTAGTCCCGATGCCTCCACGCGCCGTCTCCGAGCCACGATCGGTCCAGGCACCGCTTCCTGAGCCCCGATCGGTCCACGCGCCGTATCCTAAGCCCCGATCGGTCCACGGGCCGTCTCTGACCGCCGATAAGTTCAAGCGCCGTCTCCGGAGCCCCGATCGTTCCACGCGGCGTCTCCGAGCGCCGATCATTCCACGCCCCGTCTCGGAGCGCCGATTGGTTCACGCGCCGTCTCCTGAGCCCCGATCGCTCCACGCGCAGTCGCCGAGCCTCGATCGGTTCACGCGCGGTCTCCTGAGCCCCGGTCGGTCCACGCGCCGTCGCCGAACCCCAATGGGTCCACGCGCAACCTCCTGAGCCCAAGTCGGTACACGCGCTGTCTCCGAGCCCCGATCGGTCCCCGCATAGTCTCCTAAGCCCCGCTCGGTTAACGCGTCGTCTCGGAGCCCACATCGGTCCAGGCGCCGCTTCCTGAGCACCGACCGGTCCACGCGTCGTCTCCTGAGCCCCGATCGGTCGACGGGTCCCCTCCTAAGCCCCGATCGGTCCACGCGCCTTCTCCTGTGCCCCGATCGGTCCACGCGCCGTCTCCGCGCGCCGATCTTTTCACGTGACGTCTCCTGAGCCCTGATCGTTCCACGCGCCGTCTTCGAGCCCCGAGCGGTCCACGCGCCGTCTCCTGAGCCCCAATCGATCCACGCGCAGCCTCCTGAGCCCCGATCGGTCCACGCGCCGTCGCCGAGCCGCGATCGTTCTACGCGCCGCTCCGGGCCCGGATCGGTCCACGCGCCGTCGCCGAGCTATGATCGGTCCATGCGCGGCCTCCTGAGCCCCGATCGGTCCACGCGCCGTCGCCGAGCCGCGATCGGTCCACGCGCGGCCTCCTGAGGCCCGATTGGTTCACGCGCCGTATCCGAGCCCCAATCGGTCCACGCGCCGTCTCCTGAGCCCCGATCGGACCACGCGCGGCCTCCTGAGCCCCGATCGGTCCACGCGCCGTCGCTGAGCCGCGATCGGTCCACGCGCGGCCTCCTAAGCTCCGATCGGTCCACGCGCCGTCGCCGAACCCCAATTGGTCCACACGAAACCGCCTGAGCCCCAGTCGGTCCACGCGCTGTCACCGAGCCCCGATCGGTCCACGTGTGGTCTCCGAGCCACTATCGGTCCACGCGCCGTCGCCGAGCTACGATCGGTCCACGCGCGGCCTCCTGAGCCCCGATCGGTCCACGCGCCGTCGCCGAGCCACGATCGGTCCACGCGCGGCCTCCTGAGCCCCGATCGGTCCACACGCCGTCTCCGAGCCGCGATCGGTCCACGCATCGTCTCCTAAGCCCCGATCGGTTAACGTGCTGTCTCCGAGCCCCGATCGGTCCACGCGCCGTCTCCTGAGCACCGATGGGTCCACTCGCCGTCTCCTGAGCCCGGATCGTTCCACGCGTCGTCTCCTGATCCCCGATCCGTAAACGCGTCGTCTCCGAGCCTCGATCGGTCCGCACGCCGTGTCCGATCCCCGATCGGTCCGCGTACCGCATTCTGAGCCGCGGTCCGTCCACGCGCCGTCTCCGAGCACCGATCGGTCCACGCGCCGTCTCAGAGCGCCGATCATTTCACGCCCCGTCTCCTGAGCTCCGATCGTTCCACGCGCCGTCTCCGAGCCCCGATCGGTCCACGCGCCGTCTCCTGAGCCCCAATCGGTCCACACGCTGTCTCGTGAGCCCCGATAGGTACACGCGTCGTGTCCTACGCCCCGATCGGTCCACGCGTCGTCTCCTAAGCCCCGATCGGTCCACGCGCCGTCTCCTGAGCCCCGGCCGGTTCGTGCGCCGTCTCCGAGCCCCGTTCGATCTACGCGTCGTCTTGTAAGCCCAGATGCCTTCTCGCGCCGTCTCCGGGCCACGATCGGTCCAGGCGCCGCTTCCTGAGCCACGATCGGTCCACGCGTTGTCTCCTAGACCCCGATCGGTGCACGCGTTGTCTCCGAGCCCCGATCGGTCCACGCGCCGTCGCCGAGCCATGATCGGCCCACGCGAGGCTCCTGAGCCCCAGTCGGTCCGCGAGCCGTCTCCTGAGCCCCGATCGGTCGACGCGTCGTTTCCTGAACCCCGATCAGTCCACGCGCCGTCTCCTAAGCCCGGATCGTTCCACGCGCCGTCCTCGAGCCCCGATCGGTCCACGCGCCGTCTCCTGAGCCCGGATCGGTCCACGCGTCGTCTCCTAAGCCCCGATCCGTCGCCGCGTCGTCTCCTGAGCCCCGGTCAATTGACGCGTCTTCTCCAGAGCCCCGATCGCTCCTCGCGCCGTCTCCTGAGCCCCGCTCGGTCCATGCGTCGTCTTCTTAGCCCCGATGCCTCCACGCGTCGTCTCGTAAGCCCCGATCGGTCCACGCGCCGTCTCCGGGCCCCGGTCGGTCCACGCACCATCTCCTGCTCTCCAATCGGTCCACGCGCCGGCTCCGGAGCCCCGATCGATCCACGCTAGGCTCCTGAGCCCCTGCCGGTCCGCGCGCCGTCTCCTGAGCCCCGAACGGTCGACGCGTCGTCTCCTAAGCCCCGATCCGTCGCAGCGTCGTCCCCTGAGCCCCGATCAATTGACGCGCGGCCTCCTTAGCCCCGGTCGGTCCACGCGCCGTCTCCGAGCCCCGATCAGTCCACGCATCGTCACCTGAGCCCCGATCGGTTAACGCGCCGCCTCCGAGCCCCGATCAGTCCACGCGCCGTCTCCTGAGCCCCGGTCGGTTCATGCGCCGTCTCCGAGCCCCGATCGATCCACGCGTCGTCTTGTAAGCCCAGATGCCTTCTCGCGCCGTCTCCGGCCCACGATCGGTCCAGGCGCCGCTTCCTGAGCCACGATCGGTCCACGCGCCTTCTCCGAGCCCCGATCGGTGCACGCGCCGTCTCCTGAGCCCCGATCGGTCCACGCGTCGTCTCCTGAGCCCCGATCGGTCCACGCGCCGTCTTCTGAGCCCCGATCGGTCCACGCGCCGTCGCCGAACCCCAATTGGTCCACGCGAAACCGCCTGAGCCCCAGTCGGTCCACGCGCTGTCTCCGAGCCCCGATCGGTCCACGTGCCGTCTCCCAGCCCCGATCGGTCCACGCGCCGTCTCCTAATCCCCAATCTGTCCACGACCCGTCTCCGGGCCCCGATCGGTGCACGCGCCGTCTCCTAAGCTCCGATCGGGCCACGCGCCGTCGCCGAACACCAATTGGTCCACGCGAAACCGCCTGAGCCCCAGTCGGTCCACGCGCTGTCTCCGAGCCCCGATCGGTCCACGTGCCGTCTCCCAGCCCCGATCGGTCCACGCGCCGTCTCCTAATCCCCAATCTGTCCACGACCCGTCTCCGGGCCCCGATCGGTGCACGCGCCGTCTCCTGAGCCCCGATCGGTCCACGCGTCGTCTCCTGAGCCCCGATCGGTCCACGCGCCGTCTTCTGAGCCCCGATCGGTCCACGCGCCGTCGCCGAACCCCAATTGGTCCACGCGAAACCGCCTGAGCCCCAGTCGGTCCACGCGCTGTCTCCGAGCCCCGATCGGTCCACGTGCCGTCTCCCAGCCCCGATCGGTCCACGCGCCGTCTCCTAATCCCCAATCTGTCCACGACCCGTCTCCGGGCCCCGATCGGTGCACGCGCCGTCTCCTAAGCTCCGATCGGGCCACGCGCCGTCGCCGAACACCAATTGGTCCACGCGAAACCGCCTGAGCCCCGATCGGTCCACGCGCCGTCTCCGAGCCCCGATCGATCCACGCGTCGTCTTGTAAGCCCAGATGCCTTCTCGCGCCGTCTCCGGCCCACGATCGGTCCAGGCGCCGTCTCCGAGCCCCGCTCGATTCACGCGTCGTCTCCTAAGCCCCGATCGGTCCACGCGCCGTCTCCTAAGCCCCTCTTGGTCCACGTGCCGTCTCCCAGCCCCGATCGGTCCACGCGCCGTCTCCTAAGCCCCAATCTGTCCACGACCCGTCTCCGAGCCCCGATCGGTGCACTCGCCGTCTCCTAAGCCCCGATCGGTCCACGCGTCGTCTCCGAGCGCCGATCGGTCCACGCGCCGTCGCCGAGCCATGATCGGTCCACGCGGGGCTCCTGAGCCCCGGTCGGTTCATGCGCCGTCTCCGAGCCCCGATCGATCCACGCGTCGTCTTGTAAGCCCAGATGCCTTCTCGCGCCGTCTCCGGCCCACGATCGGTCCAGGCGCCGCTTCCTGAGCCACGATCGGTCCACGCGCCTTCTCCGAGCCCCGATCGGTGCACGCGCCGTCTCCTGAGCCCCAATCGGTCCACGCGTCGTCTCCTGAGCCCCGATCGGTCCACGCGCCGTCTTCTGAGCCCCGATCGGTCCACGCGCCGTCGCCGAACCCCAGTTGGTCCACGCGAAACCGCCTGAGCCCCAGTCGGTCCACACGCTGTCTCCGAGCCCCGATCGGTCCACGCGTCGTCTCCGAGCCCCGATCGGTCCAGGCGCCGTCGCCGAGTCATGATCTGTCCACGCGCGGCCTCCTGAGACCCGATCGGTCCACGCGCCGTCGCCGAGCCGCGATCGGTCCACGCGCGGCCTCCTGAGCCCCGATTGGTTCACGCGCCGTATCCGAGCCCCAATCGGTCGACGCGCTGTCTCCCAGCCCTGATCGGTCCACGCGTCGTCTCCGAGCCACGATGGGTCCAGGCGCCGCTTCCTGCGCCCCGATCGGTCCACGCGCCGTCTCCTAAGCCCCAATCGGTCCACGCGGCGTCTCCGAGCGCCGATCATTTAACGCGCCGTCTCCTGAGACCCGATCGTTCCCCGCGCCGTCTCCGAGCCCCGATCGGTCCGCGTGCCGCATTCTAAGCCACGGTCCATCCACGCGCCGTCTCCGAGCCCCGCTCCATCCACGCGTCGTCTCCTAAGCCCCGATCGGTCCACGCGCCGTCTCCTAAGCCCCGATTGATCCACGCGCCGTCTCCCAGCCCCGATCGATCCACGCGCCGTCTCCTAAGCCCCGATCGGTTCACGCGCCGTCTCCGGAGCCCCGGTAGATCGACGCGAGTCTCTTAAGCCTCGACCGGTCCACGCGCCGTCCCCTGAGCCCCGATCGATCCACGCGCCGTCTCCGAGCCCCAGTCGGTCCACGCGCTGTCTCCGAGCACCGATCGGTCCACGCGCCGTCTCCGAGCGCAGATCATTTCACGCGCCGTCTCCTGAGCCCCGATCGTTCCACGCGCGGGCTCCTGAGCCCCCATCGGTCCACGCGTCGCCTTCTAACCCCGGACGGTCCACGCGTCGTCTTCTAAGCCCCGATCGGTCCACGCGTCGTCTCCGAGCCACGATGGGTCCAGGCGCCGCTTCCTGCGCCCCGATCGGTCCACGCGCCGTCTCCTAAGCCCCAATCGGTCCACGCGGCGTCTCCGAGCGCCGATCATTTAACGCGCCGTCTCCTGAGACCCGATCGTTCCCCGCGCCGTCTCCGAGCCCCGATCGGTCCGCGTGCCGCATTCTAAGCCACGGTCCATCCACGCGCCGTCTCCGAGCCCCGCTCCATCCACGCGTCGTCTCCTAAGCCCCGATCGGTCCACGCGCCGTCTCCTAAGCCCCGATTGATCCACGCGCCGTCTACCAGCCCCGATCGATCCACGCACCGTCTCCTAAGCCCCGATCGGTTCACGCGCCGTCTCCGGAGCCCCGGTAGATCGACGCGAGTCTCCTAAGCCTCGACCGGTCCACGCGCCGTCCCCTGAGCCCCGATCGATCCACGCGCCGTCTCCGAGCCCCAGTCGGTCCACGCGCTGTCTCCGAGCACCGATCGGTCCACGCGCCGTCTCCGAGCGCAGATCATTTCACGCGTCGTCTCCTGAGCCCCGATCGTTCCACGCGCGGGCTCCTGAGCCCCCATCGGTCCACGCGTCGCCTTCTAACCCCGGACGGTCCACGCGTCGTCTTCTAAGCCCCGATTGGTCCACGCGCCGTTTTCCGAGCCCCGATCGGTCCACGCACCATCTCCTGCTCCCCAATCGGTCCACGCGCCGCCTCCGGAGCCCCGATCGATCCACGCGAAATCTGCTGAGCCCCGATCGATCTACGCGCCGTCTCATAAGCCCCGATCGGACCACGCGCCTTCTCCTCAGCCCCGATCGGTCCACGCGCCGTCTCCGAGCGCCGATTAGTCCACGCGCCGTCTCCTGAGCCCCGATCACTCCACGCTCCGTCTCCGAGCCCCGATCGGTCCACGCGCCGTCTCCTGAGCCCGGATCGGTCCACGCGCCGTCGCCGAACCCGAATTGGTCCACGCGCAACCGCCTGAGCCCCCGTCGGTCCACGCGCTGTCTCCGAGCCCCGATCGTTCCACGCGCCGTCTCCGAGCCTCGATCGGTCCACGCGCCGTCGCCGAGCCCCGATCGGTCCAGGCGTATCCTCCTGTGCCCCGGTCGGTCCACGCGCCTTCTCCGAGCCCCGATCATTCCACGCGCCGTCTCGGAGCCCCGATCGATCCACGCGCCGTCTCCTGAGCCCCGATCGTTCCACGCGCCTTCTCCTAAGCCACGATCGGTGCACGCGCCGTCTCCGAGCGCCGATCATTTCACGCGCCGTCTCCGAGCCCCGATCGATCCACGTGCCGTCTCCTGAGCCCCGATCGGTCCACGCGTCGTCCCCAAGCCCCGATCCATCGACGCGCCGTCTCCTGATGCCCAATCGGTCCACGCGCTGTCTCCTGAGCCCCGATAGGTACACGCGTAGTCTCCTAAGCCCCGATCGGTCCACGCACCGCCTCCGGAGCCCCAATCGATCAACGTGAGTCTCCTAAGCCCCGATCGGTCCACGCGCCGTCTCCTTTGCCCCGATCGGTCGACGCGTCCTCTCCTAAACCCCGATCGGTCCACGCGTCGTCTCCTAAGCCCCGATCGGTTCACACGCCGTCTCCGAGCCCCGATGGGTCCACGCGTCGCCTCCTGAGCCCCGGTCGGTCCACGCGCCGTCTCCTGAGCCCCGATCGGTCCACGCGTCGTCTCCTAAGCCCCGATCGGTCCACGCGTCGTCTCCTAAGCCCCGATCCGTCGACGCGTCGTCTCCTGACATACGATCAATTGACGCGTCTTCTCCTGAGCCCAATCGCTCCTCGCGCCGTCTCCTGAGCCCCGATCGGTCCACGGGTCGTCTCCTAAGCCCCGATCGGTCCACGCGCCGTCTCCTGTGCCCCGATTGGTCGACGCGTCCTCTCCTAAACCCCCATCGGTCCACGCGTCGTCTCCTAAGCCCCGATCGGTCCACACGCCGTCTCCGAGCCCCGATAAGTCCACGCGTCGCCTCCTGAGCCCCGGTTGGTCCACGCGCCGTCTCCTGAGCCCCGATCGGTCCACGCGTCGTCTCCTAAGCCCCGATGCCTCCACGCGCCGTCTCCGAGCCACGATCGGTCCAGGCGCCGCTTCCTGAGCCCCCATCGGTCCATGCGCCGTATCCTAAGCCCCGATCGGTCCACGCGCCGTCTCCGAGCGCCGATAAGTTCAAGCGCCGTCTCCTGATCCCCGATCGTTCCACGCGGCGTCTCCGAGCCCCGATCGATCCACGCGTCGTCTCCTGAGCCCCAACCGCTCCACACGCCGTTTCCTGAGCCCCGATCGGTCCCCGCATCGTCTCCGAGCACCGATCGGTCCACGCGCCGTTTTCTGAGCACCGTTCGGTCCACGCGTCGTCTTCAAAGCCCCGATGCCTCCACGCGCCGTCTCCGAGCCCCGATGGCTCCTCGCGCCGTCTACTGAGCCCCGCTCGATCCATGCGTCGTCTTCTTAGCCCCGATGCCTCCACGCGCCGTCGCCGAGCCATGATCGGTCCACGCGCGGCCTCCTGAGCCCCGATCGGTCCACGCGCCGTCGACGAGCTGCGATCGGTCCACGCGCGGCCTCCTGAGCCCCGGTTGGTTCACGCGCCGTATCCGAGGCCCCATCGGTCCACGCGTCGTCTCCGAGCGCCGATCGGTCCACGCGCCGTCGCCGAGCCATGATCGGTCCACGCGGGGCTCCTGAGCCCCGGTCGGTCCGCGCGCCGTCTCCTGAGCCCCGATCGGTCGACGCGTCGTTTCCTGAGCCTCGATCGATCCACGCGTCATCTCCTGAGCCCCGATCGCTCCACGCGCCTATTTCTGATCCCCGATCAATTGACGCGTCTTCTCCTGAGCCCCGATCGCTCCACGCGCCGTCTCCGAGCCCCGGTCGGTCCACGCGCCGTCGCCGAGTCTCGATCGGTCCAAGCGCGGCCTCCTGAGCCCCGGTCGGTTCACGCCCCTTCTCCGAGCCCCGATCGATCCACGCGTCGTCTTCTAAGCCCAGATGCCTCCTCGCGCCGTCACCGTGCCGCGATCGGGCCACGCGCGGCCTCCTGAGCCCCGGTCGGTTCACGCGCCGTATACGAGCCCCAATCGGTCCACGCGCCGTCTCCTAAGCCCCAATCTGTCCACGCGCCGTCCCTGAGCGCCGATTGGTTCACGCGCAGCCTCCTGAGCCCTGATCCGTCCACGCGCGGCGTCGCGCCGCGATCGGTCCACGCGCGGCCTCCTGAGCCCCAATCGGTCCACGAGTCGTCTCCTAAGCCCCGATCGGCCCACGCGCCGTCTCCGAGCCCCGATCGGTCCACGCACCATCTCCTGCTCTCCAATCGGTCCACGCACCGCCTCCTGATCCCCCTCGGTCCAGGCGGCGCCTCCGGAGCCCCGAACAGTCGACGCGTCGTCTCCTGAGCCCCGATCGGTCCACGCGCCGTCTCCTAAGCCCCGATCTGTCCACGGGCCGTCTCCGAGCCGCGATCGGTAAAGCCGCCGTCATCAAGCCCCGATCCGTACTCGCGTCGTCTCCGAGCCCCGATGGGTCCACTCGCCGTCTCCGAGCCCCGATCGGTTCACGCATCGTCTCCTAAGCCCCGATCGGTTAACGGGCCGTCTCCGATCCGCGATCGGTCCACGCGCCGTCGCCGAACCCCAATTGGTCCACGCGCAACCGCCTGAGCCCCAGTCGGTCCACGCGTCGTCTCCGAGCGCCGATCGGTTCACGCGCCGTCTCCTGAGCCCCGATCAGTCCACGCGCTGTCTCCGAGCCCCGATCGGTCCACGCGTTGTCGCCTTAGCCCCGATCGGTCCACGCGCCGTCTCCGAACCCCGATCGTTCCACGCGGCGTCTCCTGAGCCCCAATCGGTCCACACGCTGTGTCGGGAGCCCCGATAGGTACACGCATCGTCTCCTACGCCCGATCGGTCCACGCGTCGTCTCCTGAGCCTCGATCGTTCCACGCGCCGTCGCCGATCCACGATCGGTCCGTGCTCCGCTTCCAAAGCCCTATCGGTCCACGCATCGTCTCCTGATCTCCGATCGGTCCACGCGCCGTCTCCTAAGCCCCGATCGGTCCACGCGCTGTCTCCAAGCGCCGATCGGTTCACGCGCCGTCTCCTGAGCCCCGATCATTCCACGCGCCGTCTCCGAGCCATAATCGGTCCACGCTCGTCTCCTGAGCCCCGATCGGTCCACGCGCCGTCTCCAAGCCCCGATCGGTCCATGCATCGTTTCCTAAGCCCCGATCGGTTAACGCGCTGTCTCCGAGCGCCGATCGGTCCACGCGCCGTCGCCGAACCCCAAATGGTCCACGCGCAACCGCCTGAGCCCCGATCGGTCCACGCGTCGTCTCCGAGCACCGATCGGTCCACGCGCCGTCGCCGAGCCATGATCGGTCCACGCGCGGCCTCCTGAGCCCCGATCGGTCCACGCGCCGCCGGCGAGGCGCGCTCGGTCCACGCGCGGCCTCCTGAGCCCCGATCGGTCCACGCGCCGTCACCGAGCCGCGATCGGTCCACGCGCGACCTCCTGAGCCCCGGTTGGTTCACGCACCGTATCCGAGCCCCCATCGGTCCACGCGTTGTCTCCGAGCCCCGATCCGTCCACGCGCCGTCGCCGAGCCATGATCGGTCCACACGAGGCTCCTGACCCCCGGTCGGTCCGCGCGTCGTCTCCTAAGCCCCGATCGGTTCACGCGCCGTATCCGAGCCCCAATCGGTCCACGCGCCGTCTCCAAAGCTCCAATCGGTACACGCGCCGTCCCCTGAGCCCCGATACGTCGACGCGCAGACGCCGAGCCCCGATCGGTCCACGCGCTGTCTCCTGAGCCCCGATAGGTACACGCGTCGTCTCCTACACCCCATCGGTCCACGCGTCGTCCCCTAAGCCCCGATCGGTCCACGCGCCGTCTCCGAGCCCCAATCGGTCCACGCGCCGTCTCCTGAACCCCGATCGTTCCACGCGCCTTCTCCTAAGCCACGATCGGTCAGCGCCGTCTCCGAGCGCCGATCGGTGCACGCGCCGTCGCACGAGCCGCGATCGGTCCACGCGCGGCCTCCTGAGCCCCGGTTGCTTCACGTGCCGTATCCGAGCCCCAATCGGTCCACGCACCGTCTCCTGAGCCCCGATCGGTCCACGCGCCGTCTCCTGAGCTCCGATCGCTCCACGCGCCGTTTTCTGAGCCCCGATCGGTCCACGCGTCGTCTCCTAAGCGCTGATCGGTCCTCGTGCCTTCTGCGAGCCCCGAAGGGTCCACGCGCAGCCTTCTGAGCCCCGATCGGTCCACGCGCCGTCTCCCCGCCCCAATCGCTCCACGCTTCGTCTCCTGATCCCGGATCGTTCCACGCGTCGTCTCCTGATCCCCGATCCGTAATCGCGTCGTCTCCGAGCCTCGATCGGTCCACACGCTGTGTCCGATCCCCGATCGGTCCGCGTACCGCATTCTGAGCCGCGGTCCGTCCACGCGCCGTCTCCGAGCATCGATCGGTCCACGCGCCGTCTCAGAGCGCCGATCATTTCACGCCCCGTCTCCTGAGCTCCGATCGTTCAACGCGCCGTCGCCGAGCCCCGATCGGTCCACGCGCCGTCTCCTGAGCCCCAATCGGTCCACACGCTGTCTCGTGAGCCCTGATAGGTACACGCGTCGTGTCCTACGCCCCGATCGGTCCACGCGTCGTCTCCTAAGCCCCGATCGGTCCACGCGCCGTCTCCGAGCCCCGATCGGTCCGCGCACCGTCTCCTGATCCCCATCGCTTCACGCTGCGTCTCCGGAGCCCCGATCGATCTACGCGAGTCTCCTGAGCCCCGGTCGGTCCGCGCGCCGTTATCTGAGCCCCGATCGGTTGACGCGTCGTCTCCTAAGCCCCTATCGGTTAACGCGCCGTCTCCGAGCGCCGAGTGGTCCACGCGCCGTCGCCGAACCCCAATTGGTCCACGCGCAACCGCCTGAGTCCCAGTCGGTCCACGCGCTGTCTCCGAGCCCCGATCGGTTCACGTGCCGTCGCCGAGCCATGATCGGTCCACGCGCTGCCTCCTGAGCCCCAATCGGTCCACGGGCCGTCGCCGATCCACGATCGGTCCGTGCGCCGTTTCCAGAGCCCTATCGGTCCACGCATCGTCTCCTGATCTCCGATCGGTCCACGCGCCGTCTCCTAAGCCCCGATCGGTCCACGCGCTGTCTCCGAGCGCCGATCGGTTCACGCGCCGTCTCCTGAGCCCCGATCGGTCCACGCGCCGTCTCCTGAGCCCGGATCGGTCCACGCGTCATCGCCGAATCCCCCATCCGTACACGCGTCGTCTCCGAGCCTCGATCGGTCCAGGCGCTGCTTCCTGAGCCCCAATCGGTCCACGCGTTGTCACCTAAGCCCCGATCGGTCCACGCGCCGTCTCTGAGCCCCAATCGGTTCACGCCACGTCACCTAAGCCCCGATCGGACCACGCGCCGTCTCCTGAGCCCCGATCGCTCCACGCTCCGTCTCCGTGCCCCGATCGGTCCACGCGCCGGCACCTGAGCCCGGATTGGTCCACGCGCCGTCGCCGAACCCCAATTGGTCCACGCGCAACCGCCTGAGCCCCAGTCGGTCCACGCGCTGTCTCCGAGCCCCGATCGGTCCACGCGCCGTCTCCGAGCGCCGATCGGTTCACGCGCCGTCTCCTGAGCCCCGATCGGTCCACGCGGCGCCTCCGAGCACCGATCGGTCCACGCGCGGTCTCCTGAGCCCCGATCTGTCCACGCGCCGTCTCCGAGCCCCGATCGGTCCACGCGCCGTCTCCGAGCCCTGATCGGTCCACGCGCCGTCTCCTGAGCCCCAATCGGTCCACTCGCTGTCTCCTGATCCCCGATAGGTACACGCGTCGTCTCCTACGCCCCGATCGGTCCACGCGCCGCCTTCGTGCCCCGATCGGTCCACGCACCGCCTCCTGATCCCCATCGGTCCACGCGCCGTCTCCTAAGCCCTGATCGGTCCTCGTGCCTTCTGCGAGCCCCGAAGGGTCCACGCGCAGCCTCCTGAGCCCCGATCGGTCGACGCGTCGTCTCCTGAGCCCCGATCGATCCACGGGTCTTCCCCTGAGCCCCGACCGCTCCACGCGCCGTCTCCTGAGCCCGGATCGGTCCACGCGTCGTCTCCGAGCCCCGATCGGTCCACGCGCCGTCCCCGAGCCCCGATCGGTCCACGCGCCGTTTCCTGAGCGCCGATACGTCCACGCGCAGTCGCCGAGCCCTGATCGGTCCACGCGCTGTCTCCTGAGCCCCGATAGGTACACGCGTCGTCACCTAAGCCCCGATCGGTCCACGCGTAGTCTCCTAAGCCCCGCTTGGTTAACGCGTCGTTTCCGAGCCCCGATCGGTCCACGCGCCATCGCCGAGCCCCGATCGGTCCACGCACCATCTCCTGAGCCCCGATCTGTCCACACCCCTTCTCCTGAGCCCCGATCTGTCGACGCGTCGTCTCCTAAGCCCCGACCGGTGCACGCGCCGTATCCTGAGCCCAAATTGTCCACACGCTGTCTCGTGAGCCCCGATAGGTACACGCGACGTCTCCTACGCCCCGATCGGTCCACGCGCCGGCTCCTGAGCCCCGATCGGTCCACGCGCCGTCTCCTGAGCCCCGATCGCTCCACGCACCGTTTTCTGAGCACCGTTTGGTCCACGCGTCGTCTTCAAAGCCCCGATGCCTCCACGCGCCGTCTCCGAGCCACGATCCGTCCGTGCGCCGCTTCCAGAGCCCTCTCGGTCCACGCGTCGTCCCCTGATCTCCGATCGGTCCACACGCCATCTCCTAAGCCCCGATCATTCCACGCGCCATCTCCGAGCCCCGATCGGTCCATGCGCCATCTCAGAGCCCCGATCGGTCCACGCGCCGTCTCATAAGCCCCGATCGGACCACGCGCCTTCTCCTCAGCCCCGATCGGTCCACGCGCCGTCTCCGAGCGCCGATTAGTTCACGCGCCGTCTCCTGAGCCGCGATCGCTCCACGCTCCGTCTCCCAGCCCCGATCGGTCCACGCCCCGTCTCGGAGCGCCGATTGGTTCACGCGCCGTCTCCTGAGCCCCGATCGCTCCACGCGCAGTCGCCGAGCCTCGATCGGTTCACGCGCGGTCTCCTGAGCCCCGGTCGGTCCACGCGCCGTCGCCGAACCCCAATGGGTCCACGCGCAACCTCCTGAGCCCAAGTCGGTACACGCGCTGTCTCCGAGCCCCGATCGGTCCCCGCATAGTCTCCTAAGCCCCGCTCGGTTAACGCGTCGTCTCGGAGCCCACATCGGTCCAGGCGCCGCTTCCTGAGCACCGACCGGTCCACGCGTCGTCTCCTGAGCCCCGATCGGTCGACGGGTCCCCTCCTAAGCCCCGATCGGTCCACGCGCCTTCTCCTGTGCCCCGATCGGTCCACGCGCCGTCTCCGCGCGCCGATCTTTTCACGTGACGTCTCCTGAGCCCTGATCGTTCCACGCGCCGTCTTCGAGCCCCGAGCGGTCCACGCGCCGTCTCCTGAGCCCCAATCGATCCACGCGCAGCCTCCTGAGCCCCGATCGGTCCACGCGCCGTCGCCGAGCCGCGATCGTTCTACGCGCCGCTCCGGGCCCGGATCGGTCCACGCGCCGTCGCCGAGCTATGATCGGTCCATGCGCGGCCTCCTGAGCCCCGATCGGTCCACGCGCCGTCGCCGAGCCGCGATCGGTCCACGCGCCGTCTCCTGAGCCCCGATCGGTCCACGCGCAACCGCCTGAGCCCCAGTCGGTCCACGCGCTGTCACCGAGCCCCGATCGGTCCACGTGTGGTCTCCGAGCCACTATCGGTCCACGCGCCGTCGCCGAGCTACGATCGGTCCACGCGCGGCCTCCTGAGCCCCGATCGGTCCACGCGCCGTCGCCGAGCCACGATCGGTCCACGCGCGGCCTCCTGAGCCCCGATCGGTCCACACGCCGTCTCCGAGCCGCGATCGGTCCACGCATCGTCTCCTAAGCCCCGATCGGTTAACGTGCTGTCTCCGAGCCCCGATCGGTCCACGCGCCGTCTCCTGAGCCCCGATGGGTCCACTCGCCGTCTCCTGAGCCCGGATCGTTCCACGCGTCGTCTCCTGATCCCCGATCCGTAAACGCGTCGTCTCCGAGCCTCGATCGGTCCGCACGCCGTGTCCGATCCCCGACCGGTCCGCGTACCGCATTCTGAGCCGCGGTCCGTCCACGCGCCGTCTCCGAGCACCGATCGGTCCACGCGCCGTCTCAGAGCGCCGATCATTTCACGCCCCGTCTCCTGAGCTCCGATCGTTCCACGCGCCGTCTCCGAGCCCCGATCGGTCCACGCGCCGTCTCCTGAGCCCCAATCGGTCCACACGCTGTCTCGTGAGCCCCGATAGGTACACGCGTCGTGTCCTACGCCCCGATCGGTCCACGCGTCGTCTCCTAAGCCCCGATCGGTCCACGCGCCGTCTCCTGAGCCCCGGCCGGTTCGTGCGCCGTCTTCGAGCCCCGAGCGGTCCACGCGCCGTCTCCTGAGCCCCAATCGATCCACGCGCAGCCTCCTGAGCCCCGATCGGTCCACGCGCCGTCGCCGAGCCGCGATCGTTCTACGCGCCGCTCCGGGCCCGGATCGGTCCACGCGCCGTCGCCGAGCTATGATCGGTCCATGCGCGGCCTCCTGAGCCCCGATCGGTCCACGCGCCGTCGCCGAGCCGCGATCGGTCCACGCGCGGCCTCCTGAGGCCCGATTGGTTCACGCGCCGTATCCGAGCCCCAATCGGTCCACGCGCCGTCTCCTGAGCCCCGATCGGACCACGCGCGGCCTCCTGAGCCCCGATCGGTCCACGCGCCGTCGCTGAGCCGCGATCGGTCCACGCGCGGCCTCCTAAGCTCCGGTCGGTCCACGCGCCGTCGCCGAACCCCAATTGGTCCACACGAAACCGCCTGAGCCCCAGTCGGTCCACGCGCTGTCTCCGAGCCCCGATCGGTCCACGCGCCGTCTTCGAGCCCCGATCGGTCCACGCATGGATTCCTAAGCCCCAATCGGTTAACGCGCCGTCTCCGAGCCCCGATCGGTCCACGCGCCGTCGCCGAACCCCAATTGGTCCACGCGCAACCGCCTGAGCCCGAGTCGGTCCACGCGCTGTCACCGAGCCCCGATCGGTCCACGTGTGGTCTCCGAGCCACTATCGGTCCACGCGCCGTCGCCGAGCTACGATCGGTCCACGCGCGGCCTCCTGAGCCCCGATCGGTCCACGCGCCGTCGCCGAGCCACGATCGGTCCACGCGCGGCCTCCTGAGCCCCGATCGGTCCACACGCCGTCTCCGAGCCGCGATCGGTCCACGCATCGTCTCCTAAGCCCCGATCGGTTAACGTGCTGTCTCCGAGCCCCGATCGGTCCACGCGCCGTCTCCTGAGCCCCGATGGGTCCACTCGCCGTCTCCTGAGCCCGGATCGTTCCACGCGTCGTCTCCTGATCCCCGATCCGTAAACGCGTCGTCTCCGAGCCTCGATCGGTCCGCACGCCGTGTCCGATCCCCGATCGGTCCGCGTACCGCATTCTGAGCCGCGGTCCGTCCACGCGCCTTCTCCGAGCACCGATCGGTCCACGCGCCGTCTCAGAGCGCCGATCATTTCACGCCCCGTCTCCTGAGCTCCGATCGTTCCACGCGCCGTCTCCGAGCCCCGATCGGTCCACGCGCCGTCTCCTGAGCCCCAATCGGTCCACACGCTGTCTCGTGAGCCCCGATAGGTACACGCGTCGTGTCCTACGCCCCGATCGGTCCACGCGTCGTCTCCTAATCCCCGATCGGTCCACGCGCCGTCTCCTGAGCCCCGGCCGGTTCGTGCGCCGTCTCCGAGCCCCGTTCGATCTACGCGTCGTCTTGTAAGCCCAGATGCCTTCTCGCGCCGTCTCCGGGCCACGATCGGTCCAGGCGCCGCTTCCTGAGCCACGATCGGTCCACGCGTTGTCTCCTAGACCCCGATCGGTGCACGCGTCGTCTCCGAGCCCCGATCGGTCCACGCGCCGTCGCCGAGCCATGATCGGACCACGCGAGGCTCCTGAGCCCCAGTCGGTCCGCGAGCCGTCTCCTGAGCCCCGATCGGTCGACGCGTCGTTTCCTGAACCCCGATCAGTCCACGCGCCGTCTCCTAAGCCCGGATCGTTCCACGCGCCGTCCTCGAGCCCCGATCCGTCGCCGCGTCGTCTCCTGAGCCCCGGTCAATTGACGCGTCTTCTCCAGAGCCCCGATCGCTCCTCGCGCCGTCTCCTGAGCCCCGCTCGGTCCATGCGTCGTCTTCTTAGCCCCGATGCCTCCACGCGTCGTCTCGTAAGCCCCGATCGGTCCACGCGCCGTCTCCGGGCCCCGGTCGGTCCACGCACCATCTCCTGCTCTCCAATCGGTCCACGCGCCGGCTCCGGAGCCCCGATCGATCCACGCTAGGCTCCTGAGCCCCTGCCGGTCCGCGCGCCGTCTCCTGAGCCCCGAACGGTCGACGCGTCGTCTCCTAAGCCCCGATCCGTCGCAGCGTCGTCCCCTGAGCCCCGATCAATTGACGCGCGGCCTCCTTAGCCCCGGTCGGTCCACGCGCCGTCTCCGAGCCCCGATCAGTCCACGCATCGTCACCTGAGCCCCGATCGGTTAACGCGCCGCCTCCGAGCCCCGATCAGTCCACGCGCCGTCTCCTGAGCCCCGGTCGGTTCATGCGCCGTCTCCGAGCCCCGATCGATCCACGCGTCGTCTTGTAAGCCCAGATGCCTTCTCGCGCCGTCTCCGGCCCACGATCGGTCCAGGCGCCGCTTCCTGAGCCACGATCGGTCCACGCGCCTTCTCCGAGCCCCGATCGGTGCACGCGCCGTCTCCTGAGCCCCGATCGGTCCACGCGTCGTCTCCTGAGCCCCGATCGGTCCACGCGCCGTCTTCTGAGCCCCGATCGGTCCACGCGCCGTCGCCGAACCCCAATTGGTCCACGCGAAACCGCCTGAGCCCCAGTCGGTCCACGCGCTGTCTCCGAGCCCCGATCGGTCCACGTGCCGTCTCCCAGCCCCGATCGGTCCACGCGCCGTCTCCTAATCCCCAATCTGTCCACGACCCGTCTCCGGGCCCCGATCGGTGCACGCGCCGTCTCCTAAGCTCCGATCGGGCCACGCGCCGTCGCCGAACACCAATTGGTCCACGCGAAACCGCCTGAGCCCCGATCGGTCCACGCGTCGTCTCCGAGCCCCGATCGGTCCACGCGCCGTGGCCGAGCCGCGATCGATCCACGCGCGGCCTCCTGAGCCCCGATTGGTTCACGCGCCGTATCCGAGCACCAATCGGTCCACGCGCTGTCTCCGAGCCCTGATCGGTCCACGCGTCGTCTCCGAGCCCCGATCGGTCTACGCGCCGTCGCCAAGCCATGATCGGTCCACGCGCGGCCTCCTGAGCCCCGTTCGGTCCACGCGCCGTCGCCGAGCCGCGATCGGCTCTCGCGCGGCCTCCTGAGCCCCGGTCGGTCCACGCGCCGCCTACGGAGCCCCGATCGATCCACGCGAATCTCCTGAGCTCCGGTCGGTCGACGCGCCGTCTCCTGAGCCCCGATCGGTCCACGCGCCGTCTCCTAAGCCCCGATTCGTCGACGCGTCGTCTCCTGAGCCCCGATCAATTGACGTGTCTTCTCCTGAGCCCCGATCGCTTCTCGTGCCGCCTCCTGAGCCCCACTCCGTCGAGGCGTCGTCTCCGGAGCCCCGATCAATTAACGTGTCTTCTCCTGAGCCCCGATCGCTCCTCGCGCCGTCTCCTGAACCCCGCTCGGTCAATGCGTCGTCTTCTTAGCACGGATGCCTCCACGCGCCGTCTCCGAGCCACGATGGGTCCAGGCGCCGCTTCCTGCGCCCCGATCGGTCCACGCGCCGTCTCCTAAGCCCCAATCAGTCCACACGGCGTCTCCGAGCGCCGAGCATTTACCGCGCCGTCTCCTGAGACCCGATCGTTCCACGCGCCGTCTCCGAGCCCCGCTCGATTCACGCGTCGTCTCCTAAGCCCCGATCGGTCCACGCGCCGTCTCCTAAGCCCCTCTTGATCCACGTGCCGTCTCCCAGCCCCGATCGGTCCACGCGCCGTCTCCTAAGCCCCAATCTGTCCACGACCCGTCTCCGAGCCCCGATCGGTGCACTCGCCGTCTCCTAAGCCCCGATCGGTCCACGCGCCGTCTCCGAGCCCCGATCGGTGCACGCGCCGTCTCCTAAGCCCCGATCGGTCCACGCGTCGTCTCCTGAGCCCCGATCGCGCCACACGCCGTTTCCTGAGCCCCGATCGGTCCACGCGTCGTCTTCAACGCCCCGATGCCTCCACGCGCCGTCTCCGAGCCACGATCGGTCCGTGCGCCGCTTCCAGAGCACTATCAGTCCACGCGTCGTCTCCTGATCTCCGATCGGTCGACGCGCCATCTCCTAAGCCCCGATCGGTCCACGCACCGTCTCCGAGCGCCGATCGGTTCACGCGCCGTCTCCTGAGCCCCGATCATTCCACGCGCTGTCTCCGAGCCCCGATCGGTCCACGCGTTGTCTCCTTAGCCCCGATCGGTCCACGCGCCGTCTCCGAGCGCCGAGCGGTCCACGCGCCGTCACCGAGCCGCGATCGGTCCACGCGCGACCTCCTGAGCCCCGGTTGGTTCACGCGTCGTCTCCGAGCGCCGATCGGTCCACGCGCCGTCGCCGAGCCATGATCGGTCCACGCGGGGCTCCTGAGCCCCGATCGGTGCACGCGCCGTCTCCTAAGCCCCGATCGGTCCACGCGTCGTCTCCTGAGCCCCGATCGCGCCACACGCCGTTTCCTGAGCCCCGATCGGTCCACGCGTCGTCTTCAACGCCCCGATGCCTCCACGCGCCGTCTCCGAGCCACGATCGGTCCGTGCGCCGCTTCCAGAGCACTATCAGTCCACGCGTCGTCTCCTGATCTCCGATCGGTCGACGCGCCATCTCCTAAGCCCCGATCGGTCCACGCACCGTCTCCGAGCGCCGATCGGTTCACGCGCCGTCTCCTGAGCCCCGATCATTCCACGCGCTGTCTCCGAGCCCCGATCGGTCCACGCGTTGTCTCCTTAGCCCCGATCGGTTCACACGCCGTCTCCGAGCCCCGATGGGTCCACGCGTCGCCTCCTGAGCCCCGGTCGGTCCACGCGCCGTCTCCTGAGCCCCGATCGGTCCACGCGTCGTCTCCTAAGCCCCGATCGGTCCACGCGTCGTCTCCTAAGCCCCGATCCGTCGACGCGTCGTCTCCTGACATACGATCAATTGACGCGTCTTCTCCTGAGCCCAATCGCTCCTCGCGCCGTCTCCTGAGCCCCGATCGGTCCACGGGTCGTCTCCTAAGCCCCGATCGGTCCACGCGCCGTCTCCTGTGCCCCGATTGGTCGACGCGTCCTCTCCTAAACCCCCATCGGTCCACGCGTCGTCTCCTAAGCCCCGATCGGTCCACACGCCGTCTCCGAGCCCCGATGGGTCCACGCGTCGCCTCCTGAGCCCCGGTTGGTCCACGCGCCGTCTCCTGAGCCCCGATCGGTGCACGCGTCGTCTCCTAAGCCCCGATGCCTCCACGCGCCGTCTCCGAGCCACGATCGGTCCAGGCGCCGCTTCCTGAGCCCCCATCGGTCCATGCGCCGTATCCTAAGCCCCGATCGGTCCACGCGCCGTCTCCGAGCGCCGATAAGTTCAAGCGCCGTCTCCTGAGCCCCGATCGTTCCACGCGGCGTCTCCGAGCCCCGATCGATCCACGCGTCGTCTCCTGAGCCCCAACCGCTCCACACGCCGTTTCCTGAGCCCCGATCGGTCCCCGCATCGTCTCCGAGCACCGATCGGTCCACGCGCCGTTTTCTGAGCACCGTTCGGTCCACGCGTCGTCTTCAAAGCCCCGATGCCTCCACGCGCCGTCTCCGAGCCCCGATGGCTCCTCGCGCCGTCTACTGAGCCCCGCTCGATCCATGCGTCGTCTTCTTAGTCCCGATGCCTCCACGCGCCGTTTCCGAGCCACGATCGGTCCAGGCGCCGCTTCCTGAGCCCCGATCCGTCCACGCACCGTCGCGTAAGCCCCAATTGGTCTACGCGCCGTCTCAGAGCGCCGATCATTTCACGCGCCGTCTCCTGAGCCCCGATAATTCCACGCCCCGCCTCCGAGCCCCGATCGGTCCACGCGCCGTCTCCTAAGCCCCTATCGGTCCACGCGCCGTCTCCGAGCGCCGATCGGTTCACGCGCCGTCTCCTGAGCCCCGATCGTTCCACGCGCCGTCTCCGACCCCCGATCGGTCCACGCGCCGTCTCATAAGCCCCGATCGGACCACACGCCTTCTCCTCAGCCCCGATCGCTCCACGCGCCGTCTCCGAGCCCCGATCGGTCCACGCGCCGTCTCCTGAGCCCGGATCGGTCCACGCGCCGTCGCCGAACCCCAATTGGTCCACGCGCAACCGCCTGAGCCCCGGTTGGTCCACGCGCTGTCTCCGAGCCCCGATCGGTCCACGCGTCGTATCCGAACCCCGATCGGTCCACGCGCCGTCGCCGAGCCATGATCGGTCCACGCGCGGCCTCCTGAGCCCCGATCGGTCCACGCGCCGTCGACGAGCTGCGATCGGTCCACGCGCGGCCTCCTGAGCCCCGGTTGGTTCACGCGCCGTATCCGAGGCCCCATCGGTCCACGCGTCGTCTCCGAGCGCCGATCGGTCCACGCGCCGTCGCCGAGCCATGATCGGTCCACGCGGGGCTCCTGAGCCCCGGTCGGTCCGCGCGCCGTCTCCTGAGCCCCGATCGGTCGACGCGTCGTTTCCTGAGCCTCGATCGATCCACGCGTCATCTCCTGAGCCCCGATCGCTCCACGCGCCTATTTCTGATCCCCGATCAATTGACGCGTCTTCTCCTGAGCCCCGATCGCTCCACGCGCCGTCTCCGAGCCCCGGTCGGTCCACGCGCCGTCGCCGAGTCTCGATCGGTCCAAGCGCGGCCTCCTGAGCCCCGGTCGGTTCACGCCCTTTCTCCGAGCCCCGATCGATCCACGCGTCGTCTTCTAAGCCCAGATGCCTCCTCGCGCCGTCACCGTGCCGCGATCGGGCCACGCGCGGCCTCCTGAGCCCCGGTCGGTTCACGCGCCGTATACGAGCCCCAATCGGTCCACGCGCCGTCTCCTAAGCCCCAATCTGTCCACGCGCCGTCCCTGAGCGCCGATTGGTTCACGCGCAGCCTCCTGAGCCCTGATCCGTCCACGCGCGGCGTCGCGCCGCGATCGGTCCACGCGCGGCCTCCTGAGCCCCAATCGGTCCACGAGTCGTATCCTAAGCCCCGATCGGCCCACGCGCCGTCTCCGAGCCCCGATCGGTCCACGCACCATCTCCTGCTCTCCAATCGGTCCACGCGCCGCCTCCGGAGCCCCGATCGATCCACGCGAATCTTCTGAGCTCCGGTCGGTCCACGCACCGCCTCCTGATCCCCCTCGGTCCAGGCGGCGCCTCCGGAGCCCCGAACAGTCGACGCGTCGTCTCCTGAGCCCCGATCGGTCCACGCGCCGTCTCCTAAGCCCCGATCTGTCCACGGGCCGTCTCCGAGCCGCGATCGGTAAAGCCGCCGTCATCAAGCCCCGATCCGTACTCGCGTCGTCTCCGAGCCCCGATGGGTCCACTCGCCGTCTCCGAGCCCCGATCGGTTCACGCATCGTCTCCTAAGCCCCGATCGGTTAACGCGCCGTCTCCCATCCGCGATCGGTCCACGCGCCGTCGCCGAACCCCAATTGGTCCACGCGCAACCGCCTGAGCCCCAGTCGGTCCACGCGTCGTCTCCGAGCTCCAATCGGTCCACGCGCCATTTCCTGAGACCTGATCGGTCCATGCGTCGTCTTCTAAGCCCCGATGCCTCCACGCGCCGTCTCCTGAGCCCCGGTCGGTTCACGCGTCGTCTCCGAGCCCCGATCGATCCACGCGTCTTCTTGTAAACCCAGATGCCTCCTCGCATCGTCTCCTAAGCCCCGATCGGTTAACGCGCCGTCTCCGAGCCCCGATCGGTCCACGCGCCGTCGCCGAACCCCAATTGGTCCACGCGCAACCACCTGAGCCCCAGTCGGTCCACGCGCGGCCTCCTGAGCCATGGTCGGTTCACGCGCCGTCTCCTGAACCCCGATGGGTCCACGCGTCGTTCCCTAAGCCCCGATCCATCCACGCGCAGTCTCCTGAGCCCCGATCGGTCCACGCATCGTCTCCTGATCTCCGAACGGTCCACGCGCCGTCTCCTAAGCCCCGATCGGTCCACGCACCGTCTCCGAGCGCCGATCGGTTCACGCGCCGTCTCCTGAGCCCCGATCAGTCCACGCGCTGTCTCCGAGCCCCGATCGGTCCACGCGTTGTCGCCTTAGCCCCGATCGGTCCACGCGCCGTCTCCGAACCCCGATCGTTCCACGCGGCGTCTCCTGAGCCCCAATCGGTCCACACGCTGTGTCGGGAGCCCCGATAGGTACACGCATCGTCTCCTACGCCCGATCGGTCCACGCGTCGTCTCCTGAGCCTCGATCGTTCCACGCGCCGTCGCCGATCCACGATCGGTCCGTGCTCCGCTTCCAAAGCCCTATCGGTCCACGCATCGTCTCCTGATCTCCGATCGGTCCACGCGCCGTCTCCTAAGCCCCGATCGGTCCACGCGCTGTCTCCAAGCGCCGATCGGTTCACGCGCCGTCTCCTGAGCCCCGATCATTCCACGCGCCGTCTCCGAGCCATAATCGGTCCACGCTCGTCTCCTGAGCCCCGATCGGTCCACGCGCCGTCTCCAAGCCCCGATCGGTCCATGCATCGTTTCCTAAGCCCCGATCGGTTAACGCGCTGTCTCCGAGCGCCGATCGGTCCACGCGCCGTCGCCGAACCCCAAATGGTCCACGCGCAACCGCCTGAGCCCCGATCGGTCCACGCGTCGTCTCCGAGCACCGATCGGTCCACGCGCCGTCGCCGAGCCATGATCGGTCCACGCGCGGCCTCCTGAGCCCCGATCGGTCCACGCGCCGCCGGCGAGGCGCGCTCGGTCCACGCGCGGCCTCCTGAGCCCCGATCGGTCCACGCGCCGTCACCGAGCCGCGATCGGTCCACGCGCGACCTCCTGAGCCCCGGTTGGTTCACGCACCGTATCCGAGCCCCCATCGGTCCACGCGTTGTCTCCGAGCCCCGATCCGTCCACGCGCCGTCGCCGAGCCATGATCGGTCCACACGAGGCTCCTGACCCCCGGTCGGTCCGCGCGTCGTCTCCTAAGCCCCGATCGGTTCACGCGCCGTATCCGAGCCCCAATCGGTCCACGCGCCGTCTCCAAAGCTCCAATCGGTACACGCGCCGTCCCCTGAGCCCCGATACGTCGACGCGCAGACGCCGAGCCCCGATCGGTCCACGCGCTGTCTCCTGAGCCCCGATAGGTACACGCGTCGTCTCCTACACCCCATCGGTCCACGCGTCGTCCCCTAAGCCCCGATCGGTCCACGCGCCGTCTCCGAGCCCCAATCGGTCCACGCGCCGTCTCCTGAACCCCGATCGTTCCACGCGCCTTCTCCTAAGCCACGATCGGTCAGCGCCGTCTCCGAGCGCCGATCGGTGCACGCGCCGTCGCACGAGCCGCGATCGGTCCACGCGCGGCCTCCTGAGCCCCGGTTGCTTCACGTGCCGTATCCGAGCCCCAATCGGTCCACGCACCGTCTCCTGAGCCCCGATCGGTCCACGCGCCGTCTCCTGAGCTCCGATCGCTCCACGCGCCGTTTTCTGAGCCCCGATCGGTCCACGCGTCGTCTCCTAAGCCCTGATCGGTCCTCGTGCCTTCTGCGAGCCCCGAAGGGTCCACGCGCAGCCTTCTGAGCCCCGATCGGTCCACGCGCCGTCTCCCCGCCCCAATCGCTCCACGCTTCGTCTCCTGATCCCGGATCGTTCCACGCGTCGTCTCCTGATCCCCGATCCGTAATCGCGTCGTCTCCGAGCCTCGATCGGTCCACACGCTGTGTCCGATCCCCGATCGGTCCGCGTACCGCATTCTGAGCCGCGGTCCATCCACGCGCCGTCTCCGAGCATCGATCGGTCCACGCGCCGTCTCAGAGCGCCGATCATTTCACGCCCCGTCTCCTGAGCTCCGATCGTTCAACGCGCCGTCGCCGAGCCCCGATCGGTCCACGCGCCGTCTCCTGAGCCCCAATCGGTCCACACGCTGTCTCGTGAGCCCTGATAGGTACACGCGTCGTGTCCTACGCCCCGATCGGTCCACGCGTCGTCTCCTAAGCCCCGATCGGTCCACGCGCCGTCTCCGAGCCCCGATCGGTCCGCGCACCGTCTCCTGATCCCCATCGCTTCACGCTGCGTCTCCGGAGCCCCGATCGATCTACGCGAGTCTCCTGAGCCCCGGTCGGTCCGCGCGCCGTTATCTGAGCCCCGATCGGTTGACGCGTCGTCTCCTAAGCCCCTATCGGTTAACGCGCCGTCTCCGAGCGCCGAGTGGTCCACGCGCCGTCGCCGAACCCCAATTGGTCCACGCGCAACCGCCTGAGTCCCAGTCGGTCCACGCGCTGTCTCCGAGCCCCGATCGGTTCACGTGCCGTCGCCGAGCCATGATCGGTCCACGCGCTGCCTCCTGAGCCCCAATCGGTCCACGGGCCGTCGCCGATCCACGATCGGTCCGTGCGCCGTTTCCAGAGCCCTATCGGTCCACGCATCGTCTCCTGATCTCCGATCGGTCCACGCGCCGTCTCCTAAGCCCCGATCGGTCCACGCGCTGTCTCCGAGCGCCGATCGGTTCACGCGCCGTCTCCTGAGCCCCGATCGGTCCACGCGCCGTCTCCTGAGCCCGGATCGGTCCACGCGTCATCGCCGAATCCCCCATCCGTACACGCGTCGTCTCCGAGCCTCGATCGGTCCAGGCGCTGCTTCCTGAGCCCCAATCGGTCCACGCGTTGTCACCTAAGCCCCGATCGGTCCACGCGCCGTCTCTGAGCCCCGATCGGTTCACGCTACGTCACCTAAGCCCCGATCGGACCACGCGCCGTCTCCTGAGCCCCGATCGCTCCACGCTCCGTCTCCGTGCCCCGATCGGTCCACGCGCCGGCACCTGAGCCCGGATTGGTCCACGCGCCGTCGCCGAACCCCAATTGGTCCACGCGCAACCGCCTGAGCCCCAGTCGGTCCACGCGCTGTCTCCGAGCCCCGATCGGTCCACGCGCCGTCTCCGAGCGCCGATCGGTTCACGCGCCGTCTCCTGAGCCCCGATCGGTCCACGCGGCGCCTCCGGAGCCCCGATCGATCCACACGAGTCTCCTGAGACCCGGTCGGTCCGCCCGCCGTCTCCTGAGCCTCGATCGGCCCACGCGCCGTCTCCTGAGCCCCGATCCGTCCACGCGCCGCCTCCTGAGCCCCGATCGTCCAACGCGCCGTCTCCGAGCACCGATCGGTCCACGCGCCGTCTCCTGAGCCCCGATCGGTCCACGCGTCGTCTCCAAAGCCCTGATCGGTCCACGTGCCGTCTCCGAGCCCCGATCGGTCCACGCGCCGTCTCCTGAACCCCGATACGTCCACACACAGTCGCCGAGCCCCGATTGGTCCACGCGCCGTAGCCGAGCCTCCATCGGTCCACGCGCGGCCTCCTGAGCCGCGGTCGGTCCAAGCGCCGTCTCCGAGCCCCGGTCGGTTCACGCGCCGTCTCCGAGCCCCGATGGGTCCACGCGCGGTCTCCTGAGCCCCGGTCGGTCCACGCGCCGTCGCCGAACCCCAATTCGTCCACGGGCAACCTCCTGAGACCCAGTCGGTCCACGCGCCGTCTCCTGAGCCCCGATCGGTCCACGTATCGTCTCCTACGCCCCGATCGGTCTACGCGCGGTCTCCTGAGCCCCGATCTGTCCACGCGCCGTCTCCGAGCCCCGATCGGTCCACGCGCCGTCTCCGAGGCCTGATCGGTCCACGCGCCGTCTCCTGAGCCCCAATCGGTCCACTCGCTGTCTCCTGATCCCCGATAGGTACACGCGTCGTCTCCTACGCCCCGATCGGTCCACGCGCCGCCTTTGTGCCCCGATCGGTCCACGCACCGCCTCCTGATCCCCATCGGTCCACGCGCCGTCTCCTAAGCCCTGATCGGTCCTCGTGCCTTCTGCGAGCCCCGAAGGGTCCACGCGCAGCCTCCTGAGCCCCGATCGGTCGACGCGTCGTCTCCTGAGTCCCGATCGATCCACGGGTCTTCCCCTGAGCCCCGACCGCTCCACGCGCCGTCTCCTGAGCCCGGATCGGTCCACGCGTCGTCTCCGAGCCCCGATCGGTCCACGCGCCGTCCCCGAGCCCCGATCGGTCCACGCGCCGTTTCCTGAGCGCCGATACGTCCACGCGCAGTCGCCGAGCCCTGATCGGTCCACGCGCTGTCTCCTGAGCCCCGATAGGTACACGCGTCGTCACCTAAGCCCCGATCGGTCCACGCGTAGTCTCCTAAGCCCCGCTTGGTTAACGCGTCGTTTCCGAGCCCCGATCGGTCCACGCGTCGTCTCCGAGCCCTGATCGGTCCACGCGCCATCGCCGAGCCCCGATCGGTCCACGCGCCATCGCCGAGCCCCGATCGGTCCACGCACCATCTCCTGAGCCCCGATCTGTCCACACCCCTTCTCCTGAGCCCCGATCTGTCGACGCGTCGTCTCCTAAGCCCCGACCGGTGCACGCGCCGTATCCTGAGCCCAAATTGTCCACACGCTGTCTCGTGAGCCCCGATAGGTACACGCGACGTCTCCTACGCCCCGATCGGTCCACACGCCATCTCCTAAGCCCCGATCATTCCACGCGCCATCTCCGAGCCCCGATCGGTCCACGCGCCATCTCCGAGCCCCGATCGGTCCACGCGCCGTCTCATAAGCCCCGATCGGACCACGCGCCTTCTCCTCAGCCCCGATCGGTCCACGCGCCGTCTCCGAGCGCCGATTAGTTCACGCGCCGTCTCCTGAGCCCCGATCGCTCCACGCTCCGTCTCCCAGCCCCGATCGGTCCACGCGCCGTCTCATGAGCTCCGATCGGTCCACGCGCCGTCGCCGAACCCCAATTGGTCCACGCGAAACCGCCTGAGCCCCAGTCGGTCCACGCGCTGTCTCCGAGCCCCGATCGTTCCACGCGCCGTCGCCGAGCCGCGATCGGGCCACGCGCCGTCTCCGAGCCCCGATCGGTCCACGCACTGTCTCCTGATCCCTATGGGTCAACGCCGCGCCTCCGGAGCCCCGATCGATCCACGCGAGGCTCCTGAGCCCCGATCGGACCACGCATCGTCTCCTAAGCCCCAATCGGTTAACGCGCCGTTGCCTGAGCCCCGATCGGTCCACGCGTCGTCTTCTAACCCCAGACGCCTCCTCGCACCGTCTCCGAGGGCCGATCGGTCCACGCGCCGTCTCCTGAGCCCCGATACGTCCACGCGCAGTCGCAGAGCCCCGATCGGTCCAAGCGCGGCCTCCTGAGCCCCGATCTGTCCACGCGCCGTCTCCGAGCCGCGATCGGTTCACGCGTCGTCTCCGAGCCTCGATCGGTCCACGCGCCGTCGCCGAGCCCCGATCGGTCCAGGCGTATCCTCCTGAGCCCCGGTCGGTCCGCGCGCCGTCTCCTGAGCCCCGATCGGTCGACGCGTCGTTTCCTGAGCCCCGATCGATCCACGCTTCGTCTCCTGAGCCCCGATCGCTCCACGCGCCGATTTCTGAGCCCCGATCAATTGACGCGTCTTCTCCTGAGCCCCGATCGCTCCTCGCGCCGTCTCCTGAGCCCCGCTCGGTCCCTGCGTCGTCTTCTTAGCCGCGATGGCTTCACGCGCCGTCTCCGAGCCACGATCGGTCTATGCGTCGCTTCCTGATCCCCGATCGGTCCTCGCGCAGTCTCCTAAGCCCCAATCGGTCCACGCGCCGTCTCCTAAGCCCCGATCGATCCACGCGCCGTCTCCGAGCGCCGATCGGTCCGCGCGCAACCTCCTAAGCCCCAGTCGGTACACGCGCCGTCTCCGAGCGCCGATCGCTTGACGCGCCGTCTCCTGAGCCCCGATCGTTCCACGCGCCATCTCCGAGCCCCGATTGGTCCACGCGCCATCTCCTAAGCCCCGATCGGTCCACGCGCCTTTTCCTAAGCCCCGATCGGTTCACGCACCGTCTCCTGAGCCCCGATCGTTCCACGCGCCGTCTCCGAGCCCCGATCGGTCCACACCCCGTCGCCGAACCCCAATTGGTCCACGCGCAACCTCCTGAGCCCCAGTCGGTCCACGCGCGGCCTCCTGAGCCATGGTCGGTTCACGCGCCGTCTCCTGCGCCCCGATCGGTCCACGCGTCGTTCCCTAAGCTCCGATCCATCCACGCGCAGTCTCCTGAGCCCCGATTGGTGGACGTGCCGTCTCCCAGCCACGATCGGTCCACGCGCCGTCTCCTAAGCCCCAATCTGTCCACGACCCGTCTCTGGGCCCCGATCGGTGCACGCGCCGTCTCCTGAGCCCCGGTCGGTTCACGCGCCATCTCCGAGCCGCGATCGGTCCACGCATCGTCTCCTAAGCCCCGATCGGTTAACGTGCCGTCTGCGAGCCCCGATCGGTCCACGCGCCGTCTCCTGAGCCCCGATACGTCCACGCGCAGTCGCAGAGCCCCGATCGGTCCAAGCGCGGCCTCCTGAGCCCCGATCGTTCCACGCGCCGTCTCCTGAGCCCGGATCGGTCCACGCGTCATCGCCGAATCCCCGATCCGTACACGCGTCGTCTCCGAGCCTCGATCGGTCCACGCGCTGCTTCCTGAGCCCCAATCGGTCCACGCGTTGTCACCTAAGCCCCGATCGGTCCACGCCCCGTCTCCTGAGCCCGGATCGGTCCACCCGTCGTCCTCGAATCCCCGATCCGCACACGCGTCGTCTCCGAGCCTCGACCGGTCCACGCGCCGTCTCCTGAGCCCCGATCATTCCACGCGCCGTCTCCTAAGCCGCGATCCGTCCACGGGCCGTCTCCGAGCTGCTATCGGTAAACGCGCCGTCAACAAGCCCTGATCCGTACACGCGTCGTCTCCGAGCCCCGACCGGTCCACGCGCCGTCGCCGAGCCTCGATCGGTCCACGCGCGGCCTCCTGAGCCCCGATCGGTTCACGCGCCGGCTCCGAGCCCGATCGGACCACGTGCCGTCTCCTGAGCCCCGGTCGGTTCACGCGCCGTCTCCGAGCCCCGATGGATCCACGCGCCGTCTCCTGAGCCCGGATCGGTCCACCTGTTGTCCTCGAATCCCGGATCCGCACACGCGTCGTCTCCGAGCCTCGACCGGTCCACGCGCCGTCTCCTGAGCCCCGATCATTCCACGCGCCGTCTCCTAAGCCGCGATCCGTCCACGGGCCGTCTCCGAGCTGCTATCGGTAAACGCGCCGTCACCAAGCCCTGATCCGTACACGCGCCGTCGCCCGAACCCCAATTGGTCCACGCGCCGTCGCCCGAACCCCAATTGGTCCACGAGCAACCTCCTGAGCTCCAGTCGGTCCACGCGCAGTCGCCGAGCCCCGATCGATCCCCGCATCGTCTCCTAAGCCCCGATCGGTTGACGCGTCATTTACGAGCCCCGATCGGTCTACGCGCCGTCTCCTGAGCCCCGATCGGTCGACGCATCGTCTCCTAAGACCCGACCGGTTCACCCGCCGTCTCCTGTGCACCGATCGATTCACGTGCCGTCTCCTAAGCCCCGATCGGTCCACACGTCGTCTCCTAAGCCCCAATCGGGCCACGCGTCGTCTCCTAAGCCCCGATCAGTCGCCGCGTCGTCTCCTGAGCCCCGATCAATTGACGCGACTTCTCCTGAGCCCCGATCGCTCCTCGCGCCGTCTCCTGAGCCCCGCTCGGTCCATGCGTCGTCTTCTAAGCCCCCATGCCTCCACGCACCGTCTCCTGAGCCCCGATCGTTCCACGTGCCGTCTCCGAGCCCCGATCGCTCCACGCGCCGTCTCCGAGCGCCGATTGGTGCACGAGCCGTCTCCTGAGCACCGATCGTTCCACACGCCGCCCCCTAAACCTCGTTCGGTCCAGGCGTCGTCTCCTAAGCCCCGACCGGCTCACGCGCCGTCTCCTGTGCCCCCATCGATTCACGTGCCGTCTCCTAAGCCCCGATCGGTCCACCCGTCGTCTCTTAAGCCCCAATCGGTCCACGCGCCATCTCCGAGCGCCGATCATTTCACGCGCCGTCTCCTGAGCCCCGATCGTTCCACGCGCCGTCTCCGAGCTCCGATCGGCCCACGCGCCGTCTCCTAAGCCCCGATCGGTCCAAGCGCCTTCTCTTAAGCCCCGATCGGTCCAGGCGCCGTCTCCGAGCCCCGATCGTTCCACGCGCCGTCTCCGAGCCCCGATCGGTCCACGCGCCGTCTCCTGGGCCCGGATCGTTCCACGCGTCGTCCCCGAATCCTCGATCCGTACACGCGTCGTCTCCGAGCCTCGATCGGTCCACGCGCCGTCGCCGAGCCCCGATCGGTCCAGGCGTATCCTCCTGAGCCCCGGTCGGTCCACGCGTCGTCTCCGAGCTCCGATCGGTCCACACGCCGTTTCCTGAGCCCCGATCGGTCCACACGCCGTCTCCGAGCGCCGATTAGTTCACGCGCCGTCTCCTGAGCCCCGATCGCTCCACGCTCCGTCTCCCAGCCCCGATCGGTCCACGCGCCGTCTCCTGAGCCCGGATCGGTCCACGCGCCGTCGCCGAACCCCAATTGGTCCACGCGCCACCGCCTGTGCCCCAGTCGGTCCACGCGCTGTCTCCGAGCCCAGATCGGTCCACGCGCCGTCTCCGAGCTCCGATCGGTCCACGCGCCGTCTCCTAAGCCCCGATCGGTCCAAGCGCCTTCTGCTAAGCCCCAATCGGTCCAAGCGCCTTCTGCTAAGCCCCGATCGGTCCACGCGCGGTCTCCGAGCGCCGATCGGTTCACGCGCCGTCACCTGAACCCCGATCGTTCCACGCGCCGTCTCCGAGCCCCGATCGGTCTACGCGCCGTCTCCTAAGCCCCGATCGTTCCACGCGCCTTCTCCTCATCCCCGATCGGTCCACGCGCCGTCTCGGAGCGCCGATTGGTTCACGCGCCGTCTCCTGAGCCCCGATCGCTCCACGCGCAGTCGCCGAGCCTCGATCGGTTCACGCGCCGTCTCCTGAGCCCCAATCGATCCACGCGCAGCCTCCTGAGCCTCGATCGGTCCATGCGCCGTCCCGAGCCGCGAGCGTTCTACGCGCCGTCTCCGAGCCCCGAGCGGTCCACGCGCCGTCTCCTGAGCCCCAATCGGTCCACGCGCTGTCTGCTGAGCCCCGGTCGGTCCACGCGCCGTCTCCGAGCCCCGATCAGTCGACGCGCCGTCTCCTGAACCCTGATACGTCCACACGCAGTCGCCGAGCCCCGACCGGTCCACGCGCGGCCTCCTGAGCCCCGGTCGGTTCACGCGCCGTCTCCGAGCCCCGATCGATCCACGCGTCGTCTTCTAAGCCCAGATGCCTCCTTGCGCCGTCTCCGAGCCACGATCGGTCCACGCGTCGTCTCCTAAGCCCCGATCGATCCACGCGCCGTCTCCTGAGCCCCGATCGGTCGACGCGTCGTCTTTTGAGCGTCGATCGATCCACCCATCGTCTCCTGAGCCCCAACCGCTCCACACGCCGTTACCTGAGCCCCGATCGGTCCACGCATCGTCTCCGAGCACCGATCGGTCCACGCGCCGTTTTCTGAGCACCGTTCGGTCCACGCGTCGTCTTCAAAGCCCCGATGCCTCCACGCGCCGTCTCCAAGTCCCGATCGCCCCTCGCGACGTCTCCTGAGCCCCGCTCGATCCATGCGTCGTCTTCTCAGCCCCGATGCCTCCACGCGCCGTCTTCGAGCCACGATCGATCCAGGCGCCGCTTCTTGAGCCCCGATCGGTCCACGCGCCGTCTCGTAAGCCCCAATCGGTCTACGCGCCGTCTCAGAGCGCCGATCATTTCACGCGCCGTCTCGTGAGCCCCGATCATTCCACGCGCCGTCTCCTGAGCCCCGATCGCTCCACGCACCGTTTTCTGAGCACCGTTTGGTCCACGCGTCGTCTTCAAAGCCCCGATGCGTCCACGCACCGTCTCCGAGCCACGATCCGTCCGTGCGCCGCTTCCAGAGCCCTCTCGGTCCACGCGTCGTCTCCTGATCTCCGATCGGTCCACACGCCATCTCCTAAGCCCCGATCATTCCACGCGCCATCTCCGCGCCCCGATCGGTCCACGCGCCTTCTCGTAAGCCCCAATCGGTCTACGCGCCGTCTCAGAGCGCCGATCATTTCACGCGCCGTCTCGTGAGCCCCGATCATTCCACGCGCCGTCTCCGAGCGCCGATCCGTTCACGCGCCGTCTCCTGAGCCCCGATCGTTCCACGCGCCGTCTCCGAGCTCCGATCCGTCCACGCGCCGTCTCCGAGCTCCGATCCGTCCACGCGCCGTCTCCTGAGCCCGGATCGTTCCACGCGTCATCGCCGAATCCCCGATCCGCACACGCGTCGTCTCCGAGCCTCGATCGGTCCACGCGCGGCCTCCTGAGCCCCGGTCGGTTCACGCGCCGTCTCCGAGCCCCGATCGATCCACGCGTCGTCTTCCAAGCCCAGATACCTCCACGCGCCGTCGCCGAGCCATGATCGGTCCACGCGCGGCCTCCTGAGCCCCGGTTGCTCCACGCACCGTATCCGAGCCCCCATCGGTCCACGCGTCGTCTCCGAGCCCCGATCGGTCCACGCGCCGTCGCCGAGCCATGATCGGCCCATGCGAGGCTCCTGAGCCCCGGTCGGTCCGCGCGCCGTCTCCTGATCCCCGATCGGTCGACGCGTCGTTTCCTGAGCCCCGATCGATCCACGCGCCGTCACCTGAGCCCCGCTCGGTCCCTGCGTCGTCTTCTTAGCCCCGATGCCTCCACGCGCCGTATCCGAGCCACGATCGGTCTAGGCGTCGCTTCCTGAGCCCCGATCGGTCCACGCGCCGTCTCCTAAGCCCCAATCGGTCCACGCGCCGTCTCCTAAGCCCCGATCGGTCCACGCGCAGTCTCCTAAGCCCTGAACGGCCCACGCGCCGTCTCCGAGCGCCGATCGGTTCACGCGCCGTCTCCGAGCTCCGATCGGCCCACGCGCCGTCTCCTAAGCCACGATCGGTCCAAGCGCCTTCTCCTAAGCCCCGATCGGTCCAGGCGCCGTCTCCGAGCGCGGATCGGTTCACGCGCCGTCACCTGAGCCCCGATCGCTCCACGCACCGTTTTCTGAGCACCGTTTGGTCCACGCGTCGTCTTCAAAGCCCCGATGCCTCCACGCGCCGCCTCCGGAGCCCCGATCGATCCACGCGAATCTCCTGAGCTCCGGTCGGTCGACGCGCCGTCTCCTCAGCCCCGATCCGTCCACGCGTCGTCTCCTAAGCCCGGATTCGTCGACGCGTCGTCTCCTGAGCCCCGATCAATTGACGTGTGTTCTCCTGAGCCCCGATCGCTCCTCGCGCCGTCTCCTGAACCCCGCTCGGTCCATGCGTCGTCTTCTTAGCCCGGATGCCTCCACGCGCCGTCTCCGAGCCACGATCGGTCCAGGCGCCGCTTCCTGCGCCCCGATCGGTCCACGCGCCGTCTCCTAAGCCCCAATCGGGCCACGCGGCGTCTCCGAGCGCCGATCATTTCACGCGCCGTCTGCTGAGACCCGATCGTTCCACGCGCCGTCTCCGAGCCCCGATCGATCCACGCGCCGCCTCCTGAGCCCCGATCGGTCCACGCGCTGTCTCCTGAGCCCCGATAGGTACACGCGTAGTCTCCTAAGCCCCGATCGGTCCACGCGTCGTCTCCGAGCTCTGATCGGTCCACACGCCGTTTCCTGAGCCCCGATCGGTCCATGCGTCGTCGTCTTAGCCCCGATGCCTCCACGCGTCGTCTCCGAGCCACGATCGGTCCAGGCGCCGCTTCCTGAGCCCCGATCGGTCTACGCGCCGTATCCTAAGCCCCGATCGGTCCCCGTGCCGTCTCTGAGCGCAGATAACTTCACGCGCCGTCTCCTGCGTCCCGATCGGTCCACGCGTCGTCTCCTAGGCCCCGCTGGGCTAACGCGTCGTTTCCGAGCCCCGATCGGTCCACGCGCCGCTTCCTGAGCCCCGATCGGTACACGGGCCGTATCCTAAGCCCCGATCGGTCCACGTGCCGTCTTTGAGCGCTGATAACTTCACGCGCCGTCTCCTAAGCCCCGATCGGTCCACCCGTCGTCTCTTAAGCCCCAATCGGTCCACGCGCCATCTCCGGGCGCCGATCATTTTACGCGCCGTCTCCTGAGCCCGGGTCGGTCCGCGCGCCGTCACCTGAGCCCCGATCGGTCAACGCGTAGTCTCCTAAGCCCCGATCGGTGCACGCGCCGTCTCCGAGCGCCGATCGGTTCACGCGCCGTCTCCTGAGCCCCGATCGTTCCACGCGCCGTCTCCGAGCCCCGGTCGGTCCACGCGCCGTCTCCGAGCCCCGATCGGTTCACACATCGTCTCCTAAGCCCCGATCGGTTAACGCGCCGTCTCCGAGCCGCGATCGGTCCACGCGCCGTCGCCGAACCCCAATTGGTCCACGCGCAACCGCCTGAGCCCCAGTCCGTCCACGCGTTGTGTTCGAGCTCCAATCGGTCCACGCGCCGTTTCCTGAGCCCCGAACGGTCCATACGTCGTCTTCTAAGCCCCGATGCCTCCACGCGCCGTCTCCGAGCCAGATCGGTTCAGGCGCCGCTTCCCGAGCTCCGATCAGTCCACGCGCCGTCTCCTAAGCCCCGATCGTTCCACACGCCGCCCCCTAAACCTCGATCGGTCCAGGCGTCGTCTCCTAAGCCCCGACCGGCTCACGCGCCGTCTCCTGTGCCCCGATCG
The DNA here is from genome assembly GCA_946811545.1 of Netelia fuscicornis. Lineage (NCBI taxonomy): Eukaryota > Metazoa > Arthropoda > Insecta > Hymenoptera > Ichneumonidae > Netelia > Netelia fuscicornis. The sequence continues at coordinate 24,323,750 of OX328012.1, read as the reverse complement.
ATTCACGTGCCGTCGCCTAAGCCCCGATCGGTCCACCCGTCGTCTCTTAAGCCCCAATCGGTCAACGCACCATCTCCGAGCGCCGATCATTTCACGCGCTGTCTCCTGAGCCCCGATCGGTCGACGCGTCGTCTCCTAAGCCCTGAACGGCCCACGCGCCGTCTCCGAGCGCCGATCGGTTCACGCGCCGTCTCCTGAGCCCCGATCGTTCTACGCGCCGTCTCCGAGCTCCGATCGGCCCACGCGCCGTCTCCTAAGCCCCGATCGGTCCAAGCGCCTTCTCCTAAGCCCCGATCGGTCCACGGGCCGTCTCCGAGCGGGGATCGGTTCACGCGCCGTCACCTGAGCCCCGATCGTTCCACGCGCCGTTTCCGAGCCCCGATCGGTCCACGCGTCGTCTCCTGAGCCCGGATCGTTCCACGCGTCGTCCCCGAATCCTCGATCCGTACACGCGTCGTCTCCGAGCCTCAATCGGTCCACGCGCCGTCGCCGAGCCCCGATCGGTCCAGGCGTATCCTCCTGAGCCCCGGTCGGTCCACGCGCCGTCTCCGAGCCCCGTTCGGTCCACGCATCGTCTCCTAAGCCCCGATCGGTTAACGCGCCGACTCGGAGCCCCGATCGTTCCACGCGCCGTCGCCGAACCCCAATTGGTCCACGCGCAACCGTCTGAGCCCCGGTTGGTCCACGCGCTGTTTCCGAGCCCCGATCGGTCCACGCGTCGTATCCAAACCCCGATCGGTCCACGCGCCGACGCCGAGCCATGATCGGTCCACGCGCGGCCTCCTGAGCCCCGGTTGCTTCACGCGCCGTATCCGAGCCCCCATCGGTCCACGCGTCGTCTCCGAGCCCCGATCGGTCCACGCGCCGTCGCCGAGCCATGATCGGCCCATGCGAGGCTCCTGAGCCCCGGTCGGTCCGCGCGCCGTCTCCTGATCCCCGATCGGTCGACGCGTCGTTTCCTGAGCCCCGCTCGATCCACGCGTCGTCTCCTGAGCCCCGATCGCTCCACGCGCCGATTTCGGAGCCCCGATCAATTGACGCGTCTTCTCCTGAGCCCCGATCGTTCCCCGCGCCATCTCCGAGCCCCGATCGGTCCACGCGCCGTCTCCTAAGCCCCGATCGGTCCACGCGCCTTCTCCTAAGCCCCGATCGGTCCACGGGCCGCCGCCGAGCCCCGATCGGTCCAGGCGTATCCTCCTGAGCCCCGGTCGGTCCACGCGCCGTCTCCGAGCCCCGATCGGTCCACGCATCGTCTCCTAAGCCCCGATCGGTTAACACGCCGACTCGGAGCCCCGATCGTTCCACGCGCCGTCTCCGAGCCCCGATCGTTCCACGCGCCGTCGCACGAGCCGCGATCGGTCCACGCGCGGCCTCCTGAGCCCCGGTTGGTTCACGCGCAGTACCCGAGCCCCAATCGGTCCACGCACCGTCTCCTGAGCCCCGATCGGTCCACGCGCCGTCGCCGAGCCCCGATCGGTCCACGCGCCGTCTCCTGAGCCCGGATCGGTCCACGCGCCGTCGCCGAACCCCAATTGGTCCACGCGCAACCGCCTCAGCCCCGGTTGGTCCACGCGCTGTTTCCGAGCCCTGATCGGTCCACGCGTCGTATCCGAACCCCGATCGGTCCACGCGCCGTCGCCGAGCCATGATCGGTCCACGCGCGGCCTCCTGAGCCCCGGTTGCTTCACGCGCCGTATCCGAGCCCCCATCGGTCCACGCGTCGTCTCCGAGCCCCGATCGGTCCACGCGACGTCGCCGAGCCATGATCGGCCCATGCGAGGCTCCTGAGCCCCGGTCGGTCCGCGCGCCGTCTCCTGATCCCCGATCGGTCGACGCGTCCTTTCCTGAGCCCCGATCGGTCCACGCGCTGTCTCCTGAGCCCCGATAGGTACACGCGTCGTCTCCGAGCTCTGATCGGTCCACACGCCGTTTCCTGAGCCCCGATCGGTCCATGCGTCGTCTTCTTAGCCCCGATGCCTCCACGCGTCGTCTCCGAGCCACGATCGGTCCAGGCGCCGCTTCCTGAGCCCCGACCGGTCCACGCGCCGTATTCTAAGCCCCGATCGGTCCCCGTGCCGTCTCTGAGCGTTGATAACTTCACGCGCCGTCTCCTGCGCCCCGATCGGTCCACGCGTCGTCTCCTAAGCCCCGCTCGGCTAACGCGTCGTTTCCGAGCCCCGATCGGTCCAGGCGCCGCTTCCTGAGCCCCGATCGGTCCACGCGCCGTATCCTAAGCCCCGATCGGTCCACGTGCCGTCTCTGAGCGCTGATAACTTCACGCGCCGTCTCCTAAGCCCCGATCGGTCCACCCGTCGTCTCTTAAGCCCCAATCGGCCCACGCGTCATCTCCGGGCCCCGATCGGTCCACGCGCCGTCTCCTGAGCCCGGATCGTTCCACGCGTCGTCCCCGAATCCTCGATCCGTACACGCGTCGTCTCCGAGCCTCGATCGGTCCACGCGCCGTCGCCGAGCCCCGATCGGTCCAGGCGTATCCTCCTGAGCCCCGGTCGGTCCACGCGCCGTCTCCGAGCCCCGTTCGGTCCACGCATCGTCTCCTAAGCCCTGATCGGTTAACGCGCCGACTCGGAGCCCCGATCGGTCCACACGCCGTCTCCGAGCCCCGATCGGTCCGCGTACCGCATTCTAAGCCACGGTCCATCCATGCGCCGTCTCCTGAGCACCGGTCGGTCTACGCGCCGTCGCCGAACCCCAATTGGTCCACGCGCAACCTCCTAAGCCCCAGTCGGTACACGCGCTGTCTCCGAGCCCCGATCGGTCCACGTATCGTCTCCTAAGCCCCGCTCGGTTAACGCGTCGTTTCCGAGCCCCGATCGGTTTACGCGCCGTCTCCTGAGCCCCGATCGGTCCACGCGTCGTTCCCTAAGCCCCGATCCATCCACGCGCAGTCTCCTGAGAACCGATCGGTCCACGCATCGTCTCCTAAGCCCCAGACGGTCCTCGTGCCGTCTCCGAACCCCGATCGGTCGACGCGCCGTCTCCGAGCGCCGATCGGTTCACGCGCCGTATTCTGAGCCCCGATCGTTCCACGCGCCGCCTCCTAAGCCCCGATCGGTCCAGGCTTCGTCTCCTAAGCCCCGACCGGTCGACGCGTCGTCTCCTGAGCCCCGGTCGGTTAACGCGCCGTCTCCAAGCCCCGATCGGTCCACGCGCAACCGCCTGAGCCCCAGTCGGTCAACGCGCTGTCTCCGAGCCCCGATCGGTCCACGCGTCGTCTCCGAGCACCGATTGGTCCACGCGCCGTCGCCGAGCCATGATCGGCCCACGCGAGGCTCCTGCCCCCCCCCCCCCCCCCCCCCCCCCCCCTCGGTCGATCCGCGCGCCGTCACCTGAGCCCCGATCGGTGACGCGTCGTTTCCTGAGCCGCGATCGATCCACGCGTCGTCTCCTGAGCCCCGATCGCGCCACGCGCCGATTTCTGAGCCCCGATCAATTGATGCGTCTTCTCCTGAGCCCCGATCGCTCCTCGCGCCGTCTCCTGAGCCCCGGTCGGTCCATGCGTCGTCTTCTTAGCCCCGATGCCTCCACGAGCCGTCTCCGAGCCCCGATCGGTCCAGGCGCCGCTTCCTGAGCCCCGATCGGTCCACACGCCGTCTCCTAAGCCCCAATCGGTCCACGCGCCGTCTCCTAAGCCCCGATCGGTCCAAGCGGCGTCTCCGAGCCCCGATCGGTCCACGCACCGTCCCCTGATCCCCATCGGTCCACGCGGTGGTTTCTGAGCACCGTTCGGCCCACGCGTCGTCTTCAAAGCCCCGATGCCTCCACGCGCCGTCTCCGAGCCACAATCGGTCCGTGCGCCGCTTCCATAGCCCCGATCGGTGAACGCGTCTTCTCCTGATCTCCGATCGGTTCACATACCGTCTCATAAGCCCCGATCGGTCCACGCGCCGTCTCCGAGCGCCGATCGGTTCACGCGCCGTCTCCTGAGCCCCGATCGTTCCACGCGCCATCTCCGAGCCCCGATCGGTCCACGCGCCGTCTCCTAAGCCCAGATCGGTCCACGCGCCTTCTCCTAAGCCCCGATCGGTCCACGTGCCGTCTCCGAGCGACGATCGGTTCACGCACCGGCTCCTGAGCCCCGATCGTTCCACGCGCCGTTTCCGAGCCCCGATCGGTCCACGCGCCGTCTCCTGAGCCCGGATCGGTCCAGCCGTCGTCCTCGAATCCCCGATCCGCACACGCGCCGTCTCCTGAGCCCCGATCATTCCACGCGCCGTCTCCTAAGCCGCGATCCGTCCACGGGCCGTCTCCGAGCTGCTATCGGTAAACGCGCCGTCACCAAGCCCTGATCCGTACACGCGTCGTCTCCGAGCCCCGATCGGTCCACACTCCGTCACCAAGCCCCGATCCGTACACGCGTCGTCTCCGAGCCCCGATCAGTCCACGCGCCGTTTCCGAGCCCCGATCGGTCCGCGCGTCGTCTCCGAGCCTCGATCGGTCCTCGCGTCGTCTCCTAAGCCCCGACTGGTCCACGCGCCGCCTCCGGAGCCCCAATCGATCAACGTGAGTCTCCTAACCCCCGATCGGTCCACGTGCCGTCTCCGAGCCCCGATCGGTCCACGCGTCGTCTCCTAATCCCCGATCGGTCCACACGCCGTCTCCGAGCCCCGATGGGTCTACGCGTCGCCTCGTGAGCCCCGGTCGGTCCACGCGCCGTCTCCTGAGCCCCGATCGGTCCACGCGTCGTCTCCGAGCTCCGATCGGTCCACATGCCGTTTCCTGAGCCCCGATCGGTCCATGCGTCGTCTTCTTAGCCCCGATGCCTCCACGCGCCGTCTCCGAGCCACGATCGGTCCAGGCGCCGCTTCCTGAGCCCCGATCGGTCCACGCGCCGTATCCTAAGCCCCGATCGGTCCACGCGCCGTCTCCGAGCGCCGATAAGTTCAAGCGCCGTCTCCGAGCCCCGATCGGCCCACGCGCCGTCTCCTGAGCCCCGATCCGTCCACGCGCAGTCGCCGAGCACCGTTCGGTCGAGGCGCCGTCTCCTGAGCCCCGATCGGTGCACACCCCTTCCCCTGAGCCCCGATCGGTCGACGCGTCGTCTCCTAAGACCCGAACGGTTCACCCGCCGTCTCCTGTGCACCGATCGATTCACGTGCCGTCTCCAAAGCCCCGATCGGTCCACACGTCGTCTCCTAAGCCCCAATCGGGCCACGCGTGGTCTCCTAAGCCCCGATCAGTCGCCGCGTCGTCTCCTGAGCGCCGATCAATTGACGCGACTTCTCCTGAGCCCCGATCGCTCCTCGCGCCGTCTCCTGAGCCCCGCTCCGTCCATGCGTCGTCTTCTAAGCCCCCATGCCTCCACGCACCGTCTCCTGAGCCCCGATCGCTCCACGTGCCGTCTCCGAGCCCCGATCGCTCCACGCGCCGTCTCCGAGCGCCGATTGGTGCACGAGCCGTCTCCTGAGCACCGATCGTTCCACATGCCGCCTCCTAAGCCCCGATCTGTCCACGGGCCGTCTCCGAGCCACGATCGGTAAACGCGCCGTCACCAAGCCCCGATCCGTACACGCGTCGTCTCCGAGCCCCGATGGGTCCACGCGCCGTCGCCGAGCCTCGATCGGTCCACGCGCGGCCTCCTAAGCCCCGGTCGGTTCACGCGCCATCTCCGAGCCGCGATCGGTCCACGAGCCGTCTCCTGAGCCCCGATACGTCCGCGCGCCGTCGCCTGAGCCCCGATCGGTCGACGCGTCATTTCCTGAGCCCCGATCGATCCACGCGTCGTCTCCTGAGCCCCGATCGCTCGACGCACCGATTTCTGAGCCCCGATCAATTGACGCGTCTTCTCCTGAGCCCCGATCGCTCCTCGCGCCGTCTCCTGAGCCCCGCTCGGTCCCTGCGTCGTCTTCTTAGCCCCGATGCCTCCACGCGCCGTCTCCGAGCCACGATCGGTCTATGCGTCGCTTCCTGAACCCCGATCGGTCCTCGTGCCGTCTCCTAAGCCCCAATCGGTCCACGCGCCGTCTCCTGAGCCCGGATCGGTCCACGCGCCGTCTCCGAGCGCCGATCATTTCACGCGCCGTCTCCTGAGCCCCGATCGTTCCACGCGCCGTCTCCGAGCGCCGATCGGTTCACGCGCCGTCTCCTGAGCCCCGATCGTTCCACGCGGCGTCTTCGAGCCTCGATCGATCCAGGCGCCGTCTCCTAAGCCCCAATCGGTCCACGCGCCGTCTCCTGAGCCCGGATCGGTCCACGCGCCGTCTCCGAGCGCCGATCATTTCACGCGCCGTCTCCTGAGCCCCGATCGTTCCACGCGCCGTATCCGAGCCCCGATCGATCCACGCGCCGTCTCCTGAGCCCCGATCGGTCCACGCGTCGTTCCCCAAGCCCCGATGCATCGACGCGCCGTCTCCTGATGCCCAATCGGTCCACGCGCAGTCTCCTGAGCCCCGATAGGTACACGCGTAGTCTCCTAAGCCCCGATCGGTCCACGCGCCGCCTCCGGAGCCCCAATCGATCAACGTGAGTCTCCTAAGCCCCGATCGGTCCACGTGCCGTCTCCGAGCCGCGATCGGTCCACGCGTCGTCTCCTAAGCCCCGATCGGTCCACGCGCCGTCTCCTGCGCCCCGATCGGTCGACGCGTCCTCTCCTAAACCCCGATCGGTCCACGCGTCGTCTCCTAATCCCCGATCGGTCCACACGCCGTCTCCGAGCCCCGATGGGTCTACGCTTCAGCCTCCTGAGCCCCGGTCGGTCCACGCGCCGTCTCCTGAGCCCCGATCGGTCCACGCGTAGTCTCCTAAGCCCCGATCGGTCCACGCGTCGTCTCCTAAGCCTCGATCCGTCGACGCGTCGTCTCCTGAGCCACGATCAATTGACGCGTCTTCTCCTGAGCCCGATCGCTCCTCGCGCCGTCTCCTGAGCCCCGATCGTTCCACGCGCCGTATCCGAGCCCCGATCGATCCACGCGCCGTCTCCTGAGCCCCGATCGGTCCACGCGTCGTTCCCCAAGCCCCGATCCATCGACGCGCCGTCTCCTGATGCCCAATCGGTCCACGCGCAGTCTCCTGAGCCCCGATAGGTACACGCGTAGTCTCCTAAGCCCCGATCGGTCCACGCGCTGCCTCCGGAGCCCCAATCGATCAACGTGTCTCCTAAGCCCCGATCGGTCCACGTGCCGTCTCCGAGCCCCGATCGGTCCACGCGCCGTCTCCGGAGCCCCAATCGATCAACGTGAGTCTCCTAAGCCCCGACCGGTCCACGCGCCGGCTCCTGAGCCCCGATCGGTCCACGTATCGTCTCCTAAGCCCCGATCGGTCCACTCGTCGTCTCCTAAGTCCCGATCGGTCCACGCGCCGTCTGCGAGCCCCGATCGGTCCACGCGTCGTCTCCTAAACCCCGATCGGTCCACGCGCCGTCTCCTGTTCCCCGATCGGTCGACGCGTCCTCTCCTAAACCCCGATCGGTCCACGCGTCGTCTCCTAAGCCCCGATCGGTCCACGCGTCGTCTCCTAAGCCCCGATCCGTCGACGCGTCGTCTCCTGAGCCACGATCAATTGACGCGTCTTCTCCTGAGCCCGATCGCTCCACGCGCCGTCACCTGAGCCCCGATCGTTCCACGCCCCGTCTCCGAGCCCCGATCGGCCCACGCGCCGTCTCCTAAGCCCCGATCGGTCCACACGCCTTCTCCTCAACCCGATCGGTCCACGCGCCGTCTCGGAGCGCCGATTGGTTCACGCGCCGTCTCCTGAGCCCCGATCGCTCCACGCGCCGTCTCCTGAGCCCCGATCGTTCCACGCGCCTTCTCCTAAGCCACGATCGGTCCACGCGCCGTCTCCGAGCGCCGATTATTTCACGCACCGTCTCCTGAGCCCCGATCGTTCCACGCGCCGTCTCCGAGCCCCGATCGATCCACGCGCCTTCTCCTAAGCCACGATCGGTCCCCGCGCCGTCTCCGAGCGCCGATCATTTCACGCGCCGTCTCCTGAGCCCCGATCGTTCCACGCGCCGTCTCCGAGCCCCGATCGATCCACGCGCCGTCCCCTGAGCCCCGATCGGTCCACGCGTCGTTCCCCAAGCCCCGATCCATCGACGCGCCGTCTCCTGATGCCCAATCGGTCCACGCGCTGTCTCCTGAGCCCCGATAGGTACACGCGTAGTCTCCTAAGCCCCGATCGGTCCACGCGCCGCCTCCTGAGCCCCAGTCGATCAACGTGTGCCTCCTAAGCCCCGACCAGTCCACGCACCGTCTCCTGAGCCCCGATCGGTCCACGTATCGTCTCCTAAGCCCCGATCGATCCACTCGTCGTCTCCTAAGTCCCGATCGGTCCACGCGCCGTCTGCGAGCCCCGATCGGTCCACGCGTCATCTCCTAAACCCCGATCGGTCCACGCGCCGTCTCCTGTTCCCCGATCGGTCGACGCGTCCTCTCCTAAACCCCGATCGGTCCACGCGTCGTCTCCTAAGCCCCGATCGGTCCACGCGTCGTCTCCTAAGCCCCGATCCGTCGACGCGTCGTCTCCTGAGCCACGATCAATTGACGCGTCTTCTCCTGAGCCCGATCGCTCCACGCGCCGTCACCTGAGCCCCGATCGTTCCACGCCCCGTCTCCGAGCCCCGATCGGTCCACGCGCCGTCTCCTAAGCCCCGATCGGTCCACACGCCTTCTCCTCAACCCGATCGGTCCACGCGCCGTCTCGGAGCGCCGATTGGTTCACGCGCCGTCTCCTGAGCCCCGATCGCTCCACGCGCCGTCTCCTGAGCCCCGGTCGTTCCACGCGCCTTCTCCTAAGCCACGATCGGTCCACGCGCCGTCTCCGAGCGCCGATCATTTCACGCACCGTCTCCTGAGCCCCGATCGTTCCACGCGCCGTCTCCTAAGCCCCGTTCGGTCCAAGCGCCTTCTCCTAAACCCCGGTCGGTCCACGCGCCGTCTCCGAGCCCCGATCGGTCCACGCATCGTCACCTAAGCCCCGATCGGCTAACGCGTCGACTCCGAGCCGCGATCGTTCCACGCGCCGTCCCCGATCTCCGATCGATCCACGCGCCGTCTCCGAGCGCCGATGGGTTCACGCGCCGTCACCCGAGCCCCGATCGTTCCACACGGCGTCTCCGAGCCCCGATCGGTCCACGCTTCGTCTCCTGAGCCCGGATCGTTCCACGCGTCGTCTCCTGATTCCCGATCCTTAAACGCGTCGTCTCCGAGCCTCGATCGGTCCACACGCCGTGTCCGATCCCCGATCGGTCCGCGTACCGCATTCTGAGCCGCGGTCCGTCCACGCGCCGTCTCCGAGCACCGATCGGTCGACGCGCCGTCTCAGAGCGCCGATCATTTCACGCTCCGTCCCCTGACCTCCGATCGTTCTACGCGCCGTCTCCGAGCCCCGATCGGTCAACGCGCCGTCTCCTGAGCCCCAATCGGTCCACACGCTGTCTCGTGAGCCCCGATCGGTCCACGCGCGGCCTCCTGAGCCCGGATCGGTCCACGCGCCATCGCCGAGCCGCGATCGGTCCACACGCGGCCTCCTAAGCCCCGATCGGTTCACGCGCCGTCACCCGAGCCCCGATCGTTCCACACGGCGTCCCCGAGCCCCGATCGGTCCACGCTTCGTCTCCTGAGCCCGGATCGTTTCACGCGTCGTCTCCTGATTCCCGATCCTTAAACGCGACGTCTCCGAGCCTCGATCGGTCCACGCATCGTCTCCGAGCCCCGATCGGTCCACGCGCCGTCGCCGAGCCATGATCGGTCCACGTGCGGCCTCCTGAGCCCCGATCGGTCCACGCGCCGTCGCCGAGCCGCGATCGGTCCACGAGCGGCCTCCTGAGCCCCGATTGGTTCACGCGCCGTATCCGAGCCCCAATCGGTCCACGCGCCGTCTCCTGAGCCCCGATCGTTCCACGCGCCGTCTCCGAGCTCTGATCGGCCCACGCGCTGTCTCCTAAGCCCCGATCGGTCCAAGCGCCTTCTCATAAGCCCCGATCGGTCCACGCGCCGTCCCCGAGCGCCGATCGGTTCACGCCCCGTCACCTGAGCCCCGATCATTCGAAGCGCCGTCTCCGAGCTCCGATCGGTCCACGCGCCGTCTCCTGAGCCCGGATCGTTCCACGCGTCGTCCCCGAATCCCCGATCCGTACACGCGTCGTCTCCGAGCCTCGATCGATCCACGCGCCGTCGCCGAACCCCAATTGGTCCACGCGAAACCGCCTGAGCCCCAGTCGGTCCACGCGCTGTCTCCGAGCCCCGATGGGTCCACGCGTCGTCTCCGAGCCCCGATCGGTCTACGCGCCGTCGCCGAGCCATGATCGGTCCACGCGCGGCCTCCTGAGCCCCAATCGGTCCACGCGTCGTCTCCTAAGCCCCGATCGGTCCGTGCGCCGTCTCCGAGTCTCGATCGGTCCACGCACCATCTCATGCTCCCCAATCGGTCCATGCGCCGCCTCCGGAGCCCTGATCAATCCACGCGAATCTCCTGAGCTCCGGTCGGTCCTCGTACCGTCTCCGAGCCCCGATCGGTCCACGTACCATCTCCGAAGCCCCGATCGGTCCACGCGCCGTCTCCTGAGCCCCGATCGGTCCACGCGCCGCGGCGAACCCCAATTGGTCCACGCGCAACCTCTGGAGCCCCAGTCGGTAAACGCGCTGTCTCCGAGCCCCGATCGGTCCACGTATGTTCTCGTAAGCCCCAATTAGTCCCCGCGCCGTCTCCTAAGCCACGATCTGCCCACGGGCCGTCTCCGAGCTCCGATCGGTCCACGCGTCGTCTCCTAAGCCCCGATCGGTCCACGCGCCGTCTCCGAGCCCCGATCGGTCCACGCACTGTCTCCTCATCCCCATGGGTCCACGCGGCGCCTCCGGGGCCCCGATCGATCCACGCGAGGCTCCTAAGCCCCGATCGGTCCACGCGCAACCGCCTGAGCCCCAGTCGGTCGACGCGCTGTCTCCGAGCCCCGATCGGTCCACGCGTCGTCTCCTAAGCCCCGATCGGTCCACGCGCCGTCTCCGAGCCCCGATCGGTCCACGCACTGTCTCGTCATCCCAATGGGTCCACGCGGCGCCTCCGGGGCCCCGATCGATCCACGCGAGGCTCCTAAGCCCCGATCGGTCCACGCGTCGTCTCCTAAGCCCCGATCGTTCGACGCGTCGTCTCCTAAGCCCCGATCCGTCGACGCGTCGTCTCCTGAGCCACGATCAATTGAGGCGTCTTCTCCTGAGCCCGATCGCTCCTCGCGCCGTCTCCTGAGCCCCGATCGGTCCACGCGTCGTGTCCGAGCTCCGATCGGTCCATACGCCGTTTCCTGAGCCCCGATCGGTCCATGCGTCGTCTTCTTAGCCGCGATGCCTCCACGCGCCGTCTCCGAGCCACGATCGGTCCAGGCGCCGCTTCCTGAGCCCCGATCGGTCTACGCGCCGTCTCATGAGCCCCGATCGGTCAACGCATCCTCTCCTAAGCCCCGATACGTTCACACGCCGTCTCCTAAGCCCCGATCGGTTAACGCGCCGTCTCCGAGCCCCGATCAGTCCACGCGCCGTCTCCTGAGCCCTGGTCAGTTCATGCGCCGTCTCCGAGCCCCGTTCGATCCACGCGTCGTCTTGTAAGCTCAGATGCCTTCTCGCGCCGTCTCCGGGCCACGATCGGTCCAGGCGCCGCTTCCTGAGCCACGATCGGTCCACGCGTTGTCTCCTAGGCCCCGATCGGTCCACGCCCCTTCTCCGAGCCCCGATCGGTTCACGCATCGTCTCCTAAGCCCCGATCGGTCCACGCGATGTCTCCTAAGCCCCGATCGGTCCACGCGATGTCTCCTAAGCCCCGATCGGTCCACGCGCCGTCTCCGAGCCCCGATCGGTCCACGCACTGTCTCCTGATCCCCATGGGTCCACGCGGCGCCTCCGGGGCCCCGATCGATCCTCGCGAGGCTCCTAGGCCCCGATCGGTCCACGCGGAACCGCCTGAGCCCCAGTCGGTCGACGCGCTGTCTCCGAGCCCCGATCGGTCCACGCGCGGCCTCCTGAGCCCCGATCGGTCCACGCGCCGTCTCCTGAGCCCCGATCGCTCCACGCACCGTTTTCTGAGCACCGGTTGGTCCACGCGTCGTCTTCAAAGCCCCGATGCCTCCACGCGCCGTCTCCGAGCCACGATCCGTCCGTGCGCCGCTTCCAGAGCCCTCTCGGTCCACGCGTCGTCTCCTGATCTCCGATCGGTCCACACGCCATCTCCAAAGCCCCGATCATTCCACGCGCCATCTCCGAGCCCCGATCGGTCCACGCGCCGTCTCATAAGCCCCGATCGGACCACGCGCCGTCTCCTCAGCCCCGATCGGTCCACGCGCCGTCTCCGAGCGCCGATTAGTTCACGCGCCGTCTCCTGAGCCCCGATCGCTCCACGCTCCGTCTCCCAGCCCCGATCGGTCCACGCGCCGTCTCCTGAGCCCGGATCGGTCCACGCGCCGTCGCCGAACCCTAATTGGTCCACGCGCCATCGCCTGTGCCCCAGTCGGTCCACGCGCCGTCTCCGAGCGCCGATCGGTTCACGCGCCGTCTCCTGAGCCCCGATCGTTCCACGCGCCGTCTCCGAGCTCCGATCGTTCCACGCGCCGTCTCCTAATCCCCGATCGGTCCAAGCGCCTTCTGCTAAGCCCCGATCGGTCCAAGCGCCTTCTGCTAAGCCCCGATCGGTCCACGCGCCGACTCCGAGCGCCGATCGGTTCACGCGCCGTCACCTGAGCCCCGATCGTTCCACGCGCCATCTCCGAGCCCCGATCGGTCTACGCGCCGTCTCCTAAGCCCCGATCGGTCCACGCGCCGTCTCGGAGCGCCGATTGGTTCACGCGCCGTCTCCTGAGCCCCGATCGCTCCACGCGCAGTCGCCGAGCCTCGATCGGTCCACGCGCCGTCTCCTAAGCCCCGATTGGTCCAAGCGCCTTCTGCTAAGCCCCCATCGGTCCAAGCGCCTTCTGCTAAGCCCCGATCGGTCCACGCGCCGTCTCCGAGCGCCGATCGGTTCACGCGCCGTCACCTGAGCCCCGATCGTTCCACGCGCCGTCTCCGAGCCCCGATCGGTCTGTGCGCCGTCTCCTAAGCCCCGATCAGTCCACGCGCCTTCTCCTCATCCCCCATCGGTCCACACGCCGTCTCCGAGCGCCGATCGGTTCACGCGCCCTCTCCTGAGCTCCGATCGTTCCACGCGCCGTCTCCGAGCCCCGATCCGTCCACGCGCCGTCTCCTGAGCCCCGATCGGTCCACGCGTCATCGCCGAATCCCCGATCCGTACACGCGTCGTCTCCGAGCCTCGAACGGTCCACGCGCCGTCGCGGAGCCCCGATCAGTCCAGGCGTGGCCTCCTGAGCCTCGATCGGTCCACGCGTCGTCTTCGAAGCCCAGATGCCTCCTCGCGCCGTCTCCGAGCCACGATCGGTCCAGGCGCTGCTTCCTGAGCCCCAATCGGTCCACGCATCGTCACCTAAGCCCCGATCGGTCCACGCGCCGTCACCGAGCCATGATCGGTCCACGCGCGGCTCCTGAGCCCCATCGGTCCACACGCCGTCGCCGAGCCGGGATCGGTCCACGCGCGAGCTTCTGAGTCCCGGTTGGTTCACGCGCCGTATCCGAGCCCCAATCGGTCCACGCGCCGGCTCCTGAGCCCCGATCGGTCCACGCGCCGTCTCCTGAGCCCCGATCGCTCCACGCACCGTTTTCTGAGCACCGTTTGGTCCACGCGTCGTCTTCAAAGCGCCGATACCTCCACGCGCCGTCTGCGAGTCACGATCCGTCCGTGCGCCGCTTCCAGAGCCCTCTCGGTCCAGGCGTCGTCTCCTGATCTCCGATCGGTCCACACGCCATCTCCTAAGCCCCGATCATTCCACGCGTCATCACCGAGCCCCGATCGGTCCACGCATCGTCACCTAAGCCTCGATCGGTCCACGCGCGGCCTCCTGAGCCCCGGTCGGTTCACGCGCCGTCTCCGATCTCCGATCGATCCACGCGTCGTCTTCGAAGCCCAGATGCCTCCTCGCACCGTCTCCGAGCCACGATCGGTCCAGGCGCTGCTTCCTGAGCCCCAATCGGTCCACGCATCGTCACCTAAGCCCCGATCGGTCCACGCGCCGTCACCGAGCCATGATCGGTCCACGCGCGGCTCCTGAGCCCCATCGGTCCACACGCCGTCGCCGAGCCGGGATCGGTCCACGCGCGGGCTTCTGAGTCCCGGTTGGTTCACGCGCCGTATTCGAGCCCCAATCGGTCCACGCGCCGGCTCCTGAGCCCCGATCGGTCCACGCGCCGTCTCCTGAGCCCCGATCGCTCCACGCACCGTTTTCTGAGCACCGTTTGGTCCACGCGTCGTCTTCAAAGCGCCGATACCTCCACGCGCCGTCTGCGAGTCACGATCCGTCCGTGCGCCGCTTCCAGAGCCCTCTCGGTCCAGGCGTCGTCTCCTGATCTCCGATCGGTCCACACGCCATCTCCTAAGCCCCGATCATTCCACGCGTCATCACCGAGCCCCGATCGGTCCACGCATCGTCACCTAAGCCTCGATCGGTCCACGCGCGGCCTCCTGAGCCCCGGTCGGTTCACGCGCCGTCTCCGATCTCCGATCGATCCACGCGTCGTCTTCGAAGCCCAGATGCCTCCTCGCACCGTCTCCGAGCCACGATCGGTCCAGGCGCTGCTTCCTGAGCCCCAATCGGTCCACGCATCGTCACCTAAGCCCCGATCGGTCCACGCGCCGTCACCGAGCCATGATCGGTCCACGCGCGGCTCCTGAGCCCCATCGGTCCACACGCCGTCGCCGAGCCGGGATCGGTCCACGCGCGGGCTTCTGAGTCCCGGTTGGTTCACGCGCCGTATCCGAGCCCCAATCGGTCCACGCGCCGGCTCCTGAGCCCCGATCGGTCCACGCGCCGTCTCCTGAGCCCCGATCGCTCCACGCACCGTTTTCTGAGCACCGTTTGGTCCACGCGTCGTCTTCAAAGCGCCGATACCTCCACGCGCCGTCTGCGAGTCACGATCCGTCCGTGCGCCGCTTCCAGAGCCCTCTCGGTCCAGGCGTCGTCTCCTGATCTCCGATCGGTCCACACGCCATCTCCTAAGCCCCGATCATTCCACGCGTCATCACCGAGCCCCGATCGGTCCACGCATCGTCACCTAAGCCTCGATCGGTCCACGCGCGGCCTCCTGAGCCCCGGTCGGTTCACGCGCCGTCTCCGATCTCCGATCGATCCACGCGTCGTCTTCGAAGCCCAGATGCCTCCTCGCACCGTCTCCGAGCCACGATCGGTCCAGGCGCTGCTTCCTGAGCCCCAATCGGTCCACGCATCGTCACCTAAGCCCCGATCGGTCCACGCGCCGTCACCGAGCCATGATCGGTCCACGCGCGGCTCCTGAGCCCCATCGGTCCACACGCCGTCGCCGAGCCGGGATCGGTCCACGCGCGGGCTTCTGAGTCCCGGTTGGTTCACGCGCCGTATTCGAGCCCCAATCGGTCCACGCGCCGGCTCCTGAGCCCCGATCGGTCCACGCGCCGTCTCCTGAGCCCCGATCGCTCCACGCACCGTTTTCTGAGCACCGTTTGGTTCACGCGTCGTCTTCAAAGCGCCGATACCTCCACGCGCCGTCTGCGAGTCACGATCCGTCCGTGCGCCGCTTCCAGAGCCCTCTCGGTCCAGGCGTCGTCTCCTGATCTCCGATCGGTCCACACGCCATCTCCTAAGCCCCGATAATTCCACGCGTCATCACCGAGCCCCGATCGGTCCACGCATCGTCACCTAAGCCTCGATCGGTCCACGCGCGGCCTCCTGAGCCCCGGTCGGTTCACGCGCCGTCTCCGATCTCCGATCGATCCACGCGTCGTCTTCGAAGCCCAGATGCCTCCTCGCACCGTCTCCGAGCCACGATCGGTCCAGGCGCTGCTTCCTGAGCCCCAATCGGTCCACGCATCGTCACCTAAGCCCCGATCGGTCCACGCGCCGTCACCGAGCCATGATCGGTCCACGCGCGGCTCCTGAGCCCCATCGGTCCACACGCCGTCGCCGAGCCGGGATCGGTCCACGCGCGGGCTTCTGAGTCCCGGTTGGTTCACGCGCCGTATCCGAGCCCCAATCGGTCCACGCGCCGGCTCCAGAGCCCCGATCGGTCCACGCGCCGTCTCCTGAGCCCCTATCGCTCCACGCACCGTTTTCTGAGCACCGTTTGGTCCACGCGTCGTCTTCAAAGCGCCGATACCTCCACGCGCCGTCTGCGAGCCACGATCCGTCCGTGCGCCGCTTCCAGAGCCCTCTCGGTCCAGGCGTCGTCTCCTGATCTCCGATCGGTCCACACGCCATCTCCTAAGCCCCGATCATTCCACGCGCCATCTCCGAGCCCCGATCGGTCCACGCATCGTCACCTAAGCCCCGATCGGCTAACGCGTCGACTCCGAGCCGCGATCGTTCCACGCGCCGTCCCCGATCCCCGATCGATCCACGCGCCGTCTCCGAGCGCCGATGGGTTCACGCGCCGTCACCCGAGCCCCGATCGTTCCACACGGCGTCTCCGAGCCCCGATCGGTCCACGCTTCGTCTCCTGAGCCCGGATCGTTCCACGCGTCGTCTCCTGATTCCCGATCCTTAAACGCGTCGTCTCCGAGCCTCGATCGGTCCACACGCCGTGTCCGATCCCCGATCGGTCCGCGTACCGCATTCTGAGCCGCGGTCCATCCACGCGCCGTCTCCGAGCACCGATCGGTCGACGCGCCGTCTCAGAGCGCCGATCATTTCACGCCCCGTCCCCTGACCTCCGATCGTTCCACGCGCCGTCTCCGAGCCCCGATCGGTCCACGCGCCGTCTCCTGAGCCCCAATCGGTCCACACGCTGTCTCGTGAGCCCCGATCGGTCCACGCGCGGCCTCCTGAGCCCCGATCGGTCCACGCGCCATCGCCGAGCCGCGATCGGTCCACACGCGGCCTCCTAAGCCCCGATCGGTTCACGCGCCGTCACCCGAGCCCCGATCGTTCCACGCGCCGTCTCCTGAGCCCGGATCGTTCCACGCGTCGTCCCCGAATCCCCGATCCGTACACGCGTCGTCTCCGAGCCTCGATCGATCCACGCGCCGTCGCCGAACCCCAATTGATCCACGCGAAACCGCCTGAGCCCCAGTCGGTCCACGCGCTGTCTCCGAGCCCCGATGGGTCCACGCGTCGTCTCCGAGCCCCGATCGGTCTACGCGCCGTCGCCGAGCCATGATCGGTCCACGCGCGGCCTCCTGAGCCCCAATCGGTCCACGCGTCGTCTCCTAAGCCCCGATCGGTCCGTGCCCCGTCTCCGAGTCTCGATCGGTCCACGCACCATCTCATGCTCCCCAATCGGTCCATGCGCCGCCTCCGGAGCCCTGATCAATCCACGCGAATCTCCTGAGCTCCGGTCGGTCCTCGTACCGTCTCCGAGCCCCGATCGGTCCACGTACCATCTCCGAAGCCCCGATCGGTCCACGCGCCGTCTCCTGAGCCCCGATCGGTCCACGCGCCGCGGCGAACCCCAATTGGTCCACGCGCAACCTCTGGAGCCCCAGTCGGTAAACGCGCTGTCTCCGAGCCCCGATCGGTCCACGTATGTTCTCGTAAGCCCCAATTAGTCCCCGCGCCGTCTCCTAAGCCCCGATCTGCCCACGAGCCGTCTCCGAGCTCCGATCGGTCCACGCGTCGTCTCCTAAGCCCCGATCGGTCCACGCGCCGTCTCCGAGCCCCGATCGGTCCACGCACTGTCTCCTCATCCCCATGGGTCCACGCGGCGCCTCCGGGGCCCCGATCGATCCACGCGAGGCTCCTAAGCCCCGATCGGTCCACGCGCAACCGCCTGAGCCCCAGTCGGTCGACGCGCTGTCTCCGAGCCCCGATCGGTCCACGCGTCGTCTCCTAAGCCCCGATCGGTCCACGCGCCGTCTCCGAGCCCCGATCGGTCCACGCACTGTCTCGTCATCCCCATGGGTCCACGCGGCGCCTCCGGGGCCCCGATCGATCCACGCGAGGCTCCTAAGCCCCGATCGGTCCACGCGTCGTCTCCTAAGCCCCGATCGTTCGACGCGTCGTCTCCTAAGCCCCGATCCGTCGACGCGTCGTCTCCTGAGCCACGATCAATTGAGGCGTCTTCTCCTGAGCCCGATCGCTCCTCGCGCCGTCTCCTGAGCCCCGATCGGTCCACGCGTCGTGTCCGAGCTCCGATCGGTCCATACGCCGTTTCCTGAGCCCCGATCGGTCCATGCGTCGTCTTCTTAGCCGCGATGCCTCCACGCGCCGTCTCCGAGCCACGATCGGTCCAGGCGCCGCTTCCTGAGCCCCGATCGGTCCACGCGCCGTATCCTAAGCCCCGATCGGTACACGGGCCGTCTCTGAGCGCCGATAAGTTCAAGCGCCGTCTCCTGAGCCCCGATCGTTC
The DNA here is from genome assembly GCA_946811545.1 of Netelia fuscicornis. Taxonomy (NCBI): domain Eukaryota; kingdom Metazoa; phylum Arthropoda; class Insecta; order Hymenoptera; family Ichneumonidae; genus Netelia; species Netelia fuscicornis. Next base: position 24,305,388 of record OX328012.1, on the reverse strand, counting down.
CACGCGGCGTCTCCGAGCCCCGATCGTTCCACGCGCCGTCTCCGAGCCCCGATCGGTCCACGCGGCGTCTCCTGAGCCCCGATCGGTTCACGCATCGTCTCGTAAGCCCCGATACGCCTACACGCCGTATCCGAGCCCCGATCGGTCCGCGTGACGCATTCTAAGCCACGGTCCGTCCACGCGCCGTTTCCGAGCACCGATCGGTCCACGCGCCGTCTCCTTAGCCCCGATCTGTCCACGCGCCGTTGCGCGAACTATGATCGGTCCACGCGCGGTCTCCTGAGCCCCGATCGGTCCACGCGCCGTCGCCGATCCACGATCGGTCCGTGCGCCGCTTCCAGAGCCCTATCGGTCCACGCATCGTCTCCTGATCTCCGATCGGTCCACGCGCCGTCTCCTAAGCCTCGATCGGTCCACGCGCTGTCTCCAAGCGCCGATCGGTTCACGCGCCGTCTCCTGAGCCCCGATCATTCCACGCGCCGTCTCCGAGCCCTAATCGGTCCACGCTCGTCTCCTGAGCCCCGATCGGTCCACGCGCCGTCTCCAAGCCCCGATCGGTCCATGCATCGTTTCCTAAGCCCCGATCGGTTAACGCGCTGTCTCCGCGCGCCGATCGGTCCACGCGCCGTCGCCGAACCCCAAATGGTCCACGCGCAACCGCCTGAGCCCCGATCGGTCCACGCGTCGTCTCCGAGCACCGATCGGTCCACGCACCGTCGCCGAGCCATGATCGGTCCACCCGCGGCTTCCTGAGCCCCGATCGGTCCACGCGCCGCCGCCGAGCCGCGATCGGTCCACGCGCGGCCTCCTGAGCCCCGATCGGTCGATGCGCCGTCACCGAGCCGCGATCGGTCCACGCGCCGTCGCCGAGCCATGATCGGTCCACACGAGGCTCGTGACCCCCGGTCGGTCCGCGCGCCGTCTCCTAAGCCCCGATCGGTCGACGCGTCGTTTCCTGAGCCCCAATCGATCCACGCGTCGTCTCCTGAGCCCCGATCGGTCCACGCGCCGATTTCTGAGCCCCGATCAATTGACGCGTCTTCTCCTGAACCCCGATCGCTCCTCGCGCCGTCTCCTGAGCCCCGCTCGGTCCATGCGTCGTCTTCTTAGCCCCGATGCCTCCACGCGCCGTCTCCGAGCCACGATCGGTCTAGGCGCCGCTTCCTGACCCCGATCGGTCCACGCGCCGTCTCCTAAGCCCCAATCGGTCCACGCGCCGTCTCCTAAGCCGCGATCGGTCCAAGCGGCGTCTCCGAGCCCCGATCGGTCCACGCACCGTCTCCTGATCCCCATCGGTCCACGCGGCGTTTTCTGAGCACCGTTCGGTCCACGCGTCGTCTTCAAAGCCCCGATGCCTCCACGCGCCGTCTCCGAGCCACGATAGGTCCGTGCGCCGCTTCCAGAGCCCCGATCTGTGCACGCGTCTTCTCCTGATCTCCGATCGGTCCACGCGCCGTCTCATAAGCCCCGATCGGTCCACGCGCCGTCTCCGAGCGCCGATCGGTTCACGGGCCGTCTCTGAGCCGCGATCGACAAAGCCGCCGTCATCAAGCCCCGATCCGTACAATCGTCGTCTCCGAGCCCCGATGCCTCTACGCGCCGTCTCCGAGCTCCGATCGGTTCAGGCGCCGCTTCCCGAGCCCCGATCAGTCCACGTGCCGTCTTCTAAGCCCCGATCGCTCCACGGACCGTTTCCTGATCCCCGATCGGTCCACGCACCGCCTTCTGAGTCCTGATCGGTCAACGCGTCGTGTCCTAAGCCCTGATCGGTCCACGTGCCGTCTCCGAGCCCCGATGGGTTCACGCGCCACATCCTGAGCCCCGATCGGACGACGCGTCGTCTCCTGAGCCTTGATCGATCCACGCCTCGTCTCCTGAACCCCGATTGCTCCACGGGCCGTTTCCTGAGCCCCGATCGGTCCACGCATCGTCTTCTAAGCCCAGATGCCTCCTCGCGCCGTCTCCGAGCCACGATGGGTCCAGGCGCCGCTTCCTGAGCCCCGATCGGTCCACGCGTTGTCTCCTAAGCCCCGTACGATCCACGCGCCGTCTCCTAAGCCCCGATCATTCCACGCGCCGTCTCCGAGCCCCGATCGGTCCACGCGCCGTCTCCCGAGCCCCGATCGGTCCACGCGTTGTTTCCTAAGCCCCGATCGGTCCACGCGTCGTCTCCTAAGCCCCGATCCGTCGACGCGTCGTCTCCTGAGCCCCGATCGATCCACGCGCCGTCTCCGAGCCCCGATCGGTCCAGGCGCCGTTTCCGAGCCCCGATTGGTCCACGCGTCGTCTTCGAAGCCCCGATACCTCCACGCGCCGTCTCCGAGCCACGATCGGTGCAGGCGCGGCTTCCTGAGCCCCGATCGGTCCACGCGCCGTCTCCTGAGCCCCGATCGGTCCACGCGTCGTCGCCGAGCACCGTTCGGTCCACGCGCCGTTTCCTGAGCCCCGATCGGTCTATGCGTCGTCTTTTAAGCCCCGATACCTCCACGCGCCGTCTACGAGCCACGATCGGTCCAGGCGCCGCTTCCTGAGCCCCGATCGGTCCACGCGTCGTCTCCTAACCCCCGATCGGTCCGAACGCCGTCTCCGAAGCCCCGATCGATCCACGCGCCGTCTCCGAGCCCCGATCGGTCCACCCAACGTCTCCTAAGCCCCGATCGGTTAACGCGCCGTCTCCCCGCCCCGATCGGTCCACGCGCCGTCTCCTGAGCCCCGATACGTCCACGCGCAGTCGCCGAGCCTCGATCAGTCCACGCGCGGCCTCCTGAGCCCCGGTCGGTTCACGCGCCGTCTCCCCGCCCCGATCGGTCCACGCGCCGTCCCCTGAGCCCCGATCGGTCCACGCGCCGTATCCGAGCCCCAATCGGTCCACGCGCCGTCTCCTAAGCTCCAATCGGTCCACGCGCCGTCCCCTGAGCCCCGATACGTCGACGCGCAGACGCCGAGCCCCGATCGGTCCACGCGCTGTCTCCTGAGCCCCGATAGGTACACGCGTCGTCTCCTGCACCCCGATCGGTCCACGCGTCGTCTCCTAAGCCCCGATCGGTCCACGCGCCGTCTCCGAGCCCCGATGGGTCCACGCACTGTCTCCTGATCCCCATGGGTCCACGCGGCGCCTCCGGAGCCCCGAACGATCCACGCGAGGATCCTGAGCCCCGATCAATCCACGCATCGTCTCCTAAGCCCCAATCGGTTAACGCGCCGTCTCCGAGCCCCAATCGGTCCACGCGCCGTCTCCTGAACCCCGATCGTTCCACGCGCCTTCTCCCCGCCCCGATCGGTCCACGCGCCGTCTCCTGAGCCCCGATCATTCCACGCGCCGTCTCCGAGCCCGGATCGGTCCACGCGCGGCCTCCTGAGCCCCGGTCGGTTCACGCGCCGTATCCGAGCCCCAATCGGTCCACGCGCCGTCTCCTGAGCCCCGATCGTTCCACGCACCGCCTCCTCATCCCCATCGGTCCACGCGCCGTCTCCTGAGCCATGATCGATCCACATGCCGTCTCCGAGCCCCGATCGGTCCGCGTGCCGCATTCTAAGCCACGGTCCATCCACGCGCCGTCTCCGAGCCCCGATCGGTCGACGCGTCGTCTCCTGAGCCCCGATCGATCCACGGGTCTTCCCCTGAGCCCCGACCGCTCCACGCGCCGTCTCCTGAGCCCGGATCGGTCCACGCGTCGTCTCCGAGCCCCGATCGGTCCACGCGCCGTCCCCGAGCCCCGATCGGTCCACGCGCCGTCTCCGAGCCCCGATGGGTCCACGCACTGTCTCCTGATCCCCATGGGTCCACGCGGCGCCTCCGGAGCCCCGAACGATCCACGCGAGGATCCTGAGCCCCGATCGATCCACGCATCGTCTCCTAAGCCCCAATCGGTTAACGCGCCGTCTCCGAGCCCCAATCGGTCCACGCGCCGCCTCCTGAACCCCGATCGTTCCACGCGCCTTCTCCTAAGCCACGATCGGTCAGCGCCGTCTCCGAGCGCCGATCGTTGCACGCGCCGTCGCACGAGCCGCGATCGGTTCACGCGCGGCCTCCTGAGCCCCGGTTGCTTCATGTGCCGTATCCGAGCCCCAATCGGTCCACGCACCGTCTCCTGAGCCCCGATCGGTCCACGCGCCGTCTCCTGAGCTCCGATCGCTCCACGCGCCGTCTCCTAAGCCCCGATCGGTCAACGCGTCGTCTCGTAAGCCCCGGTCGATCGACGCGTCGTCTACTGAGCCCCGATCGATCCACGCGTCGTCTCCTGACCCCGATCGCTCCACGGGCCGTTTCCTGAGCCCCAAGCGGTCCACGCATCGTCTCCGAGCACCGATAGGTCCACTCGCCGTTTTCTCAGCACCGTTCGGTCCACGCGTCGTCTTCAAAGCCCCGATGCCTTCACGCGCCGTCTCCGAGCGACGATCGGTCCGTGCGCCGCTTCCTGAGCCCCGATCGGTCCACGCGTCGTCTCCTAAGCCCCGATCCGTTCACGCGCCGTTTCCTGAGCCCCAATCGGTCCACGCATCGTCTTCTAAGCCCACATGCCCCCACGCGCCTTCTCCGAGCCACGATCGGTCCAGGCGCCGCATCCTGAGCACCGATCGGTCCACGCGTCGTGTCCTAAGCCCCGATCGGTCCACGCGCCGTCTCCTGCGCCCCGATCGGCCCACGCGCCGCTTCCTAAGCCACGATCCGTACACCCGTCGTCTCCGAGCCCCGATCGGTCCACGCGCCGTCTCCGAGCCCCGATCGGTCCACGCGTCGTCCCCTAATACCCGATCGGTCCACACGTCGTCTCCTAAGCCCCGATCCGTCGACGCATCGGCTCCTGAGACCCGATCGATGCACGCGTCTTTTCTAAGCCCAGCTGCCTCGTCGCACCGTCTCCGAGCCACGATCGGTCCAGGCCCCGCTTCCTGAGCGCCGATCGGTCCACGCGCAACCGCCTGAGCCCCAGTCGGTCCACGCGCGTCTCCGAGCCCCGATCGATCCACGCGTCGTCTCCTAAGCCCCAATCCGTTCACGCGTCGTCTCCTAAGCCCCGATCCGTCGACGCGTCGTCTCCCGAGCCCCGATCGATCCACGCGTCTTCTCCTGAGCCCCGATCGCTCCACGCGCCGTGTTTGGTGAATAGGTATATAACTTGTTGTACCGCGCTATCGTGATTAAGTTCAGGAAAAAGATGAAAAAACAAGTGAGAGTGGGGCTCATAGAAAAAGAGGAACGCTTGACGAGGCGACTAGGAAGCGTACGCGAAACAAAGGCAGAGAGGAGTCAGTTGTCATTAGACAGACCAAACGAAAGCACGAAGTTTTGATAACCAACGAGGTTAGCAAAGGGTGATTAAATAGATCGCGAGAACGGCAACGGCCCGTGATTCTCGGATCTCGTAAAATCGTTATTTGTATAAAAGGACGGCCACGGCCCAAGATCCTGTTGATTAAAATAACGAAACTCATAAATTACGAAATCATGTCGAATACCTCCTGCGATCACGATAGCGCGAACTTAATATATCGTGTACAAATCTTGTAATCGACACATTTTCACGTGGGTTTTTATGCCGACAAGGCTTTTCCCACACGAGCCAATAAAATGCACTCTTGTGTTCTATGGCTCAACCCGAAGAGTTATTTATTGACAAAGGGGAAATCAGCACATGCTGATCCGCTCCAAATTTCAAAAAGACGAAGGAACTTCATAAAAGAAGGACTTTCGACCTAACAAATTGGTGTCAGAAGTGGGATTCGAACCCACGCCCTCAGAATAGAACCAGAAAAAATACATTTTTTACAATAATAGTGCGACGCTCGGAAGAACGACTCTATGACCGCTCGCCATCGTCTCCGGACTCATCACGGCCACTTCGTCATCTGCAGGAGATGGTCATCTTCTTAAAAAATTTAAGTATTCAACTTATCATAACTTATATATATTAGCTGCTTAGTCACGTTATAAGACTGCTTGGTTGTGCATAACATTATCTCTATTCTTTACGGTCTTGGTATGATATCGCGCCGTGCGTATACTACTATAGCATACATACAGAACCATAGTCATATATATGTAGAAATTGACGAAAGTTGAAAGGTGCGAGGTCGGGGTGCGAGATTTTTATATCATAGCCGTGTAGTTCCCGCTGAATTTAAAAAATTGAAATTCACATTAAGTTATCATCATTTATTTGCCGATCGATAAAATAAACGACTGGTTTTGTTTAAAACAAATTGTAAGCGTTGCATATGCGACGGTTAGTAACATTGAGTTTCTCGTTGAATCGGCAGACTTGATCTGGACTCCGTAAAGATCACATCAATTACAAAGTTTGTTATTTTTGCCAATTCATTTTGCAATAATATCCGATTACGCATTTACTCGCATTTCAAAGTATTATTAAACACATTAATCTTGGTGTTCATTGAAATATTTGGTGAAATAATTTGTGACTTTTATATCATGACCATTGGTCAAAATGGGGGAACGCGTGAAATATATTCATCAAAAACGCGTAACGCTGAAAACCCAATTGACCAAACTCGAAAAAATTGTGGAAGACTCTAATTTAGAACCCGCGAATGTGAAAGTGCGTTTAGATCGCGTAAAAGAACAATTCCGGGCATACGAAGAGTTACACGATGAACTTGCGTTGTTGGTTGAACTCGATGACGAACAACTCGCCGAATTTGATATGTTACAAGATCGATTTTATGCGATCGTAACAAAAATCGAAACAATCGTTTCACCAAGAACATCAGAATCAAATAGTGCCTTGAATATAACGTCGTTGCCAATCGATGGGACGCGTCGGCTCAAACTGCCCGTGGCGGATCTTCCAAGGTTCAACGGTAGTCTCGATAAATGGTTGTCATTTAAAAATACATTTCTCACGATGATCGACTCTCGCGCAGATATTACGAATTTACAAAAATTCCTTTATTTAAAGAATTGTCTCGAAGGTTACGCGTTGAATAAAATCCTTATATACAACGTAAGCGACGAGAATTACGAAACAGCGTGGTGTTTATTGTTAAACTCGTACGATAAAGTTCGCATTCTGATCGTACAACATCTCGATGCGCTTCTCGAGTTACCTGTCCAAACGAGGGCCACACACCAAGGATTGACGAGGCTCGTCGACGACACGCGTCAACACATAAACATGTTGGCGTCAATGAAAGTGAAACCGGAGGAACATTTGTTAGTTCGAATACTGGAACGCGCACTACCTCATAACATTCGGACTAAATGGGAGGAAACTCTCAGTCTAGATGTTTCTCCGTCGCTCGATCAAATATTTACGTTTATATCGGAAACTGCGTTCCGACTTTTCACGATCGAACAAGACTCATCGCGTTCAAAACAAGAAGGCAGTAGAAAGCGATCATTTTTCGGGAAAGAACATGGCGGTGCGAAGACGCGAAAGGGGGAAGACGGGGCGCGTACGTTAATGACTGGTACATCGGCTAATTGTCCGATTTGCAAAAGGGAAAGACATTTTGTGTATCAGTGTCGTGAATTTCAAACCATGACTGTACAACAACGATGGAACTTCGTCAAAAAGTCAAACTTGTGTAAAAACTGTTTACGCGCACACAGCGGCAAATGTAATTCATCGCACTGCAAAAATTGTCCGAGATATCACCATACGAGTTTGCATAATGAGACCTCTTCTCCCATCGTAAACTTAGATTCGACAAAATCGGACAATGCAAACAATTCGAAATCAAAGGTAAATATGACAGAACTAGATGGGGTCGTACATGGTCTTACATCGCGAGTTTTACAATCTCAATTAATGCTGAGTGCTCAGGTACGCATCAAGGATGCAAATGGTCAATTCAGAAAATGTCGCGCTTTATTGGATACATGTGCTACGGCACATTTTATAACAGCAGATCTCGTAAAAAAATTAAAATTACCAATACGCACGTGTTCACTCACGATAGAAATGATAAACGACACAAACACAATCTCAAATGGAGCAGTCGAGTGTACATTCTATTCAATCCACAGTAACTTCAACAAGACGCTTACTTTATTGATTATCCCAAAAATCGCTGACAACGTACCAAATGAAGTTTTCCCTCGCGAATTGGTGAATATACCAAAGAACATAAAATTAGCCGATCCTCAATTTCATTTACCGCAAGGGGTTGATGTTCTCCTAGGGTCGGGAGTGACATTGTCTTTACTATCAATCGGACAATGTGATATATCTCGTGACGATTGTGAGTTAATTTTGCAAAAAACTCAACTCGGTTGGGTTGCTGCAGGCGGAACCAGGAACGGTCAGATCGGGAATCGCGTATCGTGTCGGTTAACCGAATTAAAGGAACAAATTGCGAAATTTTGGTTACTAGACGACGCAAATATGAGCCAAATTGAAGTCTCAGAAAATACGGATTGTGAAGTTCATTTCAACGAAAACACTATTCGCGAATCATCGGGACGATACACTGTGCGTTTACCGTTTCGCAACGCTGATCGCGAACTCGGTGAGTCTCGATCAATGGCCTTGCGGCGATTCACGTCGTTGCAAAGAAAATTGAATGCAAATCCGATTCTCAAGCACGAGTATCATCGCGTCATAGATGAATACATCAATTTAGGGCACATGTCGTTAATCACGGACGAATCACCAAGTGGATATTACCTTCCACATCACGCGGTGATAAAATCAACCAGCGCGATAACCAAAGTTCGAGTCGTTTCCGACGCATCTGCGAAAACAAGTAAGGGAGTATCGTTAAATGACACCCTGATGGTCGGCCCAACGATTCAACTGAAGTTGGTCGAACATCTTTTGCGATTTCGTAGCTATAAATACGTGATTACCGCAGACATTGCAAAAATGTATCGTCAAGTCTGGATTCATCCCGACGATCGCCGATATCAACGTATATTTTGGTATCACAAAGATAAAATACGAGCGTTCGAATTGAATACAGTAACATTCGGTGTATCCTCAGCGCCATTTCTTGCAATACGCACCATCCACAGACTAGCAAATGATGAGAGCGTGGACTTTCCGATCGGTGCTAGAGTCTTGACACGCGATCTATACGTGGACGATCTGCTTTCGGGAGCAGACACTGTTGAAGCAGTTATTCAAATGCGAGATGAAGTTATCGAAATCTTGAGACGCGGTGGTTTCGAGATTCGTCAATGGGCTTCAAATCACCTGAAAACGTTGAACGGCTTAAAGGAAAAGACTGCGAATATAGAATTTCTCACGGACGAAAATCCCATACATAAAACGCTAGGCATTTCATGGAACGCGCGTAACGACGAGTTACTCTACACCGTCAAACCGATCACACTCTCTGAAAGGGTTACCAAACGCCATATTTTGTCAGAGATCGCAAAAATTTTCGATCCCCTCGGTCTACTCGGTCCAATTATTCTCGTATCCAAGAGTTTTATGCAAAAATGTTGGAAGGCAAAAACCAATTGGGACGAATCTGTACCTAGTACATTATATTCTGCGTGGAAGTCATTTACAGAACAGCTTTCGTTAGTCGACAATCTGAAAATTGATCGTTACATCTTGATAAATGATCCTATCGATATTCAAATACACGGATTTTGTGATGCAAGCAAAACAGGGTACGGGGCTTGTTTATACATCCGGTCTTATGACAAGAAAGGCGAAATTCGGGTCCGATTATTATGCTCAAAGGGTCGCGTCGCGCCGCTTAAAGAACAAACAATTCCACGACTTGAACTATGCGGGGCGTTGATCCTCGTGCGTTTATATCGCAAAGTTCGCAAAGTACTGACTTTCCGCGTTTCAAAAACTATTTTTTGGTCTGACTCGACAATCGTCTTGCAATGGTTGAAGAAACATCCGAGTATATTGAAGGTATTTGAAGCAAATCGGATTGCGGAAATACAGGAAAATGGTAAAGACGCCGAATGGCGACATATCCGGTCCAAAGATAACCCAGCCGATGCATTGTCAAGAGGACAATTACCCCACGAATTTTTGAAAAATGATTCGTGGTTCCGAGGTCCTTCGTGGCTGGCTCAACCTGAATCTTTGTGGCCTCAATTTGTCGAGAAGAGTCCGGATACGTTACCCGGGATAAAAAAGGCATTTTGCATGGTGTCGCAATTAAAGTCAGACGAAATCGTCAAAAGGTTTTCGTCATACACGAGATTGCTTCGCGTCATAGCATACTGTTTGCGGTTTTCTTCGCGCATAAATAAAGGAAAGGGTGAGTTAACAATAAAAGAAATCGACAGAGCAGAACAATGCGTGATTCGCCTAATACAACGATCGAATTTTCGCGACGAAATCAATCAACTTTCGAGTAAGGGAAGAGTAAAGTGCGCGAAACTCGGATCTTTGAATCCGATAATCGATGAAATGGGTTTGCTCCGCGTCGGTGGTCGGATAAATCAAGCTCAAATAGGTCCAGATCAAAAACATCCAATACTTCTTCCATCTCGTCATCACGTGACTGATCTTTTAATTCGACACACACACGAAGCATTCTACCATACTGGAATACAATCAACGTTGTATAATATTCGACAAAGATTTTGGATATTAGATGGTCGAAACCAAGTACGAAAAATTGTTCGACGCTGTGTTAGATGTATACGTTTTCGACCCACACCCATCACGTATAAAATGGCTGATTTGCCCAAGTCAAGAGTTGACAACGCACCGGCGTTTTATCATACCGGTGTCGATTATTTTGGCCCCATGTTTGTCAAAGAAAAGAAACATCGAAACCATAACAAAGTCAAGGTCTACGGTTGCGTGTTTATCTGCATGTCAACTAAGGCCATGCATATCGAAATCGTGAGCGATCTTTCGACAGACGCGTTTTTAGCAGCTTTGCGACGCTTTGTGGGTCGTCGCGGTGTGCCTAATCATGTCTACTCCGATAACGGGACAAATTTTGTAGGAGCAAATAGTCGTTTTCGCGAATTTTACGCTTTAAGAGAATCCGAGGAATTCCGTACACAACTTTACGAATTCACATCAAACAAAAAGATAGAGTGGCATTTTAATCCACCTCTTTCACCTCATTTTGGAGGGATCTGGGAGGCAGCGGTAAAGTCATGCAAACACCACCTCAAACGTGTCATGCGCGATCTTTTGTTTACACATGAGGAACTCAGTACTCTAGCAATAGAGATCGAAGCGATTTTAAATTCGCGCCCATTGTGTTCTATGTCTAACGATCCAAACGATCCAATTGCATTGACACCGGCGCATCTACTTATCGGAAAACCTCTCACAATGCTGCCGGAAAATGATTTTTCTTCTGTTGCAGACAATCGCTTGTCATCGTGGCAATTAATAACTAAAATGCGTCACGAATTTTGGCGTAGATGGCAGCTTGAATATTTGAGTGAACTACAAAAACGACAGAAATGGATTCATCCCAATGAAAACATTACCCAAGATGCTGTCGTATTGCTGATCGACAAAAGTCAACCGTGTTTGCAGTGGCGATTAGGACGAGTGGTCGAATTACATTCCGGCGGCGATGGCGTGGTCCGAGTCGTCACCGTAAAAACAATACAAGGAACTTTCAAGAGAAATACAACATCGTTATGCGTATTACCCACCAAGAATTAAAAGCGTTTCCGTTGACTTACTAAACTCAATATGTTTAAGAAGGAAAGAGTTTTTTATCATTCCAATACGCAATTCACAAGTCGTCTAGTTATATTGAATTAATTATTAATTTCAACGTTAGCTTCATAAAGCATACCATTATATTAAGATGTTGTTATTATATTTTGATTTCAAGATTGGTTGAGTTAAAGACGGGTGAAACAAACCCGCATGTAGTAAAATTGTTCAACGTTATGTATTGCTACTTCAAATTCTTTTGCTCGTTTACACTCCCAACGGCGGGAGGATGTTTGGTGAATAGGTATATAACTTGTTGTACCGCGCTATCGTGATTAAGTTCAGGAAAAAGATGAAAAAACAAGTGAGAGTGGGGCTCATAGAAAAAGAGGAACGCTTGACGAGGCGACTAGGAAGCGTACGCGAAACAAAGGCAGAGAGGAGTCAGTTGTCATTAGACAGACCAAACGAAAGCACGAAGTTTTGATAACCAACGAGGTTAGCAAAGGGTGATTAAATAGATCGCGAGAACGGCAACGGCCCGTGATTCTCGGATCTCGTAAAATCGTTATTTGTATAAAAGGACGGCCACGGCCCAAGATCCTGTTGATTAAAATAACGAAACTCATAAATTACGAAATCATGTCGAATACCTCCTGCGATCACGATAGCGCGAACTTAATATATCGTGTACAAATCTTGTAATCGACACATTTTCACGTGGGTTTTTATGCCGACAAGGCTTTTCCCACACGAGCCAATAAAATGCACTCTTGTGTTCTATGGCTCAACCCGAAGAGTTATTTATTGACAAAGGGGAAATCAGCACATGCTGATCCGCTCCAAATTTCAAAAAGACGAAGGAACTTCATAAAAGAAGGACTTTCGACCTAACACGCCGTCTCCTGAGCCGCGATCGGTCCACGCGTCGTCTTCGAGCATCGATCGTTCCACGCGCCGGCTCCTGAGCCCCGATCGTTCCACGCGCCTTCTCCTAAGCCACGGTCGGTCCACGCGCCGTCTCCGAGCGCCGAACGGTACACGCGCCGTCTCCTGAGCCCCGATCGTTCCACCCGTCGTCTCCGAGCCCCGATCGTTCCACCCGTCGTCTCCGAGCCCCGATCGGTCCACGCGTCGCCTCCTAAGCCCCGATCGGTCCACGCGTCGTCTCCTAAGCCCCGATCGGTCCAAGCGCCGTCTCCTAAGCCCCGATCGGTCCACGTGCCATCTTCGAGCGCCGATCATTTCACGCGGTGTCTCCTGAGCCCCGATCATTCCACGGGCCGTCTCCGAGCTCCGATCGGTCTACGCGCCGTCTCCCAGCCCCGATGCATACACGCGTCGTCACCGAGCCCCGATCAGGCCACGCGCCGTCGCTGAGCCCCGATGCGTTCACGCGCCGTCTCCTGAGCCCCGATCGTTCCACGCGTCGTCACCGAGTCCCGATGGGTCCACGCGCCGCCTCCTGAGCCCCGATCGGTCGATGCGTCGTCTCCTAAGCCCCGATCGGTCAACGCGTCGTCTCCTATGCCCCGATCGGTCGACGCGTCGTCTCCTGAGCCCCGATCGATCCACGCGTCGTCTCCTGACCCTGATCGCTCCACGCGCCGTTTCCTGAGCCCCGATCGGACCACGCATCGTCTCCGAGCACCGATCGGTCCCCGCGCCGTTTTCTGAGCACCGTTCGGTTCACGCGTCGTCTTCAAAGCCCCGATGCCTCCACGCGCCGTCTCCGAGCCACGATCGGTCCGTGCGCCGCTTCCTGAGCCCCGATCGGTCCACGCGCCTTCTCCTAAGCCTCGATCGGTCCAAGCGCCGTCTCTGAGCCCCGATCGGTCTACGCGCCGTCTCCTTAGCCCCGGGCGGTCCCCGCGTCGTCTCCGAACCCCGATCGGTCCACGCATCGTCTCCTAAGCCCCGATCGGTCCACGCGCCGTCGCTGAGCCCCGATCCGTTCACGCGCTGTCTCCTGAGCCCCGATCGTTCCACGCGTCGTCTTCGAGTCCCGATGGGTCCACGCGTCGTCTCCTATGCCCCGATCGGTCGACGCGTCGTCTCCTGAGCCCCGATCGGTCCACACGTCGTCTCCTAAGCCCCGATCGGTTAACGCGCCGACTCCGAGCCCCGGTCGGTCCACGCGCCGTCGCCGAACCCCAATTGGTCCACGCGCGGCCTCCTCAGCCCCGGTTGGACCACGCGCCGTCTCCTAAGCCCCGATCGGTTCACGCGCCGTCTCCGGAGCCCCGATAGATCCACGCGCTGCCTGCTGAGCCCCGGTCGGTCCACGCGCAGTGTCCGAGCCTTGATCGGTCCACGTACTGTCTCCGAAGCCCCGATCGGTCCGCGTGACGCATTCTAAGCCACGGTTCGTCCACGCCCCGTCGCCGAGCCCCGATGGGTCCACGCGCCGCCTCCTGAGCCCCGGTCGGTCCACGCGCCGTCTCCGAGCCTCGATCGGTCCACGTACCGTCTCCGAAGCCCCGATACGTCCACACGCCGTCTCCGAGCCCCGATCGGTCCGTGTGGCGCATTCTAAGCCACGTTCCGTCCACGCGCCGTCTCCGAGCACTGATCGGTCCACGCGCCGTCTCCTGAGCCCCGATCGGTCCACGCATCGTCTCCTAAGCCCTGATCGGTCCACGTGTCGTCTCCGAGCCCCGATGGGTCCACGCGCCGCATCCTGAGCCCCGATTGGTCGGCGCGTCGTCTCCTCAGCCCCGATCGATCCACGCGTCGTCTCCTGACCCTGATCGCTCCACGCGCCGTTTCCTGAGCCCCGATCGGACCACGCATCGTCTCCGAGCCCCGGTCGGTCCACGCGCCGTCTCCTCAGCCCCGATCGGTCCACGCGTCGTCTCCGAGCACCGATTGATCCATGGGCCGTTTCGGGAGCCCCGATCGGTCCACGCGCAGTCTCTGAGCCCCGATAGGTCCACGCGTCGTCTCCTAAGCCCCGATCGGTTCACGCGCCGTTTCCTGAGCCCCGATCAGTCCACGCGTCGTCTTCTAAGCGCAGATGCCCCCAGGCGCCGTCTCCGAGCCACGATCGGTACAGGCGCCACTTCCTGAGCACCGATCGGTCCACGCGTCGTGTCCTAAGCCCCGATGGGTCCACGCGCCGTGTCCTGAGCCCCGATCGGTCGACGCGTCCTCTGCTGAACCCTGATCGGTCCACGCGTCGTCTCCTGAGTCCCGCTCGGTCCACGCGTTGTCTCCTAAGCCCCGACCGGTTCACTCGCCGTCTCCGAGCCCCGTTCGGTCCACGCACTGTCTCCTAATCCCCATCGGTCCACGCGCCGTTTCCTGAGCCCCGATCGGTCCACGCGCCGTCTCCGAGTCCCGATCGCTCAATGCGTCGTCTCCTGAGCCCCGATCGGTCCACGCGTCGTTTCCTAAGCCCCGATCGCTCCACGCGCCGTCTCCTCAGCCCCGATCGGTCCACGCGTCGTCTCCGAGCACCGATCGGTCCACGCGCCGTCTCCAAGCCCGGGTCGGTCCACGCATCGTCTTCTAAGCCCCGATCGGTAAACTCGCCGTCTCCGAGCCCCGATCGGTCCACGCGTCGTCTCCTGAGCCCCGATCGGTCCACGCGTCGTCTCCTAAGCCCCGATCGCTCCACGCGCCGTCTCCTCAGCCCCGATCGGTCCACGCGTCGTCTCCGAGCACCGATCGGTTTACGGGCCGTTTCCGGTGCCCCGATCGGTCCACGCGTCGTCTTTTAAGCCCCGAAGCCTCCACGCGCCGTTTCCGAGCCACGATCGGTCCAGGCGCCGCTTTCTAAGCCCCGATCGTTCCACGGGCCGTCTCCAAGCCCCGATCCGTACACGCGTCGTCTCCTAAGCCCCGATCGGTTAACGCGCCGTCTCCGAGCCCCAATCGGTCGACACGCCGTCTCCGAGCCCCGATCGGTCGACACGCCGTCTCCGAGCCCCAATCGGTCCACGCGCCGTCTCCTAAGCCCCCATCGGTCGACGCGTCGTCTACTAAGCCCCGATAAGTCCACATCCAGTGTCCGAGCACCGATCGGTCGACGCGCCGTCTCCTCAGCCCCGATCCGTACACGCTTCGTCTCCGAGCCCCGATCGGTCGACCCGCCGTCGCCGAACCCCGATTGGTTCCCGCGCCCCCGTCTTACCCCCAATCGGTCCACGCGCTGTCTCGTGAGCCCCGCTCGGTGTACGCGTCGTCTCCTAAGCCCCGATCGGTCCACGCGTCGTCTCCTAAGCGCCGATCGGTCCACGCGCCGTCTCCGAGCCGCGATCTGTCCACGCACCGTCTCCTGAACCCCGATCGGTCCACGTGCCGCCTCCGGAGCCCCGATCTATCTACGCGAGTCTCCTAAGCCCCGATCGGTCCACGCGCCATCGCCGAGCCTCGATCGGTCCACGCGTGGCCTCCTGAGCCCCGGTCGGTTCACGCGCCGTCTCCGAGCCCCGATCGATCCACGCGTCTTTTCTAAGCCCAGCTGCTTCCTCGCACCGTCTCCGAGCCACGATCGGTCCAGGCGCCGCTTCCTGATCCCCGACCGGTCCAGGCGTTGTCTCCTAAGCCCCGACCGGTCCACGCGCCGTCTCTGAGCCCCGATCGGTTCACGCATCGTCTCCTATGCCCCGATCGGTTAACTCGCCGTCTCCGAGCGCCGATCGGTCCACGCGCCGTCGCCGAACCCCAATTCGTCCACGCGCAACCGCCTGAGCCCCAGCCGGTTCACGCGCGTCTCCGAGCCCCGATCGGTCCACGCGTCGTCTCCGAGCCCCGATCGGTCCACGCGCCGTCGTCGAGCCATGATCGGTCCACGGGCGACCTCCTCAGCCCCGGTCGGTTCACGCGTCGTCTCCTAAGCCCCGATACGTCCACAGCCAGTGTCGGAGCACCGATCGGACCACGCACCGTCTCCTCAGCCCCGATCCGTACACGCTTCGTCTCCGAGCCCCGATCGGTTCACGCATCGTCTCCTATGCCCCGATCGGTTAACTCGCCGTCTCCGAGCGCCGATCGGTCCACGCGCCGTCGCCGAACCCCAATTCGTCCACGCGCAACCGCCTGAGCCCCAGCCGGTTCACGCGCGTCTCCGAGCCCCGATCGGTCCACGCGTCGTCTCCGAGCCCCGATCGGTCCACGCGCCGTCGTCGAGCCATGATCGGTCCACGGGCGACGCCATCAGCCCCGGTCGGTTCACGCGTCGTCTCCTAAGCCCCGATACGTCCACAGCCAGTGTCGGAGCACCGATCGGACCACGCACCGTCTCCTCAGCCCCGATCCGTACACGCTTCGTCTCCGAGCCCCGATCGGTCCACCCGCCGTCGCCGAACCCCGATTGGTCCCCGCGCGGCCGTCTGATCCCCAATCGGTCCACGCGCTGTCTCGTGAGCCCCGATCGGTCTACGCATCGTCTCCTAAGCCCCGATCGGTCCACGCGCCGTTTCCGAGCCACGATCGGTCCAGGCGCCGCCTTCTGAGCCCGGATCGGTCCACGTGTCGGCTCCTAAGGCCCGATCGGTCCATGCATCGTCTCCTAAGCCCCGATCCCCTAAAGCGCCGTCTCCGAGCCCCGATCGGTCCACGTGCCATCTCCGAGCCCCGATCGGTGCGCGTGCCGCATTCTAAGCCATGGTCCATCCACGCGCCGACTCCGATCACCGATCGGTCGAAGCGTCGTCCCCTAATACGCGATCGGTCCACGCGGCGTCTCCTGAGCCCCGATCGTACCACGCGCCGGCTCCGAACACCGATCGGTCCACGCGTCGTCCCCTAATACCCGATCGGTTCACGCGTCGTCTCCTAAGCCCTGATCCGTCGATGCATCGTCTCCTGAGCCCCGATCGATCCACGCGCCGCCTCCTGAGCCCCGATCGCTCCACGTATCGTCTCCTAAGCCTCGATCGGTCCACGCGCCATCTCCGAGCGCCGATCGGTTCACGCGTCGCCTCCTAAGCCCGATCGGTTAACGCTCCGTCTCCGAGCCGCAATCGGTCCACGCGCCGTTTCCTGAGCCCCGATCGGTCGACGCGTCGTCTCCTGAGCCCTGATCGATCCACGTGTCGTCTCCTGAGCCCCGATTGCTCCACGGGCCGTTTCCTGAGCCCCGATCGGTCCACGCGTCGTCTTCTAAGCCCAGATGCCTGCTCGCGCCGTCTCCGAGGCACGATTGGTCCAGGCGCCGCTTCCTGAGCCCCGATCGGTCCACGCGTTGTCTCCTAAGCCCCGATCGGTCCACGCGCCGTCTCCAAAGCCCCGATCATTCCACGCGCCGTCTCCGAGCCCCGATCGGTCCACGCGCCGCCTCCTAAGCCCCGATCGGTCCACGCGTCGGCTCCTAATCCCCGATCGGTCCATGCGTAGTCTCCTAAGCCCCGATCCGTCGACGCGTCGTCTCCTGAGCCCCGATCGATCCACGCGTCTTCTCCTGAGCCCCGACCGCTCCACGCGCCGTCTCCTGAGCCCCGATGCCTCCACGCGCCGTCTCCGATCCACGATCGGTGCAGGCGCCGCTTCCTGAGCCCCGATCGGTCCACGCGCCGTCTCCTAAGCCCCGATCGGTTCACGCGTCTTCTCCTGAACCCCGATCGATCCACGCGTCGTCTCCTGACCCCGGATCGCTCCACGAGCCGTTTCCTGAGCCCCGATCGGTCCACGCGTCGTCTTCCAAGCGCAGATGCCCCCAGGCGCCGTCTCCGAGCCACGATCGGTCCAGGCGCCACTTCCTGAGCACCGATCGGTCCACGCGTCGTGTCCTAAGCCCCGATGGGTCCAAGCGCCGTGTCCTGAGCCCTGATCGGTCGACGCGTCCTCTGCTAAACCCCGATCGGTCCACGCGTCGTCTCCTGAGCCCCGCTCGGTGCACGCGTTGTCTCCTAAGCCCAGACCGGTCCACTCGCCGTCTCCGAGCCTCGTTCGGTCCACGCACTGTCTCCTGATCCCCATCGGTCCACGCGCCGTTTCCTGAGCCCCGATCGGCCCACGCGTCGTCTCCGTGCACCGATCGGTCCACGGGCCGTTTCCGCTGCCCCGATCGGTAAACGCGCCGTCACCAAGCCCCGATCCGTACACGCGTCGTCTCCGAGGCCCGATCGGTCCACGCGCCGTCTCCTGAGCCCCGATACGTCCACGCGTAGTCGCCGAGTCCAGATCGATCCACGCACGGTCTCCTGAGCCCCGATCGGTCCACGCGCCGTCGCCCAGCCTGGATCGGTCCACGCGCGGCGTCCTGAGCCCCGGTCGGTCCACTCGTCGTCTCCTAAGCCCCGATCCGTCCACGGGCCGTCTCCGAGCCGCGATCGGTAAACGCGCCGTCACCAAGCCCCGATCCGTACACGCGTCGTCTCCGAGCCCCGATCGGTCCACGCGTCGTCTCCGAGCCCAGATCGGTCCACGCGCCGTCGCCGAGCCCCGATCGGTCCACGCACCGTCTCCTGAGCCCCATCCGTCCACGTGGCGCCTCCGCAGCCCCGATCGATCCTCGCGTCGTCACCTGAGCCCCGATCGCTCCACGCGCCGTTTCCTGAGCCCCGATCTGTCCACGCATCGTCTCCGAGCACCGATCGGTCCACGCGCCGTTTTCTGAGCACCGTTCGGTCCACGCGTCGTCTTCAAAGCCCCGATGCCTCCACCGGCCGTCTCCGAGCCACCATCGGTCCGTGCGCCGCTGCCAGAGCCCCGATCGGTCCACGCGTCGTCTCCTGATCTCCGATCGGCCCACGCGCCGTCTCCTGAGCCCCGATCGGTCCACGCGCCGTCTCCGAGCCCCGATCGGTTCACGCGCCGCCTCCGAGCCCCGATCGGTCCACGCATCGTTTCCTATGCCCCGATCGGTTAACGCGCCGACTCCGAACCCCGATCGTTCCACGCGCCGTCTCCCAGCCCCGATCGGTCCACGCTCCGTCTCCTGAGCCCCGATCGGCCCACGCGTCGGTCCCTAAGCCCCGATCCATCCACGCCCATTCTCCTGAGCCCCGATCGTTCCACGCGCCGTCTCCCAGCCCCGATCGTTCCACGCGCCGTCTCCTGAGCCCCGATCGGTCCACGCGTCGTTTCCGAAGCCCCGATCCATCCACGCGCCGTCGCCTGAGCCCCGATCGGTCCACGCGTCGTTCCTGAAGCCCTGATCCATCCATGCGCGGTCTCCTGAGCCCCGATCGGTGCACGCATCGTCTCCTAAGCCTCGACACGTCCACGCGTCGTCTCCGAGCCCCGATCGGTCCACGCGCGATCGCCGAGCCTCGATTGGTCCACGCATCGTGTCCTAAGCCCCGATCGATCCACGCGCAGTCGCCGAGCCCCGATTGGTTCACGCGCGGTCTCCTGAGCCCCGGTCGGTCCACGCGCCGTCGCCGAACCCCAATTGATCCACGCGCAACCTCCTGAGCCCCAGTCGGTACACGCGCTGTCTCCGAGTCCCGATCGGTCCACGCATAGTCTCCTAAGCCCCGCTCGGTTAACGCGCCGTCGCCGAGCCATGATCGGTCCACGCGCGGCCTCCTGAGCCCTGATCGGTCCACGCGCCGTCGCCGAGCCGCGCTCGGTCCACGCGCGGCCTCCTGAGCCCCGATCGGTGCACTCGCCGTCTCCTAAGCCCCGATTGGTCCACGCGCCGTCTCCGAGCGGCGATTGTTCACGCGGCGCCTCCGGAGCCCCGATCGATCCACACTAGGCTCCTGAGCCCCGGCCGGTCCGCGCGCCGTCTCCTGAGCCCCGAACGGTCGACGCGTCGTCTCCTGAGCCCCGATCGATCGACGCGTCGTCTCCTGAGCCTCGATCGCTCTACGCGCCGTTTTCTGAGTATCGTTCGGTCCACGCGTCGTCTTCAAAGCTCCGATGCCTCCCCGCGCCGTCTCCGAGCCGCGATCGGGCTGTGCGCCGCTTCCAGAGCCCTATCAGTCCACGCGTCGTCTCCTGATCTCCGATCGGTCCACGCGCCGTTTCCTGAGCCCCGATCCGCCCACGCGCAGTCGCAGAGCCCCGATCGGTCCACGCGCCGTCTCCTGAACCCGGATACGTCCTCGCGCAGTCGCCGAGCCCCGGTCGGTTCACGCGCCGTCTCTGAGCCCCGATCGATCCACGCGTCTTTTCTAAGCCCAGCTGCCTCCTCGCGCCGTCTCCGGAGCCCCGATAGATCCACGCGCTGCCTCCTGAGCCCCGGTCGGTCCACGCGCCGTGTCCGAGCCTTGATCGGTGCACGTACTGTCTCCGAAGCCCCGATCGGTCCGCGTGACGCATTCTAAGCCACGGTCCGTCCACGCCCCGTCTCCGAGCACCGATCGGTTCACGCGCCGTCTCCTGAGCCCGGATCGGTCCACGCGTCGTCTCCTAAGCCCTAATCGGTCCACGTGTCGTCTCCGAGCCCCGATGGGTCCACGCGCCGCCTCCTGAGCCCCGGTCGGTCCACGCGCCGTCTCCGAGCCTCGATCGGTCCACGTACCGTCTCCGAAGCCCCGATACGTCCGCACGCCGTCTCCGAGCCCCGATCGGTCCGTGTGACGCATTCTAAGCCACGGTCCGTCCACGCGCCGTCTCCGAGCACTGATCGGTCTACGCGCCGTCTCCTGAGCCCCGATCGGTCCACGCATCGTCTCCTAAGCCCTGATCGGTCCACGTGTCGTCTCCGAGCCCCGATGGGTCCACGCGCCGCATCGTGAGCCCCGATTGGTCGGCGCGTCGTCTCCTCAGCCCCGATCGATCCACGCGCCGTCGCCGAGCCCCGATCGGTCCACGCTCAGTCGCCGAGCCCCGATCGGTCCAGGAGTCGTCTCCGAGCCCCGATCGGTCCACGCGCCGTCTCCTGAGCCCGGATACGTCCACGCGTAGTCGGCGAGCCGCGATTGGTTAACGCGCCGTCTGCGAGCCCCGATCGGTCCACGCGCCGTCTCCTGAGCCCCGATACGTCCACGCATAGTCGCCGAGCCCCGATCGGTCGAAGCGCGGTCTCCTAAACCCCGATCGGTTTACGCGCCGTCTCCTGAGCCCCGATCGTTCCACGCGTCGTCTCCGAGCGCCGATCGGTCCACGCTCAGTCGCCGAGCCCCGATCGGTCCACGCGCGGTCTTCCGAGCCCCGATCGCTCCACGCGCCGTCTCCTGAGCTCCGATCGGTCCAGGAGTCGTCTCCGAGCCCCGATCGGTCCACGCGCCGTCTCCTGAGCCCCGATACGTCCACGCGTAGTCGGCGAGCCGCGATTGGTTAACGCGCCGTCTGCGAGCCCCGATCGGTCCACGCGCCGTCTCCTGAGCCCCGATACGTCCACGCATAGTCGCCGAGCCCCGATCGGTCGAAGCGCGGTCTCCTAAACCCCGATCGGTTTACGCGCCGTCTCCTGAGCCCCGATCGTTCCACGCGTCGTCTCCGAGCGCCGATGGGTCCACGCGCCGTCTCCGGGCCCCCATCGGTTCACGCACCGTCTCCTGATCCCCGATCGGTCCACACCTGGCCTCCTGAGCTCCGTTCGGTCCACGCGCCGACTCCTGAGCTCCGTTCGGTCAACGCGCCGTCTCCTGAGCCCCGGTCGGTCCTCGCGCCGTCTCCTGAGCCCCGATCGTTCCAGGCGCCGTCTCCGAGCTCCGATCGGTCCACGCACCGTCTCCTGAGCCCCATCCGTCCACGTGGCGCCTCCGCAGCCCCGATCGATCCTTGCGTCGTCACCTGAGCCCCGATCGCTCCACGCGCCGTTTCCTGAGCCCCGATCTGTCCACGCATCGTCTCCGAGCACCGATCGGTCCACGCGCCGTTTTCTGAGCACCGTTCGGTCCACGCGTCGTCTTCAAAGCCCCGATGCCTCCACCCGCCGTCTCCGAGCCACCATCGGTCCGTGCGCCGCTGCCAGAGCCCCGATCGGTCCACGCGTCGTCTCCTGATCTCCGATCGGCCCACGCGCCGTCTCCTAAGCCCCGATCGGTCCACGCACCGTCTCCGAGCCCCGATCGGTTCACGCGCCGCCTCCGAGCCCCGATCGGTCCACGCATCGTTTCCTATGCCCCGATCGGTTAACGCGCCGACTCCGAACCCCGATCGTTCCACGCGCCGTCTCCGAGCCCCGATCGGTCTACGCTCCGTCTCCTGAGCCCCGATCGGCCCACGCGTCGTTCCCTAAGCCCCGATCCATCCACGCCCATTCTCCTGAGCCCCGATCGTTCCACGCGCCATCTCCCAGCCCCGATCGTTCCACGCGCCGTCTCCTGAGCCCCGATCGGTCCACGCGTCGTTTCCGAAGCCCCGATCCATCCACGCGCCGTCGCCTGAGCCCCGATCGGTCCACGCGTCGTTCCTTAAGCCCTGATCCATCCGTGCGCGGTCTCCTGAGCCCCGATCGGTGCACGCATCGTCTCCTAAGCCTCGACACGTCCACGCGTCGTCTCCGAGCCCCGATCGGTCCACGCGCGATCGCCGAGCCTCGATTGGTCCACGCATCGTGTCCTAAGCCCCGATCGATCCATGCGCAGTCGCCGAGCCCCGATTGGTTCACGCGCGGTCTCCTGAGCCCCGGTCGGTCCACGCGCCGTCGCCGAACCCCAATTGATCCACGCGCAACCTCCTGAGCCCCAGTCGGTACACGCGCTGTCTTCGAGTCCCGATCGGTCCACGGATAGTCTCCTAAGCCCCGCTCGGTTAACGCGCCGTCGCCGAGCCATGATCGGTCCACGCGCGGCCTCCTCAGCCCCGATCGATCGACGCGTCGTCTCCTGAGCCCCGATCGCTCCACGCGCCGTTTTCTGAGTACCGTTCGGTCCACGCGTCGTCTTCAAAGCTCCGATTCCTCCCCCCGCCGTCTCCGAGCCACGATTGGGCTGTGCGCCGCTTCCAGAGCCCTATCAGTCCACGCGTCGTCTCCTGATCTCCGATCGGTTCACGCGCCGTCTCCTGAGCCCCGATCGTTCCCCGCGCCGTCGCCGAGCCCCGATCGTTCCACGCGCCGGGTCCTGAGCCCCGATCGGCCCACGCGTCGTTCCCTAAGCCCCGATCCATCCACGCCCAGTCTTCTGAGCCCTGATCGTTCCGCGTGCCGTCTCCCAGCCCCGATCGGTCCACGCACCGTCTCCTAATCCCCGATCGGTTCACACGCCGCCTCCGAAGCCCCGATAGATCCACGCGAGTCTCCTAAGCCCCGACCGGTCCACGCGCTGTCTACTTAGCCCCGATCGGTCCACGAGTCGTCTCCTAAGCCCTGATCGGTCCACGCCCAGTCTTCTGAGCCCTGATCGTTCCGCGTGCCGTCTCCCAGCCCCGATCGGTCCACGCACCGTCTCCTAATCCCCGATCGGTTCACACGCCGCCTCCGAAGCCCCGATAGATCCACGCGAGTCTCCTAAGCCCCGACCGGTCCACGCGCTGTCTACTTAGCCCCGATCGGTCCACGAGTCGTCTCCTAAGCCCTGATCGGTCCACGTGCCGTCTCCGAGCCCCGATGGGTCCACGCGTCGCCCCCTGACCTCCGGTCGGTCGACGCGTCGTCTCCTGAGCTCCGATCGCATCCACGCGCCGTTTCCTGAGCCCCGATCCATACACGCGTCGTCTCCGAGCCCCGATCGGTCCACGCGTCGTCTCCTAAGCCCCGATCCGTCGACGCATCGTCTCCTGAGCCCCGATCGATCCACGCGCCGCCTCCTGAGCCCCGATCGCTCCACGTATCGTCTCCTAAGCCTCGATCGGTCCACGCGCCGTCTCCGAGCGCCGATCGGTTCAGGCGTCGTCCGCTGAGCCCCGATCGGCCCACGCGCCGTATCCGAGCCCCAAACGGTCCACGCGCCGTCTCCTAAACCCCAATCTGTCCACGACCCGTCTCCGTGCCCCGATCGGTGCACTCGCCGTCTCCTAAGCCCCGATCGTTCGACGCGCCGTCTCCGAGCGGCGATCGGTCCACGCGTCGTCTCCTAAGCCCCGATCGGTCCACGCGCCGTCTCCAAGCCCCGGCCGATCCACACACCGTTTCCTGATCCCCATCGGTCCACGCGGCGCCTCCGGAGCCGCGATCGATCCACGCGAGTCTCCTCATCCCCGGTCGGTCCACGCGCCGTCTCCTGAGCCCCGATCGCTCCACGCGCCGTCTCCTGAGCACCGATCGGTCCAGGCGCCGCTTCCTGAGCCGCAATCGGTCGACGCGTCGTCTCCTGAGCCCCGATCGGTTCACGCGCCGTCTCCTGAGCCCCGATCGTTCCCCGCGCCGTCGCCGAGCCCCGATCGTTCCACGCGCCGGGTCCTGAGCCCCGATCGGCCCACGCGTCGTTCCCTAAGCCCCGAACCATCCACGCCCAGTCTTCTGAGCCCTGATCGTTCCGCGTGCCGTCTCCCAGCCCCGATCGGTCCACGCACCGTCTCCTAATCCCCGATCGGTTCACACGCCGCCTCCGAAGCCCCGATAGATCCACGCGAGTCTCCTAAGCCCCGACCGGTCCACGCGCTGACTCCTGAGCCCCGATCGGTGCACGAGTCGTCTCCTAAGCCCTGATTGGTCCACGTGCCGTCTCCGAGCCCCGATGGGTCCACGCGCCGCCTTCTGACCTCCGATCGGTCGACGCGTCGTCTCCTGAGCCCCGATCGCTCCACGCGCCGTTTCCTGAGCCCCGATCCGTACACGCGTCGTCTCCGAGCCCCGATCGGTCCACGCGCCGTCGCCGGACCCAAACTGGTCCACGCGCGGCCGCCTGAGCGCCAATCGGTCCACGCGCCGTTTCCTGAGCCCCGATCCGTACACGCGTCGTCTCCGAGTCACGATCGGTCCACGCGCCGTCTTCGAGCACCGATCGATCCCCGCGCCGTTTCCTGGGCCCCGATCGGACGACGCGTCGTCTCCTGAGCCCCGATCGGTCCCCGCGTCGTCTCCTAAGCCGCGATCGGTTCACGCATCGGCTCCTGAGCCCCGATCGGTCCACGCGTCGTCTTCGAGCACCGATCGATCCACGCGCCGTTTCCTGAGCCCCGATCCGTACACGCGTCGTCTCCGAGCCACGATCGGTCCACGGGCCGTCTCCTGAGCCCCGATCGGTCCACGCACCGTCTCCTGAGCCCCGATCGGTCCACGCGTCGTCTCCTGAGCCCCGATCGCTCCACGCGCCATCTCCTGAGCCCCGATCGGTCCACGCGTCGTCTCCGAGCTCCGATCGGTCCACGCGCCGTTTCCTGAGCCCCGATAGGTCCAGGCGTCGTCTTCTAAACCCCGATGCCTCCACGCGCCGTCTCCGAGCCACGATCGGTCCAGGCGCCGCTTCACCAGCCCCGATCGGTTCACACGCCGCCTCCAAAGGTCCGTTAGATCCACGCGAGTCTCCTGAGCCCCGATCGCTCCACGCGCCGTTTCCTGAGCCCCGATCCGTACACGCGTCGTCTCCGAGTTACGATCGGTCCACGCGCCGTCTTCGAGCACCGATCGATCCACGCGCCGTTTCCTGGGCCCCGATCGGTCGACGCGTCGTCTCCTGAGCGCCGATCGGTCCCCGTGTCGTCTCCGAAGCCGCGATCGGTTCACGCATCGGCTCCTGAGCCCCGATCGGTCCACGCGTCGTATTCGAGCACCGATCGATCCACGCGCCGTTTCCTGGGCTCCGATCCATCGACGCGTCGTTTCCTGAGACACGATCGATCCACGCGTCTTCTCCTGAGCCCCTATCGCTCCACGCGCCGTCTTCTGAGCCCCGATCGCTCCACGCGCCGTTTCCTGAGCCCCGATCCGTACACGCGTCGTCTCAGAGCCCCGATCGGTCCACGCGCGGTCTCCTGAGCCCCGATCGGTCCACGCGTCGGCTCCTAACCCCCGATCGGTCCACTCGTCGTCTCCTAAGCCCCGATCCGTCGACGCGTCGTCTCCTGAGACCCGATCGATCCACGCGTCTTCTCCTGAGCCCCGATCCCTCCACGCGCCGTCTCCTGAGGCCCGATCGGTCCACGCGTCGTCTCCTAAGCCCCGATCGGTTCACGCATCGGCTCCTGAGCCCCGATCGGTCCACGCGTCGTCTTCGAGCACCGATCGATCCACGCGCCGTTTCCTGGCCCCGATCGGTCGACGCGTCGTCTCCTGAGCCCCGATCGGTCCACACGCCGTCTCCTGAGCCCCCATCGGTCCACGCACCGTCTCCTAATCCCCGATCGGTTCACACGCCGCCTCCGGAGCCCGGATAGATCCACGCGAGTCTCCTAAGCCCCGACCGGTCCACGCGCTGTCTCCTGGGCCCCGATCCGTACACGCGTCGTCTCCGAGCCCCGATGGGTCCACGCGCCGTAGCCGAGCCTCGATCGGTCCACGAGCATCCTCCTGAGCCCCGGTCGGTTCACGCGCCCTCTCCGAACCACGATCGGTCCACGCATCGTCTCCTAAGCCCCGATCGGTTAACGCGCCGTGTCCGAGCCCCGATCGTTCCATGCGCCGTCTCCTGAGCCCCGATACGTCCACGCGCACTCGCCGAGCCCCGATCCGTCGACGCGTCGTCTCCTGAGACCCGATCGATCCACGCGCCGTCTCCGAGCCCCGATCGGTACACGCGCCGTCGCCGAACCCGAATTGGTCCACACGCGGCGTCCTGAGCCCCAGTCGGTCCACGCGCCGTCTCCGAGTCCCGATCGGTCCAGGCGCCGCCTACTGAGCCCCGATCGGTCCACGTGTCGTCTCCTGAGCCCCGATCGATCCATGCGTCGTCGCCTGAGCCCCGATCGCTCCACGTGCTGCTTCCTGAGCCCCGATCGGTCCCCGCGATGTCTCCTAAGACCCGATCGGTCCACACGTCGTCTCCTAAGCCTCGATCGGTTAACGCGCCGTCTCCGAGCCCCAATCGGTCGACACGGCGTCTCCGAACCCCGATCGGTCCACGCGCCGTCTTCTAAGCCCCCATCGGTCCACGCGTCGTCTCCGAGCACCGATTGGTCCACAGGCCGTTTCCGGAACCCCGATCGGTCCACGCATTGTCTTTTAAGCCCCGAAGCCTCCACGCACCGTTTCCGAGCGGCGATCGGTCCACGCGTCGTCTCCTAAGCCCCGATCGGTCCACGCGCCGTCTCCAAGCCCCGGCCGATCCACACACCGTCTCCTGATCCCCATCGGTCCACGCGGCGCCTCCGGAGCCGCGATCGATCCACGCGAGTCTCCTCATCCCCGGTCGGTCCACGCGCCGTCTCCTGAGCCCCGATCGCTCCACGCGCCGTCTCCTGAGCCCCGATCGGTCCAGGCGCCGCTTCCTGAGCCGCAATCGGTCCACGCGTCGTCTCCTGAGCCCCGATCGGTTCACGCGCCGTCTCCTGAGCCCCGATCGTTCCCCGCGCCGTCGCCGAGCCCCGATCGTTCCACGCGCCGGGTCCTGAGCCCCGATCGGCCCACGCGTCGTTCCCTAAGCCCCGATCCATCCACGCCCAGTCTTCTGAGCCCTGATCGTTGCGCGTGCCGTCTCCCAGCCCCGATCGGTCCACGCACCGTCTCCTAATCCCCGATCGGTTCACACGCCGCCTCCGAAGCCCCGATAGATCCACGCGAGTCTCCTAAGCCCCGACCGGTCCACGCGCTGACTCCTGAGCCCCGATCGGTGCACGAGTCGTCTCCTAAGCCCTGATTGGTCCACGTGCCGTCTCCGAGCCCCGATGGGTCCACGCGCCGCCTTCTGACCTCCGATCGGTCGACGCGTCGTCTCCTGAGCCCCGATCGCTCCACGCGCCGTTTCCTGAGCCCCGATCCGTACACGCGTCGTCTCCGAGCCCCGATCGGTCCACGCGCCGTCGCCGGACCCAAACTGGTCCACGCGCGGCCGCCTGAGCGCCAATCGGTCCACGCGCCGTTTCCTGAGCCCCGATCCGTACACGCGTCGTCTCCGAGTCACGATCGGTCCACGCGCCGTCTTCGAGCACCGATCGATCCCCGCGCCGTTTCCTGGGCCCCGATCGGTCGACGCGTCGTCTCCTGAGCCCCGATCGGTCCCCGCGTCGTCTCCTAAGCCGCTATCGGTTCACGCATCGGCTCCTGAGCCGCGATCGGTCCACGCGTCGTCTTCGAGCACCGATCGCTCCACGCGCCGATTTCTGAGCCCCGATCAATTGACGCGTCTTCTCCTGAGCCCCGGTCGCTCCTCGCGCCGTCTCCTGAGCCCCGCTCGGTCCATGCGTCGTCTTCTTAGCCCCGATGCCTCCACGCGCCGTCTCCGAGCCCCGATCAGTCTAGGCGCCGCTTCCTGAGCCCCGATCGGTCCACGCGCCGTCTCCTACGCCCCAATCGGTCCACGCGCCGTCTCCTAAGCCCCGATCGGTCCAAGCGGCGTCTCCGAGCCCCGATCGCTCCACGCACCGGCGCCTGATCCCCATCGGTCCACGCGGCGTTTTCTGAGCACCGTTCGGTCCACGCGTCGTCTTCAAAGCCCCGATGCCTCCACGCGCCGTCTCCGAGCCACGATCGGTCCGTGCGCCGCTTCCAGAGCCCCGATCGGTGCACGCGTCTTCTCCTGATCTCCGATCGGTCCACGCAACGTCTCATAAGCCCCGATCGGTCCACGCGCCGTCTCCGAGCGCCGATCGATTCACGGGCCGTCTCCGAGCCGCGATCGATAAAGCCGCCGTCATCAAGCCCCGATCCGTACACGCGTCGTCTCCGAGCCCCGATGGGTCCACTCGCCGTCGCCGAGCCTCGATCGGTCCACGCGCGGACTCCTGAGCCCGATGCGTCCACGCGCGGCCTGCTTAGCCCCGGTCAGCCCACGCGCCGTCTCCGAGCCCCGATCGGTCCACGCGCCGTCTCCTGAGTCCCAATCGTTCCACGCGTCGGCTCCTAAGACCCGATCCATCGACCCGTCGTCTCCTGAGCCCCGATCGATCTACGCGCCGCCTCCTGAGCCCCGATCGCTCCACGCGCCGTTTCCTCATTCCCGATCGGTCCACACGCCGTCTCCGAGCCCCGATCGGTCCAGGCGTGGCCTCCTGAGCCGCGGTCGGTCCACGCGCCGTTTCCTGAGCCCCGATCGGTCCACGCGTCGTCTTCTAAGCCCAGATGCCTCTTTGCGCCGTCTCCCAACCACGATCGGTGCAGGCGCCGCTTCCTGAGCCCCGATCGGTCCACGTGTTTTCTCCTAAGCCCCGATCGGTCCACGGTCCGTCTCCTGAGCCCTGATCCGTCCACGCGCGGCGTCGAGCCGCGATCGGTCTACGCGCGGCCTCCTGAGCCCCAATCGGTCCACGCGTCGTCTCCTAAGCCCCGATCGGTCCGTGCGCCGTCTCCGAGCCCCGATCGGTCCACGCACCATCTCATGCTCCCCAATCGGTCCATGCGCCGCCTCCGGAGCCCTGATCGATCCACGCGAATCTCCTGAGCTCCGGTCGGTCCTCGTACCGTCTCCGAGCCCCGATCGGTCCACGTACCGTCTCCGAATCCCCGATCGGTCCACGCGCCGTCTCCTGAGCCCCGATCGGTCCACGCGTCGTCTCCTAAGCCCCGATCGGTTCACCCGTCGTCTCCTACACCCCGATCGGTCCACGCATCGTCTCCTAAGCCCCGATCGGTCCACGCGCCGTCTCCGAGCCCCGATGGGTCCACGCACTGTCTCCTGATCCCCATGGGTCCACGCGGCGCCTCCGGGGCCCCGATCGATCCACGCGAGCATCCTGAGCGCCGATCGATCCACGCATCGTCTCCTAAGCCCCAATCGGTTAACGCGCCGTCTCCGAGCCCCAATCGGTCCACGCGCCGTCTCCTGAACCCCGATCGTTCCACGCGCCTTCTCCTAAGCCACGATCGGTCAGCGCCGTCTCCGAGCGCCGATCGGTGCACGCGCCGTCGCACGAGCCGCGATCGGTCCACGCGCGGTCTAATGAGCTCCGGTCGGTCCACGTATCGTCTCCGAAGCCCCGATATGTCCACACGCCGTATCCGAGCCCCGATCGGTCCGCGTGACGCATTCTAAGCCACGGTCCGTCCACGCGCCGTCTCCGAGCGCCGATCGGTCCACGCGCCGTCTCCTAAGCCCAAATCGGTCCACGCGCTGTCTCTTAAGCCCCGATCGGTCCAGGCGGCGTCTCCGAGCCCCGATCGGTCCACGCACCGTCTCCTGATCCCCATCGGTCCACGCGGCGTTTTCTGAGCACCGTTCGGTCCACGCGTCGTCTTCAAAGCCCGGATGCCTCCACGTGCCGTCTCCGAGCCACGATCGGTCCGTGCGCCGCTTCCAGAGCCCCGATCGGTGCACGCGTCTTCTCCTGATCTCCGATCGGTTCACGCGCCGTCTCATAAGCCACGATCGGTCCACGTGCCGTCTCCGAGCGCCGATCGGTTCACGCGCCGTCTCCTGAGCCCCGATCGTTCCACGCGCCGTCTCCGAGCCCCGATCGGTCCACGCGCCGTCTCCTGAGCCCGGATCGGTCCACGCGTCATCGCCGAATCCCCGATCCGTACACGCGTCGTCTCCGAGCATCGATGGGTCCACGCGCCGTCGCGGAGCCCCGATCGGTCCAGGCGTGGCCTCCTGAGCATCGATCGGTCCACGCGCGGCCTCCTGAGCGCCGGTCGGTTCACGCGACGTCTCCGAGCCCCGATCGATCCACGCGTCGTCTTCCAAGCCCAGATGCCTCCTCGCGCCGTCCCCGAGCCACGATCGGTCCAGGCGCTGCTTCCTGAGCCCCAATCGTTCCACGCGTTGTCTCCTAAGCCCGGATCGGTCCACGCTCCGTCTCCGAGCCCCGATCGGTCCACGAATCGTCACCTAAGCCCCGATCGGTCCACGCGCCGTCGCCGAGCCATGATCGGTCCACGCGCGGCTCCTGAGCCCCCATCGGTCCAGGCGACGTCGCCGAGCCGGGATCGGTCCACGCGCGGCCTCCTGAGCCTCGATGGTTCCACGCGCTGTCTCCGAGCCCAGATCGGTCCACGCGCCGTCGCCGAATCCCAATTGGTCCACGCGCAACCGCCTGCGCCCCAGTCGGTCCACGCGCGGTCTCCGAGCCCCGATCGGTCCACGCGCCGT
Organism: Netelia fuscicornis; assembly: GCA_946811545.1. Classification (NCBI taxonomy): domain Eukaryota; kingdom Metazoa; phylum Arthropoda; class Insecta; order Hymenoptera; family Ichneumonidae; genus Netelia; species Netelia fuscicornis. The sequence continues at coordinate 24,273,911 of OX328012.1, read as the reverse complement.
TTCCGAGCGCCGATCGGTTCACGCGCCGTCTCCTGATCCCAATCGGCCCACGCGGCGCCTCCGGAGCCCCGATCGAACCACGCGAGTCTCCTGAGCCCCAGTCGGTCCGCGCGCCGTCTCCTGAGCCCCGATCGATCCACGCGTCGTCTCCTGAGCCCCGATCGCGCCACACGCCGTTTCCTGAGCCCCGATCGGTCCACGCGTCGTCTTCAAAGGCCCGATGCCTCCACGCGCCGTCTCCGAGCCACGATCGGTCCGTGCGCCGCTTCCACAACCCCGATCGGTCCACGCGCCGTCTCCGAGCGCCGATTAGTTCACGCGCCGTCTCCTGAGCCCCGATCGCTCTACGCTCCGTCTCCCAGCCCCGATCGGTCCACACGCCGTCTCCTGAGCGCGGATCGGTCCACGCGCCGTCACCGAACCCCAATTGGTCCACGCGCCACCGCCTGGGCCCCAGTCGGTCCACGTGCTGTCTCCGAGCCCAGATCGGTCCACGCGCCGTCTCCTAAACCCCGGTCGGTCCACGCGCCGTCTCCGAGCCCCGATCGGTCCACGCATCGTCTCCTAAGCCCCGATCGATCCACGCGTCGTTTCCTGAGCCCCGATCGCTCCACGCGCCGATTTCTGAGCCCCGATCAATTGACGCGTCTTCTCCTGAGCCCCGATCGCTCCTCGCGCCGTCTCCTGAGCCCCGCTCGGTCCATGCGTCGTCTTCTTAGCCCCGATGCCTCCACGCGCCGTCTCCGAGCCACGATCGGTCTAGGCGCCGCTTCCTGAGCCCCGATCGGTCCAGACGCCGCTTCCTGAGCCCCGATCGGTCCACGCGCCGTCTCCTAAGCCCCAATCGGTCCACGCGTCGTCTCCTAAGCCCCGATCGGTCCACTCGCCGTCTCCGAGCGCCGATCGGTTCACCCGCCGTCTCCTGAGTCCCGATCGTTCCACGCACCGTTTCCGAGCCCCGATCCGTACACGCATCGTCTCCTAAGCCCCGATCGGTCCACGTGCCGATTCCGAGCCCCGATCGGTCCATGCGTCGTCTTCTAAGCCCCGATGCCTCCACGCGCCGTCTCCGAGCCCCGATCGGTGCAGGCGCCGCTTCCTGAGCCCGGATCGGTCCACGCGTCGTCCCCTAATCCCCGATCCGTAAACTTGTCGTGTCTGAGCCTCGATCGGTCCACGCGCCGTCGCCCAGCCCCGATCGGTCCGCGCGCCGTCTCCTGAGCCCCAATCCGTCCACGCGCCTTCGCCGAACCCCAATTGGTCCACGCGGAACCTCCTGAGCCCCAGTCGGTCCACGCGCCATCTCCTGAGCCCCGATCGGCCCACGCGCCATCTTCTAAGCCCAGATGCCTCCTCGCGCCGTCTCCGAGCCCCGATCGGTCCACGCGCCGTCTCCTGAGCCCCGATCGGTCCACGCGTTGTCTCCTGAGCCCCGATCGGTCCACGCGTCGGCTCCTAAGCCCTGATCGTTCCACGCGCCGTCTCCGAGCCCCGATCTGTCCGCGCGCCGTCACCTGAGCTCCGATCGGTCCACGCGGCGCCTCCGGAGCCCCGATCGAACCACGCGAGTCTCCTGAGCCCCAGTCGGTCCGCGCGCCGTCTCCTGAGCCCCGATCGGTCCACACGCCGTCTCCTAAGCCCCGATCCGTCCACGGGCCGTCTGTAAACCGCGATCGGTCAACACTCCGTCACCAAGCCGCGATCCGTACAAGCGTCGTGTCCGAGCCCCGATCGGTTAACGCGCCGTCTCCGAGCCCCGATCGGTCCACACCCCTACCCCTGAGCCCCGATCGGTCGACGCGTCGTCTCCTTCGACCCGACCGGTTCACCCTCCGTCTCCTGTGCACCCACCGATTCACGTGCCGTCTCCTAAACCCCGATCGGTCCACACGTCGTCTCCTAAGCCCCAATCGGGCCACGCGTCGTCTCCTAAGCCCCAATCCGTCGCCGCGTCATCTCCTGAGTCACGATCAATTGACGCGTCTTCACCTGAGCCCCGATCGCTCTCCGCGCCGTCTCCTGAGCCCGCTCGGTCCATGCGTGGTCTTCTAAGCCCCGATGCCTCCACGCACCGTCTCCTGGGCCCCGATCGTTCCACGTGCCGTCTCCGAGCCCCGATCGGTCCACGCGCCGTCTCCTAAGCCCCGATCGGTCCACGCGCCGTTTCCGAGCCCCGATCGGTCCACGCGTCGTCTCCTAAGCCCCGATGCGTCGACGCGTCGTCTCCTGAGCCCCGATCAATTGACGCGTCTTCTCCTGAGCCCCGATCGCTCCTCGCGCCGTCTCCTGAGCCCCGCTCGGTCCATGCGTCGTCTTCTTAGGCCCGATGCCTCCACGCGCCGTCTCCGAGCCACGATCGGTTCAGGCGCCGCTTCCTGAGCCCCGATCGGTCCACGCGCCGTCTCCTAAGCCCCAATCGGTCCACGCGTCGTCTCCTACGCCCCGATCGGTCCACGCGTCGTCTCCTAAGCCCCGATCGGTCCACGCCTCGTCCCCGAATCCCCGATCCGTACACGCGTCGTCTCCGAGCCCCGATCTGTCCACGCGCCGTCTCGTGAGGCCCAATCGGACCACGCGCTGTCTCCTGAGCCCCGATAGGTACACGCGTCGTCTCCTATGCCCCGGTACGTTCACACGCCGTCTCCGAGTCCCGATCGGTCCACGCGCCGTCGCCGAGCCTCGATCTGTCCACGCGCGGCCTCCTAAGCCCCGATCGGTTAACGCGCCGTCTCCGAGCCCCGATCAGTCCACGCGCTGTCTCCTGAGCCCCGGTCGGTTCATGCGCCGTCTCCGAGCCCCGATCGATCCACGCGTCGTCTTGTAAGCCCAGATGCCTTTTCGCGCCGTCTCCGGGCCACGATCGGTCCAGGCGCCGCTTCCTGGGCCACGATCGGTCCAGGCGCCGCTTCCTGGGCCACGATCGGTCCACGCGCTGTCTCCGAGCCCCGATCGGTCCACGTGCCGCCTCCCAGCCCCGATCGGTCCACGCGCCGTCTCCTAATCCCCAATCTGTCCACGACCCGTCTCCGGGCCCCGATCGGTGCCCGCGTCGTCTCCGAGCCCCGATCGGTCCACGCGCCGTCGCCGAGTCATGATCTCTCCACGCGCGGCCTCCTGAGACCCGATCGGTCCACGCGCCGTCGCCGAGCCGCGATCGGTCCACGCGCCGCGCCGAGCCGCGATCGGGCCACGCGCGGCCTCCTGAGCCCCGATTGGTTCACGCGCCGTATCCGAGCCCCAATCGGTCCACGCGCTGTCTCCGAGCCCCGCTCGGTCCACGCGCCGTCTCCTAAGCCCCCATTGGCCCACCTGCCGTCTCCCAGCCCCGATCGGTCCACGCGCCGTCTCCTAAGCCCCAATCTGTCCACGACCCGTCTCCGGGCCCCGATCGGTGCACTCGCCGTCTCCTAAGCCCCGATCGGTCCACGCGCCGTCTCCGAGCGCCGATTGGTTCACGCGCCGTCTCCTGAGCCCTGATTCGTCCACGCGCGGCGTCGAGCCGCGATCGGTCCACACGCGGCCTCCTGAGCCCCAATCGGGCCACGCGTCGTCTCCTAAGCCCCGATCGGTCCATGCGCCGTCTCCGGGCCCCGATCGGTCCACGCACCATCTCCCGCTCTCCAATCGGTCCACGCGCCGCCGCCGGAGCCCCGATCGATCCACGCTAGGCTCCTGAGCCCCGGCCGGTCCGCCCGCCGTCTCCTGAGCCCCGAACGGTCGACGCGTCGTCTCCGTAGCCCCGATCGATCGACGCGTCGTCTCCTGAGTCCCGATCGCTCCACGAGCCGTTTTCTGAGCACCGATCGGTCCACGCGTCGTCTTCAAAGCCCCGATGCCTCCACGCGCCGTCTCCGAGCCACGATCGGTCCGTGCGCCGCTTCCAGAGCCCGGATCGGTCCACGCGCCGTCGCCGAACCCCAATTGGTCCACGCGCAACCGCCTGAGCCCCGGTTGGTCCACGCGCGGCCTCCTTAGCCCCGGTCGGTCCACACGCCGTCTCCGAGCCCCGATCGATCAGCGTGACGCATTCTAAGCCACGGTCCGTCCACGCGCCGTCTCCGAGCACCGATCAGTCCACGCGCCGTCTCCTGAGCCCCGATCGGTCCACGCGCCGTCTCCGAGCCACGATCGGTCCGCGCGCCGCTTCCAGAGCCCCGATCGGTCCACGCGTCATCTCCTGATCTCCGATCGGTCCACGCGCCGTCTCCTTATCCCCGATCGGTCCACGCGCCGTCTCCGAGCCCCGATCGGTTCACGTGCCGTCTCGTGAGCCCCGATCGTTCCACGCGCCGTCTCCGAGCCCCGATCGGTCCACGCTCCGTCTCCAGAGCCCGGATCGTTCCACGCGTCGTCTCCTGATCCCCGATCCGTAAACGCGTCGTCTCCGAGCCTCGATCGGTCCACACGCCGTGTCCGATCCCCGATCGGTCCGCGTGCCGCATTCTAAGCCGCGGTCCGTCAACGCGCCGTCTCCGAGCACCGATCGGTCCACGCGCCGTCTCAAAGCGCCGATCATTTCACGCGCTGTCTCCTGAGCCCGGATCGGTCCACGCCACGTCTCCGAGCTCCGATCGGTCCACGCGCCGTTTCCGAGCCCCGATCGGTCCATACGTCGTCTCCGAGTTCCGATCGGTCCACGCGCCGTTTCCGAGCCCCGATCGGTCCGCGCGCCGTCTCCTGAGCCCCGGTGGGTCCACGCGCCGCCTCCTGAGCCCCGATCGGTCAACGCATCGTCTCCTAAGCCCCGATACGTTCACACGCCGTCTCCGAGCCCCGATCGGTCCACGCGCCGTCGCCGAGCCTCGATCGGTCCACGCGCGGCCTCCGTAGCCCCGGTCGGTCCACGCGCCGTCTCCTGAGCCCCGGTGGGTCCACGCGCCGCCTCCTGAGCCCCGATCGGTCAACGCATCGTCTCCTAAGCCCCGATACGTTCACGCGCCGTCTCCGAACACCGATCGGTCCACGCGCCGTCTCAAAGCGCCGATCATTTCACGCGCCGTCTCCTCAGCCCCGATCGTTCCACGCGCCGTCTCTGAGCACCGATCGGTCTACGCGCCGTCTCCTGAGCCCCAATCGGTCCACACGCTGTCTCGTGAGCCCCGATAGGTACACGCGTCGTGTCCTACGCCCCGATCGGTCCACGCGTCGTCTCCTAAGCCCCGATCGGTCTGCGCAGCGTCTCCTGATCCCCATCGGTCCACGCGGCGCCTCCGGAGCACCGATCGATCCACGCGAGTCTCCTGAGCCCCGGTTGGTCCGCGCGCCGTCACCTGAGCCCCGATCGATCCACGCGTCGTCTCCTCAGCCCCGATCGCTCCACGCGCCGTCTCCGAGCGCCGATAGGTGCACGCTCCGTCTCCTGAGCCCCTATCGTTCCACACGCCGTCTCCGAGCCCCGATCGATCCACGCGCCGTCTCCTGAGCCCCAATCGGTCCACGCGTCGGCTCCTAAGACCCGAGCCATCGACGCGTCGTCTCCTGAGCCCCGATCGATCCACGCTCCGTCTCCTGAGCCCGGATCGTTCCACGCGTCGTCTCCTGATCCCCGATCCGTAAACGCGTCGTCTCCGTGCCCCGATCGTTCCACGCGCCGTCTCCGAGCCCCGATCGGTCCACGCGCCGTTTCCTAAGCCCCGACCGGTCCACGCCCCGTCTCCTGAGCCCCGATCGGTCCACGCGACGTCTCCCAAGCCCCGATCTGTCCACGGGCCGTCTCCGAGCCGCGATCGGTAAAGCCGCCGTCATCAAGCCCCGATCCGTACACGCGTCGTCTCCGAGCCCCGATGGGTCCACGCGCCGTCGCCGAACCCCAATTGGTCCACGCGCAACCGCCTGAGCTCCAGGCGGTCCACGCGTCGTCTACGAGCTCCAATCGGTCCACGCGCCGTTTCCTGAGACCTGATCGGTCCATGCGTCGTCTACTAAGCCCCGATGCCTCCACGCGCCGTCTCCGAGCCACGATCCGTTCAGGCGCCGCTTCCCGAGCCCCGATCAGTCCACGTGCCATCTCCTAAGCCCCGATCGCTCCACGGACCGGTTCCTGATCCCCGATCGGTCCACGCGCCGCTTCCTGAGTCCCGATCGGTCAACGCGTCGTGTCCTAAGCCCTGATTGGTTCACGTGCCGTCTCCTGAGCCCTGATCCGTCCACGCGCGGCGTCGAGCCGCGATCGGTCCACGCGCGGCCTCCTGAGCCCCAATCGGGCCACGCGTCGTCTCCTAAGCCCCGATCGGTCCACGCGCCGTCTCCGGGCCCCGATCGCTCCACGCACCATCTCCCGCTCTCCAATCGGTCCACGCGCCGCCTCCGGAGCCCCAATCGGTCCACGCGTCGTCTCCTAAGCCCCGATCGGTCCACGCGCCGTCTCCTAAGCCCCGATCGGTCCACGCGCCGTCTCCGAGCGCCGATCGGTACACGCCCCGCCTCCTGAGCCCCGATCGTTCCACGTGCCGTCTCCGAGCCCCGATCGGTCCACGCGCCGTCTCCTAAGCCCCGATCGGTCCACGCGCCGTTTCCGAGCCCCGATCGGTCCACGCGTCGTCTCCTAAGCCCCGATGCGTCGACGCGTCGTCTCCTGAGCCCCGATCAATTGACGCGTCTTCTCCTGAGCCCCGATCGCTCCTCGCGCCGTCTCCTGAGCCCCGCTCGGTCCATGCGTCGTCTTCTTAGGCCCGATGCCTCCACGCGCCGTCTCCGAGCCACGATCGGTTCAGGCGCCGCTTCCTGAGCCCCGATCGGTCCACGCGCCGTCTCCTAAGCCCCAATCGGTCCACGCGTCGTCTCCTACGCCCCGATCGGTCCACGCGTCGTCTCCTAAGCCCCGATCGGTCCACGCCTCGTCCCCGAATCCCCGATCCGTACACGCGTCGTCTCCGAGCCCCGATCTGTCCACGCGCCGTCTCGTGAGGCCCAATCGGACCACGCGCTGTCTCCTGAGCCCCGATAGGTACACGCGTCGTCTCCTATGCCCCGGTACGTTCACACGCCGTCTCCGAGTCCCGATCGGTCCACGCGCCGTCGCCGAGCCTCGATCTGTCCACGCGCGGCCTCCTAAGCCCCGATCGGTTAACGCGCCGTCTCCGAGCCCCGATCAGTCCACGCGCTGTCTCCTGAGCCCCGGTCGGTTCATGCGCCGTCTCCGAGCCCCGATCGATCCACGCGTCGTCTTGTAAGCCCAGATGCCTTTTCGCGCCGTCTCCGGGCCACGATCGGTCCAGGCGCCGCTTCCTGGGCCACGATCGGTCCACGCGCTGTCTCCGAGCCCCGATCGGTCCACGTGCCGCCTCCCAGCCCCGATCGGTCCACGCGCCGTCTCCTAATCCCCAATCTGTCCACGACCCGTCTCCGGGCCCCGATCGGTGCCCGCGTCGTCTCCGAGCCCCGATCGGTCCACGCGCCGTCGCCGAGTCATGATCTCTCCACGCGCGGCCTCCTGAGACCCGATCGGTCCACGCGCCGTCGCCGAGCCGCGATCGGTCCACGCGCCGTCGCCGAGCCGCGATCGGGCCACGCGCGGCCTCCTGAGCCCCGATTGGTTCACGCGCCGTATCCGAGCCCCAATCGGTCCACGCGCTGTCTCCGAGCCCCGCTCGGTCCACGCGCCGTCTCCTAAGCCCCCATTGGCCCACCTGCCGTCTCCCAGCCCCGATCGGTCCACGCGCCGTCTCCTAAGCCCCAATCTGTCCACGACCCGTCTCCGGGCCCCGATCGGTGCACTCGCCGTCTCCTAAGCCCCGATCGGTCCACGCGCCGTCTCCGAGCGCCGATTGGTTCACGCGCCGTCTCCTGAGCCCTGATTCGTCCACGCGCGGCGTCGAGCCGCGATCGGTCCACACGCGGCCTCCTGAGCCCCAATCGGGCCACGCGTCGTCTCCTAAGCCCCGATCGGTCCATGCGCCGTCTCCGGGCCCCGATCGGTCCACGCACCATCTCCCGCTCTCCAATCGGTCCACGCGCCGCCGCCGGATCCCCGATCGATCCACGCTAGGCTCCTGAGCCCCGGCCGGTCCGCCCGCCGTCTCCTGAGCCCCGAACGGTCGACGCGTCGTCTCCGTAGCCCCGATCGATCGACGCGTCGTCTCCTGAGTCCCGATCGCTCCACGAGCCGTTTTCTGAGCACCGATCGGTCCACGCGTCGTCTTCAAAGCCCCGATGCCTCCACGCGCCGTCTCCGAACCACGATCGGTCCGTGCGCCGCTTCCAGAGCCCGGATCGGTCCACGCGCCGTCGCCGAACCCCAATTGGTCCACGCGCAACCGCCTGAGCCCCGGTTGGTCCACGCGCGGCCTCCTTAGCCCCGGTCGGTCCACACGCCGTCTCCGAGCCCCGATCGATCAGCGTGACGCATTCTAAGCCACGGTCCGTCCACGCGCCGTCTCCGAGCACCGATCAGTCCACGCGCCGTCTCCTGAGCCCCGATCGGTCCACGCGCCGTCTCCGAGCCACGATCGGTCCGCGCGCCGCTTCCAGAGCCCCGATCGGTCCACGCGTCATCTCCTGATCTCCGATCGGTCCACGCGCCGTCTCCTTATCCCCGATCGGTCCACGCGCCGTCTCCGAGCCCCGATCGGTTCACGTGCCGTCTCGTGAGCCCCGATCGTTCCACGCGCCGTCTCCGAGCCCCGATCGGTCCACGCTCCGTCTCCAGAGCCCGGATCGTTCCACGCGTCGTCTCCTGATCCCCGATCCGTAAACGCGTCGTCTCCGAGCCTCGATCGGTCCACACGCCGTGTCCGATCCCCGATCGGTCCGCGTGCCGCATTCTAAGCCGCGGTCCGTCAACGCGCCGTCTCCGAGCACCGATCGGTCCACGCGCCGTCTCAAAGCGCCGATCATTTCACGCGCTGTCTCCTGAGCCCGGATCGGTCCACGCCACGTCTCCGAGCTCCGATCGGTCCACGCGCCGTTTCCGAGCCCCGATCGGTCCATACGTCGTCTCCGTGTTCCGATCGGTCCACGCGCCGTTTCCGAGCCCCGATCGGTCCGCGCGCCGTCTCCAGAGCCCCGGTGGGTCCACGCGCCGCCTCCTGAGCCCCGATCGGTCAACGCATCGTCTCCTAAGCCCCGATACGTTCACACGCCGTCTCCGAGCCCCGATCGGTCCACGCGCCGTCGCCGAGCCTCGATCGGTCCACGCGCGGCCTCCGTAGCCCCGGTCGGTCCACGCGCCGTCTCCTGAGCCCCGGTGGGTCCACGCGCCGCCTCCTGAGCCCCGATCGGTCAACGCATCGTCTCCTAAGCCCCGATACGTTCACGCGCCGTCTCCGAACACCGATCGGTCCACGCGCCGTCTCAAAGCGCCGATCATTTCACGCGCCGTCTCCTCAGCCCCGATCGTTCCACGCGCCGTCTCTGAGCACCGATCGGTCTACGCGCCGTCTCCTGAGCCCCAATCGGTCCACACGCTGTCTCGTGAGCCCCGATAGGTACACGCGTCGTGTCCTACGCCCCGATCGGTCCACGCGTCGTCTCCTAAGCCCCGATCGGTCTGCGCAGCGTCTCCTGATCCCCATCGGTCCACGCTGCGCCTCCGGAGCACCGATCGATCCACGCGAGTCTCCTGAGCCCCGGTTGGTCCGCGCGCCGTCACCTGAGCCCCGATCGATCCACGCGTCGTCTCCTCAGCCCCGATCGCTCCACGCGCCGTCTCCGAGCGCCGATAGGTGCACGCTCCGTCTCCTGAGCCCCTATCGTTCCACACGCCGTCTCCGAGCCCCGATCGATCCACGCGCCGTCTCCTGAGCCCCAATCGGTCCACGCGTCGGCTCCTAAGACCCGAGCCATCGACGCGTCGTCTCCTGAGCCCCGATCGATCCACGCTCCGTCTCCTGAGCCCGGATCGTTCCACGCGTCGTCTCCTGATCCCCGATCCGTAAACGCGTCGTCTCCGTGCCCCGATCGTTCCACGCGCCGTCTCCGAGCCCCGATCGGTCCACGCGCCGGTTCCTAAGCCCCGACCGGTCCACGCCCCGTCTCCTGAGCCCCGATCGGTCCACGCGACGTCTCCCAAGCCCCGATCTGTCCACGGGCCGTCTCCGAGCCGCGATCGGTAAAGCCGCCGTCATCAAGCCCCGATCCGTACACGCGTCGTCTCCGAGCCCCGATGGGTCCACGCGCCGTCGCCGAACCCCAATTGGTCCACGCGCAACCGCCTGAGCTCCAGGCGGTCCACGCGTCGTCTACGAGCTCCAATCGGTCCACGCGCCGTTTCCTGAGACCTGATCGGTCCATGCGTCGTCTACTAAGCCCCGATGCCTCCACGCGCCGTCTCCGAGCCACGATCGGTTCAGGCGCCGCTTCCCGAGCCCCGATCAGTCCACGTGCCATCTCCTAAGCCCCGATCGCTCCACGGACCGGTTCCTGATCCCCGATCGGTCCACGCGCCGCTTCCTGAGTCCCGATCGGTCAACGCGTCGTGTCCTAAGCCCTGATTGGTTCACGTGCCGTCTCCTGAGCCCTGATCCGTCCACGCGCGGCGTCGAGCCGCGATCGGTCCACGCGCGGCCTCCTGAGCCCCAATCGGGCCACGCGTCGTCTCCTAAGCCCCGATCGGTCCACGCGCCGTCTCCGGGCCCCGATCGCTCCACGCACCATCTCCCGCTCTCCAATCGGTCCACGCGCCGCCTCCGGAGCCCCAATCGGTCCACGCGTCGTCTCCTAAGCCCCGATCGGTCCACGCGCCGTCTCCTAAGCCCCGATCGGTCCACGCGCCGTCTCCGAGCGCCGATCGGTACACGCCCCGCCTCCTGAGCCCCGATCGGTCCACGCGCCATCTCCGAGCCCCGTTCGGTCCACGCGCCGTCTCCTCAGCCCCGATCGGTCCACGCGCCGTCTCCTGAGCCCCGATCGGTTCACGCGTCGTCTCCGAGCCCCGATCGGTCCACGCGCCGTCGCCGAGCTGCGATCGGTCCACGCGCGGCCTCCTGAGCCCCGGTCGGTTCACGCGCCGTATCCGAGCCCCACTCGGTCCACGCGCCGTCTCGTGACTCCCAATCGGTCCACGCGCCGCCTCCTGAGCCCCGATCGGTCGACGCGTCGTCTCCTGAGCCCCGATCGATCCACGCGTCGTCTCCTGAGCCCCGATCGCTCCACGCGCCGTCTCCGAGCGCCGGTCGGTGCACGCGCCGTCTCCTGAGCCCCAATCGTTCCAAGCGTCGTCCCCTAATATCCGACCCATACACGCGTCGTCTCCGAGGCTCGATCAGTCCACGCGTCGTCGCCGAGTCCCGATCGGTCCACACGCGGCCTCCTGAGCACCGGTCGGTCCACGCGCCGTCTCCGAGCCACGATCGGTCCGTGCGCCGCTTCCAGAGCCCCGATCGGTCCACGCGTCATCTCCTGATCTCCGATCGGTCCACGCGCCGTCTCCTAAGCCCAGATCGGTCCACGCGCCGTCTCCGAGCCCCGATCGGTTCACGTGCCGTCTCGTGAGCCCCGATCGTTCCACGCGCCGTCTCCGAGCCCCGATCGGTCCACGCTCCGTCTCCAGAGCCCGGATCGGTCCACACGCCGTGTCCGATCCCCGATCGGTCCGCGTGCCGCATTCTAAGCCACGGTCCGTCCACGCGCCGTCTCCGAGCACCGATCGGTCCACGCGCCGTCTCAAAGCGCCGATCATTTCACGCGCTGTCTCCTGAGCCCGGACCGGTCCACGCCACGTCTCCGAGTTCCGATCGGTCCACGCGCCGTTTCCGAGCCCCGATCGGTCCACGCGTCACCTCCTGATCTCCGATCGGTCCACGCGCCGTCTCGTAAGCCCAGATCGGTTCACGTGCCGTCTCGTGAGCCCCGATCGTTGCACGCGCCGTCTCCGAGCCCCGATCGGTCCACGCTCCGTCTCCAGAGCCCGGATCGGTCCACACGCCGTGTCCGATCCCCGATCGGTCCGCGTGCCGCATTCTAAGCCGCGGTCCGTCCACGCGCCGTCTCCGAGCACCGATCGGTCCACGCGCCGTCTCAAAGCGCCGATCATTTCACGCGCTGTCTCCTGAGCCCGGACCGGTCCACGCGCCGTCTCCGAGCCCCGATCGGTCCACGCTCCGTCTCCTGAGCCCGGATCGTTCCACGCGTCGTCTCCTGATCCCCGATCCGTAAACGCGTCGTCTCCGAGCCTCGATCGGTCCACACGCCGTGTCCGATCCCCGACCGGTCCGCGTGCCGCATTCTAAGCCGCGGTCCGTCCACGCGCCGTCTCCGAACACCGATCGGTCCACGCGCCGTCTCAAAGCGCCGATCATTTCACGCGCCGTCTCCGAGCCCCGATCGGTCCACGCGCCGTCGCCGAGCTGCGATCGGTCCACGCGCGGCCTCCTGAGCCCCGGTCGGTTCACGCGCCGTATCCGAGCCCCACTCGGTCCACGCGCCGTCTCGTGACTCCCAATCGGTCCACGCGCCGCCTCCTGAGCCCCGATCGGTCGACGCGACGTCTCCTGATCTCCGATCGGTCCACGCGCCGTCTCCTAAGCCCAGATCGGTCCACGCGCCGTCTCCGAGCCCCGATCGGTTCACGTGCCGTCTCGTGAGCCCCGATCGTTCCACGCGCCGTCTCCGAGCCCCGATCGGTCCACGCTCCGTCTCCAGAGCCCGGATCGGTCCACACGCCGTGTCCGATCCCCGATCGGTCCGCGTGCCGCATTCTAAGCCGCGGTCCGTCCACGCGCCGTCTCCGAGCACCGATCGGTCCACGCGCCGTCTCAAAGCGCCGATCATTTCACGCGCTGTCTCCTGAGCCCGGACCGGTCCACGCCACGTCTCCGAGCTCCGATCGGTCCACACGCCGTCTCCGAGCCCCGATCGGTCCACGCGCCGTCGCCGAGCCTCGATCGGTCCACGCGCGGCCTCCGTAGCCCCGGTCGGTCCACGCGCCGTCTCCGAGCCCCGATCGGTCCACGCTCCGTCTCCTGAGCCCGGATCGTTCCACGCGTCGTCTCCTGATCCCCGATCCGTAAACGCGTCGTCTCCGAGCCTCGATCGGTCCACACGCCGTGTCCGATCCCCGACCGGTCCGCGTGCCGCATTCTAAGCCGCGGTCCGTCCACGCGCCGTCTCCGAACACCGATCGGTCCACGCGCCGTCTCAAAGCGCCGATCATTTCACGCGCCGTCTCCTCAGCCCCGATCGTTCCACGCGCCGTCTCTGAGCACCGATCGGTCTACGCGCCGTCTCCTGAGCCCCAATCGGTCCACACGCTGTCTCGTGAGCCCCGATAGGTACACGCGTCGTGTCCTACGCCCCAATCGGTCCACGCGAGCGGCTCCTAAGACCCGATCCATCGACGCGCCGTCTCCGAACACCGATCGGTCCACGCGCCGTCTCAAAGCGCCGATCATTTCACGCGCCGTCTCCTCAGCCCCGATCGTTCCACGCGCCGTCTCTGAGCACCGATCGGTCTACGCGCCGTCTCCTGAGCCCCAATCGGTCCACACGCTGTCTCGTGAGCCCCGATAGGTACACGCGTCGTGTCCTACGCCCCAATCGGTCCACGCGAGCGGCTCCTAAGACCCGATCCATCGACGCGTCGTCTCCTGAGCCCCGATCGATCCACGCGCCGCCTCCTGAGCCCCGATCGATCCACGCGCCGTCTCCTAAGCCCCGACCGGTCCACGCGCCGTCTCCTGAGCCCCGATCGGTCCACGCGCCGTCTCCTGAGCCCCGATCGCTCCACGCGCCGTCTCCGAGCGCCGATCCGTCCACGCGCCATCTTCTGAGCCCCGATCGACCCACGCGCCGTTTCCGAGCCCCGATCGGTCCACGCGTCGTCTCCGAGCGCCGATCGGTTGACGCGCCGTCTCCTGAGCCCCGATCGTTCCACGCGCCGTCTCCTGAGCCCCAATCGGTCCACACGCTGTGTCGTGAGCCCCGATAGGTACACGCGTCGTCGCCTACGCCCGATCGGTCCACGCATCGTCTCCTGATCCCAATCGGTCAACGCGGCGCCTCCGGAGCCCCGATCGATCCACGCGAGTCTACTGAGCCCCAGTCGGTCCGCGCGCCGTCTCCTGAGCCCCGATCGGTCCACGCGCCGTCTCCTAAGCCCCGTTCGATCCAAGCGTCTTCTCCTAAACCCCGGTCGGTCCACGCGCCGTCTCCGAGCCCCGATCGGTTCACGTGCCGTCTCGTGAGCCCCGATCGTTCCACGCGCCGTCTCCGAGCCCCGATCGGTCCACGCTCCGTCTCCAGAGCCCGGATCGTTCCACGCGTCGTCTCCTGATCCCCGATCCGTAAACGCGTCGTCTCCGAGCCTCGATCGGTCCACACGCCGTGTCTGATCCCCGATCGGTCCGCGTGCCGCATTCTAAGCCGCGGTCCGTCAACGCGCCGTCTCCGAGCACCGATCGGTCCACGCGCCGTCTCAAAGCGCCGATCATTTCACGCGCTGTCTCCTGAGCCCGGATCGGTCCACGCCACGTCTCCGAGCTCCGATCGGTCCACGCGCCGTTTCCGAGCCCCGATCGGTCCATACGTCGTCTCCGAGTTCCGATCGGTCCACGCGCCGTTTCCGAGCCCCGATCGGTCCACGCGCCGCCTCCTGAGCCCCGATCGGTCAACGCATCGTCTCCTAAGCCCCGATACGTTCACACGCCGTCTCCGAGCCTCGATCGGTCCACACGCCGTGTCCGATCCCCGACCGGTCCGCGTGCCGCATTCTAAGCCGCGGTCCGTCCACGCGTCGTCTCCGAGCCTCGATCGGTCCACACGCCGTGTCCGATCCCCGATCGGTCCGCGTGCCGCATTCTAAGCCGCGGTCCGTCAACGCGCCGTCTCCGAGCACCGATCGGTCCACGCGCCGTCTCAAAGCGCCGATCATTTCACGCGCTGTCTCCTGAGCCCGGATCGGTCCACGCCACGTCTCCGAGCTCCGATCGGTCCACGCGCCGTTTCCGAGCCCCGATCGGTCCATACGTCGTCTCCGAGTTCCGATCGGTCCACGCGCCGTTTCCGAGCCCCGATCGGTCCGCGCGCCGTCTCCTGAGCCCCGGTGGGTCCACGCGCCGCCTCCTGAGCCCCGATCGGTCAACGCATCGTCTCCTAAGCCCCGATACGTTCACACGCCGTCTCCGAGCCCCGATCGGTCCGCGTGCCGCATTCTAAGCCGCGGTCCGTCCACGCGCCGTCTCCGAGCACCGATCGGTCCACGCGCCGTCTCAAAGCGCCGATCATTTCACGCGCTGTCTCCTGAGCCCGGACCGGTCCACGCCACGTCTCCGAGCTCCGATCGGTCCACACGCCGTCTCCGAGCCCCGATCGGTCCACGCGCCGTCGCCGAGCCTCGATCGGTCCACGCGCGGCCTCCGTAGCCCCGGTCGGTCCACGCGCCGTCTCCGAGCCCCGATCGGTCCACGCTCCGTCTCCTGAGCCCGGATCGTTCCACGCGTCGTCTCCTGATCCCCGATCCGTAAACGCGTCGTCTCCGAGCCTCGATCGGTCCACACGCCGTGTCCGATCCCCGACCGGTCCGCGTGCCGCATTCTAAGCCGCGGTCCGTCCACGCGCCGTCTCCGAACACCGATCGGTCCACGCGCCGTCTCAAAGCGCCGATCATTTCACGCGCCGTCTCCTCAGCCCCGATCGTTCCACGCGCCGTCTCTGAGCACCGATCGGTCTACGCGCCGTCTCCTGAGCCCCAATCGGTCCACACGCTGTCTCGTGAGCCCCGATAGGTACACGCGTCGTGTCCTACGCCCCGATCGGTCCACGCGTCGTCTCCTAAGCCCCGATCGATCCACGCGCCGTCTCCGAGCGCCGATCGGTGCACGCTCCGTCTCCTGAGCCCCTATCGTTCCACACGCCGTCTCCGAGCCCCGATCGATCCACGCGCCGTCTCCTGAGCCCCAATCGGTCCACGCGTCGGCTCCTAAGACCCGATCCATCGACGCGTCGTCTCCTGAGCCCCGATCGATCCACGCGCCGCCTCCTGAGCCCCGATTGCTCCACGCGCAGTCTCCTAAGCCCCGACCGGTCCACGCGACGTCTCCTGAGCCCCGATCGGTCCACGCGCCGTCTCCGAGCGCCGGTCGGTGCACGCGCCGTCTCCTGAGCCCCAATCGTTCCAAGCGTCGTCCCCTAATATCCGACCCATACACGCGTCGTCTCCGAGGCTCGATCAGTCCACGCGTCGTCGCCGAGTCCCGATCGGTCCACACGCGGCCTCCTGAGCACCGGTCGGTCCACGCGCCGTCTCCGAGCCTCGATCGGTCCACGTACCGACTCCGAAGCCCCGATCGGTCTACGCGCCGTCTCCTGAGCCCCGATCGGTCCACGCGCCGTCTCCGAGCCACGATCGGTCCGTGCGCCGCTTCCAGAGCCCCGATCGGTCCACGCGTCATCTCCTGATCTCCGATCGGTCCACGCGCCGTCTCCTAAGCCCACATCGGTCCACGCGCCGTCTCCGAGCCCCGATCGGTTCACGTGCCGTCTCGTGAGCCCCGATCGTTCCACGCGCCGTCTCCGAGCCCCGATCGGTCCACGCGCCGTTTCCTAAGCCCCGACCGGTCCACGCGCCGTCTCCTGAGCCCCGATCGGTCCACGCGACGTCTCCCAAGCCCCGATCTGTCCACGGGCCGTCTCCGAGCCGCGATCGGTAAAGCCGCCGTCATCAAGCCCCGATCCGTACACGCGTCGTCTCCGAGCCCCGATGGGTCCACGCGCCGTCGCCGAACCCCAATTGGTCCACGCGCAACCGCCTGAGCCCCAGTCGGTCCACGCGTCGTCTCCGAGCTCCAATCGGTCCACGCGCCGTTTCCTGAGACCTGATCGGTCCATGCGTCGTCTTCTAAGCCCCGATGCCTTCACGCGCCGTCTCCGAGCCACGATCGGTTCAGGCGCCGCTTCCCGAGCCCCGATCAGTCCACGTGCCATCTCCTAAGCCCCGATCGCTCCACGGACCGGTTCGTGATCCCCGATCGGTCCACGCGCCGCCTCCTGAGTCCCGATCGGTCAACGCGTCGTGTCCTAAGCCCCGATCCGTAACCGCGTCGTCTCCGAGCCTCGATCGGTCCACACGCCGTGTCCGATCCCCGATCGGTCCGCGTACTGCATTCTGAGCCGCGGTCCGTCCACGCGCCGTCTCCGAGCACCGATCGTTCCACGCGCCGTCTCCGAGCCCCGATCGGTCCACGCGCCGTCTCCTGAGCCCTAATCGGTCCACACGCTGTCTCGTGATCCCCGATAGGGACACGCGCCGTGTCCTACGCCCCGATCGGTCCACGCGTCGTCTCCTGATCCCCGATCCGTAAACGCGTCATCTCCGAGCCTCGATCGGTCCATACGCCGTATCCGAGCCCCGATCGGTCCGCGTGACGCATTCTAAGCCGCGGTCCGTCCACGCGCCGTCTCCGAGCACCGATCGGTCCACGCGCCGTCTCGTGAGCCCCGATCGGTCTACGCGCCGTCTCCTGAGCCCCGGTCGGTTCATGCGCCGTCTCCGAGCCCCGTTCGATCCAGGCGTCGTCTTGTAAGCCCAGATGCCTTCTCGCGCCGTCTCCGGGCCACGATCCGTCCAGGCGCCGCTTTCTGAGCCACGATCGGTCCACGCGTTGTCTCCTAGGCCCCGATCGGTCTACGCGCCTACTCCGAGCCCCGATCGGTTCACGCATCGTCTCGTAAGCCCCGATCGGTTAACGCGCCGTCTCCGAGCCCCGAACGGTCGACGCGCGGTCGCCGAACTCCAATTGGTCCACGCACAACCGCCTGAGACCCAGTCGGTTCACGCGCTGTCGCCGAACCTGTATCGGTCCACGCATCATCTCCGAGCCCCGATCGGTCCACGCGCCGTCGCCGAGCCATGATCGGTCCACGCGCTGTCTCCTGAGCCCCGATAGGTACACGCGTCGTCGTCTACACGCTCCTGATCCCCATGGGTCAACGCGGCGCCTCCGGAGCCCCGATCGATCCACGCGAGGCTCCTGAGCCCCGATCGGTCCACGCGTCGTCTCCGAGCTCTGATCGGTCCACACGCCGTTTCCTGAGCCCCGATCGCTCCATGCGTCGTCTTCTTCGCCCCGATGCCTCCACGCGTCGTCTCCGAGCCACGATCGGTCCAGGCGCCGCTTCCTGAGCCCCGATCGGTCCACGCGCCGTATCCTAAGCCCCGATCGGTCCACGCGCCGTCTCCTGAGCCCGATCTGTCCACGCGCCGTCTCCGAGCCCCGATCGGTCCGCGTGCCGCATTCTAAGCCGCGGTCCGTCCACGCGCAGTCTCCGACCACCGATAGGTCCACGCGCCGTCTCCTGAGCCCCGATCGGTCCACGCGCCGTCTCCGAGCCCCGATCGGTCCACGCGCCGTCGCCGAGCCATGATCGGTCAACGCGCGGCCTCCTGAGCCCCGATGGGTCCACGCGCCGTCGACGAGCTGCGATCGGTCCACGCGCGGCCTCCTGACCCCCGGTTGGTTCACGCGCCGTATCCGAGGCCCCGATCGTTCCACGCGCCGTCTCCGAGCCGCGATCGGTCCACGCGCCGTCTCCTGAGCCCCGATCGGTCCACGCGCCATCTCCGAGTCCCGAACGGTTCACGCACCGTCTCCTGGTCCCAATCGGTCCACCCGGCGCCTCCGGAGCCCCGATCGATCCACGCGAGTCTCCTGAGCCCCAGTCGGTCCGCACGCCGTCTCCTGAGCCCCGATTGTTCGACGCGTCGTCTCCTGAGCCCCGATCGAACCACGCGTCGTCTCCCGAGCCCCGATCGCGCCACACGCCGTTTCCTGAGCCCCGATCGGTCCACGCGTCGTCTTCAAAGCCGCGATGCCTCCACGCGCCGTCTCCGAGCCACGATCGGTCCGTGCGCCGCTTCCACAACCCCGATCGGTCCACGCGTCACCTCCTGATCTCCGATCGGTCCACGCGCCGTCTCCTGAGCCCCGATCGGTCCACGCGCCATCTCCGAGTCCCGAACGGTTCACGCACCGTCTCCTGGTCCCAATCGGTCCACGCGGGGCCTCCGGAGCCCCGATCGATCCACGCGAGTCTCCTGAGCCCCAGTCGGTCCGCACGCCGTCTCCTGAGCCCCGATTGTTCGACGCGTCGTCTCCTGAGCCCCGATCGAACCACGCGTCGTCTCCTGAGCCCCGATCGCGCCACACGCCGTTTCCTGAGCCCCGATCGGTCCACGCGTCGTCTTCAAAGCCGCGATGCCTCCACGCGCCGTCTCCGAGCCACGATCGGTCCGTGCGCCGCTTCCACATCCCCGATCGGTCCACGCGTCACCTCCTGATCTCCGATCGGACCACGTGCCGTCTCCTAAGCCCTGATCGGTCCACGCACTGTCTCCGAGCGCCGATCGGTTCACGCGCCGTCTCCTGAGCCCCGATCATTCCACGCGCCGTCTCCGAGCCCCGATCGGTCCACGCGTTGTCTCCTTAGCCCCGATCGCCCCACGCGCCGTCTCCGAGCGCCGAGCGGTCCACGCGCCGTCGCCGAACCCCAAATGGTCCACGCGCAACCGCCTGAGCCCCGATCGGTCGACGCGTCGTCTCCGAGCACCGATCGGTCCACGCGCCGTCGCCGAGGCATGATCGGTCTACGCGCGGCCTCCTGAGCCCCGATCGGTCCACGCGCCGCCGCCGAGCCGCGATCGTTCCACGCGCGGCCTCCTGAGCCCCGATCGGTCCACGCGCCGTCACCGAGCCGCGATCGGTTCACGCGCGACCTCCTGAGCCCCGGTTGGTTCACGCGCCGTATCCGAGCCCCCATCCGTCGCCGCGTCGTTTCCTGAGCCCCGATCGATCAACGCGTCGTCTCCTGAGCCCCGGTCCGTTCACGCGCCGTATCCGAGCCCCCATCGGTCCACGCGTCGTCTTCGAGCGCCGATCGGTCCACGCGCCGTCGCCGAGCCATGATCGGTCCACGCGGGGCTCCTGAGCCCCGGTCGGTTCACGCGCCGTCTTCGAGCCCCGATCGATCCACGCGTCGTCTTCTAAGCCCAGATGCCTCCTCGCGCCGTCCCCGAGCCCCGATCGGTCCACGCACTGTCTCCGAGCGCCGATCGGTTCACGCGCCGTCTCCTGAGCCCCGATCATTCCACGCGCCGTCTCCGAGCCCCGATCGGTCCACGCGTTGTCTCCTTAGCCCCGATCGCCCCACGCGCCGTCTCCGAGCGCCGAGCGGTCCACGCGCCGTCGCCGAACCCCAAATGGTCCACGCGCAACCGCCTGAGCCCCGATCGGTCGACGCGTCGTCTCCGAGCACCGATCGGTCCACGCGCCGTCGCCGAGGCATGATCGGTCTACGCGCGGCCTCCTGAGCCCCGATCGGTCCACGCGCCGCCGCCGAGCCGCGATCGTTCCACGCGCGGCCTCCTGAGCCCCGATCGGTCCACGCGCCGTCACCGAGCCGCGATCGGTTCACGCGCGACCTCCTGAGCCCCGGTTGGTTCACGCGCCGTATCCGAGCCCCCATCCGTCGCCGCGTCGTTTCCTGAGCCCCGATCGATCAACGCGTCGTCTCCTGAGCCCCGGTCCGTTCACGCGCCGTATCCGAGCCCCCATCGGTCCACGCGTCGTCTTCGAGCGCCGATCGGTCCACGCGCCGTCGCCGAGCCATGATCGGTCCACGCGGGGCTCCTGAGCCCCGGTCGGTTCACGCGCCGTCTTCGAGCCCCGATCGATCCACGCGTCGTCTTCTAAGCCCAGATGCCTCCTCGCGCCGTCCCCGAGCCCCGATCGGTCCACGCGTCGTCTCCGAGCCCCGATCGGTCCACGCGTCGTCTTCGAGCGCCGATCGATCCACGCGCCGTCGCCGAGCCATGATCGGTCCACGCGGGGCTCCTGAGCCCCGGTCGGTTCACGCGCCGTCTTCGAGCCCCGATCGTTCCACGCGTCGTCTTCTAAGCCCAGATGCCTCCTCGCGCCGTCCCCGAGCCCCGATCGGTCCACGCGTCGTCTCCGAGCCCCGATCGGCCCACGCGCCGTCTCCGAGCCCCGATCGACCCACGCGCCGTTTCCGAGCCCCGATCGGTCCACGCGTCGTCTCCGAGCGCCGATCGGTTGACGCGCCGTCTCCTGAGCCCCGATCGTTCCACGCGCCGTCTCCTGAGCCCCAATCGGTCCACACGCTGTGTCGTGAGCCCCGATAGGTACACGCGTCGTCGCCTACGCCCGATCGGTCCACGCATCGTCTCCTGATCCCAATCGGTCAACGCGGCGCCTCCGGAGCCCCGATCGATCCACGCGAGTCTACTGAGCCCCAGTCGGTCCGCGCGCCGTCTCCTGAGCCCCGAGCGGTCCACGCGCCGTCTCCTAAGCCCCGTTCGATCCAAGCGTCTTCTCCTAAACCCCGGTCGGTCCACGCGCCGTCTCCGAGCCCCGATCGGTTCACGTGCCGTCTCGTGAGCCCCGATCGTTCCACGCGCCGTCTCCGAGCCCCGATCGGTCCACGCTCCGTCTCCAGAGCCCGGATCGTTCCACGCGTCGTCTCCTGATCCCCGATCCGTAAACGCGTCGTCTCCGAGCCTCGATCGGTCCACACGCCGTGTCTGATCCCCGATCGGTCCGCGTGCCGCATTCTAAGCCGCGGTCCGTCAACGCGCCGTCTCCGAGCACCGATCGGTCCACGCGCCGTCTCGAAGCGCCGATCATTTCACGCGCTGTCTCCTGAGCCCGGATCGGTCCACGCCACGTCTCCGAGCTCCGATCGGTCCACGCGCCGTTTCCGAGCCCCGATCGGTCCATACGTCGTCTCCGAGTTCCGATCGGTCCACGCGCCGTTTCCGAGCCCCGATCGGTCCGCGCGCCGTCTCCTGAGCCCCGGTGGGTCCACGCGCCGCCTCCTGAGCCCCGATCGGTCAACGCATCGTCTCCTAAGCCCCGATACGTTCACACGCCGTCTCCGAGCCTCGATCGGTCCACACGCCGTGTCCGATCCCCGACCGGTCCGCGTGCCGCATTCTAAGCCGCGGTCCGTCCACGCGTCGTCTCCGAGCCTCGATCGGTCCACACGCCGTGTCCGATCCCCGATCGGTCCGCGTGCCGCATTCTAAGCCGCGGTCCGTCAACGCGCCGTCTCCGAGCACCGATCGGTCCACGCGCCGTCTCAAAGCGCCGATCATTTCACGCGCTGTCTCCTGAGCCCGGATCGGTCCACGCCACGTCTCCGAGCTCCGATCGGTCCACGCGCCGTTTCCGAGCCCCGATCGGTCCATACGTCGTCTCCGAGTTCCGATCGGTCCACGCGCCGTTTCCGAGCCCCGATCGGTCCGCGCGCCGTCTCCTGAGCCCGGGTGGGTCCACGCGCCGCCTCCTGAGCCCCGATCGGTCAACGCATCGTCTCCTAAGCCCCGATACGTTCACACGCCGTCTCCGAGCCCCGATCGGTCCGCGTGCCGCATTCTAAGCCGCGGTCCGTCCACGCGCCGTCTCCGAGCACCGATCGGTCCACGCGCCGTCTCAAAGCGCCGATCATTTCACGCGCTGTCTCCTGAGCCCGGACCGGTCCACGCCACGTCTCCGAGCTCCGATCGGTCCACACGCCGTCTCCGAGCCCCGATCGGTCCACGCGCCGTCGCCGAGCCTCGATCGGTCCACGCGCGGCCTCCGTAGCCCCGGTCGGTCCACGCGCCGTCTCCGAGCCCCGATCGGTCCACGCTCCGTCTCCTGAGCCCGGATCGTTCCACGCGTCGTCTCCTGATCCCCGATCCGTAAACGCGTCGTCTCCGAGCCTCGATCGGTCCACACGCCGTGTCCGATCCCCGACCGGTCCGCGTGCCGCATTCTAAGCCGCGGTCCGTCCACGCGCCGTCTCCGAACACCGATCGGTCCACGCGCCGTCTCAAAGCGCCGATCATTTCACGCGCCGTCTCCTCAGCCCCGATCGTTCCACGCGCCGTCTCTGAGCACCGATCGGTCTACGCGCCGTCTCCTGAGCCCCAATCGGTCCACACGCTGTCTCGTGAGCCCCGATAGGTACACGCGTCGTGTCCTACGCCCCGATCGGTCCACGCGTCGTCTCCTAAGCCCCGATCGATCCACGCGCCGTCTCCGAGCGCCGATCGGTGCACGCTCCGTCTCCTGAGCCCCTATCGTTCCACACGCCGTCTCCGAGCCCCGATCGATCCACGCGCCGTCTCCTGAGCCCCAATCGGTCCACGCGTCGGCTCCTAAGACCCGATCCATCGACGCGTCGTCTCCTGAGCCCCGATCGATCCACGCGCCGCCTCCTGAGCCCCGATTGCTCCACGCGCAGTCTCCTAAGCCCCGACCGGTCCACGCGACGTCTCCTGAGCCCCGATCGGTCCACGCGCCGTCTCCGAGCGCCGGTCGGTGCACGCGCCGTCTCCTGAGCCCCAATCGTTCCAAGCGTCGTCCCCTAATATCCGACCCATACACGCGTCGTCTCCGAGGCTCGATCAGTCCACGCGTCGTCGCCGAGTCCCGATCGGTCCACACGCGGCCTCCTGAGCACCGGTCGGTCCACGCGCCGTCTCCGAGCCTCGATCGGTCCACGTACCGACTCCGAAGCCCCGATCGGTCTACGCGCCGTCTCCTGAGCCCCGATCGGTCCACGCGCCGTCTCCGAGCCACGATCGGTCCGTGCGCCGCTTCCAGAGCCCCGATCGGTCCACGCGTCATCTCCTGATCTCCGATCGGTCCACGCGCCGTCTCCTAAGCCCACATCGGTCCACGCGCCGTCTCCGAGCCCCGATCGGTTCACGTGCCGTCTCGTGAGCCCCGATCGTTCCACGCGCCGTCTCCGAGCCCCGATCGGTCCACGCGCCGTTTCCTAAGCCCCGACCGGTCCACGCGCCGTCTCCTGAGCCCCGATCGGTCCACGCGACGTCTCCCAAGCCCCGATCTGTCCACGGGCCGTCTCCGAACCGCGATCGGTAAAGCCGCCGTCATCAAGCCCCGATCCGTACACGCGTCGTCTCCGAGCCCCGATGGGTCCACGCGCCGTCGCCGAACCCCAATTGGTCCACGCGCAACCGCCTGAGCCCCAGTCGGTCCACGCGTCGTCTCCGAGCTCCAATCGGTCCACGCGCCGTTTCCTGAGACCTGATCGGTCCATGCGTCGTCTTCTAAGCCCCGATGCCTTCACGCGCCGTCTCCGAGCCACGATCGGTTCAGGCGCCGCTTCCCGAGCCCCGATCAGTCCACGTGCCATCTCCTAAGCCCCGATCGCTCCACGGACCGGTTCGTGATCCCCGATCGGTCCACGCGCCGCCTCCTGAGTCCCGATCGGTCAACGCGTCGTGTCCTAAGCCCCGATCCGTAACCGCGTCGTCTCCGAGCCTCGATCGGTCCACACGCCGTGTCCGATCCCCGATCGGTCCGCGTACTGCATTCTGAGCCGCGGTCCGTCCACGCGCCGTCTCCGAGCACCGATCGTTCCACGCGCCGTCTCCGAGCCCCGATCGGTCCACGCGCCGTCTCCTGAGCCCTAATCGGTCCACACGCTGTCTCGTGAGCCCCGATAGGGACACGCGCCGTGTCCTACGCCCCGATCGGTCCACGCGTCGTCTCCTGATCCCCGATCCGTAAACGCGTCATCTCCGAGCCTCGATCGGTCCACACGCCGTATCCGAGCCCCGATCGGTCCGCGTGACGCATTCTAAGCCGCGGTCCGTCCACGCGCCGTCTCAAAGCGCCGATCATTTCACGCGCCGTCTCCTCAGCCCCGATCGTTCCACGCGCCGTCTCTGAGCACCGATCGGTCTACGCGCCGTCTCCTGAGCCCCAATCGGTCCACACGCTGTCTCGTGAGCCCCGATAGGTACACGCGTCGTGTCCTACGCCCCGATCGGTCCACGCGTCGTCTCCTAAGCCCCGATCGATCCACGCGCCGTCTCCGAGCGCCGATCGGTGCACGCTCCGTCTCCTGAGCCCCTATCGTTCCACACGCCGTCTCCGAGCCCCGATCGATCCACGCGCCGTCTCCTGAGCCCCAATCGGTCCACGCGTCGGCTCCTAAGACCCGATCCATCGACGCGTCGTCTCCTGAGCCCCGATCGATCCACGCGCCGCCTCCTGAGCCCCGATTGCTCCACGCGCAGTCTCCTAAGCCCCGACCGGTCCACGCGACGTCTCCTGAGCCCCGATCGGTCCACGCGCCGTCTCCGAGCGCCGGTCGGTGCACGCGCCGTCTCCTGAGCCCCAATCGTTCCAAGCGTCGTCCCCTAATATCCGACCCATACACGCGTCGTCTCCGAGGCTCGATCAGTCCACGCGTCGTCGCCGAGTCCCGATCGGTCCACACGCGGCCTCCTGAGCACCGGTCGGTCCACGCGCCGTCTCCGAGCCTCGATCGGTCCACGTACCGACTCCGAAGCCCCGATCGGTCTACGCGCCGTCTCCTGAGCCCCGATCGGTCCACGCGCCGTCTCCGAGCCACGATCGGTCCGTGCGCCGCTTCCAGAGCCCCGATCGGTCCACGCGTCATCTCCTGATCTCCGATCGGTCCACGCGCCGTCTCCTAAGCCCACATCGGTCCACGCGCCGTCTCCGAGCCCCGATCGGTTCACGTGCCGTCTCGTGAGCCCCGATCGTTCCACGCGCCGTCTCCGAGCCCCGATCGGTCCACGCGCCGTTTCCTAAGCCCCGACCGGTCCACGCGCCGTCTCCTGAGCCCCGATCGGTCCACGCGACGTCTCCCAAGCCCCGATCTGTCCACGGGCCGTCTCCGAACCGCGATCGGTAAAGCCGCCGTCATCAAGCCCCGATCCGTACACGCGTCGTCTCCGAGCCCCGATGGGTCCACGCGCCGTCGCCGAACCCCAATTGGTCCACGCGCAACCGCCTGAGCCCCAGTCGGTCCACGCGTCGTCTCCGAGCTCCAATCGGTCCACGCGCCGTTTCCTGAGACCTGATCGGTCCATGCGTCGTCTTCTAAGCCCCGATGCCTTCACGCGCCGTCTCCGAGCCACGATCGGTTCAGGCGCCGCTTCCCGAGCCCCGATCAGTCCACGTGCCATCTCCTAAGCCCCGATCGCTCCACGGACCGGTTCGTGATCCCCGATCGGTCCACGCGCCGCCTCCTGAGTCCCGATCGGTCAACGCGTCGTGTCCTAAGCCCCGATCCGTAACCGCGTCGTCTCCGAGCCTCGATCGGTCCACACGCCGTGTCCGATCCCCGATCGGTCCGCGTACTGCATTCTGAGCCGCGGTCCGTCCACGCGCCGTCTCCGAGCACCGATCGTTCCACGCGCCGTCTCCGAGCCCCGATCGGTCCACGCGCCGTCTCCTGAGCCCTAATCGGTCCACACGCTGTCTCGTGAGCCCCGATAGGGACACGCGCCGTGTCCTACGCCCCGATCGGTCCACGCGTCGTCTCCTGATCCCCGATCCGTAAACGCGTCATCTCCGAGCCTCGATCGGTCCACACGCCGTATCCGAGCCCCGATCGGTCCGCGTGACGCATTCTAAGCCGCGGTCCGTCCACGCGCCGTCTCCGAGCACCGATCGGTCCACGCGCCGTCTCGTGAGCCCCGATCGGTCTACGCGCCGTCTCCTGAGCCCCGGTCGGTTCATGCGCCGTCTCCGAGCCCCGTTCGATCCAGGCGTCGTCTTGTAAGCCCAGATGCCTTCTCGCGCCGTCTCCGGGCCACGATCCGTCCAGGCGCCGCTTTCTGAGCCACGATCGGTCCACGCGTTGTCTCCTAGGCCCCGATCGGTCTACGCGCCTACTCCGAGCCCCGATCGGTTCACGCATCGTCTCGTAAGCCCCGATCGGTTAACGCGCCGTCTCCGAGCCCCGAACGGTCGACGCGCGGTCGCCGAACTCCAATTGGTCCACGCACAACCGCCTGAGACCCAGTCGGTTCACGCGCTGTCGCCGAACCTGTATCGGTCCACGCATCGTCTCCGAGCCCCGATCGGTCCACGCGCCGTCGCCGAGCCATGATCGGTCCACGCGCTGTCTCCTGAGCCCCGATAGGTACACGCGTCGTCGTCTACACCCCGATCGGTCCACGCGTCGTCTCATAAGCCCGATCGGTCTACGCGCCGTCTCCGAGCCCCGATCGGTCCACGCACTTTCTCCTGATCCCCATGGGTCAACGCGGCGCCTCCGGAGCCCCGATCGATCCACGCGAGGCTCCTGAGCCCCGATCGGTCCACGCGTCGTCTCCGAGCTCTGATCGGTCCACACGCCGTTTCCTGAGCCCCGATCGCTCCATGCGTCGTCTTCTTCGCCCCGATGCCTCCACGCGTCGTCTCCGAGCCACGATCGGTCCAGGCGCCGCTTCCTGAGCCCCGATCGGTCCACGCGCCGTATCCTAAGCCCCGATCGGTCCACGCGCCGTCTCCTGAGCCCGATCTGTCCACGCGCCGTCTCCGAGCCCCGATCGGTCCGCGTGCCGCATTCTAAGCCGCGGTCCGTCCACGCGCAGTCTCCGACCACCGATAGGTCCACGCGCCGTCTCCTGAGCCCCGATCGGTCCACGCGCCGTCTCCGAGCCCCGATCGGTCCACGCGCCGTCGCCGAGCCATGATCGGTCAACGCGCGGCCTCCTGAGCCCCGATGGGTCCACGCGCCGTCGACGAGCTGCGATCGGTCCACGCGCGGCCTCCTGACCCCCGGTTGGTTCACGCGCCGTATCCGAGGCCCCGATCGTTCCACGCGCCGTCTCCGAGCCGCGATCGGTCCACGCCCCGTCTCCTGAGCCCCGATCGGTCCACGCGCCATCGACGAGTCCCGAACGGTTCACGCACCGTCTCCTGGTCCCAATCGGTCCACCCGGCGCCTCCGGAGCCCCGATCGATCCACGCGAGTCTCCTGAGCCCCAGTCGGTCCGCACGCCGTCTCCTGAGCCCCGATTGTTCGACGCGTCGTCTCCTGAGCCCCGATCGAACCACGCGTCGTCTCCCGAGCCCCGATCGCGCCACACGCCGTTTCCTGAGCCCCGATCGGTCCACGCGTCGTCTTCAAAGCCGCGATGCCTCCACGCGCCGTCTCCGAGCCACGATCGGTCCGTGCGCCGCTTCCACAACCCCGATCGGTCCACGCGTCACCTCCTGATCTCCGATCGGTCCACGCGCCGTCTCCTGAGCCCCGATCGGTCCACGCGCCATCTCCGAGTCCCGAACGGTTCACGCACCGTCTCCTGGTCCCAATCGGTCCACGCGGCGCCTCCGGAGCCCCGATCGATCCACGCGAGTCTCCTGAGCCCCAGTCGGTCCGCACGCCGTCTCCTGAGCCCCGATTGTTCGACGCGTCGTCTCCTGAGCCCCGATCGAACCACGCGTCGTCTCCTGAGCCCCGCTCGCGCCACACGCCGTTTCCTGAGCCCCGATCGGTCCACGCGTCGTCTTCAAAGCCGCGATGCCTCCACGCGCCGTCTCCGAGCCACGATCGGTCCGTGCGCCGCTTCCACATCCCCGATCGGTCCACGCGTCACCTCCTGATCTCCGATCGGACCACGTGCCGTCTCCTAAGCCCTGATCGGTCCACGCACTGTCTCCGAGCGCCGATCGGTTCACGCGCCGTCTCCTGAGCCCCGATCATTCCACGCGCCGTCTCCGAGCCCCGATCGGTCCACGCGTTGTCTCCTTAGCCCCGATCGCCCCACGCGCCGTCTCCGAGCGCCGAGCGGTCCACGCGCCGTCGCCGAACCCCAAATGGTCCACGCGCAACCGCCTGAGCCCCGATCGGTCGACGCGTCGTCTCCGAGCACCGATCGGTCCACGCGCCGTCGCCGAGGCATGATCGGTCTACGCGCGGCCTCCTGAGCCCCGATCGGTCCACGCGCCGCCGCCGAGCCGCGATCGTTCCACGCGCGGCCTCCTGAGCCCCGATCGGTCCACGCGCCGTCACCGAGCCGCGATCGGTCCACGCGCGACCTCCTGAGCCCCGGTTGGTTCACGCGCCGTATCCGAGCCCCCATCCGTCGCCCCGTCGTTTCCTGAGCCCCGATCGATCAACGCGTCGTCTCCTGAGCCCCGGTCCGTTCACGCGCCGTATCCGAGCCCCCATCGGTCCACGCGTCGTCTTCGAGCGCCGATCGGTCCACGCGCCGTCGCCGAGCCATGATCGGTCCACGCGGGGCTCCTGAGCCCCGGTCGGTTCACGCGCCGTCTTCGAGCCCCGATCGATCCACGCGTCGTCTTCTAAGCCCAGATGCCTCCTCGCGCCGTCCCCGAGCCCCGATCGGTCCACGCGTCGTCTCCGAGCCCCGATCGGTCCACGCGTCGTCTTCGAGCGCCGATCGATCCACGCGCCGTCGCCGAGCCATGATCGGTCCACGCGGGGCTCCTGAGCCCCGGTCGGTTCACGCGCCGTCTTCGAGCCCCGATCGTTCCACGCGTCGTCTTCTAAGCCCAGATGCCTCCTCGCGCCGTCCCCGAGCCCCGATCGGTCCACGCGTCGTCTCCGAGCCCCGATCGGCCCACGCGCCGTCTCCGAGCCCCGATCGGTCCACGCGCCGTCTCCTGAGCCCGGATCGGTCCACGCGCCGTCGCCGAACCCCAATTGGTCCACGCGCAACCGCCTGAGCCCCAGTCGGTCCTCGCGCCGTCTCCTGAGCCCCGCTCGGTCCATGCGTCGTCTTCCTAGCCCCGATGCCTCCACGCGCCGTCTCCGAGCCACTATCGGTCTAAGCGCCGCTTCCTGACCCCGATCGGTCCACGCGCCGTCTCCTAAGCCCCAATCGGTCCACGCGCCGTCTCCTAAGCCCCGATCGGTCCAAGCGGCGTCTCCGAGCCCCGATCGGTCCACGCACCGTCTCCTGATCCCCATCGGTCCACGCGGCGTTTTCTGAGCACCGTTCGGTCCACGCGTCGTCTTCAAAGCCCCGATGCCTCCACGCGCCGTCTCCGAGCCACGATCGGTCCGTGCGCCGCTTCCAGAGCCCCGATCTGTGCACGCGTCTTCTCCTGATCTCCGATCGGTCCACGCGCCGTCTCATAAGCCCCGATCGGTCCACGCGCCGTCTCCGAGCGCCGATCGGTTCACGGGCCGTCTCTGAGCCGCGATCGATAAAGCCGCCGTCATCAAGCCCCGATCCGTACACGCGTCGTCTCCGAGCCCCGATGCCTCTACGCGCCGTCTCCGAGCCACGATCGGTTCAGGCGCCGCTTCCCGAGCCCCGATCAGTCCACGTGCCGTCTCCTAAGCCCCGATTGCTCCACGGGCCGTTTCCTGAGCCCCGTTCGGTCCACGCGGCGTCTCCGAGCGCCGATCATTTAACGCGCCGTTTCCTGATCCCCGATCGGTCCACACGCCGTCTCCGAGCCCCGATCGGTCCGCGTGCCGCATTCTAAGCCACGGTCCATCCACGCGATGTCTCCGAGCCCCGATCGGTGCACGCGCCGTCTCCTAAGCCCCGATCGGTCCACGCGCCGTCTCCGAGCGCCGATCGGTTCACGCGCCGTCTCCTGAGCCCCGATCGCTCCACGCGACTTCTCCGAGCCCCGATCGGTCCACGCGCCGTCTCCTGAGCCCGGATCGGTCCACGCGCCGTTGCCGAACCCCAATTGGTCCACGTTCAACCGCCTGAGCCCCGGTTGGTCCACGCGCTGTCTCCGAGCCCCGATCGGTCCACGCATCGTATCCAAACCCCGATCGGTCCACGCGCCGTCGCCGAGCCATGATCGGTCCACGCGCCGTCTCCTAAGCCCCGATCGGTCCACGCGCCGTCTCCGAGAGCCGATCGGTTCACGCGCCGTCTCCTGAGCCCCGATCGGTCCACGCGCCGTCTCCGGGCCCCGATCGGTCCACGCACCATCTCCTGCTCTCCAATCGGTCCACGCGCCGCCTCCGGAGCCCCGATCGATCCACGCTAGGCTCCTGAGCCCCGGCCGGTCCGCGCGCCGCCTCCTGAGCCCCGAAGGGTCGACGCGTCGTCTCCTGAGCCCCGATGCGTCCACGCGCAGTCGCCGAGCCCCGATCGGTCCACGCGGGGTCTCCTGAGCCCCGATCGGTCCACGCGCCGTCTCCTAAGCCCCGATCGATCCACGCGCCGTCTCCGAGCGCCGCTCGGTTCACGCGCCGTCTCCTAAGCCCCGACCGGTCCACGTGCCGTCTCCGAGCCACGATCGGTCCACGCGCCGTCGCCGAGCCATGATCAGTCCACGCGCGGCCTCCTGAGCCCCGATCGGTTTACGCGCCGTCGCCGAGCCGCGATCGGTCCACGCGCGGCCTCCTGAGCCCCGGTCGGTTCACGCGCCGTATCCGAGCCCCAATCGGTCCGCGCGCCGTCTCCTGAGCCCCGATTGTTCGACGCGTCGTCTCCTGAGCCCCGATCGATCCACGCGTCGTCTTCAAAGCCCCGATGCCTCCACGCGCCGTCTCCGAGCTACGATCGGTCCGTGCGCCGCTTCCACAACCCCGATCGGTCCACGCGTCAACTCCTGATCTCCGATCGGTCCACGCGCCGTCTCCTAAGCCCCGATCGTTCCACGTGCCGTCTCCGAACCCCGATCGGTCCACGTGCCGTCTCCTAAGCCCCGTTCGGTCCAAGTGCCTTCTCCTAAACCCCCGTCGGTCCACGCGCCGTCTCCGAGCCCCGATCGGTCCACGCATCGTCTCCTAAGCCCCGATCGGCTAACGCGTCGACTCCGAGCCGCGATCGTTCCACGCGCCGTCCCTGAGCCCCGATCGTTCCACACGCCGTCTCCGAGCCCCGATCGGTCCACGCTTCGTCTCCTGAGCCCGGATCGTTCCACGCGTCGGCTCCTGATCCCTGATCCGTAAACGCGTCGTCTCCGAGCCTGGATCGGTCCACACGCCGTGTCCGATCCCCGATCGGTCCGCGTACCGCATTCTGAGCCGCGGTCCGTCCACGCGCCGTCTCCGAGCCCCGATCGGTCCGCGCACCGTCTCCTGATCCCCATCGCTCCACGCGGCATCTCCGGAGCCCCGATCGATCCACGCGAGTCTCCTGAGCCCCGGTCGGTCCGCGCGCCGTCATCTGAGTCCCGATCGGTCGACGCGTCGTCTCCGAGACTCGATCGGTCCACGCGCCGTCGCCGAGCCCCGATCGGTCCAGGCGTGGCCTCCTGAGCCGCGGTCGGTCCACGCGCCGTTTTCTGAGCACCGTTCGGTCCACGCGTCGTCTTCAAAGCCCTGATGCCTCCACGCGCCGTCTCCGAGCCACGATCGGTCCGTGCGCCGCTTCCAGAGCACTATCAATCCACGCGTCGTCTCCTGATCTCCGATCGGCCGACGCGCCGTCTCCTAAGCCCCGATCGGTCCACGCACCGTCTCCGAGCGCCGATCGGTCCACGCGCCGTCTCCGAGCGCCGAGCGGTCCACGTTCCGTCGCCGAACCCGAATTGGTCCACGCGCAACCGCCTGAGCCCTAGTCGGTCCACGCGCTGTCTCCGAGCCCCGGTGGGTCCACACGCCGTTGCCGAGCTATGATCGGTCGACGCGCGGTCTCCTGAGCCCCGATCGGTCCACGCGCCGTCGCCGATCCACGATCGGTCCGTGCGCCGCTTCCAGAGCCCTATCGGTCCACGCATCGTCTCCTGATTTCCGATCGGTCCACGCGCCGTCTCCTAAGCCCCGATCGGTCCACGCGCTGTCTCCGAGTGCCGATCGGTTCACGCGCCGTCTCCTGAGCCCCGATTTTTCCACGTGCCGTCTCCGAGCCCGGATCGGTCCACGCGTCGTCTCCTGAGCCCCGATCGGGCCACGCGCCGTCTCCAAGCCCCGATCGGTCCATGCATCGTTTCCTAAGCCCGGATCGGTTAACGCACTGTCTCCGAGCGCCGATCGGTCCACGCGCCGTCGCCTAACCCCAAATGGTCCACGCGCAACCGCCTGAGCCCCGATCGGTCCACCCGTCGTCTCTGAACACCGATCGGTCCACGCGACGTTGCCGAGCCATGATCGGTCCACGCGCGGCCTCCTGAGCCCCGATCGGTCCACGCGCCGCCGCCAAGCCGCGATCGGTCCACGCGCGGCCTCCTGAGCCCCGATCGGTCCACGCGCCGTCACCGAGCCGCGATCGGTCCACGCGAGGCTCCTGAGCCCCGGTCGGTCCGCGCGCCGCCTCCTGAGCCCCGATCGGTCGACGCGTCGTTTCCTGAGCCCCGATCGATCCATGCGTCGTCTCCTGAGCTCCGATCGCTCCACGCGCCGATTTCTGAGCCCCGATCAATTGACGCGTCTTCTCCTGAGCCCCGATCGCTCCTCGCGCCGTCTCCTGAGCCCCGCTCGGTCCATGCGTCGTCTTCTTAGCCCCGATGCCTCCAAACGCCGTCTCCTGAGCCCCGATCGTTCCACGCGTCATCGCCGAATCCCCGATCCGTACACGCGTCGTCTCCGAGCGTCGATCGGTCCAGGTGCGGCTTCCTGAGCCCCAATCGGTCCACGCGTTGTCACCTAAGCCCCGATCGGTCCACGCGCCGTCTCATAAGCCCCGATCGGACCACGCGCCTTCTCCTCAGCCCCGATCGGTCCACGCGCCGTCTCCGAGCGCCGATTAGTCCACGCGCCGTCTCCTGAGCCCCGATCGCTCCACGCTCCGTCTCCGAGCCCCGATCGGTCCACGCGCCGTCTCCTGAGCCCGGATCGGTCCACGCGCCGTCGCCGAACCCGAATTGGTCCACGCGCAACCGCCTGAGCCCCCGTCGGTCCACGCGCTGTCTCCGAGCCCCGATCGTTCCACGCGCCGTCTCCGAGCCCCGATCGATCTACGCGCCGTCTCATAAGCCCCGATCGGACCACGCGCCTTCTCCTCAGCCCCGATCGGTCCACGCGCCGTCTCCGAGCGCCGATTAGTCCACGCGCCGTCTCCTGAGCCCCGATCGCTCCACGCTCCGTCTCCGAGCCCCGATCGGTCCACGCGCCGTCTCCTGAGCCCGGATCGGTCCACGCGCCGTCGCCGAACCCGAATTGGTCCACGCGCAACCGCCTGAGCCCCCGTCGGTCCACGCGCTGTCTCCGAGCCCCGATCGTTCCACGCGCCGTCTCCGAGCCTCGATCGGTCCACGCGCCGTCGCCGAGCCCCGATCGGTCCAGGCGTATCCTCCTGTGCCCCGGTCGGTCCACGCGCCTTCTCCGAGCCCCGATCATTCCACGCGCCGTCTCGGAGCCCCGATCGATCCACGCGCCGTTTCCTGAGCCCCGATCGTTCCACGCGCCTTCTCCTAAGCCACGATCGGTGCACGCGCCGTCTCCGAGCGCCGATCATTTCACGCGCCGCCTCCGAGCCCCGATCGATCCACGTGCCGTCTCCTGAGCCCCGATCGGTCCACGCGTCGTCCCCAAGCCCCGATCCATCGACGCGCCGTCTCCTGATGCCCAATCGGTCCACGCGCTGTCTCCTGAGCCCCGATAGGTACACGCGTAGTCTCCTAAGCCCCGATCGGTCCACGCACCGCCTCCGGAGCCCCAATCGATCAACGTGAGTCTCCTAAGCCCCGATCGGTCCACGCGCCGTCTCCTTTGCCCCGATCGGTCGACGCGTCCTCTCCTAAACCCCGATCGGTCCACGCGTCGTCTCCTAAGCCCCGATCGCTTCACACGCCGTCTCCGAGCCCCGATGGGTCCACGCGTCGCCTCCTGAGCCCCGGTCGGTCCACGCGCCGTCTCCTGAGCCCCGATCGGTCCACGCGTCGTCTCCTAAGCCCCGATCGGTCCACGCGTCGTCTCCTAAGCCCCGATCCGTCGACGCGTCGTCTCCTGACATACGATCAATTGACGCGTCTTCTCCTGAGCCCAATCGCTCCTCGCGCGGTCTCCTGAGCCCCGATCGGTCCACGGGTCGTCTCCTAAGCCCCGATCGGTCCACGCGCCGTCTCCTGTGCCCCGATTGGTCGACGCGTCCTCTCCTAAACCCCCATCGGTCCACGCGTCGTCTCCTAAGCCCCGATCGGTCCACACGCCGTCTCCGAGCCCCGATGGGTCCACGCGTCGCCTCCTGAGCCCCGGTTGGTCCACGCGCCGTCTCCTGATGCCCAATCGGTCCACGCGCCGTCTCCTGAGCCCCAATCGGTCCACACGCTGTCTCGTGAGCCCCGATAGGTACACGCGTCGTGTCCTACGCCGCGATCGGTCCACGCGTCGTCTCCTAAGCCCCGATCGGTCCACGCGCCGTCTCCTGAGCCCCGGCCGGTTCGTGCGCCGTCTCCGAGCCCCGTTCGATCTACGCGTCGTCTTGTAAGTCCAGATGCCTTCTCGCGCCGTCTCCGGGCCACGATCGGTCCAGGCGCCGCTTCCTGAGCCACGATCGGTCCACGCGTTGTCTCCTAGACCCCGATCGGTGCACGCGTCGTCTCCGAGCCCCGATCGGTCCACGCGCCGTCGCCGAGCCATGATCGGCCCACGCGAGGCTCCTGAGCCCCAGTCGGTCCGCGAGCCGTCTCCTGAGCCCCGATCGGTCGACGCGTCGTTTCCTGAACCCCGATCAGTCCACGCGCCGTCTCCTAAGCCCGGATCGTTCCACGCGCCGTCCTCGAGCCCCGATCGGTCCACGCGCCGTCTCCTGAGCCCGGATCGGTCCACGCGTCGTCTCCTAAGCCCCGATCCGTCGCAGCGTCGTCCCCTGAGCCCCGATCAATTGACGCGCGGCCTCCTTAGCCCCGGTCGGTCCACGCGCCGTCTCCGAGCCCCGATCAGTCCACGCATCGTCACCTGAGCCCCGATCGGTTAACGCGCCGCCTCCGAGCCCCGATCAGTCCACGCGCCGTCTCCTGAGCCCCGGTCGGTTCATGCGCCGTCTCCGAGCCCCGATCGATCCACGCGTCGTCTTGTAAGCCCAGATGCCTTCTCGCGCCGTCTCCGGCCCACGATCGGTCCAGGCGCCGCTTCCTGAGCCACGATCGGTCCACGCGCCTTCTCCGAGCCCCGATCGGTGCACGCGCCGTCTCCTGAGCCCCGATCGGTCCACGCGTCGTCTCCTGAGCCCCGATCGGTCCACGCGCCGTCTTCTGAGCCCCGATCGGTCCACGCGCCGTCGCCGAACCCCAATTGGTCCACGCGAAACCGCCTGAGCCCCAGTCGGTCCACGCGCTGTCTCCGAGCCCCGATCGGTCCACGTGCCGTCTCCCAGCCCCGATCGGTCCACACGCCGTCTCCTAATCCCCAATCTGTCCACGACCCGTCTCCGGGCCCCGATCGGTGCACGCGCCGTCTCCTAAGCTCCGATCGGGCCACGCGCCGTCGCCGAACACCAATTGGTCCACGCGAAACCGCCTGAGCCCCGATCGGTCCACGCGTCGTCTCCGAGCCCCGATCGGTCCACGCGCCGTCGCCGAGCCGCGATCGATCCACGCGCGGCCTCCTGAGCCCCGATTGGTTCACGCGCCGTATCCGAGCACCAATCGGTCCACGCGCTGTCTCCGAGCCCTGATCGGTCCACGCGTCGTCTCCGAGCCCCGATCGGTCTACGCGCCGTCGCCAAGCCATGATCGGTCCACGCGCGGCCTCCTGAGCCCCGATCGGTCCACGCGCCGTCGCCGAGCCGCGATCGGCTCTCGCGCGGCCTCCTGAGCCCCGGTCGGTCCACGCGCCGCCTACGGAGCCCCGATCGATCCACGCGAATCTCCTGAGCTCCGGTCGGTCGACGCGCCGTCTCCTGAGCCCCGATCGGTCCACGCGCCGTCTCCTAAGCCCCGATTCGTCGACGCGTCGTCTCCTGAGCCCCGATCAATTGACGTGTCTTCTCCTGAGCCCCGATCGCTTCTCGTGCCGCCTCCTGAGCCCCACTCCGTCGAGGCGTCGTCTCCGGAGCCCCGATCAATTAACGTGTCTTCTCCTGAGCCCCGATCGCTCCTCGCGCCGTCTCCTGAACCCCGCTCGGTCAATGCGTCGTCTTCTTAGCACGGATGCCTCCACGCGCCGTCTCCGAGCCACGATGGGTCCAGGCGCCGCTTCCTGCGCCCCGATCGGTCCACGCGCCGTCTCCTAAGCCCCAATCAGTCCACACGGCGTCTCCGAGCGCCGATCATTTAACGCGCCGTCTCCTGAGACCCGATCGTTCCACGCGCCGTCTCCGAGCCCCGATCGGTCCGCGTGCCGCATTCTAAGCCACGGTCCATCCACGCGCCGTCTCCGAGCCCCGCTCCATCCACGCGTTGTCTCCTAAGCCCCGATCGGTCCACGCGCCGTCTCCTAAGCCCCGATTGATCCACGCGCCGTCTCCCAGCCCCGATCGATCCACGCGCCGTCTCCTAAGCCCCAATCGGTCCACGCGTCGGCTCCTAAGCCCCGATCCATCGACGCGTCGTCTCCTGAGCCCCGATCGATCCACGCGCCGCCTCCTGAGCCCCGATCGCTCCACGCACCGTTTCCTGATCCCCGATCGGTCCACACGCCGTCTCCGAGCCCCGATCGGTCCGCGTGCCGCATTCTAAGCCACGGTCCATCCACGCGCCGTCTCCGAGCCCCGCTCGATTCACGCGTCGTCTCCTAAGCCCCGATCGGTCCACGCGCCGTCTCCTAAGCCCCTCTTGGTCCACGTGCCGTCTCCCAGCCCCGATCGGTCCACGCGCCGTCTCCTAAGCCCCAATCTGTCCACGACCCGTCTCCGAGCCCCGATCGGTGCACTCGCCGTCTCCTAAGCCCCGATCGGTCCATGCGCCGTCTCCGAGCCCCGATCGGTGCACGCGCCGTCTCCTAAGCCCCGATCGGTCCACGCGTCGTCTCCTGAGCCCCGATCGCGCCACACGCCGTTTCCTGAGCCCCGATCGGTCCACGCGTCGTCTTCAACGCCCCGATGCCTCCACGCGCCGTCTCCGAGCCACGATCGGTCCATGCGCCGCTTCCAGAGCACTATCAGTCCACGCGTCGTCTCCTGATCTCCGATCGGTCGACGCGCCATCTCCTAAGCCCCGATCGGTCCACGCACCGTCTCCGAGCGCCGATCGGTTCACGCGCCGTCTCCTGAGCCCCGATCATTCCACGCGCTGTCTCCGAGCCCCGATCGGTCCACGCGTTGTCTCCTTAGCCCCGATCGGTCCACGCGCCGTCTCCGAGCGCCGAGCGGTCCACGCGCCGTCACCGAGCCGCGATCGGTCCACGCGCGACCTCCTGAGCCCCGGTTGGTTCACGCGTCGTCTCCGAGCGCCGATCGGTCCACGCGCCGTCGCCGAGCCATGATCGGTCCACGCGGGGCTCCTGAGCCCCGGTCGGTTCATGCGCCGTCTCCGAGCCCCGATCGATCCACGCGTCGTCTTGTAAGCCCAGATGCCTTCTCGCGCCGTCTCCGGCCCACGATCGGTCCAGGCGCCGCTTCCTGAGCCACGATCGGTCCACGCGCCTTCTCCGAGCCCCGATCGGTGCACGCGCCGTCTCCTGAGCCCCAATCGGTCCACGCGTCGTCTCCTGGGCCCCGATCGGTCCACGCGCCGTCTTCTGAGCCCCGATCGGTCCACGCGCCGTCGCCGAACCCCAGTTGGTCCACGCGAAACCGCCTGAGCCCCAGTCGGTCCACACGCTGTCTCCGAGCCCCGATCGGTCCACGCGTCGTCTCCGAGCCCCGATCGGTCCTGGCGCCGTCGCCGAGTCATGATCTGTCCACGCGCGGCCTCCTGAGACCCGATCGGTCCACGCGCCGTCGCCGAGCCGCGATCGGTCCACGCGCGGCCTCCTGAGCCCCGATTGGTTCACGCGCCGTATCCGAGCCCCAATCGGTCGACGCGCTGTCTCCCAGCCCTGATCGGTCCATGCGTCGTCTCCGAGCCACGATGGGTCCAGGCGCCGCTTCCTGCGCCCCGATCGGTCCACGCGCCGTCTCCTAAGCCCCAATCGGCCCACGCGGCGTCTCCGAGCGCCGATCATTTAACGCGCCGTCTCCTGAGACCCGATCGTTCCCCGCGCCGTCTCCGAGCCCCGATCGGTCCGCGTGCCGCATTCTAAGCCACGGTCCATCCACGCGCCGTCTCCGAGCCCCGCTCCATCCACGCGTCGTCTCCTAAGCCCCGATCGGTCCACGCGCCGTCTCCTAAGCCCCGATTGATCCACGCGCCGTCTCCCAGCCCCGATCGATCCACGCACCGTCTCCTAAGCCCCGATCGGTTCACGCGCCGTCTCCGGAGCCCCGGTAGATCGACGCGAGTCTCCTAAGCCTCGACCGGTCCACGCGCCGTCCCCTGAGCCCCGATCGATCCACGCGCCGTCTCCGAGCCCCAGTCGGTCCACGCGCTGTCTCCGAGCACCGATCGGTCCACGCGCCGTCTCCGAGCGCAGATCATTTCACGCGTCGTCTCCTGAGCCCCGATCGTTCCACGCGCGGGCTCCTGAGCCCCCATCGGTCCACGCGTCGCCTTCTAACCCCGGACGGTCCACGCGTCGTCTTCTAAGCCCCGATTGGTCCACGCGCCGTTTTCCGAGCCCCGATCGGTCCACGCACCATCTCCTGCTCCCCAATCGGTCCACGCGCCGCCTCCGGAGCCCCGATCGATCCACGCGAAATCTGCTGAGCTCCGGTCGGTCCACGCGCCGTTTCCTGAGCCCCGTTCGGCCCACGCGCCGTCTCCTAAGCCCCGATCGGTCCACGAGCCGTCTCCTGAGCCTCCATCGATCCACGCGTCGTCTTCTAAGCCCAGATGCCTCCTCGCGCCGTCTCCGAGCCACGAACGATCGAGGCGCCGTTTCCTGAGCCCCGATCGGTCCACGCGTTGTGTCCTAAGCCCGGATCGTTCCACGCGCCGCTTCCGATCCCCGATCGGTCCACGCGTCGTCTCCTGATCTCCGATCGGTCCACACACCATCTCCTAAGCCCCGATCATTCCACGCGCCATCTCCGAGCCCCGATCGATCTACGCGCCGTCTCATAAGCCCCGATCGGACCACGCGCCTTCTCCTCAGCCCCGATCGGTCCACGCGCCGTCTCCGAGCGCCGATTAGTCCACGCGCCGTCTCCTGAGCCCCGATCGCTCCACGCTCCGTCTCCGAGCCCCGATCGGTCCACGCGCCGTCTCCTGAGCCCGGATCGGTCCACGCGCCGTCGCCGAACCCGAATTGGTCCACGCGCAACCGCCTGAGCCCCCGTCGGTCCACGCGCTGTCTCCGAGCCCCGATCGTTCCACGCGCCGTCTCCGAGCCTCGATCGGTCCACGCGCCGTCGCCGAGCCCCGATCGGTCCAGGCGTATCCTCCTGTGCCCCGGTCGGTCCACGCGCCTTCTCCGAGCCCCGATCATTCCACGCGCCGTCTCGGAGCCCCGATCGATCCACGCGCCGTCTCCTGAGCCCCGATCGTTCCACGCGCCTTCTCCTAAGCCACGATCGGTGCACGCGCCGTCTCCGAGCGCCGATCATTTCACGCGCCGTCTCCGAGCCCCGATCGATCCACGTGCCGTCTCCTGAGCCCCGATCGGTCCACGCGTCGTCCCCAAGCCCCGATCCATCGACGCGCCGTCTCCTGATGCCCAATCGGTCCACGCGCTGTCTCCTGAGCCCCGATAGGTACACGCGTAGTCTCCTAAGCCCCGATCGGTCCACGCACCGCCTCCGGAGCCCCAATCGATCAACGTGAGTCTCCTAAGCCCCGATCGGTCCACGCGCCGTCTCCTTTGCCCCGATCGGTCGACGCGTCCTCTCCTAAACCCCGATCGGTCCACGCGTCGTCTCCTAAGCCCCGATCGGTTCACACGCCGTCTCCGAGCCCCGATGGGTCCACGCGTCGCCTCCTGAGCCCCGGTCGGTCCACGCGCCGTCTCCTGAGCCCCGATCGGTCCACGCGTCGTCTCCTAAGCCCCGATCGGTCCACGCGTCGTCTCCTAAGCCCCGATCCGTCGACGCGTCGTCTCCTGACATACGATCAATTGACGCGTCTTCTCCTGAGCCCAATCGCTCCTCGCGCCGTCTCCTGAGCCCCGATCGGTCCACGGGTCGTCTCCTAAGCCCCGATCGGTCCACGCGCCGTCTCCTGTGCCCCGATTGGTCGACGCGTCCTCTCCTAAACCCCCATCGGTCCACGCGTCGTCTCCTAAGCCCCGATCGGTCCACACGCCGTCTCCGAGCCCCGATGGGTCCACGCGTCGCCTCCTGAGCCCCGGTTGGTCCACGCGCCGTCTCCTGAGCCCCGATCGGTCCACGCGTCGTCTCCTAAGCCCCGATGCCTCCACGCGCCGTCTCCGAGCCACGATCGGTCCAGGCGCCGCTTCCTGAGCCCCCATCGGTCCATGCGCCGTATCCTAAGCCCCGATCGGTCCACGCGCCGTCTCCGAGGGCCGATAAGTTCAAGCGCCGTCTCCTGAGCCCCGATCGTTCCACGCGGCGTCTCCGAGCCCCGATCGATCCACGCGTCGTCTCCTGAGCCCCAACCGCTCCACACGCCGTTTCCTGAGCCCCGATCGGTCCCCGCATCGTCTCCGAGCACCGATCGGTCCACGCGCCGTTTTCTGAGCACCGTTCGGTCCACGCGTCGTCTTCAAAGCCCCGATGCCTCCACGCGCCGTCTCCGAGCCCCGATGGCTCCTCGCGCCGTCTACTGAGCCCCGCTCGATCCATGCGTCGTCTTCTTAGCCCCGATGCCTCCACGCGCCGTTTCCGAGCCACGATCGGTCCAGGCGCCGCTTCCTGAGCCCCGATCCGTCCACGCACCGTCGCGTAAGCCCCAATTGGTCTACGCGCCGTCTCAGAGCGCCGATCATTTCACGCGCCGTCTCCTGAGCCCCGATAATTCCACGCCCCGCCTCCGAGCCCCGATCGGTCCACGCGCCGTCTCCTAAGCCCCTATCGGTCCACGCGCCGTCTCCGAGCGCCGATCGGTTCACGCGCCGTCTCCTGAGCCCCGATCGTTCCACGCGCCGTCTCCGACCCCCGATCGGTCCACGCGCCGTCTCATAAGCCCCGATCGGACCACACGCCGTCTCCGAGCGCCGATCGGTTCACGCGCCGTCTCCTGAGCCCCGATCGTTCCACGCGCCGTCTCCGACCCCCGATCGGTCCACGCGCCGTCTCATAAGCCCCGATCGGACCACACGCCTTCTCCTCAGCCCCGATCGCTCCACGCGCCGTCTCCGAGCCCCGATCGGTCCACGCGCCGTCTCCTGAGCCCGGATCGGTCCACGCGCCGTCGCCGAACCCCAATTGGTCCACGCGCAACCGCCTGAGCCCCGGTTGGTCCACGCGCTGTCTCCGAGCCCCGATCGGTCCACGCGTCGTATCCGAACCCCGATCGGTCCACGCGCCGTCGCCGAGCCATGATCGGTCCACGCGCGGCCTCCTGAGCCCCGATCGGTCCACGCGCCGTCGACGAGCTGCGATCGGTCCACGCGCGGCCTCCTGAGCCCCGGTTGGTTCACGCGCCGTATCCGAGGCCCCATCGGTCCACGCGTCGTCTCCGAGCGCCGATCGGTCCACGCGCCGTCGCCGAGCCATGATCGGTCCACGCGGGGCTCCTGAGCCCCGGTCGGTCCGCGCGCCGTCTCCTGAGCCCCGATCGGTCGACGCGTCGTTTCCTGAGCCTCGATCGATCCACGCGTCATCTCCTGAGCCCCGATCGCTCCACGCGCCTATTTCTGATCCCCGATCAATTGACGCGTCTTCTCCTGAGCCCCGATCGCTCCACGCGCCGTCTCCGAGCCCCGGTCGGTCCACGCGCCGTCGCCGAGTCTCGATCGGTCCAAGCGCGGCCTCCTGAGCCCCGGTCGGTTCACGCCCCTTCTCCGAGCCCCGATCGATCCACGCGTCGTCTTCTATGCCCAGATGCCTCCTCGCGCCGTCACCGTGCCGCGATCGGGCCACGCGCGGCCTCCTGAGCCCCGGTCGGTTCACGCGCCGTATACGAGCCCCAATCGGTCCACGCGCCGTCTCCTAAGCCCCAATCTGTCCACGCGCCGTCCCTGAGCGCCGATTGGTTCACGCGCAGCCTCCTGAGCCCTGATCCGTCCACGCGCGGCGTCGCGCCGCGATCGGTCCACGCGCGGCCTCCTGAGCCCCAATCGGTCCACGAGTCGTCTCCTAAGCCCCGATCGGCCCACGCGCCGTCTCCGAGCCCCGATCGGTCCACGCACCATCTCCTGCTCTCCAATCGGTCCACGCGCCGCCTCCGGAGCCCCGATCGATCCACGCGAATCTTCTGAGCTCCGGTCGGTCCACGCACCGCCTCCTGATCCCCCTCGGTCCAGGCGGCGCCTCCGGAGCCCCGAACAGTCGACGCGTCGTCTCCTGAGCCCCGATCGGTCCACGCGCCGTCTCCTAAGCCCCGATCTGTCCACGGGCCGTCTCCGAGCCGCGATCGGTAAAGCCGCCGTCATCAAGCCCCGATCCGTACTCGCGTCGTCTCCGAGCCCCGATGGGTCCACTCGCCGTCTCCGAGCCCCGATCGGTTCACGCATCGTCTCCTAAGCCCCGATCGGTTAACGCGCCGTCTCCGATCCGCGATCGGTCCACGCGCCGTCGCCGAACCCCAATTGGTCCACGCGCAACCGCCTGAGCCCCAGTCGGTCCACGCGTCGTCTCCGAGCTCCAATCGGTCCACGCGCCATTTCCTGAGACCTGATCGGTCCATGCGTCGTCTTCTAAGCCCCGATGCCTCCACGCGCCGTCTCCTGAGCCCCGGTCGGTTCACGCGTCGTCTCCGAGCCCCGATCGATCCACGCGTCTTCTTGTAAACCCAGATGCCTCCTCGCATCGTCTCCTAAGCCCCGATCGGTTAACGCGCCGTCTCCGAGCCCCGATCGGTCCACGCGCCGTCGCCGAACCCCAATTGGTCCACGCGCAACCACCTGAGCCCCAGTCGGTCCACGCGCGGC
The DNA here is from genome assembly GCA_946811545.1 of Netelia fuscicornis. Lineage (NCBI taxonomy): Eukaryota > Metazoa > Arthropoda > Insecta > Hymenoptera > Ichneumonidae > Netelia > Netelia fuscicornis. The sequence continues at coordinate 24,230,336 of OX328012.1, read as the reverse complement.
CTCCTGAGCCATGGTCGGTTCACGCGCCGTCTCCTGAACCCCGATGGGTCCACGCGTCGTTCCCTAAGCCCCGATCCATCCACGCGCAGTCTCCTGAGCCCCGATCGGTCCACGCATCGTCTCCTGATCTCCGAACGGTCCACGCGCCGTCTCCTAAGCCCCGATCGGTCCACGCACCGTCTCCGAGCGCCGATCGGTTCACGCGCCGTCTCCTGAGCCCCGATCAGTCCACGCGCTGTCTCCGAGCCCCGATCGGTCCACGCGTTGTCGCCTTAGCCCCGATCGGTCCACGCGCCGTCTCCGAACCCCGATCGTTCCACGCGGCGTCTCCTGAGCCCCAATCGGTCCACACGCTGTGTCGGGAGCCCCGATAGGTACACGCATCGTCTCCTACGCCCGATCGGTCCACGCGTCGTCTCCTGAGCCTCGATCGTTCCACGCGCCGTCGCCGATCCACGATCGGTCCGTGCTCCGCTTCCAAAGCCCTATCGGTCCACGCATCGTCTCCTGATCTCTGATCGGTCCACGCGCCGTCTCCTAAGCCCCGATCGGTCCACGCGCTGTCTCCAAGCGCCGATCGGTTCACGCGCCGTCTCCTGAGCCCCGATCATTCCACGCGCCGTCTCCGAGGCATAATCGGTCCACGCTCGTCTCCTGAGCCCCGATCGGTCCACGCGCCGTCTCCAAGCCCCGATCGGTCCATGCATCGTTTCCTAAGCCCCGATCGGTTAACGCGCTGTCTCCGAGCGCCGATCGGTCCACGCGCCGTCGCCGAACCCCAAATGGTCCACGCGCAACCGCCTGAGCCCCGATCGGTCCACGCGTCGTCTCCGAGCACCGATCGGTCCACGCGCCGTCGCCGAGCCATGATCGGTCCACGCGCGGCCTCCTGAGCCCCGATCGGTCCACGCGCCGCCGGCGAGGCGCGATCGGTCCACGCGCGGCCTCCTGAGCCCCGATCGGTCCACGCGCCGTCACCGAGCCGCGATCGGTCCACGCGCGACCTCCTGACCCCCGGTCGGTCCGCGCGTCGTCTCCTAAGCCCCGATCGGTTCACGCGCCGTATCCGAGCCCCAATCGGTCCACGCGCCGTCTCCAAAGCTCCAATCGGTACACGCGCCGTCCCCTGAGCCCCGATACGTCGACGCGCAGACGCCGAGCCCCGATCGGTCCACGCGCTGTCTCCTGAGCCCCGATAGGTACACGCATCGTCTCCTGATCTCCGATCGGTCCACGCGCCGTCTCCTAAGCCCCGATCGGTCCACGCGCTGTCTCCGAGCGCCGATCGGTTCACGCGCCGTCTCCTGAGCCCCGATCGGTCCACGCGCCGTCTCCTGAGCCCGGATCGGTCCACGCGTCATCGCCGAATCCCCCATCCGTACACGCGTCGTCTCCGAGCCTCGATCGGTCCAGGCGCTGCTTCCTGAGCCCCAATCGGTCCACGCGTTGTCACCTAAGCCCCGATCGGTCCACGCGCCGTCTCTGAGCCCCGATCGGTTCACGCCACGTCACCTAAGCCCCGATCGGACCACGCGCCGTCTCCTGAGCCCCGATCGCTCCACGCTCCGTCTCCGTGCCCCGATCGGTCCACGCGCCGGCACCTGAGCCCGGATTGGTCCACGCGCCGTCGCCGAACCCCAATTGGTCCACGCGCAACCGCCTGAGCCCCAGTCGGTCCACGCGCTGTCTCCGAGCCCCGATCGGTCCACGCGCCGTCTCCGAGCGCCGATCGGTTCACGCGCCGTCTCCTGAGCCCCGATCGGTCCACGCGGCGCCTCCGGAGCCCCGATCGATCCACACGAGTCTCCTGAGCCCCGGTCGGTCCGCCCGCCGTCTCCTGAGCCTCGATCGGCCCACGCGCCGTCTCCTGAGCCCCGATCCGTCCACGCGCCGCCTCCTGAGCCCCGATCGTCCAACGCGCCGTCTCCGAGCACCGATCGGTCCACGCGCCGTCTCCTGAGCCCCGATCGGTCCACGCGTCGTCTCCAAAGCCCTGATCGGTCCACGTGCCGTATCCGAGCCCCGATCGGTCCACGCGCCGTCTCCTGAACCCCGATACGTCCACACACAGTCGCCGAGCCCCGATTGGTCCACGCGCCGTAGCCGAGCCTCCATCGGTCCACGCGCGGCCTCCTGAGCCGCGGTCGGTCCAAACGCCGTCTCCGAGCCCCGGTCGGTTCACGCGCCGTCTCCGAGCCCCGATGGGTCCACGCGCGGTCTCCTGAGCCCCGGTCGGTCCACGCGCCGTCGCCGAACCCCAATTCGTCCACGGGCAACCTCCTGAGACCCAGTCGGTCCACGCGCCGTCTCCTGAGCCCCGATCGGTCCACGTATCGTCTCCTACGCCCCGATCGGTCTACGCGCGGTCTCCTGAGCCCCGATCTGTCCACGCGCCGTCTCCGAGCCCCGATCGGTCCACGCGCCGTCTCCGAGCCCTGATCGGTCCACGCGCCGTCTCCTGAGCCCCAATCGGTCCACTCGCTGTCTCCTGATCCCCGATAGGTACACGCGTCGTCTCCTACGCCCCGATCGGTCCACGCGCCGCCTTCGTGCCCCGATCGGTCCACGCACCGCCTCCTGATCCCCATCGGTCCACGCGCCGTCTCCTAAGCCCTGATCGGTCCTCGTGCCTTCTGCGAGCCCCGAAGGGTCCACGCGCAGCCTCCTGAGCCCCGATCGGTCGACGCGTCGTCTCCTGAGCCCCGATCGATCCACGGGTCTTCCCCTGAGCCCCGACCGCTCCACGCGCCGTCTCCTGAGCCCGGATCGGTCCACGCGTCGTCTCCGAGCCCCGATCGGTCCACGCGCCGTCCCCGAGCCCCGATCGGTCCACGCGCCGTTTCCTGAGCGCCGATACGTCCACGCGCAGTCGCCGAGCCCTGATCGGTCCACGCGCTGTCTCCTGAGCCCCGATAGGTACACGCGTCGTCACCTAAGCCCCGATCGGTCCACGCGTAGTCTCCTAAGCCCCGCTTGGTTAACGCGTCGTTTCCGAGCCCCGATCGGTCCACGCGCCATCGCCGAGCCCCGATCGGTCCACGCACCATCTCCTGAGCCCCGATCTGTCCACACCCCTTCTCCTGAGCCCCGATCTGTCGACGCGTCGTCTCCTAAGCCCCGACCGGTGCACGCGCCGTATCCTGAGCCCAAATTGTCCACACGCTGTCTCGTGAGCCCCGATAGGTACACGCGACGTCTCCTACGCCCCGATCGGTCCACGCGCCGGCTCCTGAGCCCCGATCGGTCCACGCGCCGTCTCCTGAGCCCCGATCGCTCCACGCACCGTTTTCTGAGCACCGTTTGGTCCACGCGTCGTCTTCAAAGCCCCGATGCCTCCACGCGCCGTCTCCGAGCCACGATCCGTCCGTGCGCCGCTTCCAGAGCCCTCTCGGTCCACGCGTCGTCCCCTGATCTCCGATCGGTCCACACGCCATCTCCTAAGCCCCGATCATTCCACGCGCCATCTCCGAGCCCCGATCGGTCCACGCGCCATCTCAGAGCCCCGATCGGTCCACGCGCCGTCTCATAAGCCCCGATCGGACCACGCGCCTTCTCCTCAGCCCCGATCGGTCCACGCGCCGTCTCCGAGCGCCGATTAGTTCACGCGCCGTCTCCTGAGCCGCGATCGCTCCACGCTCCGTCTCCCAGCCCCGATCGGTCCACGCGCCGTCTCTGAACACCGATCGGTCCACGCGCCCTTGCCGAGCCATGATCGGTCCACGCGCGGCCTCCTGAGCCCCGATCGGTCCACGCGCCGTCGCCGAGCCTCGATCGCTCCACGCGCGGCCTCCTGAGCCCCGGTCGGTTCACACGCCGTCTCCGAGCCGCGATCGGTCCACGCATCGTCTCCTAAGCCCCGATCGGTTAACGTGCCGTCTCCGAGCCCCGATCGGTCCACGCGCCATCTCCTAAGCCCCGGTCGATCCACGCGCCGTCTCCGAGCGCCGCTCGGTTCACGCGCCGTCTCCTGTGCTCCGATCGTTCCACGCGCCGTCTCCGAGCCCCGATCGGTCCACGCGCCGTCTCCTGAGCCCCGATCGGTCCACGCGCGGCCTCCTGAGCCCCGATCGGTCCACGCGCCGTCGCCGAGCCTCGATCGCTCCACGCGCGGCCTCCTGAGCCCCGGTCGGTTCACACGCCGTCTCCGAGCCGCGATCGGTCCACGCATCGTCTCCTAAGCCCCGATCGGTTAACGTGCCGTCTCCGAGCCCCGATCGGTCCACGCGCCATCTCCTAAGCCCCGGTCGATCCACGCGCCGTCTCCGAGCGCCGGTCGGTCCACGCGCCGTCTCCGAGCCCCGATCGGTCCACGCATAGTCTCCTAAGCCTCGATCGGTCCACGCGCCTTCTCCTAAGCCCCGATCGATCCACGCGCCGTCTCCGAGCGCCGATCGGTCCACGCGCCGTCTTCTGAACCCCGATACGTCCACGCGCAGTCGCCGAGGCCCGATACGTCCACGCGCAGTCGCCGAGGCCCGATACGTCCACGCGCAGTCGCCGAGGCCCGATCGGTCCACGCGCTCACTCCTGAGCCCCGATAGGTACTAGCGTCGTCTCCTACGCACCGATCGGTCCACACGTCGTCTCCTAAGCCCCAATCGGTCCACGCGTCGTCTCCTAAGCCCCGATCCGTCGTCGCGTCGTCTCCTGAGCCCCGATCAATTGACGCGTCTTCTCCTGAGCCCCGATCGCTCCTCGCGCCGTCTCCTGAGCCCCGCTCGGTCCATACGTCGTGTTCTTAGCCCCGATGCCTCCACGCGCCGTCTCCGAGCCACGATAGGTCCAGGCGCCGCTTCCTGAGCACCGATCGATCCACGCGCCGTCTCGTAAGCCACAATCGGTCCACGCGCCGTCTCAGAGCGCCGATCATTTCACACGCCGTCTCCTGAGCCCCGATCGGTCCACGCGGCGTCTCCTGAGCCGCGATCGGTTCACGCATCGTCTCCTAAGCCCCGATACGTCTACACGCCGTATCCGAGCCCCGATCGGTCCGCGTGACGCATTCTAAGCCACGGTCCGTCCACGCGCCGTCTCCGAGCACCGAACGGTCCACGTGCCGTCTCCTGAGCCCCGATTGGTCGACGCGTCGTCTCCTGAGCCCCGATCGGTCCACGCGCCGTCTCCTGAGCCCCGATGGGTCTACGCGCCGCCTCCTGAGCCCCGATCGATCCACGCATCGGCTCCTGAGCCCCGGTCGGTCCACGCGTCGTCTTCGAGCACCGATCGATTCACGCGCCGTTTCCTGAGCCCCGATCGGTCCACGCGTCGCCGCCGGAGCCCCGATCGGTCTACGCGCCGTCTCATGAGCCCCGATCGGTCAACGCATCGTTTCCTAAGCCCCGATACGTTCACACGCCGTCTCCGACTCCCGATCGGTCCACGCGCCGTCGCCGAGCCTCGATCGGTCCACGCGCGGCCTCCTAAGCCCCGATCGATTAACGCGCCGTCTCCTAGCCCCGATCAGTCCACGCGCCTTCTCCGAGCCCCGATCGGTCCACGCGCCGTCTCCTGAGCCCCGATCGGTCCACGCGTCGTCTCCTGAGCCCCGATCGGTCCACGCGCCGTCTCCTGAGCCCCGATCGGTCCACGCGCCGTCGCCGAACCCCAATTGGTCCACGCGAAACCGCCTGAGCCCCAGTCGGTCCACGCGCTGTCTCCGAGCCCCGATCGTTCCACGCGCCGTCGCCGAGCCGCGATCGGGCCACGCGCCGTCTCCGAGCCCCGATCGGTCCACGCACGGTCTCCTGATCCCTATGGGTCAACGCCGCGCCTCCGGAGCCCCGATCGATCCACGGGAGGCTCCTGAGCCCCGATCGGACCACGCATCGTCTCCTAAGCCCCAATCGGTTAACGCGCCGTTGCCTGAGCCCCGATCGGTCCACGCGTCGTCTTCTAACCCCAGACGCCTCCTCGCACCGTCTCCGAGGGCCGATCGGTTCACGCGCCGTCTCCTGAGCCCCGATCCGTTCCACGCATCGTCTCCGAACCCCGATGGGTCCACGCGTCGGCTCCTAAGCCCCGATCAGTCCACGCGCCGTCTCCGAGGCCCGATCGGTCCACGCGTCGTCTCCTAAGACCCGATAGGTCCACGTATCGTCTGCTAAGACCCGATCGGTCCACACGCCGTCTCCGAGCCCCGATGGGTCCACGCGTCGCCTCCTGAGTCCCGGTCGGTCCACGCGTCGCCTCCTGAGCCCCGGTCGGTCCACGCGCCGTCTCCTGAGCCCCGATCGGTCCACGCGTCGTCTTCTAAGCCCCGATCGGTCCACGCGCCGTCTCCTAAGCCCCGATCGGTCCAAGCGGCGTCTCCGAGCCCCCATCGGTCCACGCGGCGTTTTCTGAGCACCTTTCGGTCCACGCGTCGTCTTCAAAGCCCCGATGCCTCCACGCGCCGTCTCCGAGCCACGATCGGTCCACGCGTCGTATCCAAACCCCGATCGGTTCACGCGCCGTCTCCTGAGCCCCGATCATTCCACGCGATGTCTCCGAGCCCCGATCGGTCCACGCGCCATCTTCTAAGCCCCGATCGGTCCACGCGCCGTCTCCGAGCGCCGATCGGTTCACGCGCCGTCTCCTGAGCCCCGATCGTTCCACGCGCCATCTCCGAGCCCCGATTGATCCACGCGCCGTCTCCCAGCCCCGACCGGCTCACGCGCCGTCTCCTGTGCCCCGATCGATTCACGTGCCGTCTCCTAAGCCCCGATCGGTCCACCCGTCGTCTCTTAAGCCCCAATCGGTCCACGCGCCATCTCCGAGCGCCGATCATTTCACGCGCCGTCTCCTGAGCCCCGATCGTTCCACGCGCCGTCTCCGAGCTCCGATCGGCCCACGCGCCGTCTCCTAAGCCCCGATCGGTCCAAGCGCCTTCTCTTAAGCCCCGATCGGTCCAGGCGCCGTCTCCGAGCCCCGATCGTTCCACGCGCCGTCTCAGAGCCCCGATCGGTCCACGCGCCGTCTCCTGAGCCCGGATCGTTCCACGCGTCGTCCCCGAATCCTCGATCCGTACACGCGTCGTCTCCGAGCCTCGATCGGTCCACGCGCCGTCGCCGAGCCCCGATCGGTCCAGGCGTATCCTCCTGAGCCCCGGTCGGTCCACGCGTCGTCTCCGAGCTCCGATCGGTCCACACGCCGTTTCCTGAGCCCCGATCGGTCCACACGCCGTCTCCGAGCGCCGATTAGTTCACGCGCCGTCTCCTGAGCCCCGATCGCTCCACGCTCCGTCTCCCAGCCCCGATCGGTCCACGCGCCGTCTCCTGAGCCCGGATCGGTCCACGCGCCGTCGCCGAACCCCAATTGGTCCACGCGCCACCGCCTGTGCCCCAGTCGGTCCACGCGCTGTCTCCGAGCCCAGATCGGTCCACGCGCCGTCTCCGAGCCCCGATCGATCCACGCGTCGTCTTCTAAGCCCAGATGCCTCCTTGCGCCGTCTCCGAGCCACGATCGGTCCACGCGTCGTCTCCTAGACCCCGATCGGTGCACGCGTCGTCTCCGAGCCCCGATCGGTCCACGCGCCGTCGCCGAGCCATGATCGGCCCACGCGAGGCTCCTGAGCCCCAGTCGGTCCGCGAGCCGTCTCCTGAGCCCCGATCGGTCGACGCGTCGTTTCCTGAACCCCGATCAGTCCACGCGCCGTCTCCTAAGCCCGGATCGTTCCACGCGCCGTCCTCGAGCCCCGATCGGTCCACGCGCCGTCTCCTGAGCCCGGATCGGTCCACGCGTCGTCTCCTAAGCCCCGATCCGTCGCAGCGTCGTCCCCTGAGCCCCGATCAATTGACGCGCGGCCTCCTTAGCCCCGGTCGGTCCACGCGCCGTCTCCGAGCCCCGATCAGTCCACGCATCGTCACCTGAGCCCCGATCGGTTAACGCGCCGCCTCCGAGCCCCGATCAGTCCACGCGCCGTCTCCTGAGCCCCGGTCGGTTCATGCGCCGTCTCCGAGCCCCGATCGATCCACGCGTCGTCTTGTAAGCCCAGATGCCTTCTCGCGCCGTCTCCGGCCCACGATCGGTCCAGGCGCCGCTTCCTGAGCCACGATCGGTCCACGCGCCTTCTCCGAGCCCCGATCGGTGCACGCGCCGTCTCCTGAGCCCCGATCGGTCCACGCGTCGTCTCCTGAGCCCCGATCGGTCCACGCGCCGTCTTCTGAGCCCCGATCGGTCCACGCGCCGTCGCCGAACCCCAATTGGTCCACGCGAAACCGCCTGAGCCCCAGTCGGTCCACGCGCTGTCTCCGAGCCCCGATCGGTCCACGTGCCGTCTCCCAGCCCCGATCGGTCCACGCGCCGTCTCCTAATCCCCAATCTGTCCACGACCCGTCTCCGGGCCCCGATCGGTGCACGCGCCGTCTCCTAAGCTCCGATCGGGCCACGCGCCGTCGCCGAACACCAATTGGTCCACGCGAAACCGCCTGAGCCCCGATCGGTCCACGCGTCGTCTCCGAGCCCCGATCGGTCCACGCGCCGTCGCCGAGCCGCGATCGATCTACGCGCGGCCTCCTGAGCCCCGATTGGTTCACGCGCCGTATCCGAGCACCAATCGGTCCACGCGCTGTCTCCGAGCCCTGATCGGTCCACGCGTCGTCTCCGAGCCCCGATCGGTCTACGCGCCGTCGCCAAGCCATGATCGGTCCACGCGCGGCCTCCTGAGCCCCGATCGGTCCACGCGCCGTCGCCGAGCCGCGATCGGCTCTCGCGCGGCCTCCTGAGCCCCGGTCGGTCCACGCGCCGCCTACGGAGCCCCGATCGATCCACGCGAATCTCCTGAGCTCCGGTCGGTCGACGCGCCGTCTCCTGAGCCCCGATCGGTCCACGCGCCGTCTCCTAAGCCCCGATTCGTCGACGCGTCGTCTCCTGAGCCCCGATCAATTGACGTGTCTTCTCCTGAGCCCCGATCGCTTCTCGTGCCGCCTCCTGAGCCCCACTCCGTCGAGGCGTCGTCTCCGGAGCCCCGATCAATTAACGTGTCTTCTCCTGAGCCCCGATCGCTCCTCGCGCCGTCTCCTGAACCCCGCTCGGTCAATGCGTCGTCTTCTTAGCACGGATGCCTCCACGCGCCGTCTCCGAGCCACGATGGGTCCAGGCGCCGCTTCCTGCGCCCCGATCGGTCCACGCGCCGTCTCCTAAGCCCCAATCAGTCCACACGGCGTCTCCGAGCGCCGATCATTTAACGCGCCGTCTCCTGAGACCCGATCGTTCCACGCGCCGTCTCCGAGCCCCGATCGGTCCGCGTGCCGCATTCTAAGCCACGGTCCATCCACGCGCCGTCTCCGAGCCCCGCTCCATCCACGCGTCGTCTCCTAAGCCCCGATCGGTCCACGCGCCGTCTCCTAAGCCCCGATTGATCCACGCGCCGTCTCCCAGCCCCGATCGATCCACGCGCCGTCTCCTAAGCCCCAATCGGTCCACGCGTCGGCTCCTAAGCCCCGATCCATCGACGCGTCGTGTCCTGAGCCCCGATCGATCCACGCGCCGCCTCCTGAGCCCCGATCGCTCCACGCACCGTTTCCTGATCCCCGATCGGTCCACACGCCGTCTCCGAGCCCCGATCGGTCCGCGTGCCGCATGCTAAGCCACGGTCCATCCACGCGCCGTCTCCGAGCCCCGCTCGATTCACGCGTCGTCTCCTAAGCCCCGATCGGTCCACGCGCCGTCTCCTAAGCCCCTCTTGGTCCACGTGCCGTCTCCCAGCCCCGATCGGTCCACGCGCCGTCTCCTAAGCCCCAATCTGTCCACGACCCGTCTCCGAGCCCCGATCGGTGCACTCGCCGTCTCCTAAGCCCCGATCGGTCCACGCGCCGTCTCCGAGCCCCGATCGGTGCACGCGCCGTCTCCTAAGCCCCGATCGGTCCACGCGTCGTCTCCTGAGCCCCGATCGCGCCACACGCCGTTTCCTGAGCCCCGATCGGTCCACGCGTCGTCTTCAACGCCCCGATGCCTACACGCGCCGTCTCCGAGCCACGATCGGTCCGTGCGCCGCTTCCAGAGCACTGTCAGTCCACGCGTCGTCTCCTGATCTCCGATCGGTCGACGCGCCATCTCCTAAGCCCCGATCGGTCCACGCACCGTCTCCGAGCGCCGATCGGTTCACGCGCCGTCTCCTGAGCCCCGATAATTCCACGCGCTGTCTCCGAGCCCCGATCGGTCCACGCGTTGTCTCCTTAGCCCCGATCGGTCCACGCGCCGTCTCCGAGCGCCGAGCGGTCCACGCGCCGTCACCGAGCCGCGATCGGTCCACGCGCGACCTCCTGAGCCCCGGTTGGTTCACGCGTCGTCTCCGAGCGCCGATCGGTCCACGCGCCGTCGCCGAGCCATGATCGGTCCACGCGGGGCTCCTGAGCCCCGGTCGGTTCATGCGCCGTCTCCGGCCCACGATCGGTCCAGGCGCCGCTTCCTGAGCCACGATCGGTCCACGCGCCTTCTCCGAGCCCCGATCGGTGCACGCGCCGTCTCCTGAGCCCCAATCGGTCCACGCGTCGTCTCCTGAGCCCCGATCGGTCCACGTGCCGTCTTCTGAGTCCCGATCGGTCCACGCGCCGTCGCCGAACCCCAGTTGGTCCACGCGAAACCGCCTGAGCCCCAGTCGGTCCACACGCTGTCTCCGAGCCCCGATCGGTCCACGCGTCGTCTCCGAGCCCCGATCGGTCCAGGCGCCGTCGCCGAGTCATGATCTGTCCACGCGCGGCCTCCTGAGACCCGATCGGTCCACGCGCCGTCGCCGAGCCGCGATCGGTCCACGCGCGGCCTCCTGAGCCCCGATTGGTTCACGCGCCGTATCCGAGCCCCAATCGGTCGACGCGCTGTCTCCCAGCCCTGATCGGTCCACGCGTCGTCTCCGAGCCACGATGGGTCCAGGCGCCGCTTCCTGCGCCCCGATCGGTCCACGCGCCGTCTCCTAAGCCCCAATCGGTCCACGCGGCGTCTCCGAGCGCCGATCATTTAACGCGCCGTCTCCTGAGACCCGATCGTTCCCCGCGCCGTCTCCGAGCCCCGATCGGTCCGCGTGCCGCATTCTAAGCCACGGTCCATCCACGCGCCGTCTCCGAGCCCCGCTCCATCCACGCGTCGTCTCCTAAGCCCCGATCGGTCCACGCGCCGTCTCCTAAGCCCCGATTGATCCACGCGCCGTCTCCCAGCCCCGATCGATCCACGCGCCGTCTCCTAAGCCCCGATCGGTTCACGCGCCGTCTCCGGAGCCCCGGTAGATCGACGCGAGTCTCTTAAGCCTCGACCGGTCCACGCGCCGTCCCCTGAGCCCCGATCGATCCACGCGCCGTCTCCGAGCCCCAGTCGGTCCACGCGCCGTCTCCGAGCGCAGATCATTTCACGCGCCGTCTCCTGAGCCCCGATCGTTCCACGCGCGGGCTCCTGAGCCCCCATCGGTCCACGCGTCGCCTTCTAACCCCGGACGGTCCACGCGTCGTCTTCTAAGCCCCGATCGGTCCACGCGTCGTCTCCGAGCCACGATGGGTCCAGGCGCCGCTTCCTGCGCCCCGATCGGTCCACGCGCCGTCTCCTAAGCCCCAATCGGTCCACGCGGCGTCTCCGAGCGCCGATCATTTAACGCGCCGTCTCCTGAGACCCGATCGTTCCCCGCGCCGTCTCCGAGCCCCGATCGGTCCGCGTGCCGCATTCTAAGCCACGGTCCATCCACGCGCCGTCTCCGAGCCCCGCTCCATCCACGCGTCGTCTCCTAAGCCCCGATCGGTCCACGCGCCGTCTCCTAAGCCCCGATTGATCCACGCGCCGTCTCCCAGCCCCGATCGATCCACGCACCGTCTCCTAAGCCCCGATCGGTTCACGCGCCGTCTCCGGAGCCCCGGTAGATCGACGCGAGTCTCCTAAGCCTCGACCGGTCCACGCGCCGTCCCCTGAGCCCCGATCGATCCACGCGCCGTCTCCGAGCCCCAGTCGGTCCACGCGCTGTCTCCGAGCACCGATCGGTCCACGCGCCGTCTCCGAGCGCAGATCATTTCACGCGTCGTCTCCTGAGCCCCGATCGTTCCACGCGCGGGCTCCTGAGCCCCCATCGGTCCACGCGTCGCCTTCTAACCCCGGACGGTCCACGCGTCGTCTTCTAAGCCCCGATTGGTCCACGCGCCGTTTTCCGAGCCCCGATCGGTCCACGCACCATCTCCTGCTCCCCAATCGGTCCACGCGCCGCCTCCGGAGCCCCGATCGATCCACGCGAAATCTGCTGAGCTCCGGGCGGTCCACGCGCCGTTTCCTGAGCCCCGTTCGGCCCACGCGCCGTCTCCTAAGCCCCGATCGGTCCACGAGCCGTCTCCTGAGCCTCCATCGATCCACGCGTCGTCTTCTAAGCCCAGATGCCTCCTCGCGCCGTCTCCGAGCCACGAACGATCGAGGCGCCGTTTCCTGAGCCCCGATCGGTCCACGCGTTGTGTCCTAAGCCCGGATCGTTCCACGCGCCGCTTCCGATCCCCGATCGGTCCACGCGTCGTCTCCTGATCTCCGATCGGTCCACACACCATCTCCTAAGCCCCGATCATTCCACGCGCCATCTCCGAGCCCCGATCGATCTACGCGCCGTCTCATAAGCCCCGATCGGACCACGCGCCTTCTCCTCAGCCCCGATCGGTCCACGCGCCGTCTCCGAGCGCCGATTAGTCCACGCGCCGTCTCCTGAGCCCCGATCGCTCCACGCTCCGTCTCCGAGCCCCGATCGGTCCACGCGCCGTCTCCTGAGCCCGGATCGGTCCACGCGCCGTCGCCGAACCCGAATTGGTCCACGCGCAACCGCCTGAGCCCCCGTCGGTCCACGCGCTGTCTCCGAGCCCCGATCGTTCCACGCGCCGTCTCCGAGCCTCGATCGGTCCACGCGCCGTCGCCGAGCCCCGATCGGTCCAGGCGTATCCTCCTGTGCCCCGGTCGGTCCACGCGCCTTCTCCGAGCCCCGATCATTCCACGCGCCGTCTCGGAGCCCCGATCGATCCACGCGCCGTCTCCTGAGCCCCGATCGTTCCACGCGCCTTCTCCTAAGCCACGATCGGTGCACGCGCCGTCTCCGAGCGCCGATCATTTCACGCGCCGTCTCCGAGCCCCGATCGATCCACGTGCCGTCTCCTGAGCCCCGATCGGTCCACGCGTCGTCCCCAAGCCCCGATCCATCGACGCGCCTCCTCCTGATGCCCAATCGGTCCACGCGCTGTCTCCTGAGCCCCGATAGGTACACGCGTAGTCTCCTAAGCCCCGATCGGTCCACGCACCGCCTCCGGAGCCCCAATCGATCAACGTGAGTCTCCTAAGCCCCGATCGGTCCACGCGCCGTCTCCTTTGCCCCGATCGGTCGACGCGTCCTCTCCTAAACCCCGATCGGTCCACGCGTCGTCTCCTAAGCCCCGATCGGTTCACACGCCGTCTCCGAGCCCCGATGGGTCCACGCGTCGCCTCCTGAGCCCCGGTCGGTCCACGCGCCGTCTCCTGAGCCCCGATCGGTCCACGCGTCGTCTCCTAAGCCCCGATCGGTCCACGCGTCGTCTCCTAAGCCCCGATCCGTCGACGCGTCGTCTCCTGACATACGATCAATTGACGCGTCTTCTTCTGAGCCCAATCGCTCCTCGCGCCGTCTCCTGAGCCCCGATCGGTCCACGGGTCGTCTCCTAAGCCCCGATCGGTCCACGCGCCGTCTCCTGTGCCCCGATTGGTCGACGCGTCCTCTCCTAAACCCCCATCGGTCCACGCGTCGTCTCCTAAGCCCCGATCGGTCCACACGCCGTCTCCGAGCCCCGATGGGTCCACGCGTCGCCTCCTGAGCCCCGGTTGGTCCACGCGCCGTCTCCTGAGCCCCGATCGGTCCACGCGTCGTCTCCTAAGCCCCGATGCCTCCACGCGCCGTCTCCGAGCCACGATCGGTCCAGGCGCCGCTTCCTGAGCCCCCATCGGTCCATGCGCCGTATCCTAAGCCCCGATCGGTCCACGCGCCGTCTCCGAGCGCCGATAAGTTCAAGCGCCGTCTCCTGAGCCCCGATCGTTCCACGCGGCGTCTCCGAGCCCCGATCGATCCACGCGTCGTCTCCTGAGCCCCAACCGCTCCACACGCCGTTTCCTGAGCCCCGATCGGTCCCCGCATCGTCTCCGAGCACCGATCGGTCCACGCGCCGTTTTCTGAGCACCGTTCGGTCCACGCGTCGTCTTCAAAGCCCCGATGCCTCCACGCGCCGTCTCCGAGCCCCGATGGCTCCTCGCGCCGTCTACTGAGCCCCGCTCGATCCATGCGTCGTCTTCTTAGCCCCGATGCCTCCACGCGCCGTTTCCGAGCCACGATCGGTCCAGGCGCCGCTTCCTGAGCCCCGATCCGTCCACGCACCGTCGCGTAAGCCCCAATTGGTCTAGGCGCCGTCTCAGAGCGCCGATCATTTCACGCGCCGTCTCCTGAGCCCCGATAATTCCACGCCCCGCCGCCGAGCCCCGATCGGTCCACGCGCCGTCTCCTAAGCCCCTATCGGTCCACGCGCCGTCTCCGAGCGCCGATCGGTTCACGCGCAGTCTCCTGAGCCCCGATCGTTCCACGCGCCGTCTCCGACCCCCGATCGGTCCACGCGTCGTCTCATAAGCCCCGATCGGACCACACGCCTTCTCCTCAGCCCCGATCGCTCCACGCGCCGTCTCCGAGCCCCGATCGGTCCACGCGCCGTCTCCTGAGCCCGGATCGGTCCACGCGCCGTCGCCGAACCCCAATTGGTCCACGCGCAACCGCCTGAGCCCCGGTTGGTCCACGCGCTGTCTCCGAGCCCCGATCGGTCCACGCGTCGTATCCGAACCCCGATCGGTCCACGCGCCGTCGCCGAGCCATGATCGGTCCACGCGCGGCCTCCTGAGCCCCGATCGGTCCACGCGCCGTCGACGAGCTGCGATCGGTCCACGCGCGGCCTCCTGAGCCCCGGTTGGTTCACGCGCCGTATCCGAGGCCCCATCGGTCCACGCGTCGTCTCCGAGCGCCGATCGGTCCACGCGCCGTCGCCGAGCCATGATCGGTCCACGCGGGGCTCCTGAGCCCCGGTCGGTCCGCGCGCCGTCTCCTGAGCCCCGATCGGTCGACGCGTCGTTTCCTGAGCCTCGATCGATCCACGCGTCATCTCCTGAGCCCCGATCGCTCCACGCGCCTATTTCTGATCCCCGATCAATTGACGCGTCTTCTCCTGAGCCCCGATCGCTCCACGCGCCGTCTCCGAGCCCCGGTCGGTCCACGCGCCGTCGCCGAGTCTCGATCGGTCCAAGCGCGGCCTCCTGAGCCCCGGTCGGTTCACGCCCCTTCTCCGAGCCCCGATCGATCCACGCGTCGTCTTCTATGCCCAGATGCCTCCTCGCGCCGTCACCGTGCCGCGATCGGGCCACGCGCGGCCTCCTGAGCCCCGGTCGGTTCACGCGCCGTATACGAGCCCCAATCGGTCCACGCGCCGTCTCCTAAGCCCCAATCTGTCCACGCGCCGTCCCTGAGCGCCGATTGGTTCACGCGCAGCCTCCTGAGCCCTGATCCGTCCACGCGCGGCGTCGCGCCGCGATCGGTCCACGCGCGGCCTCCTGAGCCCCAATCGGTCCACGAGTCGTCTCCTAAGCCCCGATCGGCCCACGCGCCGTCTCCGAGCCCCGATCGGTCCACGCACCATCTCCTGCTCTCCAATCGGTCCACGCGCCGCCTCCGGAGCCCCGATCGATCCACGCGAATCTTCTGAGCTCCGGTCGGTCCACGCACCGCCTCCTGATCCCCCTCGGTCCAGGCGGCGCCTCCGGAGCCCCGAACAGTCGACGCGTCGTCTCCTGAGCCCCGATCGGTCCACGCGCCGTCTCCTAAGCCCCGATCTGTCCACGGGCCGTCTCCGAGCCGCGATCGGTAAAGCCGCCGTCATCAAGCCCCGATCCGTACTCGCGTCGTCTCCGAGCCCCGATGGGTCCACTCGCCGTCTCCGAGCCCCGATCGGTTCACGCATCGTCTCCTAAGCCCCGATCGGTTAACGCGCCGTCTCCGATCCGCGATCGGTCCACGCGCCGTCGCCGAACCCCAATTGGTCCACGCGCAACCGCCTGAGCCCCAGTCGGTCCACGCGTCGTCTCCGAGCTCCAATCGGTCCACGCGCCATTTCCTGAGACCTGATCGGTCCATGCGTCGTCTTCTAAGCCCCGATGCCTCCACGCGCCGTCTCCTGAGCCCCGGTCGGTTCACGCGTCGTCTCCGAGCCCCGATCGATCCACGCGTCTTCTTGTAAACCCAGATGCCTCCTCGCATCGTCTCCTAAGCCCCGATCGGTTAACGCGCCGTCTCCGAGCCCCGATCGGTCCACGCGCCGTCGCCGAACCCCAATTGGTCCACGCGCAACCACCTGAGCCCCAGTCGGTCCACGCGCGGCCTCCTGAGCCATGGTCGGTTCACGCGCCGTCTCCTGAACCCCGATGGGTCCACGCGTCGTTCCCTAAGCCCCGATCCATCCACGCGCAGTCTCCTGAGCCCCGATCGGTCCACGCATCGTCTCCTGATCTCCGAACGGTCCACGCGCCGTCTCCTAAGCCCCGATCGGTCCACGCACCGTCTCCGAGCGCCGATCGGTTCACGCGCCGTCTCCTGAGCCCCGATCAGTCCACGCGCTGTCTCCGAGCCCCGATCGGTCCACGCGTTGTCGCCTTAGCCCCGATCGGTCCACGCGCCGTCTCCGAACCCCGATCGTTCCACGCGGCGTCTCCTGAGCCCCAATCGGTCCACACGCTGTGTCGGGAGCCCCGATAGGTACACGCATCGTCTCCTACGCCCGATCGGTCCACGCGTCGTCTCCTGAGCCTCGATCGTTCCACGCGCCGTCGCCGATCCACGATCGGTCCGTGCTCCGCTTCCAAAGCCCTATCGGTCCACGCATCGTCTCCTGATCTCTGATCGGTCCACGCGCCGTCTCCTAAGCCCCGATCGGTCCACGCGCTGTCTCCAAGCGCCGATCGGTTCACGCGCCGTCTCCTGAGCCCCGATCATTCCACGCGCCGTCTCCGAGGCATAATCGGTCCACGCTCGTCTCCTGAGCCCCGATCGGTCCACGCGCCGTCTCCAAGCCCCGATCGGTCCATGCATCGTTTCCTAAGCCCCGATCGGTTAACGCGCTGTCTCCGAGCGCCGATCGGTCCACGCGCCGTCGCCGAACCCCAAATGGTCCACGCGCAACCGCCTGAGCCCCGATCGGTCCACGCGTCGTCTCCGAGCACCGATCGGTCCACGCGCCGTCGCCGAGCCATGATCGGTCCACGCGCGGCCTCCTGAGCCCCGATCGGTCCACGCGCCGCCGGCGAGGCGCGATCGGTCCACGCGCGGCCTCCTGAGCCCCGATCGGTCCACGCGCCGTCACCGAGCCGCGATCGGTCCACGCGCGACCTCCTGAGCCCCGGTTGGTTCACGCACCGTATCCGAGCCCCCATCGGTCCACGCGTTGTCTCCGAGCCCCGATCCGTCCACGCGCCGTCGCCGAGCCATGATCGGTCCACACGAGGCTCCTGACCCCCGGTCGGTCCGCGCGTCGTCTCCTAAGCCCCGATCGGTTCACGCGCCGTATCCGAGCCCCAATCGGTCCACGCGCCGTCTCCAAAGCTCCAATCGGTACACGCGCCGTCCCCTGAGCCCCGATACGTCGACGCGCAGACGCCGAGCCCCGATCGGTCCACGCGCTGTCTCCTGAGCCCCGATAGGTACACGCGTCGTCTCCTACACCCCATCGGTCCACGCGTCGTCCCCTAAGCCCCGATCGGTCCACGCGCCGTCTCCGAGCCCCAATCGGTCCACGCGCCGTCTCCTGAACCCCGATCGTTCCACGCGCCTTCTCCTAAGCCACGATCGGTCAGCGCCGTCTCCGAGCGCCGATCGGTGCACGCGCCGTCGCACGAGCCGCGATCGGTCCACGCGCGGCCTCCTGAGCCCCGGTTGCTTCACGTGCCGTATCCGAGCCCCAATCGGTCCACGCACCGTCTCCTGAGCCCCGATCGGTCCACGCGCCGTCTCCTGAGCTCCGATCGCTCCACGCGCCGTTTTCTGAGCCCCGATCGGTCCACGCGTCGTCTCCTAGCCCTGATCGGTCCTCGTGCCTTCTGCGAGCCCCGAAGGGTCCACGCGCAGCCTCCTGAGCCCCGATCGGTCCACGCGCCGTCTCCCCGCCCCAATCGCTCCACGCTTCGTCTCCTGATCCCGGATCGTTCCACGCGTCGTCTCCTGATCCCCGATCCGTAATCGCGTCGTCTCCGAGCCTCGATCGGTCCACACGCCGTGTCCGATCCCCGATCGGTCCGCGTACCGCATTCTGAGCCGCGGTCCGTCCACGCGCCGTCTCCGAGCATCGATCGGTCCACGCGCCGTCTCAGAGCGCCGATCATTTCACGCCCCGTCTCCTGAGCTCCGATCGTTCAACGCGCCGTCGCCGAGCCCCGATCGGTCCACGCGCCGTCTCCTGAGCCCCAATCGGTCCACACGCTGTCTCGTGAGCCCTGATAGGTACACGCGTCGTGTCCTACGCCCCGATCGGTCCACGCGTCGTCTCCTAAGCCCCGATCGGTCCACGCGCCGTCTCCGAGCCCCGATCGGTCCGCGCACCGTCTCCTGATCCCCATCGCTTCACGCTGCGTCTCCGGAGCCCCGATCGATCTACGCGAGTCTCCTGAGCCCCGGTCGGTCCGCGCGCCGTTATCTGAGCCCCGATCGGTTGACGCGTCGTCTCCTAAGCCCCTATCGGTTAACGCGCCGTCTCCGAGCGCCGAGTGGTCCACGCGCCGTCGCCGAACCCCAATTGGTCCACGCGCAACCGCCTGAGTCCCAGTCGGTCCACGCGCTGTCTCCGAGCCCCGATCGGTTCACGTGCCGTCGCCGAGCCATGATCGGTCCACGCGCTGCCTCCTGAGCCCCAATCGGTCCACGGGCCGTCGCCGATCCACGATCGGTCCGTGCGCCGTTTCCAGAGCCCTATCGGTCCACGCATCGTCTCCTGATCTCCGATCGGTCCACGCGCCGTCTCCTAAGCCCCGATCGGTCCACGCGCTGTCTCCGAGCGCCGATCGGTTCACGCGCCGTCTCCTGAGCCCCGATCGGTCCACGCGCCGTCTCCTGAGCCCGGATCGGTCCACGCGTCATCGCCGAATCCCCCATCCGTACACGCGTCGTCTCCGAGCCTCGATCGGTCCAGGCGCTGCTTCCTGAGCCCCAATCGGTCCACGCGTTGTCACCTAAGCCCCGATCGGTCCACGCGCCGTCTCTGAGCCCCGATCGGTTCACGCCACGTCACCTAAGCCCCGATCGGACCACGCGCCGTCTCCTGAGCCCCGATCGCTCCACGCTCCGTCTCCGTGCCCCGATCGGTCCACGCGCCGGCACCTGAGCCCGGATTGGTCCACGCGCCGTCGCCGAACCCCAATTGGTCCACGCGCAACCGCCTGAGCCCCAGTCGGTCCACGCGCTGTCTCCGAGCCCCGATCGGTCCACGCGCCGTCTCCGAGCGCCGATCGGTTCACGCGCCGTCTCCTGAGCCCCGATCGGTCCACGCGGCGCCTCCGGAGCCCCGATCGATCCACACGAGTCTCCTGAGCCCCGGTCGGTCCGCCCGCCGTCTCCTGAGCCTCGATCGGCCCACGCGCCGTCTCCTGAGCCCCGATCCGTCCACGCGCCGCCTCCTGAGCCCCGATCGTCCAACGCGCCGTCTCCGAGCACCGATCGGTCCACGCGCCGTCTCCTGAGCCCCGATCGGTCCACGCGTCGTCTCCAAAGCCCTGATCGGTCCACGTGCCGTCTCCGAGCCCCGATCGGTCCACGCGCCGTCTCCTGAACCCCGATACGTCCACACACAGTCGCCGAGCCCCGATTGGTCCACGCGCCGTAGCCGAGCCTCCATCGGTCCACGCGCGGCCTCCTGAGCCGCGGTCGGTCCAAGCGCCGTCTCCGAGCCCCGGTCGGTTCACGCGCCGTCTCCGAGCCCCGATGGGTCCACGCGCGGTCTCCTAAGCCCCGGTCGGTCCACGCGCCGTCGCCGAACCCCAATTCGTCCACGGGCAACCTCCTGAGACCCAGTCGGTCCACGCGCCGTCTCCTGAGCCCCGATCGGTCCACGTATCGTCTCCTACGCCCCGATCGGTCTACGCGCGGTCTCCTGAGCCCCGATCTGTCCACGCGCCGTCTCCGAGCCCCGATCGGTCCACGCGCCGTCTCCGAGCCCTGATCGGTCCACGCGCCGTCTCCTGAGCCCCAATCGGTCCACTCGCTGTCTCCTGATCCCCGATAGGTACACGCGTCGTCTCCTACGCCCCGATCGGTCCACGCGCCGCCTTCGTGCCCCGATCGGTCCACGCACCGCCTCCTGATCCCCATCGGTCCACGCGCCGTCTCCTAAGCCCTGATCGGTCCTCGTGCCTTCTGCGAGCCCCGAAGGGTCCACGCGCAGCCTCCTGAGCCCCGATCGGTCGACGCGTCGTCTCCTGAGCCCCGATCGATCCACGGGTCTTCCCCTGAGCCCCGACCGCTCCACGCGCCGTCTCCTGAGCCCGGATCGGTCCACGCGTCGTCTCCGAGCCCCGATCGGTCCACGCGCCGTCCCCGAGCCCCGATCGGTCCACGCGCCGTTTCCTGAGCGCCGATACGTCCACGCGCAGTCGCCGAGCCCTGATCGGTCCACGCGCTGTCTCCTGAGCCCCGATAGGTACACGCGTCGTCACCTAAGCCCCGATCGGTCCACGCGTAGTCTCCTAAGCCCCGCTTGGTTAACGCGTCGTTTCCGAGCCCCGATCGGTCCACGCGCCATCGCCGAGCCCCGATCGGTCCACGCACCATCTCCTGAGCCCCGATCTGTCCACACCCCTTCTCCTGAGCCCCGATCTGTCGACGCGTCGTCTCCTAAGCCCCGACCGGTGCACGCGCCGTATCCTGAGCCCAAATTGTCCACACGCTGTCTCGTGAGCCCCGATAGGTACACGCGACGTCTCCTACGCCCCGATCGGTCCACGCGCCGGCTCCTGAGCCCCGATCGGTCCACGCGCCGTCTCCTGAGCCCCGATCGCTCCACGCACCGTTTTCTGAGCACCGTTTGGTCCACGCGTCGTCTTCAAAGCCCCGATGCCTCCACGCGCCGTCTCCGAGCCACGATCCGTCCGTGCGCCGCTTCCAGAGCCCTCTCGGTCCATGCGTCGTCCCCTGATCTCCGATCGGTCCACACGCCATCTCCTAAGCCCCGATCATTCCACGCGCCATCTCCGAGCCCCGATCGGTCCACGCGCCATCTCAGAGCCCCGATCGGTCCACGCGCCGTCTCATAAGCCCCGATCGGACCACGCGCCTTCTCCTCAGCCCCGATCGGTCCACGCGCCGTCTCCGAGCGCCGATTAGTTCACGCTCCGTCTCCCAGCCCCGATCGGTCCACGCGCCGTCTCTGAACACCGATCGGTCCACGCGCCCTTGCCGAGCCATGATCGGTCCACGCGCGGCCTCCTGAGCCCCGATCGGTCCACGCGCCGTCGCCGAGCCTCGATCGCTCCACGCGCGGCCTCCTGAGCCCCGGTCGGTTCACACGCCGTCTCCGAGCCGCGATCGGTCCACGCATCGTATCCTAAGCCCCGATCGGTTAACGTGCCGTCTCCGAGCCCCGATCGGTCCACGCGCCATCTCCTAAGCCCCGGTCGATCCACGCGCCGTCTCCGAGCGCCGCTCGGTTCACGCGCCGTCTCCTGTGCTCCGATCGTTCCACGCGCCGTCTCCGAGCCCCGATCGGTCCACGCGCCGTCTCCTGAGCCCCGATCGGTCCACGCGCGGCCTCCTGAGCCCCGATCGGTCCACGCGCCGTCGCCGAGCCTCGATCGCTCCACGCGCGGCCTCCTGAGCCCCGGTCGGTTCACACGCCGTCTCCGAGCCGCGATCGGTCCACGCATCGTCTCCTAAGCCCCGATCGGTTAACGTGCCGTCTCCGAGCCCCGATCGGTCCACGCGCCATCTCCTAAGCCCCGGTCGATCCACGCGCCGTCTCCGAGCGCCGGTCGGTCCACGCGCCGTCTCCGAGCCCCGATCGGTCCACGCATCGTCTCCTAAGCCTCGATCGGTCCACGCGCCTTCTCCTAAGCCCCGATCGATCCACGCGCCGTCTCCGAGCGCCGATCGGTTCACGCGCCGTCTCCTGTGCTCCGATCGTTCCACGCGCCGTCTCCCCGCCCCGATCGGTCCACGCACCGTCTCCTGAGCCCCGATACGTCCACGCGCAGTCGCCGAGCCCCGATCAGTCCACGCGCGGCCTCCTGAGCCCCGGTCGGTTCACGCGCCGCCTCCCCGCCCCGATCGGTCCACGCGCCGTCTCCTAAACCCCGCTCTGTTAACGCGTCGTCTCCTGAGCCCCGATCGCTCCACGCGCCGTCTCCTGAGCCCCGATCGGTCCACGCGTCGTCTCCGAGCACCGTTCGGTCCACGCACCGTTTCCTGAGCCCCGATCGGTCTATGCGTCGTCTTTTAAGCCCCGATACCTCCACGCGCCGTCTCCGAGCCCCAATCGGTCCACGCGCCGTCTCCTGAACCCCGATCGTTCCACGCGCCTTCTCCTAAGCCACGATCGGTCAGCGCCGTCTCCGAGCGCCGATCGGTGCACGCGCCGTCGCACGAGCCGCGATCGGTCCACGCGCGGCCTCCTGAGCCCCGGTTGCTTCACGTGCCGTATCCGAGCCCCAATCGGTCCACGCACCGTCTCCTGAGCCCCGATCGGTCCACGCGCCGTCTCCTGAGCTCCGATCGCTCCACGCGCCGTTTTCTGAGCCCCGATCGGTCCACGCGTCGTCTCCTAAGCCCTGATCGGTCCTCGTGCCTTCTGCGAGCCCCGAAGGGTCCACGCGCAGCCTTCTGAGCCCCGATCGGTCCACGCGCCGTCTCCCCGCCCCAATCGCTCCACGCTTCGTCTCCTGATCCCGGATCGTTCCACGCGTCGTCTCCTGATCCCCGATCCGTAATCGCGTCGTCTCCGAGCCTCGATCGGTCCACACGCTGTGTCCGATCCCCGATCGGTCCGCGTACCGCATTCTGAGCCGCGGTCCGTCCACGCGCCGTCTCCGAGCATCGATCGGTCCACGCGCCGTCTCAGAGCGCCGATCATTTCACGCCCCGTCTCCTGAGCTCCGATCGTTCAACGCGCCGTCGCCGAGCCCCGATCGGTCCACGCGCCGTCTCCTGAGCCCCAATCGGTCCACACGCTGTCTCGTGAGCCCTGATAGGTACACGCGTCGTGTCCTACGCCCCGATCGGTCCACGCGTCGTCTCCTAAGCCCCGATCGGTCCACGCGCCGTCTCCGAGCCCCGATCGGTCCGCGCACCGTCTCCTGATCCCCATCGCTTCACGCTGCGTCTCCGGAGCCCCGATCGATCTACGCGAGTCTCCTGAGCCCCGGTCGGTCCGCGCGCCGTTATCTGAGCCCCGATCGGTTGACGCGTCGTCTCCTAAGCCCCTATCGGTTAACGCGCCGTCTCCGAGCGCCGAGTGGTCCACGCGCCGTCGCCGAACCCCAATTGGTCCACGCGCAACCGCCTGAGTCCCAGTCGGTCCACGCGCTGTCTCCGAGCCCCGATCGGTTCACGTGCCGTCGCCGAGCCATGATCGGTCCACGCGCTGCCTCCTGAGCCCCAATCGGTCCACGGGCCGTCGCCGATCCACGATCGGTCCGTGCGCCGTTTCCAGAGCCCTATCGGTCCACGCATCGTCTCCTGATCTCCGATCGGTCCACGCGCCGTCTCCTAAGCCCCGATCGGTCCACGCGCTGTCTCCGAGCGCCGATCGGTTCACGCGCCGTCTCCTGAGCCCCGATCGGTCCACGCGCCGTCTCCTGAGCCCGGATCGGTCCACGCGTCATCGCCGAATCCCCCATCCGTACACGCGTCGTCTCCGAGCCTCGATCGGTCCAGGCGCTGCTTCCTGAGCCCCAATCGGTCCACGCGTTGTCACCTAAGCCCCGATCGGTCCACGCGCCGTCTCTGAGCCCCAATCGGTTCACGCCACGTCACCTAAGCCCCGATCGGACCACGCGCCGTCTCCTGAGCCCCGATCGCTCCACGCTCCGTCTCCGTGCCCCGATCGGTCCACGCGCCGGCACCTGAGCCCGGATTGGTCCACGCGCCGTCGCCGAACCCCAATTGGTCCACGCGCAACCGCCTGAGCCCCAGTCGGTCCACGCGCTGTCTCCGAGCCCCGATCGGTCCACGCGCCGTCTCCGAGCGCCGATCGGTTCACGCGCCGTCTCCTGAGCCCCGATCGGTCCACGCGGCGCCTCCGGAGCCCCGATCGATCCACACGAGTCTCCTGAGCCCCGGTCGGTCCGCCCGCCGTCTCCTGAGCCTCGATCGGCCCACGCGCCGTCTCCTGAGCCCCGATCCGTCCACGCGCCGCCTCCTGAGCCCCGATCGTCCAACGCGCCGTCTCCGAGCACCGATCGGTCCACGCGCGGTCTCCTGAGCCCCGATCTGTCCACGCGCCGTCTCCGAGCCCCGATCGGTCCACGCGCCGTCTCCGAGCCCTGATCGGTCCACGCGCCGTCTCCTGAGCCCCAATCGGTCCACTCGCTGTCTCCTGATCCCCGATAGGTACACGCGTCGTCTCCTACGCCCCGATCGGTCCACGCGCCGCCTTCGTGCCCCGATCGGTCCACGCACCGCCTCCTGATCCCCATCGGTCCACGCGCCGTCTCCTAAGCCCTGATCGGTCCTCGTGCCTTCTGCGAGCCCCGAAGGGTCCACGCGCAGCCTCCTGAGCCCCGATCGGTCGACGCGTCGTCTCCTGAGCCCCGATCGATCCACGGGTCTTCCCCTGAGCCCCGACCGCTCCACGCGCCGTCTCCTGAGCCCGGATCGGTCCACGCGTCGTCTCCGAGCCCCGATCGGTCCACGCGCCGTCCCCGAGCCCCGATCGGTCCACGCGCCGTTTCCTGAGCGCCGATACGTCCACGCGCAGTCGCCGAGCCCTGATCGGTCCACGCGCTGTCTCCTGAGCCCCGATAGGTACACGCGTCGTCACCTAAGCCCCGATCGGTCCACGCGTAGTCTCCTAAGCCCCGCTTGGTTAACGCGTCGTTTCCGAGCCCCGATCGGTCCACGCGCCATCGCCGAGCCCCGATCGGTCCACGCACCATCTCCTGAGCCCCGATCTGTCCACACCCCTTCTCCTGAGCCCCGATCTGTCGACGCGTCGTCTCCTAAGCCCCGACCGGTGCACGCGCCGTATCCTGAGCCCAAATTGTCCACACGCTGTCTCGTGAGCCCCGATAGGTACACGCGACGTCTCCTACGCCCCGATCGGTCCACGCGCCGGCTCCTGAGCCCCGATCGGTCCACGCGCCGTCTCCTGAGCCCCGATCGCTCCACGCACCGTTTTCTGAGCACCGTTTGGTCCACGCGTCGTCTTCAAAGCCCCGATGCCTCCACGCGCCGTCTCCGAGCCACGATCCGTCCGTGCGCCGCTTCCAGAGCCCTCTCGGTCCACGCGTCGTCCCCTGATCTCCGATCGGTCCACACGCCATCTCCTAAGCCCCGATCATTCCACGCGCCATCTCCGAGCCCCGATCGGTCCACGCGCCATCTCAGAGCCCCGATCGGTCCACGCGCCGTCTCATAAGCCCCGATCGGACCACGCGCCTTCTCCTCAGCCCCGATCGGTCCACGCGCCGTCTCCGAGCGCCGATTAGTTCACGCGCCGTCTCCTGAGCCGCGATCGCTCCACGCTCCGTCTCCCAGCCCCGATCGGTCCACGCCCCGTCTCGGAGCGCCGATTGGTTCACGCGCCGTCTCCTGAGCCCCGATCGCTCCACGCGTAGTCGCCGAGCCTCGATCGGTTCACGCGCGGTCTCCTGAGCCCCGGTCGGTCCACGCGCCGTCGCCGAACCCCAATGGGTCCACGCGCAACCTCCTGAGCCCAAGTCGGTACACGCGCTGTCTCCGAGCCCCGATCGGTCCCCGCATAGTCTCCTAAGCCCCGCTCGGTTAACGCGTCGTCTCGGAGCCCACATCGGTCCAGGCGCCGCTTCCTGAGCACCGACCGGTCCACGCGTCGTCTCCTGAGCCCCGATCGGTCGACGGGTCCCCTCCTAAGCCCCGATCGGTCCACGCGCCTTCTCCTGTGCCCCGATCGGTCCACGCGCCGTCTCCGCGCGCCGATCTTTTCACGTGACGTCTCCTGAGCCCTGATCGTTCCACGCGCCGTCTTCGAGCCCCGAGCGGTCCACGCGCCGTCTCCTGAGCCCCAATCGATCCACGCGCAGCCTCCTGAGCCCCGATCGGTCCACGCGCCGTCGCCGAGCCGCGATCGTTCTACGCGCCGCTCCGGGCCCGGATCGGTCCACGCGCCGTCGCCGAGCTATGATCGGTCCATGCGCGGCCTCCTGAGCCCCGATCGGTCCACGCGCCGTCGCCGAGCCGCGATCGGTCCACGCGCCGTCTCCTGAGCCCCGATCGGTCCACGCGCAACCGCCTGAGCCCCAGTCGGTCCACGCGCTGTCACCGAGCCCCGATCGGTCCACGTGTGGTCTCCGAGCCACTATCGGTCCACGCGCCGTCGCCGAGCTACGATCGGTCCACGCGCGGCCTCCTGAGCCCCGATCGGTCCACGCGCCGTCGCCGAGCCACGATCGGTCCACGCGCGGCCTCCTGAGCCCCGATCGGTCCACACGCCGTCTCCGAGCCGCGATCGGTCCACGCATCGTCTCCTAAGCCCCGATCGGTTAACGTGCTGTCTCCGAGCCCCGATCGGTCCACGCGCCGTCTCCTGAGCCCCGATGGGTCCACTCGCCGTCTCCTGAGCCCGGATCGTTCCACGCGTCGTCTCCTGATCCCCGATCCGTAAACGCGTCGTCTCCGAGCCTCGATCGGTCCGCACGCCGTGTCCGATCCCCGACCGGTCCGCGTACCGCATTCTGAGCCGCGGTCCGTCCACGCGCCGTCTCCGAGCACCGATCGGTCCACGCGCCGTCTCAGAGCGCCGATCATTTCACGCCCCGTCTCCTGAGCTCCGATCGTTCCACGCGCCGTCTCCGAGCCCCGATCGGTCCACGCGCCGTCTCCTGAGCCCCAATCGGTCCACACGCTGTCTCGTGAGCCCCGATAGGTACACGCGTCGTGTCCTACGCCCCGATCGGTCCACGCGTCGTCTCCTAAGCCCCGATCGGTCCACGCGCCGTCTCCTGAGCCCCGGCCGGTTCGTGCGCCGTCTTCGAGCCCCGAGCGGTCCACGCGCCGTCTCCTGAGCCCCAATCGATCCACGCGCAGCCTCCTGAGCCCCGATCGGTCCACGCGCCGTCGCCGAGCCGCGATCGTTCTACGCGCCGCTCCGGGCCCGGATCGGTCCACGCGCCGTCGCCGAGCTATGATCGGTCCATGCGCGGCCTCCTGAGCCCCGATCGGTCCACGCGCCGTCGCCGAGCCGCGATCGGTCCACGCGCGGCCTCCTGAGGCCCGATTGGTTCACGCGCCGTATCCGAGCCCCAATCGGTCCACGCGCCGTCTCCTGAGCCCCGATCGGACCACGCGCGGCCTCCTGAGCCCCGATCGGTCCACGCGCCGTCGCTGAGCCGCGATCGGTCCACGCGCGGCCTCCTAAGCTCCGGTCGGTCCACGCGCCGTCGCCGAACCCCAATTGGTCCACACGAAACCGCCTGAGCCCCAGTCGGTCCACGCGCTGTCTCCGAGCCCCGATCGGTCCACGCGCCGTCTTCGAGCCCCGATCGGTCCACGCATGGATTCCTAAGCCCCAATCGGTTAACGCGCCGTCTCCGAGCCCCGATCGGTCCACGCGCCGTCGCCGAACCCCAATTGGTCCACGCGCAACCGCCTGAGCCCGAGTCGGTCCACGCGCTGTCACCGAGCCCCGATCGGTCCACGTGTGGTCTCCGAGCCACTATCGGTCCACGCGCCGTCGCCGAGCTACGATCGGTCCACGCGCGGCCTCCTGAGCCCCGATCGGTCCACGCGCCGTCGCCGAGCCACGATCGGTCCACGCGCGGCCTCCTGAGCCCCGATCGGTCCACACGCCGTCTCCGAGCCGCGATCGGTCCACGCATCGTCTCCTAAGCCCCGATCGGTTAACGTGCTGTCTCCGAGCCCCGATCGGTCCACGCGCCGTCTCCTGAGCCCCGATGGGTCCACTCGCCGTCTCCTGAGCCCGGATCGTTCCACGCGTCGTCTCCTGATCCCCGATCCGTAAACGCGTCGTCTCCGAGCCTCGATCGGTCCGCACGCCGTGTCCGATCCCCGATCGGTCCGCGTACCGCATTCTGAGCCGCGGTCCGTCCACGCGCCGTCTCCGAGCACCGATCGGTCCACGCGCCGTCTCAGAGCGCCGATCATTTCACGCCCCGTCTCCTGAGCTCCGATCGTTCCACGCGCCGTCTCCGAGCCCCGATCGGTCCACGCGCCGTCTCCTGAGCCCCAATCGGTCCACACGCTGTCTCGTGAGCCCCGATAGGTACACGCGTCGTGTCCTACGCCCCGATCGGTCCACGCGTCGTCTCCTAAGCCCCGATCGGTCCACGCGCCGTCTCCTGAGCCCCGGCCGGTTCGTGCGCCGTCTCCGAGCCCCGTTCGATCTACGCGTCGTCTTGTAAGCCCAGATGCCTTCTCGCGCCGTCTCCGGGCCACGATCGGTCCAGGCGCCGCTTCCTGAGCCACGATCGGTCCACGCGTTGTCTCCTAGACCCCGATCGGTGCACGCGTCGTCTCCGAGCCCCGATCGGTCCACGCGCCGTCGCCGAGCCATGATCGGACCACGCGAGGCTCCTGAGCCCCAGTCGGTCCGCGAGCCGTCTCCTGAGCCCCGATCGGTCGACGCGTCGTTTCCTGAACCCCGATCAGTCCACGCGCCGTCTCCTAAGCCCGGATCGTTCCACGCGCCGTCCTCGAGCCCCGATCCGTCGCCGCGTCGTCTCCTGAGCCCCGGTCAATTGACGCGTCTTCTCCAGAGCCCCGATCGCTCCTCGCGCCGTCTCCTGAGCCCCGCTCGGTCCATGCGTCGTCTTCTTAGCCCCGATGCCTCCACGCGTCGTCTCGTAAGCCCCGATCGGTCCACGCGCCGTCTCCGGGCCCCGGTCGGTCCACGCACCATCTCCTGCTCTCCAATCGGTCCACGCGCCGGCTCCGGAGCCCCGATCGATCCACGCTAGGCTCCTGAGCCCCTGCCGGTCCGCGCGCCGTCTCCTGAGCCCCGAACGGTCGACGCGTCGTCTCCTAAGCCCCGATCCGTCGCAGCGTCGTCCCCTGAGCCCCGATCAATTGACGCGCGGCCTCCTTAGCCCCGGTCGGTCCACGCGCCGTCTCCGAGCCCTGATCAGTCCACGCATCGTCACCTGAGCCCCGATCGGTTAACGCGCCGCCTCCGAGCCCCGATCAGTCCACGCGCCGTCTCCTGAGCCCCGGTCGGTTCATGCGCCGTCTCCGAGCCCCGATCGATCCACGCGTCGTCTTGTAAGCCCAGATGCCTTCTCGCGCCGTCTCCGGCCCACGATCGGTCCAGGCGCCGCTTCCTGAGCCACGATCGGTCCACGCGCCTTCTCCGAGCCCCGATCGGTGCACGCGCCGTCTCCTGAGCCCCGATCGGTCCACGCGTCGTCTCCTGAGCCCCGATCGGTCCACGCGCCGTCTTCTGAGCCCCGATCGGTCCACGCGCCGTCGCCGAACCCCAATTGGTCCACGCGAAACCGCCTGAGCCCCAGTCGGTCCACGCGCTGTCTCCGAGCCCCGATCGGTCCACGTGCCGTCTCCCAGCCCCGATCGGTCCACGCGCCGTCTCCTAATCCCCAATCTGTCCACGACCCGTCTCCGGGCCCCGATCGGTGCACGCGCCGTCTCCTAAGCTCCGATCGGGCCACGCGCCGTCGCCGAACACCAATTGGTCCACGCGAAACCGCCTGAGCCCCGATCGGTCCACGCGTCGTCTCCGAGCCCCGATCGGTCCACGCGCCGTGGCCGAGCCGCGATCGATCCACGCGCGGCCTCCTGAGCCCCGATTGGTTCACGCGCCGTATCCGAGCACCAATCGGTCCACGCGCTGTCTCCGAGCCCTGATCGGTCCACGCGTCGTCTCCGAGCCCCGATCGGTCTACGCGCCGTCGCCAAGCCATGATCGGTCCACGCGCGGCCTCCTGAGCCCCGTTCGGTCCACGCGCCGTCGCCGAGCCGCGATCGGCTCTCGCGCGGCCTCCTGAGCCCCGGTCGGTCCACGCGCCGCCTACGGAGCCCCGATCGATCCACGCGAATCTCCTGAGCTCCGGTCGGTCGACGCGCCGTCTCCTGAGCCCCGATCGGTCCACGCGCCGTCTCCTAAGCCCCGATTCGTCGACGCGTCGTCTCCTGAGCCCCGATCAATTGACGTGTCTTCTCCTGAGCCCCGATCGCTTCTCGTGCCGCCTCCTGAGCCCCACTCCGTCGAGGCGTCGTCTCCGGAGCCCCGATCAATTAACGTGTCTTCTCCTGAGCCCCGATCGCTCCTCGCGCCGTCTCCTGAACCCCGCTCGGTCAATGCGTCGTCTTCTTAGCACGGATGCCTCCACGCGCCGTCTCCGAGCCACGATGGGTCCAGGCGCCGCTTCCTGCGCCCCGATCGGTCCACGCGCCGTCTCCTAAGCCCCAATCAGTCCACACGGCGTCTCCGAGCGCCGAGCATTTACCGCGCCGTCTCCTGAGACCCGATCGTTCCACGCGCCGTCTCCGAGCCCCGCTCGATTCACGCGTCGTCTCCTAAGCCCCGATCGGTCCACGCGCCGTCTCCTAAGCCCCTCTTGGTCCACGTGCCGTCTCCCAGCCCCGATCGGTCCACGCGCCGTCTCCTAAGCCCCAATCTGTCCACGACCCGTCTCCGAGCCCCGATCGGTGCACTCGCCGTCTCCTAAGCCCCGATCGGTCCACGCGCCGTCTCCGAGCCCCGATCGGTGCACGCGCCGTCTCCTAAGCCCCGATCGGTCCACGCGTCGTCTCCTGAGCCCCGATCGCGCCACACGCCGTTTCCTGAGCCCCGATCGGTCCACGCGTCGTCTTCAACGCCCCGATGCCTCCACGCGCGGTCTCCGAGCCACGATCGGTCCGTGCGCCGCTTCCAGAGCACTATCAGTCCACGCGTCGTCTCCTGATCTCCGATCGGTCGACGCGCCATCTCCTAAGCCCCGATCGGTCCACGCACCGTCTCCGAGCGCCGATCGGTTCACGCGCCGTCTCCTGAGCCCCGATCATTCCACGCGCTGTCTCCGAGCCCCGATCGGTCCACGCGTTGTCTCCTTAGCCCCGATCGGTCCACGCGCCGTCTCCGAGCGCCGAGCGGTCCACGCGCCGTCACCGAGCCGCGATCGGTCCACGCGCGACCTCCTGAGCCCCGGTTGGTTCACGCGTCGTCTCCGAGCGCCGATCGGTCCACGCGCCGTCGCCGAGCCATGATCGGTCCACGCGGGGCTCCTGAGCCCCGATCGGTGCACGCGCCGTCTCCTAAGCCCCGATCGGTCCACGCGTCGTCTCCTGAGCCCCGATCGCGCCACACGCCGTTTCCTGAGCCCCGATCGGTCCACGCGTCGTCTTCAACGCCCCGATGCCTCCACGCGCCGTCTCCGAGCCACGATCGGTCCGTGCGCCGCTTCCAGAGCACTATCAGTCCACGCGTCGTCTCCTGATCTCCGATCGGTCGACGCGCCATCTCCTAAGCCCCGATCGGTCCACGCACCGTCTCCGAGCGCCGATCGGTTCACGCGCCGTCTCCTGAGCCCCGATCATTCCACGCGCTGTCTCCGAGCCCCGATCGGTCCACGCGTTGTCTCCTTAGCCCCGATCGGTTCACACGCCGTCTCCGAGCCCCGATGGGTCCACGCGTCGCCTCCTGAGCCCCGGTCGGTCCACGCGCCGTCTCCTGAGCCCCGATCGGTCCACGCGTCGTCTCCTAAGCCCCGATCGGTCCACGCGTCGTCTCCTAAGCCCCGATCCGTCGACGCGTCGTCTCCTGACATACGATCAATTGACGCGTCTTCTCCTGAGCCCAATCGCTCCTCGCGCCGTCTCCTGAGCCCCGATCGGTCCACGGGTCGTCTCCTAAGCCCCGATCGGTCCACGCGCCGTCTCCTGTGCCCCGATTGGTCGACGCGTCCTCTCCTAAACCCCCATCGGTCCACGCGTCGTCTCCTAAGCCCCGATCGGTCCACACGCCGTCTCCGAGCCCCGATGGGTCCACGCGTCGCCTCCTGAGCCCCGGTTGGTCCACGCGCCGTCTCCTGAGCCCCGATCGGTGCACGCGTCGTCTCCTAAGCCCCGATGCCTCCACGCGCCGTCTCCGAGCCACGATCGGTCCAGGCGCCGCTTCCTGAGCCCCCATCGGTCCATGCGCCGTATCCTAAGCCCCGATCGGTCCACGCGCCGTCTCCGAGCGCCGATAAGTTCAAGCGCCGTCTCCTGAGCCCCGATCGTTCCACGCGGCGTCTCCGAGCCCCGATCGATCCACGCGTCGTCTCCTGAGCCCCAACCGCTCCACACGCCGTTTCCTGAGCCCCGATCGGTCCCCGCATCGTCTCCGAGCACCGATCGGTCCACGCGCCGTTTTCTGAGCACCGTTCGGTCCACGCGTCGTCTTCAAAGCCCCGATGCCTCCACGCGCCGTCTCCGAGCCCCGATGGCTCCTCGCGCCGTCTACTGAGCCCCGCTCGATCCATGCGTCGTCTTCTTAGTCCCGATGCCTCCACGCGCCGTTTCCGAGCCACGATCGGTCCAGGCGCCGCTTCCTGAGCCCCGATCCGTCCACGCACCGTCGCGTAAGCCCCAATTGGTCTACGCGCCGTCTCAGAGCGCCGATCATTTCACGCGCCGTCTCCTGAGCCCCGATAATTCCACGCCCCGCCTCCGAGCCCCGATCGGTCCACGCGCCGTCTCCTAAGCCCCTATCGGTCCACGCGCCGTCTCCGAGCGCCGATCGGTTCACGCGCCGTCTCCTGAGCCCCGATCGTTCCACGCGCCGTCTCCGACCCCCGATCGGTCCACGCGCCGTCTCATAAGCCCCGATCGGACCACACGCCTTCTCCTCAGCCCCGATCGCTCCACGCGCCGTCTCCGAGCCCCGATCGGTCCACGCGCCGTCTCCTGAGCCCGGATCGGTCCACGCGCCGTCGCCGAACCCCAATTGGTCCACGCGCAACCGCCTGAGCCCCGGTTGGTCCACGCGCTGTCTCCGAGCCCCGATCGGTCCACGCGTCGTATCCGAACCCCGATCGGTCCACGCGCCGTCGCCGAGCCATGATCGGTCCACGCGCGGCCTCCTGAGCCCCGATCGGTCCACGCGCCGTCGACGAGCTGCGATCGGTCCACGCGCGGCCTCCTGAGCCCCGGTTGGTTCACGCGCCGTATCCGAGGCCCCATCGGTCCACGCGTCGTCTCCGAGCGCCGATCGGTCCACGCGCCGTCGCCGAGCCATGATCGGTCCACGCGGGGCTCCTGAGCCCCGGTCGGTCCGCGCGCCGTCTCCTGAGCCCCGATCGGTCGACGCGTCGTTTCCTGAGCCTCGATCGATCCACGCGTCATCTCCTGAGCCCCGATCGCTCCACGCGCCTATTTCTGATCCCCGATCAATTGACGCGTCTTCTCCTGAGCCCCGATCGCTCCACGCGCCGTCTCCGAGCCCCGGTCGGTCCACGCGCCGTCGCCGAGTCTCGATCGGTCCAAGCGCGGCCTCCTGAGCCCCGGTCGGTTCACGCCTTTTCTCCGAGCCCCGATCGATCCACGCGTCGTCTTCTAAGCCCAGATGCCTCCTCGCGCCGTCACCGTGCCGCGATCGGGCCACGCGCGGCCTCCTGAGCCCCGGTCGGTTCACGCGCCGTATACGAGCCCCAATCGGTCCACGCGCCGTCTCCTAAGCCCCAATCTGTCCACGCGCCGTCCCTGAGCGCCGATTGGTTCACGCGCAGCCTCCTGAGCCCTGATCCGTCCACGCGCGGCGTCGCGCCGCGATCGGTCCACGCGCGGCCTCCTGAGCCCCAATCGGTCCACGAGTCGTCTCCTAAGCCCCGATCGGCCCACGCGCCGTCTCCGAGCCCCGATCGGTCCACGCACCATCTCCTGCTCTCCAATCGGTCCACGCGCCGCCTCCGGAGCCCCGATCGATCCACGCGAATCTTCTGAGCTCCGGTCGGTCCACGCACCGCCTCCTGATCCCCCTCGGTCCAGGCGGCGCCTCCGGAGCCCCGAACAGTCGACGCGTCGTCTCCTGAGCCCCGATCGGTCCACGCGCCGTCTCCTAAGCCCCGATCTGTCCACGGGCCGTCTCCGAGCCGCGATCGGTAAAGCCGCCGTCATCAAGCCCCGATCCGTACTCGCGTCGTCTCCGAGCCCCGATGGGTCCACTCGCCGTCTCCGAGCCCCGATCGGTTCACGCATCGTCTCCTAAGCCCCGATCGGTTAACGCGCCGTCTCCCATCCGCGATCGGTCCACGCGCCGTCGCCGAACCCCAATTGGTCCACGCGCAACCGCCTGAGCCCCAGTCGGTCCACGCGTCGTCTCCGAGCTCCAATCGGTCCACGCGCCATTTCCTGAGACCTGATCGGTCCATGCGTCGTCTTCTAAGCCCCGATGCCTCCACGCGCCGTCTCCTGAGCCCCGGTCGGTTCACGCGTCGTCTCCGAGCCCCGATCGATCCACGCGTCTTCTTGTAAACCCAGATGCCTCCTCGCATCGTCTCCTAAGCCCCGATCGGTTAACGCGCCGTCTCCGAGCCCCGATCGGTCCACGCGCCGTCGCCGAACCCCAATTGGTCCACGCGCAACCACCTGAGCCCCAGTCGGTCCACGCGCGGCCTCCTGAGCCATGGTCGGTTCACGCGCCGTCTCCTGAACCCCGATGGGTCCACGCGTCGTTCCCTAAGCCCCGATCCATCCACGCGCAGTCTCCTGAGCCCCGATCGGTCCACGCATCGTCTCCTGATCTCCGAACGGTCCACGCGCCGTCTCCTAAGCCCCGATCGGTCCACGCACCGTCTCCGAGCGCCGATCGGTTCACGCGCCGTCTCCTGAGCCCCGATCAGTCCACGCGCTGTCTCCGAGCCCCGATCGGTCCACGCGTTGTCGCCTTAGCCCCGATCGGTCCACGCGCCGTCTCCGAACCCCGATCGTTCCACGCGGCGTCTCCTGAGCCCCAATCGGTCCACACGCTGTGTCGGGAGCCCCGATAGGTACACGCATCGTCTCCTACGCCCGATCGGTCCACGCGTCGTCTCCTGAGCCTCGATCGTTCCACGCGCCGTCGCCGATCCACGATCGGTCCGTGCTCCGCTTCCAAAGCCCTATCGGTCCACGCATCGTCTCCTGATCTCCGATCGGTCCACGCGCCGTCTCCTAAGCCCCGATCGGTCCACGCGCTGTCTCCAAGCGCCGATCGGTTCACGCGCCGTCTCCTGAGCCCCGATCATTCCACGCGCCGTCTCCGAGCCATAATCGGTCCACGCTCGTCTCCTGAGCCCCGATCGGTCCACGCGCCGTCTCCAAGCCCCGATCGGTCCATGCATCGTTTCCTAAGCCCCGATCGGTTAACGCGCTGTCTCCGAGCGCCGATCGGTCCACGCGCCGTCGCCGAACCCCAAATGGTCCACGCGCAACCGCCTGAGCCCCGATCGGTCCACGCGTCGTCTCCGAGCACCGATCGGTCCACGCGCCGTCGCCGAGCCATGATCGGTCCACGCGCGGCCTCCTGAGCCCCGATCGGTCCACGCGCCGCCGGCGAGGCGCGCTCGGTCCACGCGCGGCCTCCTGAGCCCCGATCGGTCCACGCGCCGTCACCGAGCCGCGATCGGTCCACGCGCGACCTCCTGAGCCCCGGTTGGTTCACGCACCGTATCCGAGCCCCCATCGGTCCACGCGTTGTCTCCGAGCCCCGATCCGTCCACGCGCCGTCGCCGAGCCATGATCGGTCCACACGAGGCTCCTGACCCCCGGTCGGTCCGCGCGTCGTCTCCTAAGCCCCGATCGGTTCACGCGCCGTATCCGAGCCCCAATCGGTCCACGCGCCGTCTCCAAAGCTCCAATCGGTACACGCGCCGTCCCCTGAGCCCCGATACGTCGACGCGCAGACGCCGAGCCCCGATCGGTCCACGCGCTGTCTCCTGAGCCCCGATAGGTACACGCGTCGTCTCCTACACCCCATCGGTCCACGCGTCGTCCCCTAAGCCCCGATCGGTCCACGCGCCGTCTCCGAGCCCCAATCGGTCCACGCGCCGTCTCCTGAACCCCGATCGTTCCACGCGCCTTCTCCTAAGCCACGATCGGTCAGCGCCGTCTCCGAGCGCCGATCGGTGCACGCGCCGTCGCACGAGCCGCGATCGGTCCACGCGCGGCCTCCTGAGCCCCGGTTGCTTCACGTGCCGTATCCGAGCCCCAATCGGTCCACGCACCGTCTCCTGAGCCCCGATCGGTCCACGCGCCGTCTCCTGAGCTCCGATCGCTCCACGCGCCGTTTTCTGAGCCCCGATCGGTCCACGCGTCGTCTCCTAAGCCCTGATCGGTCCTCGTGCCTTCTGCGAGCCCCGAAGGGTCCACGCGCAGCCTTCTGAGCCCCGATCGGTCCACGCGCCGTCTCCCCGCCCCAATCGCTCCACGCTTCGTCTCCTGATCCCGGATCGTTCCACGCGTCGTCTCCTGATCCCCGATCCGTAATCGCGTCGTCTCCGAGCCTCGATCGGTCCACACGCTGTGTCCGATCCCCGATCGGTCCGCGTACCGCATTCTGAGCCGCGGTCCATCCACGCGCCGTCTCCGAGCATCGATCGGTCCACGCGCCGTCTCAGAGCGCCGATCATTTCACGCCCCGTCTCCTGAGCTCCGATCGTTCAACGCGCCGTCGCCGAGCCCCGATCGGTCCACGCGCCGTCTCCTGAGCCCCAATCGGTCCACACGCTGTCTCGTGAGCCCTGATAGGTACACGCGTCGTGTCCTACGCCCCGATCGGTCCACGCGTCGTCTCCTAAGCCCCGATCGGTCCACGCGCCGTCTCCGAGCCCCGATCGGTCCGCGCACCGTCTCCTGATCCCCATCGCTTCACGCTGCGTCTCCGGAGCCCCGATCGATCTACGCGAGTCTCCTGAGCCCCGGTCGGTCCGCGCGCCGTTATCTGAGCCCCGATCGGTTGACGCGTCGTCTCCTAAGCCCCTATCGGTTAACGCGCCGTCTCCGAGCGCCGAGTGGTCCACGCGCCGTCGCCGAACCCCAATTGGTCCACGCGCAACCGCCTGAGTCCCAGTCGGTCCACGCGCTGTCTCCGAGCCCCGATCGGTTCACGTGCCGTCGCCGAGCCATGATCGGTCCACGCGCTGCCTCCTGAGCCCCAATCGGTCCACGGGCCGTCGCCGATCCACGATCGGTCCGTGCGCCGTTTCCAGAGCCCTATCGGTCCACGCATCGTCTCCTGATCTCCGATCGGTCCACGCGCCGTCTCCTAAGCCCCGATCGGTCCACGCGCTGTCTCCGAGCGCCGATCGGTTCACGCGCCGTCTCCTGAGCCCCGATCGG
Organism: Netelia fuscicornis; assembly: GCA_946811545.1. Taxonomy (NCBI): domain Eukaryota; kingdom Metazoa; phylum Arthropoda; class Insecta; order Hymenoptera; family Ichneumonidae; genus Netelia; species Netelia fuscicornis. The sequence continues at coordinate 24,192,862 of OX328012.1, read as the reverse complement.
TCCACGCGCCGTCTCCTGAGCCCGGATCGGTCCACGCGTCATCGCCGAATCCCCCATCCGTACACGCGTCGTCTCCGAGCCTCGATCGGTCCAGGCGCTGCTTCCTGAGCCCCAATCGGTCCACGCGTTGTCACCTAAGCCCCGATCGGTCCACGCGCCGTCTCTGAGCCCCGATCGGTTCACGCTACGTCACCTAAGCCCCGATCGGACCACGCGCCGTCTCCTGAGCCCCGATCGCTCCACGCTCCGTCTCCGTGCCCCGATCGGTCCACGCGCCGGCACCTGAGCCCGGATTGGTCCACGCGCCGTCGCCGAACCCCAATTGGTCCACGCGCAACCGCCTGAGCCCCAGTCGGTCCACGCGCTGTCTCCGAGCCCCGATCGGTCCACGCGCCGTCTCCGAGCGCCGATCGGTTCACGCGCCGTCTCCTGAGTCCCGATCGGTCCACGCGGCGCCTCCGGAGCCCCGATCGATCCACACGAGTCTCCTGAGACCCGGTCGGTCCGCCCGCCGTCTCCTGAGCCTCGATCGGCCCACGCGCCGTCTCCTGAGCCCCGATCCGTCCACGCGCCGCCTCCTGAGCCCCGATCGTCCAACGCGCCGTCTCCGAGCACCGATCGGTCCACGCGCCGTCTCCTGAGCCCCGATCGGTCCACGCGTCGTCTCCAAAGCCCTGATCGGTCCACGTGCCGTCTCCGAGCCCCGATCGGTCCACGCGCCGTCTCCTGAACCCCGATACGTCCACACACAGTCGCCGAGCCCCGATTGGTCCACGCGCCGTAGCCGAGCCTCCATCGGTCCACGCGCGGCCTCCTGAGCCGCGGTCGGTCCAAGCGCCGTCTCCGAGCCCCGGTCGGTTCACGCGCCGTCTCCGAGCCCCGATGGGTCCACGCGCGGTCTCCTGAGCCCCGGTCGGTCCACGCGCCGTCGCCGAACCCCAATTCGTCCACGGGCAACCTCCTGAGACCCAGTCGGTCCACGCGCCGTCTCCTGAGCCCCGATCGGTCCACGTATCGTCTCCTACGCCCCGATCGGTCTACGCGCGGTCTCCTGAGCCCCGATCTGTCCACGCGCCGTCTCCGAGCCCCGATCGGTCCACGCGCCGTCTCCGAGGCCTGATCGGTCCACGCGCCGTCTCCTGAGCCCCAATCGGTCCACTCGCTGTCTCCTGATCCCCGATAGGTACACGCGTCGTCTCCTACGCCCCGATCGGTCCACGCGCCGCCTTTGTGCCCCGATCGGTCCACGCACCGCCTCCTGATCCCCATCGGTCCACGCGCCGTCTCCTAAGCCCTGATCGGTCCTCGTGCCTTCTGCGAGCCCCGAAGGGTCCACGCGCAGCCTCCTGAGCCCCGATCGGTCGACGCGTCGTCTCCTGAGTCCCGATCGATCCACGGGTCTTCCCCTGAGCCCCGACCGCTCCACGCGCCGTCTCCTGAGCCCGGATCGGTCCACGCGTCGTCTCCGAGCCCCGATCGGTCCACGCGCCGTCCCCGAGCCCCGATCGGTCCACGCGCCGTTTCCTGAGCGCCGATACGTCCACGCGCAGTCGCCGAGCCCTGATCGGTCCACGCGCTGTCTCCTGAGCCCCGATAGGTACACGCGTCGTCACCTAAGCCCCGATCGGTCCACGCGTAGTCTCCTAAGCCCCGCTTGGTTAACGCGTCGTTTCCGAGCCCCGATCGGTCCACGCGTCGTCTCCGAGCCCTGATCGGTCCACGCGCCATCGCCGAGCCCCGATCGGTCCACGCGCCATCGCCGAGCCCCGATCGGTCCACGCACCATCTCCTGAGCCCCGATCTGTCCACACCCCTTCTCCTGAGCCCCGATCTGTCGACGCGTCGTCTCCTAAGCCCCGACCGGTGCACGCGCCGTATCCTGAGCCCAAATTGTCCACACGCTGTCTCGTGAGCCCCGATAGGTACACGCGACGTCTCCTACGCCCCGATCGGTCCACACGCCATCTCCTAAGCCCCGATCATTCCACGCGCCATCTCCGAGCCCCGATCGGTCCACGCGCCATCTCCGAGCCCCGATCGGTCCACGCGCCGTCTCATAAGCCCCGATCGGACCACGCGCCTTCTCCTCAGCCCCGATCGGTCCACGCGCCGTCTCCGAGCGCCGATTAGTTCACGCGCCGTCTCCTGAGCCCCGATCGCTCCACGCTCCGTCTCCCAGCCCCGATCGGTCCACGCGCCGTCTCATGAGCTCCGATCGGTCCACGCGCCGTCGCCGAACCCCAATTGGTCCACGCGAAACCGCCTGAGCCCCAGTCGGTCCACGCGCTGTCTCCGAGCCCCGATCGTTCCACGCGCCGTCGCCGAGCCGCGATCGGGCCACGCGCCGTCTCCGAGCCCCGATCGGTCCACGCACTGTCTCCTGATCCCTATGGGTCAACGCCGCGCCTCCGGAGCCCCGATCGATCCACGCGAGGCTCCTGAGCCCCGATCGGACCACGCATCGTCTCCTAAGCCCCAATCGGTTAACGCGCCGTTGCCTGAGCCCCGATCGGTCCACGCGTCGTCTTCTAACCCCAGACGCCTCCTCGCACCGTCTCCGAGGGCCGATCGGTCCACGCGCCGTCTCCTGAGCCCCGATACGTCCACGCGCAGTCGCAGAGCCCCGATCGGTCCAAGCGCGGCCTCCTGAGCCCCGATCTGTCCACGCGCCGTCTCCGAGCCGCGATCGGTTCACGCGTCGTCTCCGAGCCTCGATCGGTCCACGCGCCGTCGCCGAGCCCCGATCGGTCCAGGCGTATCCTCCTGAGCCCCGGTCGGTCCGCGCGCCGTCTCCTGAGCCCCGATCGGTCGACGCGTCGTTTCCTGAGCCCCGATCGATCCACGCTTCGTCTCCTGAGCCCCGATCGCTCCACGCGCCGATTTCTGAGCCCCGATCAATTGACGCGTCTTCTCCTGAGCCCCGATCGCTCCTCGCGCCGTCTCCTGAGCCCCGCTCGGTCCCTGCGTCGTCTTCTTAGCCGCGATGGCTTCACGCGCCGTCTCCGAGCCACGATCGGTCTATGCGTCGCTTCCTGATCCCCGATCGGTCCTCGCGCAGTCTCCTAAGCCCCAATCGGTCCACGCGCCGTCTCCTAAGCCCCGATCGATCCACGCGCCGTCTCCGAGCGCCGATCGGTCCGCGCGCAACCTCCTAAGCCCCAGTCGGTACACGCGCCGTCTCCGAGCGCCGATCGCTTCACGCGCCGTCTCCTGAGCCCCGATCGTTCCACGCGCCATCTCCGAGCCCCGATTGGTCCACGCGCCATCTCCTAAGCCCCGATCGGTCCACGCGCCTTTTCCTAAGCCCCGATCGGTTCACGCACCGTCTCCTGAGCCCCGATCGTTCCACGCGCCGTCTCCGAGCCCCGATCGGTCCACACCCCGTCGCCGAACCCCAATTGGTCCACGCGCAACCTCCTGAGCCCCAGTCGGTCCACGCGCGGCCTCCTGAGCCATGGTCGGTTCACGCGCCGTCTCCTGCGCCCCGATCGGTCCACGCGTCGTTCCCTAAGCTCCGATCCATCCACGCGCAGTCTCCTGAGCCCCGATTGGTGGACGTGCCGTCTCCCAGCCACGATCGGTCCACGCGCCGTCTCCTAAGCCCCAATCTGTCCACGACCCGTCTCTGGGCCCCGATCGGTGCACGCGCCGTCTCCTGAGCCCCGGTCGGTTCACGCGCCATCTCCGAGCCGCGATCGGTCCACGCATCGTCTCCTAAGCCCCGATCGGTTAACGTGCCGTCTGCGAGCCCCGATCGGTCCACGCGCCGTCTCCTGAGCCCCGATACGTCCACGCGCAGTCGCAGAGCCCCGATCGGTCCAAGCGCGGCCTCCTGAGCCCCGATCTGTCCACGCGCCGTCTCCGAGCCGCGATCGGTTCACGGATCGTCTCCTGAGCCCCGATCGTTCCACGCGCCGTCTCCGAGCCTCGATCGGTCCACGCGCCGTCTCCTGAGCCCGGATCGTTCCACGCGTCGTCCCCAAATCCCCGATCCGTACACGCGTCGTCTCCGAGCCTCGATCGGTCCACGCGCGGTCGCCGAGCCCCGATCGGTCCAGGCGTATCCTCCTGAGCCCCGGTCGGTCCGCGCGCCGTCTCCTGAGCCCCGATCGGTCGACGCGTCGTTTCCTGAGCCCCGATCGATCCACGCTTCGTCTCCTGAGCCCCGATCGCTCCACGCGCCGATTTCTGAGCCCCGATCAATTGACGCGTCTTCTCCTGAGCCCCAACCGCTCCACACGCCGTTTCGTGAGCCCCGATCGGTCCACGCATCGTCTTCGAGCACCGATCGGTCCACGCGCCGTTTTCTGAGCACCGTTCGGTCCACGCGTCGTCTTCAAAGCCCCGATGCCTCCACGCGCCGTCTCCGAGCCCCGATCGCTCCTCGCGCCGTCTCCTGAGCCCCGCTCGATCCATGCGTCGTCTTCTTAGCCCCGATGCCTCCACGCGCCGTCTCCTGAGCCCCGATCGTTCCACGCGCCGTCTCCTGAGCCCGGATCGGTCCACGCGTCATCGCCGAATCCCCGATCCGTACACGCGTCGTCTCCGAGCCTCGATCGGTCCACGCGCTGCTTCCTGAGCCCCAATCGGTCCACGCGTTGTCACCTAAGCCCCGATCGGTCCACGCCCCGTCTCCTGAGCCCGGATCGGTCCACCCGTCGTCCTCGAATCCCCGATCCGCACACGCGTCGTCTCCGAGCCTCGACCGGTCCACGCGCCGTCTCCTGAGCCCCGATCATTCCACGCGCCGTCTCCTAAGCCGCGATCCGTCCACGGGCCGTCTCCGAGCTGCTATCGGTAAACGCGCCGTCAACAAGCCCTGATCCGTACACGCGTCGTCTCCGAGCCCCGACCGGTCCACGCGCCGTCGCCGAGCCTCGATCGGTCCACGCGCGGCCTCCTGAGCCCCGATCGGTTCACGCGCCGGCTCCGAGCCCGATCGGACCACGTGCCGTCTCCTGAGCCCCGGTCGGTTCACGCGCCGTCTCCGAGCCCCGATGGATCCACGCGCCGTCTCCTGAGCCCGGATCGGTCCACCTGTTGTCCTCGAATCCCGGATCCGCACACGCGTCGTCTCCGAGCCTCGACCGGTCCACGCGCCGTCTCCTGAGCCCCGATCATTCCACGCGCCGTCTCCTAAGCCGCGATCCGTCCACGGGCCGTCTCCGAGCTGCTATCGGTAAACGCGCCGTCACCAAGCCCTGATCCGTACACGCGCCGTCGCCCGAACCCCAATTGGTCCACGAGCAACCTCCTGAGCTCCAGTCGGTCCACGCGCAGTCGCCGAGCCCCGATCGATCCCCGCATCGTCTCCTAAGCCCCGATCGGTTGACGCGTCATTTACGAGCCCCGATCGGTCTACGCGCCGTCTCCTGAGCCCCGATCGGTCGACGCATCGTCTCCTAAGACCCGACCGGTTCACCCGCCGTCTCCTGTGCACCGATCGATTCACGTGCCGTCTCCTAAGCCCCGATCGGTCCACACGTCGTCTCCTAAGCCCCAATCGGGCCACGCGTCGTCTCCTAAGCCCCGATCAGTCGCCGCGTCGTCTCCTGAGCCCCGATCAATTGACGCGACTTCTCCTGAGCCCCGATCGCTCCTCGCGCCGTCTCCTGAGCCCCGCTCGGTCCATGCGTCGTCTTCTAAGCCCCCATGCCTCCACGCACCGTCTCCTGAGCCCCGATCGTTCCACGTGCCGTCTCCGAGCCCCGATCGCTCCACGCGCCGTCTCCGAGCGCCGATTGGTGCACGAGCCGTCTCCTGAGCACCGATCGTTCCACACGCCGCCCCCTAAACCTCGTTCGGTCCAGGCGTCGTCTCCTAAGCCCCGACCGGCTCACGCGCCGTCTCCTGTGCCCCCATCGATTCACGTGCCGTCTCCTAAGCCCCGATCGGTCCACCCGTCGTCTCTTAAGCCCCAATCGGTCCACGCGCCATCTCCGAGCGCCGATCATTTCACGCGCCGTCTCCTGAGCCCCGATCGTTCCACGCGCCGTCTCCGAGCTCCGATCGGCCCACGCGCCGTCTCCTAAGCCCCGATCGGTCCAAGCGCCTTCTCTTAAGCCCCGATCGGTCCAGGCGCCGTCTCCGAGCCCCGATCGTTCCACGCGCCGTCTCCGAGCCCCGATCGGTCCACGCGCCGTCTCCTGGGCCCGGATCGTTCCACGCGTCGTCCCCGAATCCTCGATCCGTACACGCGTCGTCTCCGAGCCTCGATCGGTCCACGCGCCGTCGCCGAGCCCCGATCGGTCCAGGCGTATCCTCCTGAGCCCCGGTCGGTCCACGCGTCGTCTCCGAGCTCCGATCGGTCCACACGCCGTTTCCTGAGCCCCGATCGGTCCACACGCCGTCTCCGAGCGCCGATTAGTTCACGCGCCGTCTCCTGAGCCCCGATCGCTCCACGCTCCGTCTCCCAGCCCCGATCGGTCCACGCGCCGTCTCCTGAGCCCGGATCGGTCCACGCGCAGTCGCCGAGCCCCGATCGATCCCCGCATCGTCTCCTAAGCCCCGATCGGTTGACGCGTCATTTACGAGCCCCGATCGGTCTACGCGCCGTCTCCTGAGCCCCGATCGGTCGACGCATCGTCTCCTAAGACCCGACCGGTTCACCCGCCGTCTCCTGTGCACCGATCGATTCACGTGCCGTCTCCTAAGCCCCGATCGGTCCACACGTCGTCTCCTAAGCCCCAATCGGGCCACGCGTCGTCTCCTAAGCCCCGATCAGTCGCCGCGTCGTCTCCTGAGCCCCGATCAATTGACGCGACTTCTCCTGAGCCCCGATCGCTCCTCGCGCCGTCTCCTGAGCCCCGCTCGGTCCATGCGTCGTCTTCTAAGCCCCCATGCCTCCACGCACCGTCTCCTGAGCCCCGATCGTTCCACGTGCCGTCTCCGAGCCCCGATCGCTCCACGCGCCGTCTCCGAGCGCCGATTGGTGCACGAGCCGTCTCCTGAGCACCGATCGTTCCACACGCCGCCCCCTAAACCTCGTTCGGTCCAGGCGTCGTCTCCTAAGCCCCGACCGGCTCACGCGCCGTCTCCTGTGCCCCCATCGATTCACGTGCCGTCTCCTAAGCCCCGATCGGTCCACCCGTCGTCTCTTAAGCCCCAATCGGTCCACGCGCCATCTCCGAGCGCCGATCATTTCACGCGCCGTCTCCTGAGCCCCGATCGTTCCACGCGCCGTCTCCGAGCTCCGATCGGCCCACGCGCCGTCTCCTAAGCCCCGATCGGTCCAAGCGCCTTCTCTTAAGCCCCGATCGGTCCAGGCGCCGTCTCCGAGCCCCGATCGTTCCACGCGCCGTCTCCGAGCCCCGATCGGTCCACGCGCCGTCTCCTGGGCCCGGATCGTTCCACGCGTCGTCCCCGAATCCTCGATCCGTACACGCGTCGTCTCCGAGCCTCGATCGGTCCACGCGCCGTCGCCGAGCCCCGATCGGTCCAGGCGTATCCTCCTGAGCCCCGGTCGGTCCACGCGTCGTCTCCGAGCTCCGATCGGTCCACACGCCGTTTCCTGAGCCCCGATCGGTCCACACGCCGTCTCCGAGCGCCGATTAGTTCACGCGCCGTCTCCTGAGCCCCGATCGCTCCACGCTCCGTCTCCCAGCCCCGATCGGTCCACGCGCCGTCTCCTGAGCCCGGATCGGTCCACGCGCCGTCGCCGAACCCCAATTGGTCCACGCGCCACCGCCTGTGCCCCAGTCGGTCCACGCGCTGTCTCCGAGCCCAGATCGGTCCACGCGCCGTCTCCGAGCTCCGATCGGTCCACGCGCCGTCTCCTAAGCCCCGATCGGTCCAAGCGCCTTCTGCTAAGCCCCAATCGGTCCAAGCGCCTTCTGCTAAGCCCCGATCGGTCCACGCGCGGTCTCCGAGCGCCGATCGGTTCACGCGCCGTCACCTGAACCCCGATCGTTCCACGCGCCGTCTCCGAGCCCCGATCGGTCTACGCGCCGTCTCCTAAGCCCCGATCGTTCCACGCGCCTTCTCCTCATCCCCGATCGGTCCACGCGCCGTCTCGGAGCGCCGATTGGTTCACGCGCCGTCTCCTGAGCCCCGATCGCTCCACGCGCAGTCGCCGAGCCTCGATCGGTTCACGCGCCGTCTCCTGAGCCCCAATCGATCCACGCGCAGCCTCCTGAGCCTCGATCGGTCCATGCGCCGTCCCGAGCCGCGAGCGTTCTACGCGCCGTCTCCGAGCCCCGAGCGGTCCACGCGCCGTCTCCTGAGCCCCAATCGGTCCACGCGCTGTCTGCTGAGCCCCGGTCGGTCCACGCGCCGTCTCCGAGCCCCGATCAGTCGACGCGCCGTCTCCTGAACCCTGATACGTCCACACGCAGTCGCCGAGCCCCGACCGGTCCACGCGCGGCCTCCTGAGCCCCGGTCGGTTCACGCGCCGTCTCCGAGCCCCGATCGATCCACGCGTCGTCTTCTAAGCCCAGATGCCTCCTTGCGCCGTCTCCGAGCCACGATCGGTCCACGCGTCGTCTCCTAAGCCCCGATCGATCCACGCGCCGTCTCCTGAGCCCCGATCGGTCGACGCGTCGTCTTTTGAGCGTCGATCGATCCACCCATCGTCTCCTGAGCCCCAACCGCTCCACACGCCGTTACCTGAGCCCCGATCGGTCCACGCATCGTCTCCGAGCACCGATCGGTCCACGCGCCGTTTTCTGAGCACCGTTCGGTCCACGCGTCGTCTTCAAAGCCCCGATGCCTCCACGCGCCGTCTCCAAGTCCCGATCGCCCCTCGCGACGTCTCCTGAGCCCCGCTCGATCCATGCGTCGTCTTCTCAGCCCCGATGCCTCCACGCGCCGTCTTCGAGCCACGATCGATCCAGGCGCCGCTTCTTGAGCCCCGATCGGTCCACGCGCCGTCTCGTAAGCCCCAATCGGTCTACGCGCCGTCTCAGAGCGCCGATCATTTCACGCGCCGTCTCGTGAGCCCCGATCATTCCACGCGCCGTCTCCTGAGCCCCGATCGCTCCACGCACCGTTTTCTGAGCACCGTTTGGTCCACGCGTCGTCTTCAAAGCCCCGATGCGTCCACGCACCGTCTCCGAGCCACGATCCGTCCGTGCGCCGCTTCCAGAGCCCTCTCGGTCCACGCGTCGTCTCCTGATCTCCGATCGGTCCACACGCCATCTCCTAAGCCCCGATCATTCCACGCGCCATCTCCGAGCCCCGATCGGTCCACGCGCCTTCTCGTAAGCCCCAATCGGTCTACGCGCCGTCTCAGAGCGCCGATCATTTCACGCGCCGTCTCGTGAGCCCCGATCATTCCACGCGCCGTCTCCGAGCGCCGATCGGTTCACGCGCCGTCTCCTGAGCCCCGATCGTTCCACGCGCCGTCTCCGAGCTCCGATCCGTCCACGCGCCGTCTCCGAGCTCCGATCCGTCCACGCGCCGTCTCCTGAGCCCGGATCGTTCCACGCGTCATCGCCGAATCCCCGATCCGCACACGCGTCGTCTCCGAGCCTCGATCGGTCCACGCGCGGCCTCCTGAGCCCCGGTCGGTTCACGCGCCGTCTCCGAGCCCCGATCGATCCACGCGTCGTCTTCCAAGCCCAGATACCTCCACGCGCCGTCGCCGAGCCATGATCGGTCCACGCGCGGCCTCCTGAGCCCCGGTTGCTCCACGCACCGTATCCGAGCCCCCATCGGTCCACGCGTCGTCTCCGAGCCCCGATCGGTCCACGCGCCGTCGCCGAGCCATGATCGGCCCATGCGAGGCTCCTGAGCCCCGGTCGGTCCGCGCGCCGTCTCCTGATCCCCGATCGGTCGACGCGTCGTTTCCTGAGCCCCGATCGATCCACGCGCCGTCACCTGAGCCCCGCTCGGTCCCTGCGTCGTCTTCTTAGCCCCGATGCCTCCACGCGCCGTATCCGAGCCACGATCGGTCTAGGCGTCGCTTCCTGAGCCCCGATCGGTCCACGCGCCGTCTCCTAAGCCCCAATCGGTCCACGCGCCGTCTCCTAAGCCCCGATCGGTCCACGCGCAGTCTCCTAAGCCCTGAACGGCCCACGCGCCGTCTCCGAGCGCCGATCGGTTCACGCGCCGTCTCCGAGCTCCGATCGGCCCACGCGCCGTCTCCTAAGCCACGATCGGTCCAAGCGCCTTCTCCTAAGCCCCGATCGGTCCAGGCGCCGTCTCCGAGCGCGGATCGGTTCACGCGCCGTCACCTGAGCCCCGATCGCTCCACGCACCGTTTTCTGAGCACCGTTTGGTCCACGCGTCGTCTTCAAAGCCCCGATGCCTCCACGCGCCGCCTCCGGAGCCCCGATCGATCCACGCGAATCTCCTGAGCTCCGGTCGGTCGACGCGCCGTCTCCTCAGCCCCGATCCGTCCACGCGTCGTCTCCTAAGCCCGGATTCGTCGACGCGTCGTCTCCTGAGCCCCGATCAATTGACGTGTGTTCTCCTGAGCCCCGATCGCTCCTCGCGCCGTCTCCTGAACCCCGCTCGGTCCATGCGTCGTCTTCTTAGCCCGGATGCCTCCACGCGCCGTCTCCGAGCCACGATCGGTCCAGGCGCCGCTTCCTGCGCCCCGATCGGTCCACGCGCCGTCTCCTAAGCCCCAATCGGGCCACGCGGCGTCTCCGAGCGCCGATCATTTCACGCGCCGTCTGCTGAGACCCGATCGTTCCACGCGCCGTCTCCGAGCCCCGATCGATCCACGCGCCGCCTCCTGAGCCCCGATCGGTCCACGCGCTGTCTCCTGAGCCCCGATAGGTACACGCGTAGTCTCCTAAGCCCCGATCGGTCCACGCGTCGTCTCCGAGCTCTGATCGGTCCACACGCCGTTTCCTGAGCCCCGATCGGTCCATGCGTCGTCGTCTTAGCCCCGATGCCTCCACGCGTCGTCTCCGAGCCACGATCGGTCCAGGCGCCGCTTCCTGAGCCCCGATCGGTCTACGCGCCGTATCCTAAGCCCCGATCGGTCCCCGTGCCGTCTCTGAGCGCAGATAACTTCACGCGCCGTCTCCTGCGTCCCGATCGGTCCACGCGTCGTCTCCTAGGCCCCGCTGGGCTAACGCGTCGTTTCCGAGCCCCGATCGGTCCACGCGCCGCTTCCTGAGCCCCGATCGGTACACGGGCCGTATCCTAAGCCCCGATCGGTCCACGTGCCGTCTTTGAGCGCTGATAACTTCACGCGCCGTCTCCTAAGCCCCGATCGGTCCACCCGTCGTCTCTTAAGCCCCAATCGGTCCACGCGCCATCTCCGGGCGCCGATCATTTTACGCGCCGTCTCCTGAGCCCGGGTCGGTCCGCGCGCCGTCACCTGAGCCCCGATCGGTCAACGCGTAGTCTCCTAAGCCCCGATCGGTGCACGCGCCGTCTCCGAGCGCCGATCGGTTCACGCGCCGTCTCCTGAGCCCCGATCGTTCCACGCGCCGTCTCCGAGCCCCGGTCGGTCCACGCGCCGTCTCCGAGCCCCGATCGGTTCACACATCGTCTCCTAAGCCCCGATCGGTTAACGCGCCGTCTCCGAGCCGCGATCGGTCCACGCGCCGTCGCCGAACCCCAATTGGTCCACGCGCAACCGCCTGAGCCCCAGTCCGTCCACGCGTTGTGTTCGAGCTCCAATCGGTCCACGCGCCGTTTCCTGAGCCCCGAACGGTCCATACGTCGTCTTCTAAGCCCCGATGCCTCCACGCGCCGTCTCCGAGCCAGATCGGTTCAGGCGCCGCTTCCCGAGCTCCGATCAGTCCACGCGCCGTCTCCTAAGCCCCGATCGTTCCACACGCCGCCCCCTAAACCTCGATCGGTCCAGGCGTCGTCTCCTAAGCCCCGACCGGCTCACGCGCCGTCTCCTGTGCCCCGATCGATTCACGTGCCGTCGCCTAAGCCCCGATCGGTCCACCCGTCGTCTCTTAAGCCCCAATCGGTCAACGCACCATCTCCGAGCGCCGATCATTTCACGCGCTGTCTCCTGAGCCCCGATCGGTCGACGCGTCGTCTCCTAAGCCCTGAACGGCCCACGCGCCGTCTCCGAGCGCCGATCGGTTCACGCGCCGTCTCCTGAGCCCCGATCGTTCTACGCGCCGTCTCCGAGCTCCGATCGGCCCACGCGCCGTCTCCTAAGCCCCGATCGGTCCAAGCGCCTTCTCCTAAGCCCCGATCGGTCCACGGGCCGTCTCCGAGCGGGGATCGGTTCACGCGCCGTCACCTGAGCCCCGATCGTTCCACGCGCCGTTTCCGAGCCCCGATCGGTCCACGCGTCGTCTCCTGAGCCCGGATCGTTCCACGCGTCGTCCCCGAATCCTCGATCCGTACACGCGTCGTCTCCGAGCCTCAATCGGTCCACGCGCCGTCGCCGAGCCCCGATCGGTCCAGGCGTATCCTCCTGAGCCCCGGTCGGTCCACGCGCCGTCTCCGAGCCCCGTTCGGTCCACGCATCGTCTCCTAAGCCCCGATCGGTTAACGCGCCGACTCGGAGCCCCGATCGTTCCACGCGCCGTCGCCGAACCCCAATTGGTCCACGCGCAACCGTCTGAGCCCCGGTTGGTCCACGCGCTGTTTCCGAGCCCCGATCGGTCCACGCGTCGTATCCAAACCCCGATCGGTCCACGCGCCGACGCCGAGCCATGATCGGTCCACGCGCGGCCTCCTGAGCCCCGGTTGCTTCACGCGCCGTATCCGAGCCCCCATCGGTCCACGCGTCGTCTCCGAGCCCCGATCGGTCCACGCGCCGTCGCCGAGCCATGATCGGCCCATGCGAGGCTCCTGAGCCCCGGTCGGTCCGCGCGCCGTCTCCTGATCCCCGATCGGTCGACGCGTCGTTTCCTGAGCCCCGCTCGATCCACGCGTCGTCTCCTGAGCCCCGATCGCTCCACGCGCCGATTTCGGAGCCCCGATCAATTGACGCGTCTTCTCCTGAGCCCCGATCGTTCCCCGCGCCATCTCCGAGCCCCGATCGGTCCACGCGCCGTCTCCTAAGCCCCGATCGGTCCACGCGCCTTCTCCTAAGCCCCGATCGGTACACGTGCCGTCTCCGAGCCTCGACCGGTCCACGCGCCGTCTCCTGAGCCCCGATCGTTCCACGCGCCGTCTCCTAAGCTGCGATCCGCCCACGGGCCGTCTCCGAGCTGCTATCGGTAAACGCGCCGTCACCAAGCCCTGATCCGTACACGCGTCGTCTCCGGGCCCCGATCGGTCCACGCGCCGTCGCCGAGCCTCGATCGGTCCACGCGCGGCCTCTTGAGCCCCGATCGGTTCACGCGCCGGCTCCGAGCCCGATCGGTCCACGCATCGTCTCCTAAGCCCCGATCGGTTAACGTGCCGTCTCCGAGCCCCGATCGGTCCACGTGCCGTCTCCTGAGCCCCGGTCGGTTCACGCGCCGTCTCCGAGCCCCGATCGATCCACGCGTCGTCTTGTAAACCCAGATGCCTCCTCGCATCGTCTGCTAAGCCCCGATCGGTCCACGCATCGTCGCGGAACCCCAATTGGTCCACGCGCAACCGCCTGAGCCCCAGTCGGTCCACGCGCCGTTTCCTGAGCCCCGATCGGTCCACGCGCCGTCTCCTGGGCCCCGATCGGTCCACGCGCCGTCTCCGAGCCCCGATCGGTCCACGCGCAACCGCCTGCGCCCCAGTAGGTCCACGCGCGGTCTCCGAGCCCCGATCGGTCCACGCGTCGTCTCCGAGCCCCGGTCGGTCCACGCGCCGTCTCCGAGCCCCGATCGGTTCACGCATCGTCTCCTAAGCCCCGATCGGTTAACGCGCCGTCTCCGAGCCAGATCGGTTCAGGCGCCGCTTCCCGAGCTCCGATCAGTCCACGCGCCGTCTCCTAAGCCCCGATCGCTCCACGGACCGTCTCCGAGTCCCGATGGGTCCACACGCCGCATCCTGAGCCCTGATCGGTCGACGCGCCGTCTCCTAAGCCCCGATCCGTCCACGGGCCGTCTCCTGAGCCCCGATTGCTCCACGGGCCGTTTCCTGAGCCCCGATCGTTCCACACGCCGCCCCCTAAACCTCGATCGGTCCAGGCGTCGTCTCCTAAGCCCCGACCGGCTCACGCGCCGTCTCCTGTGCCCCGATCGATTCACGTGCCGTCTCCTAAGCCCCGATCCGTCCAGCCGTCGTCTCTTAAGCCCCAATCGGTCCACGCGCTATCTCCGAGCGCCGATCATTTCACGCGCTGTCTCCTGAGCCTCGGTCGGTCCGCGCGCCGTGACCTGAGCCCCGATCGGTCGACGCGTCGTCTCCTAAGCCCTGAACGGCCCACGCGCCGTCTCCGAGCGCGGATCGGTTCACGCGCCGTCACCTGAGCCCCGATCGTTCCACGCGCGGTCTCCGAGCCCCGATCGGTCCACGCGCCGTCTCCTGAGCCCGGATCGTTCCACGCGTCGTCCCCGAATCCTCGATCCGTACACGCGTCGTCTCCGAGCCTCGATCGGTCCACGGGCCGCCGCCGAGCCCCGATCGGTCCAGGCGTATCCTCCTGAGCCCCGGTCGGTCCACGCGCCGTCTCCGAGCCCCGATCGGTCCACGCATCGTCTCCTAAGCCCCGATCGGTTAACACGCCGACTCGGAGCCCCGATCGTTCCACGCGCCGTCTCCGAGCCCCGATCGTTCCACGCGCCGTCGCACGAGCCGCGATCGGTCCACGCGCGGCCTCCTGAGCCCCGGTTGGTTCACGCGCAGTACCCGAGCCCCAATCGGTCCACGCACCGTCTCCTGAGCCCCGATCGGTCCACGCGCCGTCGCCGAGCCCCGATCGGACCAGGCGTATCCTCCTGAGCCCCGATCGGTCCACGCGCCGTCTCCGTGCGCCGATCGGTTCACGCGCCGTCTCCTGAGCCCCGATCGCTCCACGCGCCGTCTCCGAGCCCCGATCGGTCCACGCGCCGTCTCCTGAGCCCGGATCGGTCCACGCGCCGTCGCCGAACCCCAATTGGTCCACGCGCAACCGCCTCAGCCCCGGTTGGTCCACGCGCTGTTTCCGAGCCCTGATCGGTCCACGCGTCGTATCCGAACCCCGATCGGTCCACGCGCCGTCGCCGAGCCATGATCGGCCCATGCGAGGCTCCTGAGCCCCGGTCGGTCCGCGCGCCGTCTCCTGATCCCCGATCGGTCGACGCGTCCTTTCCTGAGCCCCGATCGGTCCACGCGCTGTCTCCTGAGCCCCGATAGGTACACGCGTCGTCTCCGAGCTCTGATCGGTCCACACGCCGTTTCCTGAGCCCCGATCGGTCCATGCGTCGTCTTCTTAGCCCCGATGCCTCCACGCGTCGTCTCCGAGCCACGATCGGTCCAGGCGCCGCTTCCTGAGCCCCGACCGGTCCACGCGCCGTATTCTAAGCCCCGATCGGTCCCCGTGCCGTCTCTGAGCGTTGATAACTTCACGCGCCGTCTCCTGCGCCCCGATCGGTCCACGCGTCGTCTCCTAAGCCCCGCTCGGCTAACGCGTCGTTTCCGAGCCCCGATCGGTCCAGGCGCCGCTTCCTGAGCCCCGATCGGTCCACGCGCCGTATCCTAAGCCCCGATCGGTCCACGTGCCGTCTCTGAGCGCTGATAACTTCACGCGCCGTCTCCTAAGCCCCGATCGGTCCACCCGTCGTCTCTTAAGCCCCAATCGGCCCACGCGTCATCTCCGGGCCCCGATCGGTCCACGCGCCGTCTCCTGAGCCCGGATCGTTCCACGCGTCGTCCCCGAATCCTCGATCCGTACACGCGTCGTCTCCGAGCCTCGATCGGTCCACGCGCCGTCGCCGAGCCCCGATCGGTCCAGGCGTATCCTCCTGAGCCCCGGTCGGTCCACGCGCCGTCTCCGAGCCCCGTTCGGTCCACGCATCGTCTCCTAAGCCCTGATCGGTTAACGCGCCGACTCGGAGCCCCGATCGGTCCACACGCCGTCTCCGAGCCCCGATCGGTCCGCGTACCGCATTCTAAGCCACGGTCCATCCATGCGCCGTCTCCTGAGCACCGGTCGGTCTACGCGCCGTCGCCGAACCCCAATTGGTCCACGCGCAACCTCCTAAGCCCCAGTCGGTACACGCGCTGTCTCCGAGCCCCGATCGGTCCACGTATCGTCTCCTAAGCCCCGCTCGGTTAACGCGTCGTTTCCGAGCCCCGATCGGTTTACGCGCCGTCTCCTGAGCCCCGATCGGTCCACGCGTCGTTCCCTAAGCCCCGATCCATCCACGCGCAGTCTCCTGAGAACCGATCGGTCCACGCATCGTCTCCTAAGCCCCAGACGGTCCTCGTGCCGTCTCCGAACCCCGATCGGTCGACGCGCCGTCTCCGAGCGCCGATCGGTTCACGCGCCGTATTCTGAGCCCCGATCGTTCCACGCGCCGCCTCCTAAGCCCCGATCGGTCCAGGCTTCGTCTCCTAAGCCCCGACCGGTCGACGCGTCGTCTCCTGAGCCCCGGTCGGTTAACGCGCCGTCTCCAAGCCCCGATCGGTCCACGCGCAACCGCCTGAGCCCCAGTCGGTCAACGCGCTGTCTCCGAGCCCCGATCGGTCCACGCGTCGTCTCCGAGCACCGATTGGTCCACGCGCCGTCGCCGAGCCATGATCGGCCCACGCGAGGCTCCTGCCCCCCCCCCTCGGTCGATCCGCGCGCCGTCACCTGAGCCCCGATCGGTGACGCGTCGTTTCCTGAGCCGCGATCGATCCACGCGTCGTCTCCTGAGCCCCGATCGCGCCACGCGCCGATTTCTGAGCCCCGATCAATTGATGCGTCTTCTCCTGAGCCCCGATCGCTCCTCGCGCCGTCTCCTGAGCCCCGGTCGGTCCATGCGTCGTCTTCTTAGCCCCGATGCCTCCACGAGCCGTCTCCGAGCCCCGATCGGTCCAGGCGCCGCTTCCTGAGCCCCGATCGGTCCACACGCCGTCTCCTAAGCCCCAATCGGTCCACGCGCCGTCTCCTAAGCCCCGATCGGTCCAAGCGGCGTCTCCGAGCCCCGATCGGTCCACGCACCGTCCCCTGATCCCCATCGGTCCACGCGGTGGTTTCTGAGCACCGTTCGGCCCACGCGTCGTCTTCAAAGCCCCGATGCCTCCACGCGCCGTCTCCGAGCCACAATCGGTCCGTGCGCCGCTTCCATAGCCCCGATCGGTGAACGCGTCTTCTCCTGATCTCCGATCGGTTCACATACCGTCTCATAAGCCCCGATCGGTCCACGCGCCGTCTCCGAGCGCCGATCGGTTCACGCGCCGTCTCCTGAGCCCCGATCGTTCCACGCGCCATCTCCGAGCCCCGATCGGTGCACGCGCCGTCTCCTAAGCCCAGATCGGTCCACGCGCCTTCTCCTAAGCCCCGATCGGTCCACGTGCCGTCTCCGAGCGACGATCGGTTCACGCACCGGCTCCTGAGCCCCGATCGTTCCACGCGCCGTTTCCGAGCCCCGATCGGTCCACGCGCCGTCTCCTGAGCCCGGATCGGTCCAGCCGTCGTCCTCGAATCCCCGATCCGCACACGCGCCGTCTCCTGAGCCCCGATCATTCCACGCGCCGTCTCCTAAGCCGCGATCCGTCCACGGGCCGTCTCCGAGCTGCTATCGGTAAACGCGCCGTCACCAAGCCCTGATCCGTACACGCGTCGTCTCCGAGCCCCGATCGGTCCACACTCCGTCACCAAGCCCCGATCCGTACACGCGTCGTCTCCGAGCCCCGATCAGTCCACGCGCCGTTTCCGAGCCCCGATCGGTCCGCGCGTCGTCTCCGAGCCTCGATCGGTCCTCGCGTCGTCTCCTAAGCCCCGACTGGTCCACGCGCCGCCTCCGGAGCCCCAATCGATCAACGTGAGTCTCCTAACCCCCGATCGGTCCACGTGCCGTCTCCGAGCCCCGATCGGTCCACGCGTCGTCTCCTAATCCCCGATCGGTCCACACGCCGTCTCCGAGCCCCGATGGGTCTACGCGTCGCCTCGTGAGCCCCGGTCGGTCCACGCGCCGTCTCCTGAGCCCCGATCGGTCCACGCGTCGTCTCCGAGCTCCGATCGGTCCACATGCCGTTTCCTGAGCCCCGATCGGTCCATGCGTCGTCTTCTTAGCCCCGATGCCTCCACGCGCCGTCTCCGAGCCACGATCGGTCCAGGCGCCGCTTCCTGAGCCCCGATCGGTCCACGCGCCGTATCCTAAGCCCCGATCGGTCCACGCGCCGTCTCCGAGCGCCGATAAGTTCAAGCGCCGTCTCCGAGCCCCGATCGGCCCACGCGCCGTCTCCTGAGCCCCGATCCGTCCACGCGCAGTCGCCGAGCACCGTTCGGTCGAGGCGCCGTCTCCTGAGCCCCGATCGGTGCACACCCCTTCCCCTGAGCCCCGATCGGTCGACGCGTCGTCTCCTAAGACCCGAACGGTTCACCCGCCGTCTCCTGTGCACCGATCGATTCACGTGCCGTCTCCAAAGCCCCGATCGGTCCACACGTCGTCTCCTAAGCCCCAATCGGGCCACGCGTGGTCTCCTAAGCCCCGATCAGTCGCCGCGTCGTCTCCTGAGCGCCGATCAATTGACGCGACTTCTCCTGAGCCCCGATCGCTCCTCGCGCCGTCTCCTGAGCCCCGCTCCGTCCATGCGTCGTCTTCTAAGCCCCCATGCCTCCACGCACCGTCTCCTGAGCCCCGATCGCTCCACGTGCCGTCTCCGAGCCCCGATCGCTCCACGCGCCGTCTCCGAGCGCCGATTGGTGCACGAGCCGTCTCCTGAGCACCGATCGTTCCACATGCCGCCTCCTAAGCCCCGATCTGTCCACGGGCCGTCTCCGAGCCACGATCGGTAAACGCGCCGTCACCAAGCCCCGATCCGTACACGCGTCGTCTCCGAGCCCCGATGGGTCCACGCGCCGTCGCCGAGCCTCGATCGGTCCACGCGCGGCCTCCTAAGCCCCGGTCGGTTCACGCGCCATCTCCGAGCCGCGATCGGTCCACGAGCCGTCTCCTGAGCCCCGATACGTCCGCGCGCCGTCGCCTGAGCCCCGATCGGTCGACGCGTCATTTCCTGAGCCCCGATCGATCCACGCGTCGTCTCCTGAGCCCCGATCGCTCGACGCACCGATTTCTGAGCCCCGATCAATTGACGCGTCTTCTCCTGAGCCCCGATCGCTCCTCGCGCCGTCTCCTGAGCCCCGCTCGGTCCCTGCGTCGTCTTCTTAGCCCCGATGCCTCCACGCGCCGTCTCCGAGCCACGATCGGTCTATGCGTCGCTTCCTGAACCCCGATCGGTCCTCGTGCCGTCTCCTAAGCCCCAATCGGTCCACGCGCCGTCTCCTGAGCCCGGATCGGGCCACGCGCCGTCTCCGAGCGCCGATCATTTCACGCGCCGTCTCCTGAGCCCCGATCGTTCCACGCGCCGTCTCCGAGCGCCGATCGGTTCACGCGCCGTCTCCTGAGCCCCGATCGTTCCACGCGGCGTCTTCGAGCCTCGATCGATCCAGGCGCCGTCTCCTAAGCCCCAATCGGTCCACGCGCCGTCTCCTGAGCCCGGATCGGTCCACGCGCCGTCTCCGAGCGCCGATCATTTCACGCGCCGTCTCCTGAGCCCCGATCGTTCCACGCGCCGTATCCGAGCCCCGATCGATCCACGCGCCGTCTCCTGAGCCCCGATCGGTCCACGCGTCGTTCCCCAAGCCCCGATGCATCGACGCGCCGTCTCCTGATGCCCAATCGGTCCACGCGCAGTCTCCTGAGCCCCGATAGGTACACGCGTAGTCTCCTAAGCCCCGATCGGTCCACGCGCCGCCTCCGGAGCCCCAATCGATCAACGTGAGTCTCCTAAGCCCCGATCGGTCCACGTGCCGTCTCCGAGCCGCGATCGGTCCACGCGTCGTCTCCTAAGCCCCGATCGGTCCACGCGCCGTCTCCTGCGCCCCGATCGGTCGACGCGTCCTCTCCTAAACCCCGATCGGTCCACGCGTCGTCTCCTAATCCCCGATCGGTCCACACGCCGTCTCCGAGCCCCGATGGGTCTACGCTTCAGCCTCCTGAGCCCCGGTCGGTCCACGCGCCGTCTCCTGAGCCCCGATCGGTCCACGCGTAGTCTCCTAAGCCCCGATCGGTCCACGCGTCGTCTCCTAAGCCTCGATCCGTCGACGCGTCGTCTCCTGAGCCACGATCAATTGACGCGTCTTCTCCTGAGCCCGATCGCTCCTCGCGCCGTCTCCTGAGCCCCGATCGTTCCACGCGCCGTATCCGAGCCCCGATCGATCCACGCGCCGTCTCCTGAGCCCCGATCGGTCCACGCGTCGTTCCCCAAGCCCCGATCCATCGACGCGCCGTCTCCTGATGCCCAATCGGTCCACGCGCAGTCTCCTGAGCCCCGATAGGTACACGCGTAGTCTCCTAAGCCCCGATCGGTCCACGCGCTGCCTCCGGAGCCCCAATCGATCAACGTGTCTCCTAAGCCCCGATCGGTCCACGTGCCGTCTCCGAGCCCCGATCGGTCCACGCGCCGTCTCCGGAGCCCCAATCGATCAACGTGAGTCTCCTAAGCCCCGACCGGTCCACGCGCCGGCTCCTGAGCCCCGATCGGTCCACGTATCGTCTCCTAAGCCCCGATCGGTCCACTCGTCGTCTCCTAAGTCCCGATCGGTCCACGCGCCGTCTGCGAGCCCCGATCGGTCCACGCGTCGTCTCCTAAACCCCGATCGGTCCACGCGCCGTCTCCTGTTCCCCGATCGGTCGACGCGTCCTCTCCTAAACCCCGATCGGTCCACGCGTCGTCTCCTAAGCCCCGATCGGTCCACGCGTCGTCTCCTAAGCCCCGATCCGTCGACGCGTCGTCTCCTGAGCCACGATCAATTGACGCGTCTTCTCCTGAGCCCGATCGCTCCACGCGCCGTCACCTGAGCCCCGATCGTTCCACGCCCCGTCTCCGAGCCCCGATCGGCCCACGCGCCGTCTCCTAAGCCCCGATCGGTCCACACGCCTTCTCCTCAACCCGATCGGTCCACGCGCCGTCTCGGAGCGCCGATTGGTTCACGCGCCGTCTCCTGAGCCCCGATCGCTCCACGCGCCGTCTCCTGAGCCCCGATCGTTCCACGCGCCTTCTCCTAAGCCACGATCGGTCCACGCGCCGTCTCCGAGCGCCGATTATTTCACGCACCGTCTCCTGAGCCCCGATCGTTCCACGCGCCGTCTCCGAGCCCCGATCGATCCACGCGCCTTCTCCTAAGCCACGATCGGTCCCCGCGCCGTCTCCGAGCGCCGATCATTTCACGCGCCGTCTCCTGAGCCCCGATCGTTCCACGCGCCGTCTCCGAGCCCCGATCGATCCACGCGCCGTCCCCTGAGCCCCGATCGGTCCACGCGTCGTTCCCCAAGCCCCGATCCATCGACGCGCCGTCTCCTGATGCCCAATCGGTCCACGCGCTGTCTCCTGAGCCCCGATAGGTACACGCGTAGTCTCCTAAGCCCCGATCGGTCCACGCGCCGCCTCCTGAGCCCCAGTCGATCAACGTGTGCCTCCTAAGCCCCGACCAGTCCACGCACCGTCTCCTGAGCCCCGATCGGTCCACGTATCGTCTCCTAAGCCCCGATCGATCCACTCGTCGTCTCCTAAGTCCCGATCGGTCCACGCGCCGTCTGCGAGCCCCGATCGGTCCACGCGTCATCTCCTAAACCCCGATCGGTCCACGCGCCGTCTCCTGTTCCCCGATCGGTCGACGCGTCCTCTCCTAAACCCCGATCGGTCCACGCGTCGTCTCCTAAGCCCCGATCGGTCCACGCGTCGTCTCCTAAGCCCCGATCCGTCGACGCGTCGTCTCCTGAGCCACGATCAATTGACGCGTCTTCTCCTGAGCCCGATCGCTCCACGCGCCGTCACCTGAGCCCCGATCGTTCCACGCCCCGTCTCCGAGCCCCGATCGGTCCACGCGCCGTCTCCTAAGCCCCGATCGGTCCACACGCCTTCTCCTCAACCCGATCGGTCCACGCGCCGTCTCGGAGCGCCGATTGGTTCACGCGCCGTCTCCTGAGCCCCGATCGCTCCACGCGCCGTCTCCTGAGCCCCGGTCGTTCCACGCGCCTTCTCCTAAGCCACGATCGGTCCACGCGCCGTCTCCGAGCGCCGATCATTTCACGCACCGTCTCCTGAGCTCCGATCGTTCCACGCGCCGTCTCCTAAGCCCCGTTCGGTCCAAGCGCCTTCTCCTAAACCCCGGTCGGTCCACGCGCCGTCTCCGAGCCCCGATCGGTCCACGCATCGTCACCTAAGCCCCGATCGGCTAACGCGTCGACTCCGAGCCGCGATCGTTCCACGCGCCGTCCCCGATCTCCGATCGATCCACGCGCCGTCTCCGAGCGCCGATGGGTTCACGCGCCGTCACCCGAGCCCCGATCGTTCCACACGGCGTCTCCGAGCCCCGATCGGTCCACGCTTCGTCTCCTGAGCCCGGATCGTTCCACGCGTCGTCTCCTGATTCCCGATCCTTAAACGCGTCGTCTCCGAGCCTCGATCGGTCCACACGCCGTGTCCGATCCCCGATCGGTCCGCGTACCGCATTCTGAGCCGCGGTCCGTCCACGCGCCGTCTCCGAGCACCGATCGGTCGACGCGCCGTCTCAGAGCGCCGATCATTTCACGCCCCGTCCCCTGACCTCCGATCGTTCTACGCGCCGTCTCCGAGCCCCGATCGGTCAACGCGCCGTCTCCTGAGCCCCAATCGGTCCACACGCTGTCTCGTGAGCCCCGATCGGTCCACGCGCGGCCTCCTGAGCCCGGATCGGTCCACGCGCCATCGCCGAGCCGCGATCGGTCCACACGCGGCCTCCTAAGCCCCGATCGGTTCACGCGCCGTCACCCGAGCCCCGATCGTTCCACACGGCGTCCCCGAGCCCCGATCGGTCCACGCTTCGTCTCCTGAGCCCGGATCGTTTCACGCGTCGTCTCCTGATTCCCGATCCTTAAACGCGACGTCTCCGAGCCTCGATCGGTCCACGCATCGTCTCCGAGCCCCGATCGGTCCACGCGCCGTCGCCGAGCCATGATCGGTCCACGTGCGGCCTCCTGAGCCCCGATCGGTCCACGCGCCGTCGCCGAGCCGCGATCGGTCCACGAGCGGCCTCCTGAGCCCCGATTGGTTCACGCGCCGTATCCGAGCCCCAATCGGTCCACGCGCCGTCTCCTGAGCCCCGATCGTTCCACGCGCCGTCTCCGAGCTCTGATCGGCCCACGCGCTGTCTCCTAAGCCCCGATCGGTCCAAGCGCCTTCTCATAAGCCCCGATCGGTCCACGCGCCGTCCCCGAGCGCCGATCGGTTCACGCCCCGTCACCTGAGCCCCGATCATTCGAAGCGCCGTCTCCGAGCTCCGATCGGTCCACGCGCCGTCTCCTGAGCCCGGATCGTTCCACGCGTCGTCCCCGAATCCCCGATCCGTACACGCGTCGTCTCCGAGCCTCGATCGATCCACGCGCCGTCGCCGAACCCCAATTGGTCCACGCGAAACCGCCTGAGCCCCAGTCGGTCCACGCGCTGTCTCCGAGCCCCGATGGGTCCACGCGTCGTCTCCGAGCCCCGATCGGTCTACGCGCCGTCGCCGAGCCATGATCGGTCCACGCGCGGCCTCCTGAGCCCCAATCGGTCCACGCGTCGTCTCCTAAGCCCCGATCGGTCCGTGCGCCGTCTCCGAGTCTCGATCGGTCCACGCACCATCTCATGCTCCCCAATCGGTCCATGCGCCGCCTCCGGAGCCCTGATCAATCCACGCGAATCTCCTGAGCTCCGGTCGGTCCTCGTACCGTCTCCGAGCCCCGATCGGTCCACGTACCATCTCCGAAGCCCCGATCGGTCCACGCGCCGTCTCCTGAGCCCCGATCGGTCCACGCGCCGCGGCGAACCCCAATTGGTCCACGCGCAACCTCTGGAGCCCCAGTCGGTAAACGCGCTGTCTCCGAGCCCCGATCGGTCCACGTATGTTCTCGTAAGCCCCAATTAGTCCCCGCGCCGTCTCCTAAGCCACGATCTGCCCACGGGCCGTCTCCGAGCTCCGATCGGTCCACGCGTCGTCTCCTAAGCCCCGATCGGTCCACGCGCCGTCTCCGAGCCCCGATCGGTCCACGCACTGTCTCCTCATCCCCATGGGTCCACGCGGCGCCTCCGGGGCCCCGATCGATCCACGCGAGGCTCCTAAGCCCCGATCGGTCCACGCGCAACCGCCTGAGCCCCAGTCGGTCGACGCGCTGTCTCCGAGCCCCGATCGGTCCACGCGTCGTCTCCTAAGCCCCGATCGGTCCACGCGCCGTCTCCGAGCCCCGATCGGTCCACGCACTGTCTCGTCATCCCAATGGGTCCACGCGGCGCCTCCGGGGCCCCGATCGATCCACGCGAGGCTCCTAAGCCCCGATCGGTCCACGCGTCGTCTCCTAAGCCCCGATCGTTCGACGCGTCGTCTCCTAAGCCCCGATCCGTCGACGCGTCGTCTCCTGAGCCACGATCAATTGAGGCGTCTTCTCCTGAGCCCGATCGCTCCTCGCGCCGTCTCCTGAGCCCCGATCGGTCCACGCGTCGTGTCCGAGCTCCGATCGGTCCATACGCCGTTTCCTGAGCCCCGATCGGTCCATGCGTCGTCTTCTTAGCCGCGATGCCTCCACGCGCCGTCTCCGAGCCACGATCGGTCCAGGCGCCGCTTCCTGAGCCCCGATCGGTCTACGCGCCGTCTCATGAGCCCCGATCGGTCAACGCATCCTCTCCTAAGCCCCGATACGTTCACACGCCGTCTCCTAAGCCCCGATCGGTTAACGCGCCGTCTCCGAGCCCCGATCAGTCCACGCGCCGTCTCCTGAGCCCTGGTCAGTTCATGCGCCGTCTCCGAGCCCCGTTCGATCCACGCGTCGTCTTGTAAGCTCAGATGCCTTCTCGCGCCGTCTCCGGGCCACGATCGGTCCAGGCGCCGCTTCCTGAGCCACGATCGGTCCACGCGTTGTCTCCTAGGCCCCGATCGGTCCACGCCCCTTCTCCGAGCCCCGATCGGTTCACGCATCGTCTCCTAAGCCCCGATCGGTCCACGCGATGTCTCCTAAGCCCCGATCGGTCCACGCGATGTCTCCTAAGCCCCGATCGGTCCACGCGCCGTCTCCGAGCCCCGATCGGTCCACGCACTGTCTCCTGATCCCCATGGGTCCACGCGGCGCCTCCGGGGCCCCGATCGATCCTCGCGAGGCTCCTAGGCCCCGATCGGTCCACGCGGAACCGCCTGAGCCCCAGTCGGTCGACGCGCTGTCTCCGAGCCCCGATCGGTCCACGCGCGGCCTCCTGAGCCCCGATCGGTCCACGCGCCGTCTCCTGAGCCCCGATCGCTCCACGCACCGTTTTCTGAGCACCGGTTGGTCCACGCGTCGTCTTCAAAGCCCCGATGCCTCCACGCGCCGTCTCCGAGCCACGATCCGTCCGTGCGCCGCTTCCAGAGCCCTCTCGGTCCACGCGTCGTCTCCTGATCTCCGATCGGTCCACACGCCATCTCCAAAGCCCCGATCATTCCACGCGCCATCTCCGAGCCCCGATCGGTCCACGCGCCGTCTCATAAGCCCCGATCGGACCACGCGCCGTCTCCTCAGCCCCGATCGGTCCACGCGCCGTCTCCGAGCGCCGATTAGTTCACGCGCCGTCTCCTGAGCCCCGATCGCTCCACGCTCCGTCTCCCAGCCCCGATCGGTCCACGCGCCGTCTCCTGAGCCCGGATCGGTCCACGCGCCGTCGCCGAACCCTAATTGGTCCACGCGCCATCGCCTGTGCCCCAGTCGGTCCACGCGCCGTCTCCGAGCGCCGATCGGTTCACGCGCCGTCTCCTGAGCCCCGATCGTTCCACGCGCCGTCTCCGAGCTCCGATCGTTCCACGCGCCGTCTCCTAATCCCCGATCGGTCCAAGCGCCTTCTGCTAAGCCCCGATCGGTCCAAGCGCCTTCTGCTAAGCCCCGATCGGTCCACGCGCCGACTCCGAGCGCCGATCGGTTCACGCGCCGTCACCTGAGCCCCGATCGTTCCACGCGCCATCTCCGAGCCCCGATCGGTCTACGCGCCGTCTCCTAAGCCCCGATCGGTCCACGCGCCGTCTCGGAGCGCCGATTGGTTCACGCGCCGTCTCCTGAGCCCCGATCGCTCCACGCGCAGTCGCCGAGCCTCGATCGGTCCACGCGCCGTCTCCTAAGCCCCGATTGGTCCAAGCGCCTTCTGCTAAGCCCCCATCGGTCCAAGCGCCTTCTGCTAAGCCCCGATCGGTCCACGCGCCGTCTCCGAGCGCCGATCGGTTCACGCGCCGTCACCTGAGCCCCGATCGTTCCACGCGCCGTCTCCGAGCCCCGATCGGTCTGTGCGCCGTCTCCTAAGCCCCGATCAGTCCACGCGCCTTCTCCTCATCCCCCATCGGTCCACACGCCGTCTCCGAGCGCCGATCGGTTCACGCGCCCTCTCCTGAGCTCCGATCGTTCCACGCGCCGTCTCCGAGCCCCGATCCGTCCACGCGCCGTCTCCTGAGCCCCGATCGGTCCACGCGTCATCGCCGAATCCCCGATCCGTACACGCGTCGTCTCCGAGCCTCGAACGGTCCACGCGCCGTCGCGGAGCCCCGATCAGTCCAGGCGTGGCCTCCTGAGCCTCGATCGGTCCACGCGTCGTCTTCGAAGCCCAGATGCCTCCTCGCGCCGTCTCCGAGCCACGATCGGTCCAGGCGCTGCTTCCTGAGCCCCAATCGGTCCACGCATCGTCACCTAAGCCCCGATCGGTCCACGCGCCGTCACCGAGCCATGATCGGTCCACGCGCGGCTCCTGAGCCCCATCGGTCCACACGCCGTCGCCGAGCCGGGATCGGTCCACGCGCGAGCTTCTGAGTCCCGGTTGGTTCACGCGCCGTATCCGAGCCCCAATCGGTCCACGCGCCGGCTCCTGAGCCCCGATCGGTCCACGCGCCGTCTCCTGAGCCCCGATCGCTCCACGCACCGTTTTCTGAGCACCGTTTGGTCCACGCGTCGTCTTCAAAGCGCCGATACCTCCACGCGCCGTCTGCGAGTCACGATCCGTCCGTGCGCCGCTTCCAGAGCCCTCTCGGTCCAGGCGTCGTCTCCTGATCTCCGATCGGTCCACACGCCATCTCCTAAGCCCCGATCATTCCACGCGTCATCACCGAGCCCCGATCGGTCCACGCATCGTCACCTAAGCCTCGATCGGTCCACGCGCGGCCTCCTGAGCCCCGGTCGGTTCACGCGCCGTCTCCGATCTCCGATCGATCCACGCGTCGTCTTCGAAGCCCAGATGCCTCCTCGCACCGTCTCCGAGCCACGATCGGTCCAGGCGCTGCTTCCTGAGCCCCAATCGGTCCACGCATCGTCACCTAAGCCCCGATCGGTCCACGCGCCGTCACCGAGCCATGATCGGTCCACGCGCGGCTCCTGAGCCCCATCGGTCCACACGCCGTCGCCGAGCCGGGATCGGTCCACGCGCGGGCTTCTGAGTCCCGGTTGGTTCACGCGCCGTATTCGAGCCCCAATCGGTCCACGCGCCGGCTCCTGAGCCCCGATCGGTCCACGCGCCGTCTCCTGAGCCCCGATCGCTCCACGCACCGTTTTCTGAGCACCGTTTGGTCCACGCGTCGTCTTCAAAGCGCCGATACCTCCACGCGCCGTCTGCGAGTCACGATCCGTCCGTGCGCCGCTTCCAGAGCCCTCTCGGTCCAGGCGTCGTCTCCTGATCTCCGATCGGTCCACACGCCATCTCCTAAGCCCCGATCATTCCACGCGTCATCACCGACCCCCGATCGGTCCACGCATCGTCACCTAAGCCTCGATCGGTCCACGCGCGGCCTCCTGAGCCCCGGTCGGTTCACGCGCCGTCTCCGATCTCCGATCGATCCACGCGTCGTCTTCGAAGCCCAGATGCCTCCTCGCACCGTCTCCGAGCCACGATCGGTCCAGGCGCTGCTTCCTGAGCCCCAATCGGTCCACGCATCGTCACCTAAGCCCCGATCGGTCCACGCGCCGTCACCGAGCCATGATCGGTCCACGCGCGGCTCCTGAGCCCCATCGGTCCACACGCCGTCGCCGAGCCGGGATCGGTCCACGCGCGGGCTTCTGAGTCCCGGTTGGTTCACGCGCCGTATCCGAGCCCCAATCGGTCCACGCGCCGGCTCCTGAGCCCCGATCGGTCCACGCGCCGTCTCCTGAGCCCCGATCGCTCCACGCACCGTTTTCTGAGCACCGTTTGGTCCACGCGTCGTCTTCAAAGCGCCGATACCTCCACGCGCCGTCTGCGAGTCACGATCCGTCCGTGCGCCGCTTCCAGAGCCCTCTCGGTCCAGGCGTCGTCTCCTGATCTCCGATCGGTCCACACGCCATCTCCTAAGCCCCGATCATTCCACGCGTCATCACCGAGCCCCGATCGGTCCACGCATCGTCACCTAAGCCTCGATCGGTCCACGCGCGGCCTCCTGAGCCCCGGTCGGTTCACGCGCCGTCTCCGATCTCCGATCGATCCACGCGTCGTCTTCGAAGCCCAGATGCCTCCTCGCACCGTCTCCGAGCCACGATCGGTCCAGGCGCTGCTTCCTGAGCCCCAATCGGTCCACGCATCGTCACCTAAGCCCCGATCGGTCCACGCGCCGTCACCGAGCCATGATCGGTCCACGCGCGGCTCCTGAGCCCCATCGGTCCACACGCCGTCGCCGAGCCGGGATCGGTCCACGCGCGGGCTTCTGAGTCCCGGTTGGTTCACGCGCCGTATCCGAGCCCCAATCGGTCCACGCGCCGGCTCCAGAGCCCCGATCGGTCCACGCGCCGTCTCCTGAGCCCCTATCGCTCCACGCACCGTTTTCTGAGCACCGTTTGGTCCACGCGTCGTCTTCAAAGCGCCGATACCTCCACGCGCCGTCTGCGAGCCACGATCCGTCCGTGCGCCGCTTCCAGAGCCCTCTCGGTCCAGGCGTCGTCTCCTGATCTCCGATCGGTCCACACGCCATCTCCTAAGCCCCGATCATTCCACGCGCCATCTCCGAGCCCCGATCGGTCCACGCATCGTCACCTAAGCCCCGATCGGCTAACGCGTCGACTCCGAGCCGCGATCGTTCCACGCGCCGTCCCCGATCCCCGATCGATCCACGCGCCGTCTCCGAGCGCCGATGGGTTCACGCGCCGTCACCCGAGCCCCGATCGTTCCACACGGCGTCTCCGAGCCCCGATCGGTCCACGCTTCGTCTCCTGAGCCCGGATCGTTCCACGCGTCGTCTCCTGATTCCCGATCCTTAAACGCGTCGTCTCCGAGCCTCGATCGGTCCACACGCCGTGTCCGATCCCCGATCGGTCCGCGTACCGCATTCTGAGCCGCGGTCCATCCACGCGCCGTCTCCGAGCACCGATCGGTCGACGCGCCGTCTCAGAGCGCCGATCATTTCACGCCCCGTCCCCTGACCTCCGATCGTTCCACGCGCCGTCTCCGAGCCCCGATCGGTCCACGCGCCGTCTCCTGAGCCCCAATCGGTCCACACGCTGTCTCGTGAGCCCCGATCGGTCCACGCGCGGCCTCCTGAGCCCCGATCGGTCCACGCGCCATCGCCGAGCCGCGATCGGTCCACACGCGGCCTCCTAAGCCCCGATCGGTTCACGCGCCGTCACCCGAGCCCCGATCGCTCCACGCGCCGTCTCCTGAGCCCGGATCGTTCCACGCGTCGTCCCCGAATCCCCGATCCGTACACGCGTCGTCTCCGAGCCTCGATCGATCCACGCGCCGTCGCCGAACCCCAATTGATCCACGCGAAACCGCCTGAGCCCCAGTCGGTCCACGCGCTGTCTCCGAGCCCCGATGGGTCCACGCGTCGTCTCCGAGCCCCGATCGGTCTACGCGCCGTCGCCGAGCCATGATCGGTCCACGCGCGGCCTCCTGAGCCCCAATCGGTCCACGCGTCGTCTCCTAAGCCCCGATCGGTCCGTGCCCCGTCTCCGAGTCTCGATCGGTCCACGCACCATCTCATGCTCCCCAATCGGTCCATGCGCCGCCTCCGGAGCCCTGATCAATCCACGCGAATCTCCTGAGCTCCGGTCGGTCCTCGTACCGTCTCCGAGCCCCGATCGGTCCACGTACCATCTCCGAAGCCCCGATCGGTCCACGCGCCGTCTCCTGAGCCCCGATCGGTCCACGCGCCGCGGCGAACCCCAATTGGTCCACGCGCAACCTCTGGAGCCCCAGTCGGTAAACGCGCTGTCTCCGAGCCCCGATCGGTCCACGTATGTTCTCGTAAGCCCCAATTAGTCCCCGCGCCGTCTCCTAAGCCCCGATCTGCCCACGAGCCGTCTCCGAGCTCCGATCGGTCCACGCGTCGTCTCCTAAGCCCCGATCGGTCCACGCGCCGTCTCCGAGCCCCGATCGGTCCACGCACTGTCTCCTCATCCCCATGGGTCCACGCGGCGCCTCCGGGGCCCCGATCGATCCACGCGAGGCTCCTAAGCCCCGATCGGTCCACGCGCAACCGCCTGAGCCCCAGTCGGTCGACGCGCTGTCTCCGAGCCCCGATCGGTCCACGCGTCGTCTCCTAAGCCCCGATCGGTCCACGCGCCGTCTCCGAGCCCCGATCGGTCCACGCACTGTCTCGTCATCCCCATGGGTCCACGCGGCGCCTCCGGGGCCCCGATCGATCCACGCGAGGCTCCTAAGCCCCGATCGGTCCACGCGTCGTCTCCTAAGCCCCGATCGTTCGACGCGTCGTCTCCTAAGCCCCGATCCGTCGACGCGTCGTCTCCTGAGCCACGATCAATTGAGGCGTCTTCTCCTGAGCCCGATCGCTCCTCGCGCCGTCTCCTGAGCCCCGATCGGTCCACGCGTCGTGTCCGAGCTCCGATCGGTCCATACGCCGTTTCCTGAGCCCCGATCGGTCCATGCGTCGTCTTCTTAGCCGCGATGCCTCCACGCGCCGTCTCCGAGCCACGATCGGTCCAGGCGCCGCTTCCTGAGCCCCGATCGGTCCACGCGCCGTATCCTAAGCCCCGATCGGTACACGGGCCGTCTCTGAGCGCCGATAAGTTCAAGCGCCGTCTCCTGAGCCCCGATCGTTCCACGCGGCGTCTCCGAGCCCCGATCGTTCCACGCGCCGTCTCCGAGCCCCGATCGGTCCACGCGGCGTCTCCTGAGCCCCGATCGGTTCACGCATCGTCTCGTAAGCCCCGATACGCCTACACGCCGTATCCGAGCCCCGATCGGTCCGCGTGACGCATTCTAAGCCACGGTCCGTCCACGCGCCGTTTCCGAGCACCGATCGGTCCACGCGCCGTCTCCTTAGCCCCGATCTGTCCACGCGCCGTTGCGCGAACTATGATCGGTCCACGCGCGGTCTCCTGAGCCCCGATCGGTCCACGCGCCGTCGCCGATCCACGATCGGTCCGTGCGCCGCTTCCAGAGCCCTATCGGTCCACGCATCGTCTCCTGATCTCCGATCGGTCCACGCGCCGTCTCCTAAGCCTCGATCGGTCCACGCGCTGTCTCCAAGCGCCGATCGGTTCACGCGCCGTCTCCTGAGCCCCGATCATTCCACGCGCCGTCTCCGAGCCCTAATCGGTCCACGCTCGTCTCCTGAGCCCCGATCGGTCCACGCGCCGTCTCCAAGCCCCGATCGGTCCATGCATCGTTTCCTAAGCCCCGATCGGTTAACGCGCTGTCTCCGCGCGCCGATCGGTCCACGCGCCGTCGCCGAACCCCAAATGGTCCACGCGCAACCGCCTGAGCCCCGATCGGTCCACGCGTCGTCTCCGAGCACCGATCGGTCCACGCACCGTCGCCGAGCCATGATCGGTCCACCCGCGGCTTCCTGAGCCCCGATCGGTCCACGCGCCGCCGCCGAGCCGCGATCGGTCCACGCGCGGCCTCCTGAGCCCCGATCGGTCGATGCGCCGTCACCGAGCCGCGATCGGTCCACGCGCCGTCGCCGAGCCATGATCGGTCCACACGAGGCTCGTGACCCCCGGTCGGTCCGCGCGCCGTCTCCTAAGCCCCGATCGGTCGACGCGTCGTTTCCTGAGCCCCAATCGATCCACGCGTCGTCTCCTGAGCCCCGATCGGTCCACGCGCCGATTTCTGAGCCCCGATCAATTGACGCGTCTTCTCCTGAACCCCGATCGCTCCTCGCGCCGTCTCCTGAGCCCCGCTCGGTCCATGCGTCGTCTTCTTAGCCCCGATGCCTCCACGCGCCGTCTCCGAGCCACGATCGGTCTAGGCGCCGCTTCCTGACCCCGATCGGTCCACGCGCCGTCTCCTAAGCCCCAATCGGTCCACGCGCCGTCTCCTAAGCCGCGATCGGTCCAAGCGGCGTCTCCGAGCCCCGATCGGTCCACGCACCGTCTCCTGATCCCCATCGGTCCACGCGGCGTTTTCTGAGCACCGTTCGGTCCACGCGTCGTCTTCAAAGCCCCGATGCCTCCACGCGCCGTCTCCGAGCCACGATAGGTCCGTGCGCCGCTTCCAGAGCCCCGATCTGTGCACGCGTCTTCTCCTGATCTCCGATCGGTCCACGCGCCGTCTCATAAGCCCCGATCGGTCCACGCGCCGTCTCCGAGCGCCGATCGGTTCACGGGCCGTCTCTGAGCCGCGATCGACAAAGCCGCCGTCATCAAGCCCCGATCCGTACAATCGTCGTCTCCGAGCCCCGATGCCTCTACGCGCCGTCTCCGAGCTCCGATCGGTTCAGGCGCCGCTTCCCGAGCCCCGATCAGTCCACGTGCCGTCTTCTAAGCCCCGATCGCTCCACGGACCGTTTCCTGATCCCCGATCGGTCCACGCACCGCCTTCTGAGTCCTGATCGGTCAACGCGTCGTGTCCTAAGCCCTGATCGGTCCACGTGCCGTCTCCGAGCCCCGATGGGTTCACGCGCCACATCCTGAGCCCCGATCGGACGACGCGTCGTCTCCTGAGCCTTGATCGATCCACGCCTCGTCTCCTGAACCCCGATTGCTCCACGGGCCGTTTCCTGAGCCCCGATCGGTCCACGCATCGTCTTCTAAGCCCAGATGCCTCCTCGCGCCGTCTCCGAGCCACGATGGGTCCAGGCGCCGCTTCCTGAGCCCCGATCGGTCCACGCGTTGTCTCCTAAGCCCCGTACGATCCACGCGCCGTCTCCTAAGCCCCGATCATTCCACGCGCCGTCTCCGAGCCCCGATCGGTCCACGCGCCGTCTCCCGAGCCCCGATCGGTCCACGCGTTGTTTCCTAAGCCCCGATCGGTCCACGCGTCGTCTCCTAAGCCCCGATCCGTCGACGCGTCGTCTCCTGAGCCCCGATCGATCCACGCGCCGTCTCCGAGCCCCGATCGGTCCAGGCGCCGTTTCCGAGCCCCGATTGGTCCACGCGTCGTCTTCGAAGCCCCGATACCTCCACGCGCCGTCTCCGAGCCACGATCGGTGCAGGCGCGGCTTCCTGAGCCCCGATCGGTCCACGCGCCGTCTCCTGAGCCCCGATCGGTCCACGCGTCGTCGCCGAGCACCGTTCGGTCCACGCGCCGTTTCCTGAGCCCCGATCGGTCTATGCGTCGTCTTTTAAGCCCCGATACCTCCACGCGCCGTCTACGAGCCACGATCGGTCCAGGCGCCGCTTCCTGAGCCCCGATCGGTCCACGCGTCGTCTCCTAACCCCCGATCGGTCCGAACGCCGTCTCCGAAGCCCCGATCGATCCACGCGCCGTCTCCGAGCCCCGATCGGTCCACCCAACGTCTCCTAAGCCCCGATCGGTTAACGCGCCGTCTCCCCGCCCCGATCGGTCCACGCGCCGTCTCCTGAGCCCCGATACGTCCACGCGCAGTCGCCGAGCCTCGATCAGTCCACGCGCGGCCTCCTGAGCCCCGGTCGGTTCACGCGCCGTCTCCCCGCCCCGATCGGTCCACGCGCCGTCCCCTGAGCCCCGATCGGTCCACGCGCCGTATCCGAGCCCCAATCGGTCCACGCGCCGTCTCCTAAGCTCCAATCGGTCCACGCGCCGTCCCCTGAGCCCCGATACGTCGACGCGCAGACGCCGAGCCCCGATCGGTCCACGCGCTGTCTCCTGAGCCCCGATAGGTACACGCGTCGTCTCCTGCACCCCGATCGGTCCACGCGTCGTCTCCTAAGCCCCGATCGGTCCACGCGCCGTCTCCGAGCCCCGATGGGTCCACGCACTGTCTCCTGATCCCCATGGGTCCACGCGGCGCCTCCGGAGCCCCGAACGATCCACGCGAGGATCCTGAGCCCCGATCAATCCACGCATCGTCTCCTAAGCCCCAATCGGTTAACGCGCCGTCTCCGAGCCCCAATCGGTCCACGCGCCGTCTCCTGAACCCCGATCGTTCCACGCGCCTTCTCCCCGCCCCGATCGGTCCACGCGCCGTCTCCTGAGCCCCGATCATTCCACGCGCCGTCTCCGAGCCCGGATCGGTCCACGCGCGGCCTCCTGAGCCCCGGTCGGTTCACGCGCCGTATCCGAGCCCCAATCGGTCCACGCGCCGTCTCCTGAGCCCCGATCGTTCCACGCACCGCCTCCTCATCCCCATCGGTCCACGCGCCGTCTCCTGAGCCATGATCGATCCACATGCCGTCTCCGAGCCCCGATCGGTCCGCGTGCCGCATTCTAAGCCACGGTCCATCCACGCGCCGTCTCCGAGCCCCGATCGGTCGACGCGTCGTCTCCTGAGCCCCGATCGATCCACGGGTCTTCCCCTGAGCCCCGACCGCTCCACGCGCCGTCTCCTGAGCCCGGATCGGTCCACGCGTCGTCTCCGAGCCCCGATCGGTCCACGCGCCGTCCCCGAGCCCCGATCGGTCCACGCGCCGTCTCCGAGCCCCGATGGGTCCACGCACTGTCTCCTGATCCCCATGGGTCCACGCGGCGCCTCCGGAGCCCCGAACGATCCACGCGAGGATCCTGAGCCCCGATCGATCCACGCATCGTCTCCTAAGCCCCAATCGGTTAACGCGCCGTCTCCGAGCCCCAATCGGTCCACGCGCCGCCTCCTGAACCCCGATCGTTCCACGCGCCTTCTCCTAAGCCACGATCGGTCAGCGCCGTCTCCGAGCGCCGATCGTTGCACGCGCCGTCTCCGAGCCCCAATCGGTCCACGCGCCGCCTCCTGAACCCCGATCGTTCCACGCACCGTCTCCTGAGCCCCGATCGGTCCACGCGCCGTCTCCTGAGCTCCGATCGCTCCACGCGCCGTCTCCTAAGCCCCGATCGGTCAACGCGTCGTCTCGTAAGCCCCGGTCGATCGACGCGTCGTCTACTGAGCCCCGATCGATCCACGCGTCGTCTCCTGACCCCGATCGCTCCACGGGCCGTTTCCTGAGCCCCAAGCGGTCCACGCATCGTCTCCGAGCACCGATAGGTCCACTCGCCGTTTTCTCAGCACCGTTCGGTCCACGCGTCGTCTTCAAAGCCCCGATGCCTTCACGCGCCGTCTCCGAGCGACGATCGGTCCGTGCGCCGCTTCCTGAGCCCCGATCGGTCCACGCGTCGTCTCCTAAGCCCCGATCCGTTCACGCGCCGTTTCCTGAGCCCCAATCGGTCCACGCATCGTCTTCTAAGCCCACATGCCCCCACGCGCCTTCTCCGAGCCACGATCGGTCCAGGCGCCGCATCCTGAGCACCGATCGGTCCACGCGTCGTGTCCTAAGCCCCGATCGGTCCACGCGCCGTCTCCTGCGCCCCGATCGGCCCACGCGCCGCTTCCTAAGCCACGATCCGTACACCCGTCGTCTCCGAGCCCCGATCGGTCCACGCGCCGTCTCCGAGCCCCGATCGGTCCACGCGTCGTCCCCTAATACCCGATCGGTCCACACGTCGTCTCCTAAGCCCCGATCCGTCGACGCATCGGCTCCTGAGACCCGATCGATGCACGCGTCTTTTCTAAGCCCAGCTGCCTCGTCGCACCGTCTCCGAGCCACGATCGGTCCAGGCCCCGCTTCCTGAGCGCCGATCGGTCCACGCGCAACCGCCTGAGCCCCAGTCGGTCCACGCGCGTCTCCGAGCCCCGATCGATCCACGCGTCGTCTCCTAAGCCCCAATCCGTTCACGCGTCGTCTCCTAAGCCCCGATCCGTCGACGCGTCGTCTCCCGAGCCCCGATCGATCCACGCGTCTTCTCCTGAGCCCCGATCGCTCCACGCGCCGTGTTTGGTGAATAGGTATATAACTTGTTGTACCGCGCTATCGTGATTAAGTTCAGGAAAAAGATGAAAAAACAAGTGAGAGTGGGGCTCATAGAAAAAGAGGAACGCTTGACGAGGCGACTAGGAAGCGTACGCGAAACAAAGGCAGAGAGGAGTCAGTTGTCATTAGACAGACCAAACGAAAGCACGAAGTTTTGATAACCAACGAGGTTAGCAAAGGGTGATTAAATAGATCGCGAGAACGGCAACGGCCCGTGATTCTCGGATCTCGTAAAATCGTTATTTGTATAAAAGGACGGCCACGGCCCAAGATCCTGTTGATTAAAATAACGAAACTCATAAATTACGAAATCATGTCGAATACCTCCTGCGATCACGATAGCGCGAACTTAATATATCGTGTACAAATCTTGTAATCGACACATTTTCACGTGGGTTTTTATGCCGACAAGGCTTTTCCCACACGAGCCAATAAAATGCACTCTTGTGTTCTATGGCTCAACCCGAAGAGTTATTTATTGACAAAGGGGAAATCAGCACATGCTGATCCGCTCCAAATTTCAAAAAGACGAAGGAACTTCATAAAAGAAGGACTTTCGACCTAACAAATTGGTGTCAGAAGTGGGATTCGAACCCACGCCCTCAGAATAGAACCAGAAAAAATACATTTTTTACAATAATAGTGCGACGCTCGGAAGAACGACTCTATGACCGCTCGCCATCGTCTCCGGACTCATCACGGCCACTTCGTCATCTGCAGGAGATGGTCATCTTCTTAAAAAATTTAAGTATTCAACTTATCATAACTTATATATATTAGCTGCTTAGTCACGTTATAAGACTGCTTGGTTGTGCATAACATTATCTCTATTCTTTACGGTCTTGGTATGATATCGCGCCGTGCGTATACTACTATAGCATACATACAGAACCATAGTCATATATATGTAGAAATTGACGAAAGTTGAAAGGTGCGAGGTCGGGGTGCGAGATTTTTATATCATAGCCGTGTAGTTCCCGCTGAATTTAAAAAATTGAAATTCACATTAAGTTATCATCATTTATTTGCCGATCGATAAAATAAACGACTGGTTTTGTTTAAAACAAATTGTAAGCGTTGCATATGCGACGGTTAGTAACATTGAGTTTCTCGTTGAATCGGCAGACTTGATCTGGACTCCGTAAAGATCACATCAATTACAAAGTTTGTTATTTTTGCCAATTCATTTTGCAATAATATCCGATTACGCATTTACTCGCATTTCAAAGTATTATTAAACACATTAATCTTGGTGTTCATTGAAATATTTGGTGAAATAATTTGTGACTTTTATATCATGACCATTGGTCAAAATGGGGGAACGCGTGAAATATATTCATCAAAAACGCGTAACGCTGAAAACCCAATTGACCAAACTCGAAAAAATTGTGGAAGACTCTAATTTAGAACCCGCGAATGTGAAAGTGCGTTTAGATCGCGTAAAAGAACAATTCCGGGCATACGAAGAGTTACACGATGAACTTGCGTTGTTGGTTGAACTCGATGACGAACAACTCGCCGAATTTGATATGTTACAAGATCGATTTTATGCGATCGTAACAAAAATCGAAACAATCGTTTCACCAAGAACATCAGAATCAAATAGTGCCTTGAATATAACGTCGTTGCCAATCGATGGGACGCGTCGGCTCAAACTGCCCGTGGCGGATCTTCCAAGGTTCAACGGTAGTCTCGATAAATGGTTGTCATTTAAAAATACATTTCTCACGATGATCGACTCTCGCGCAGATATTACGAATTTACAAAAATTCCTTTATTTAAAGAATTGTCTCGAAGGTTACGCGTTGAATAAAATCCTTATATACAACGTAAGCGACGAGAATTACGAAACAGCGTGGTGTTTATTGTTAAACTCGTACGATAAAGTTCGCATTCTGATCGTACAACATCTCGATGCGCTTCTCGAGTTACCTGTCCAAACGAGGGCCACACACCAAGGATTGACGAGGCTCGTCGACGACACGCGTCAACACATAAACATGTTGGCGTCAATGAAAGTGAAACCGGAGGAACATTTGTTAGTTCGAATACTGGAACGCGCACTACCTCATAACATTCGGACTAAATGGGAGGAAACTCTCAGTCTAGATGTTTCTCCGTCGCTCGATCAAATATTTACGTTTATATCGGAAACTGCGTTCCGACTTTTCACGATCGAACAAGACTCATCGCGTTCAAAACAAGAAGGCAGTAGAAAGCGATCATTTTTCGGGAAAGAACATGGCGGTGCGAAGACGCGAAAGGGGGAAGACGGGGCGCGTACGTTAATGACTGGTACATCGGCTAATTGTCCGATTTGCAAAAGGGAAAGACATTTTGTGTATCAGTGTCGTGAATTTCAAACCATGACTGTACAACAACGATGGAACTTCGTCAAAAAGTCAAACTTGTGTAAAAACTGTTTACGCGCACACAGCGGCAAATGTAATTCATCGCACTGCAAAAATTGTCCGAGATATCACCATACGAGTTTGCATAATGAGACCTCTTCTCCCATCGTAAACTTAGATTCGACAAAATCGGACAATGCAAACAATTCGAAATCAAAGGTAAATATGACAGAACTAGATGGGGTCGTACATGGTCTTACATCGCGAGTTTTACAATCTCAATTAATGCTGAGTGCTCAGGTACGCATCAAGGATGCAAATGGTCAATTCAGAAAATGTCGCGCTTTATTGGATACATGTGCTACGGCACATTTTATAACAGCAGATCTCGTAAAAAAATTAAAATTACCAATACGCACGTGTTCACTCACGATAGAAATGATAAACGACACAAACACAATCTCAAATGGAGCAGTCGAGTGTACATTCTATTCAATCCACAGTAACTTCAACAAGACGCTTACTTTATTGATTATCCCAAAAATCGCTGACAACGTACCAAATGAAGTTTTCCCTCGCGAATTGGTGAATATACCAAAGAACATAAAATTAGCCGATCCTCAATTTCATTTACCGCAAGGGGTTGATGTTCTCCTAGGGTCGGGAGTGACATTGTCTTTACTATCAATCGGACAATGTGATATATCTCGTGACGATTGTGAGTTAATTTTGCAAAAAACTCAACTCGGTTGGGTTGCTGCAGGCGGAACCAGGAACGGTCAGATCGGGAATCGCGTATCGTGTCGGTTAACCGAATTAAAGGAACAAATTGCGAAATTTTGGTTACTAGACGACGCAAATATGAGCCAAATTGAAGTCTCAGAAAATACGGATTGTGAAGTTCATTTCAACGAAAACACTATTCGCGAATCATCGGGACGATACACTGTGCGTTTACCGTTTCGCAACGCTGATCGCGAACTCGGTGAGTCTCGATCAATGGCCTTGCGGCGATTCACGTCGTTGCAAAGAAAATTGAATGCAAATCCGATTCTCAAGCACGAGTATCATCGCGTCATAGATGAATACATCAATTTAGGGCACATGTCGTTAATCACGGACGAATCACCAAGTGGATATTACCTTCCACATCACGCGGTGATAAAATCAACCAGCGCGATAACCAAAGTTCGAGTCGTTTCCGACGCATCTGCGAAAACAAGTAAGGGAGTATCGTTAAATGACACCCTGATGGTCGGCCCAACGATTCAACTGAAGTTGGTCGAACATCTTTTGCGATTTCGTAGCTATAAATACGTGATTACCGCAGACATTGCAAAAATGTATCGTCAAGTCTGGATTCATCCCGACGATCGCCGATATCAACGTATATTTTGGTATCACAAAGATAAAATACGAGCGTTCGAATTGAATACAGTAACATTCGGTGTATCCTCAGCGCCATTTCTTGCAATACGCACCATCCACAGACTAGCAAATGATGAGAGCGTGGACTTTCCGATCGGTGCTAGAGTCTTGACACGCGATCTATACGTGGACGATCTGCTTTCGGGAGCAGACACTGTTGAAGCAGTTATTCAAATGCGAGATGAAGTTATCGAAATCTTGAGACGCGGTGGTTTCGAGATTCGTCAATGGGCTTCAAATCACCTGAAAACGTTGAACGGCTTAAAGGAAAAGACTGCGAATATAGAATTTCTCACGGACGAAAATCCCATACATAAAACGCTAGGCATTTCATGGAACGCGCGTAACGACGAGTTACTCTACACCGTCAAACCGATCACACTCTCTGAAAGGGTTACCAAACGCCATATTTTGTCAGAGATCGCAAAAATTTTCGATCCCCTCGGTCTACTCGGTCCAATTATTCTCGTATCCAAGAGTTTTATGCAAAAATGTTGGAAGGCAAAAACCAATTGGGACGAATCTGTACCTAGTACATTATATTCTGCGTGGAAGTCATTTACAGAACAGCTTTCGTTAGTCGACAATCTGAAAATTGATCGTTACATCTTGATAAATGATCCTATCGATATTCAAATACACGGATTTTGTGATGCAAGCAAAACAGGGTACGGGGCTTGTTTATACATCCGGTCTTATGACAAGAAAGGCGAAATTCGGGTCCGATTATTATGCTCAAAGGGTCGCGTCGCGCCGCTTAAAGAACAAACAATTCCACGACTTGAACTATGCGGGGCGTTGATCCTCGTGCGTTTATATCGCAAAGTTCGCAAAGTACTGACTTTCCGCGTTTCAAAAACTATTTTTTGGTCTGACTCGACAATCGTCTTGCAATGGTTGAAGAAACATCCGAGTATATTGAAGGTATTTGAAGCAAATCGGATTGCGGAAATACAGGAAAATGGTAAAGACGCCGAATGGCGACATATCCGGTCCAAAGATAACCCAGCCGATGCATTGTCAAGAGGACAATTACCCCACGAATTTTTGAAAAATGATTCGTGGTTCCGAGGTCCTTCGTGGCTGGCTCAACCTGAATCTTTGTGGCCTCAATTTGTCGAGAAGAGTCCGGATACGTTACCCGGGATAAAAAAGGCATTTTGCATGGTGTCGCAATTAAAGTCAGACGAAATCGTCAAAAGGTTTTCGTCATACACGAGATTGCTTCGCGTCATAGCATACTGTTTGCGGTTTTCTTCGCGCATAAATAAAGGAAAGGGTGAGTTAACAATAAAAGAAATCGACAGAGCAGAACAATGCGTGATTCGCCTAATACAACGATCGAATTTTCGCGACGAAATCAATCAACTTTCGAGTAAGGGAAGAGTAAAGTGCGCGAAACTCGGATCTTTGAATCCGATAATCGATGAAATGGGTTTGCTCCGCGTCGGTGGTCGGATAAATCAAGCTCAAATAGGTCCAGATCAAAAACATCCAATACTTCTTCCATCTCGTCATCACGTGACTGATCTTTTAATTCGACACACACACGAAGCATTCTACCATACTGGAATACAATCAACGTTGTATAATATTCGACAAAGATTTTGGATATTAGATGGTCGAAACCAAGTACGAAAAATTGTTCGACGCTGTGTTAGATGTATACGTTTTCGACCCACACCCATCACGTATAAAATGGCTGATTTGCCCAAGTCAAGAGTTGACAACGCACCGGCGTTTTATCATACCGGTGTCGATTATTTTGGCCCCATGTTTGTCAAAGAAAAGAAACATCGAAACCATAACAAAGTCAAGGTCTACGGTTGC
The DNA here is from genome assembly GCA_946811545.1 of Netelia fuscicornis. NCBI lineage: Eukaryota > Metazoa > Arthropoda > Insecta > Hymenoptera > Ichneumonidae > Netelia > Netelia fuscicornis. The sequence goes on along the minus strand of OX328012.1, from coordinate 24,151,185 downwards.
GTGTTTATCTGCATGTCAACTAAGGCCATGCATATCGAAATCGTGAGCGATCTTTCGACAGACGCGTTTTTAGCAGCTTTGCGACGCTTTGTGGGTCGTCGCGGTGTGCCTAATCATGTCTACTCCGATAACGGGACAAATTTTGTAGGAGCAAATAGTCGTTTTCGCGAATTTTACGCTTTAAGAGAATCCGAGGAATTCCGTACACAACTTTACGAATTCACATCAAACAAAAAGATAGAGTGGCATTTTAATCCACCTCTTTCACCTCATTTTGGAGGGATCTGGGAGGCAGCGGTAAAGTCATGCAAACACCACCTCAAACGTGTCATGCGCGATCTTTTGTTTACACATGAGGAACTCAGTACTCTAGCAATAGAGATCGAAGCGATTTTAAATTCGCGCCCATTGTGTTCTATGTCTAACGATCCAAACGATCCAATTGCATTGACACCGGCGCATCTACTTATCGGAAAACCTCTCACAATGCTGCCGGAAAATGATTTTTCTTCTGTTGCAGACAATCGCTTGTCATCGTGGCAATTAATAACTAAAATGCGTCACGAATTTTGGCGTAGATGGCAGCTTGAATATTTGAGTGAACTACAAAAACGACAGAAATGGATTCATCCCAATGAAAACATTACCCAAGATGCTGTCGTATTGCTGATCGACAAAAGTCAACCGTGTTTGCAGTGGCGATTAGGACGAGTGGTCGAATTACATTCCGGCGGCGATGGCGTGGTCCGAGTCGTCACCGTAAAAACAATACAAGGAACTTTCAAGAGAAATACAACATCGTTATGCGTATTACCCACCAAGAATTAAAAGCGTTTCCGTTGACTTACTAAACTCAATATGTTTAAGAAGGAAAGAGTTTTTTATCATTCCAATACGCAATTCACAAGTCGTCTAGTTATATTGAATTAATTATTAATTTCAACGTTAGCTTCATAAAGCATACCATTATATTAAGATGTTGTTATTATATTTTGATTTCAAGATTGGTTGAGTTAAAGACGGGTGAAACAAACCCGCATGTAGTAAAATTGTTCAACGTTATGTATTGCTACTTCAAATTCTTTTGCTCGTTTACACTCCCAACGGCGGGAGGATGTTTGGTGAATAGGTATATAACTTGTTGTACCGCGCTATCGTGATTAAGTTCAGGAAAAAGATGAAAAAACAAGTGAGAGTGGGGCTCATAGAAAAAGAGGAACGCTTGACGAGGCGACTAGGAAGCGTACGCGAAACAAAGGCAGAGAGGAGTCAGTTGTCATTAGACAGACCAAACGAAAGCACGAAGTTTTGATAACCAACGAGGTTAGCAAAGGGTGATTAAATAGATCGCGAGAACGGCAACGGCCCGTGATTCTCGGATCTCGTAAAATCGTTATTTGTATAAAAGGACGGCCACGGCCCAAGATCCTGTTGATTAAAATAACGAAACTCATAAATTACGAAATCATGTCGAATACCTCCTGCGATCACGATAGCGCGAACTTAATATATCGTGTACAAATCTTGTAATCGACACATTTTCACGTGGGTTTTTATGCCGACAAGGCTTTTCCCACACGAGCCAATAAAATGCACTCTTGTGTTCTATGGCTCAACCCGAAGAGTTATTTATTGACAAAGGGGAAATCAGCACATGCTGATCCGCTCCAAATTTCAAAAAGACGAAGGAACTTCATAAAAGAAGGACTTTCGACCTAACACGCCGTCTCCTGAGCCGCGATCGGTCCACGCGTCGTCTTCGAGCATCGATCGTTCCACGCGCCGGCTCCTGAGCCCCGATCGTTCCACGCGCCTTCTCCTAAGCCACGGTCGGTCCACGCGCCGTCTCCGAGCGCCGAACGGTACACGCGCCGTCTCCTGAGCCCCGATCGTTCCACCCGTCGTCTCCGAGCCCCGATCGTTCCACCCGTCGTCTCCGAGCCCCGATCGGTCCACGCGTCGCCTCCTAAGCCCCGATCGGTCCACGCGTCGTCTCCTAAGCCCCGATCGGTCCAAGCGCCGTCTCCTAAGCCCCGATCGGTCCACGTGCCATCTTCGAGCGCCGATCATTTCACGCGGTGTCTCCTGAGCCCCGATCATTCCACGGGCCGTCTCCGAGCTCCGATCGGTCTACGCGCCGTCTCCCAGCCCCGATGCATACACGCGTCGTCACCGAGCCCCGATCAGGCCACGCGCCGTCGCTGAGCCCCGATGCGTTCACGCGCCGTCTCCTGAGCCCCGATCGTTCCACGCGTCGTCACCGAGTCCCGATGGGTCCACGCGCCGCCTCCTGAGCCCCGATCGGTCGATGCGTCGTCTCCTAAGCCCCGATCGGTCAACGCGTCGTCTCCTATGCCCCGATCGGTCGACGCGTCGTCTCCTGAGCCCCGATCGATCCACGCGTCGTCTCCTGACCCTGATCGCTCCACGCGCCGTTTCCTGAGCCCCGATCGGACCACGCATCGTCTCCGAGCACCGATCGGTCCCCGCGCCGTTTTCTGAGCACCGTTCGGTTCACGCGTCGTCTTCAAAGCCCCGATGCCTCCACGCGCCGTCTCCGAGCCACGATCGGTCCGTGCGCCGCTTCCTGAGCCCCGATCGGTCCACGCGCCTTCTCCTAAGCCTCGATCGGTCCAAGCGCCGTCTCTGAGCCCCGATCGGTCTACGCGCCGTCTCCTTAGCCCCGGGCGGTCCCCGCGTCGTCTCCGAACCCCGATCGGTCCACGCATCGTCTCCTAAGCCCCGATCGGTCCACGCGCCGTCGCTGAGCCCCGATCCGTTCACGCGCTGTCTCCTGAGCCCCGATCGTTCCACGCGTCGTCTTCGAGTCCCGATGGGTCCACGCGTCGTCTCCTATGCCCCGATCGGTCGACGCGTCGTCTCCTGAGCCCCGATCGGTCCACACGTCGTCTCCTAAGCCCCGATCGGTTAACGCGCCGACTCCGAGCCCCGGTCGGTCCACGCGCCGTCGCCGAACCCCAATTGGTCCACGCGCGGCCTCCTCAGCCCCGGTTGGACCACGCGCCGTCTCCTAAGCCCCGATCGGTTCACGCGCCGTCTCCGGAGCCCCGATAGATCCACGCGCTGCCTGCTGAGCCCCGGTCGGTCCACGCGCAGTGTCCGAGCCTTGATCGGTCCACGTACTGTCTCCGAAGCCCCGATCGGTCCGCGTGACGCATTCTAAGCCACGGTTCGTCCACGCCCCGTCGCCGAGCCCCGATGGGTCCACGCGCCGCCTCCTGAGCCCCGGTCGGTCCACGCGCCGTCTCCGAGCCTCGATCGGTCCACGTACCGTCTCCGAAGCCCCGATACGTCCACACGCCGTCTCCGAGCCCCGATCGGTCCGTGTGGCGCATTCTAAGCCACGTTCCGTCCACGCGCCGTCTCCGAGCACTGATCGGTCCACGCGCCGTCTCCTGAGCCCCGATCGGTCCACGCATCGTCTCCTAAGCCCTGATCGGTCCACGTGTCGTCTCCGAGCCCCGATGGGTCCACGCGCCGCATCCTGAGCCCCGATTGGTCGGCGCGTCGTCTCCTCAGCCCCGATCGATCCACGCGTCGTCTCCTGACCCTGATCGCTCCACGCGCCGTTTCCTGAGCCCCGATCGGACCACGCATCGTCTCCGAGCCCCGGTCGGTCCACGCGCCGTCTCCTCAGCCCCGATCGGTCCACGCGTCGTCTCCGAGCACCGATTGATCCATGGGCCGTTTCGGGAGCCCCGATCGGTCCACGCGCAGTCTCTGAGCCCCGATAGGTCCACGCGTCGTCTCCTAAGCCCCGATCGGTTCACGCGCCGTTTCCTGAGCCCCGATCAGTCCACGCGTCGTCTTCTAAGCGCAGATGCCCCCAGGCGCCGTCTCCGAGCCACGATCGGTACAGGCGCCACTTCCTGAGCACCGATCGGTCCACGCGTCGTGTCCTAAGCCCCGATGGGTCCACGCGCCGTGTCCTGAGCCCCGATCGGTCGACGCGTCCTCTGCTGAACCCTGATCGGTCCACGCGTCGTCTCCTGAGTCCCGCTCGGTCCACGCGTTGTCTCCTAAGCCCCGACCGGTTCACTCGCCGTCTCCGAGCCCCGTTCGGTCCACGCACTGTCTCCTAATCCCCATCGGTCCACGCGCCGTTTCCTGAGCCCCGATCGGTCCACGCGCCGTCTCCGAGTCCCGATCGCTCAATGCGTCGTCTCCTGAGCCCCGATCGGTCCACGCGTCGTTTCCTAAGCCCCGATCGCTCCACGCGCCGTCTCCTCAGCCCCGATCGGTCCACGCGTCGTCTCCGAGCACCGATCGGTCCACGCGCCGTCTCCAAGCCCGGGTCGGTCCACGCATCGTCTTCTAAGCCCCGATCGGTAAACTCGCCGTCTCCGAGCCCCGATCGGTCCACGCGTCGTCTCCTGAGCCCCGATCGGTCCACGCGTCGTCTCCTAAGCCCCGATCGCTCCACGCGCCGTCTCCTCAGCCCCGATCGGTCCACGCGTCGTCTCCGAGCACCGATCGGTTTACGGGCCGTTTCCGGTGCCCCGATCGGTCCACGCGTCGTCTTTTAAGCCCCGAAGCCTCCACGCGCCGTTTCCGAGCCACGATCGGTCCAGGCGCCGCTTTCTAAGCCCCGATCGTTCCACGGGCCGTCTCCAAGCCCCGATCCGTACACGCGTCGTCTCCTAAGCCCCGATCGGTTAACGCGCCGTCTCCGAGCCCCAATCGGTCGACACGCCGTCTCCGAGCCCCGATCGGTCGACACGCCGTCTCCGAGCCCCAATCGGTCCACGCGCCGTCTCCTAAGCCCCCATCGGTCGACGCGTCGTCTACTAAGCCCCGATAAGTCCACATCCAGTGTCCGAGCACCGATCGGTCGACGCGCCGTCTCCTCAGCCCCGATCCGTACACGCTTCGTCTCCGAGCCCCGATCGGTCGACCCGCCGTCGCCGAACCCCGATTGGTTCCCGCGCCCCCGTCTTACCCCCAATCGGTCCACGCGCTGTCTCGTGAGCCCCGCTCGGTGTACGCGTCGTCTCCTAAGCCCCGATCGGTCCACGCGTCGTCTCCTAAGCGCCGATCGGTCCACGCGCCGTCTCCGAGCCGCGATCTGTCCACGCACCGTCTCCTGAACCCCGATCGGTCCACGTGCCGCCTCCGGAGCCCCGATCTATCTACGCGAGTCTCCTAAGCCCCGATCGGTCCACGCGCCATCGCCGAGCCTCGATCGGTCCACGCGTGGCCTCCTGAGCCCCGGTCGGTTCACGCGCCGTCTCCGAGCCCCGATCGATCCACGCGTCTTTTCTAAGCCCAGCTGCTTCCTCGCACCGTCTCCGAGCCACGATCGGTCCAGGCGCCGCTTCCTGATCCCCGACCGGTCCAGGCGTTGTCTCCTAAGCCCCGACCGGTCCACGCGCCGTCTCTGAGCCCCGATCGGTTCACGCATCGTCTCCTATGCCCCGATCGGTTAACTCGCCGTCTCCGAGCGCCGATCGGTCCACGCGCCGTCGCCGAACCCCAATTCGTCCACGCGCAACCGCCTGAGCCCCAGCCGGTTCACGCGCGTCTCCGAGCCCCGATCGGTCCACGCGTCGTCTCCGAGCCCCGATCGGTCCACGCGCCGTCGTCGAGCCATGATCGGTCCACGGGCGACCTCCTCAGCCCCGGTCGGTTCACGCGTCGTCTCCTAAGCCCCGATACGTCCACAGCCAGTGTCGGAGCACCGATCGGACCACGCACCGTCTCCTCAGCCCCGATCCGTACACGCTTCGTCTCCGAGCCCCGATCGGTTCACGCATCGTCTCCTATGCCCCGATCGGTTAACTCGCCGTCTCCGAGCGCCGATCGGTCCACGCGCCGTCGCCGAACCCCAATTCGTCCACGCGCAACCGCCTGAGCCCCAGCCGGTTCACGCGCGTCTCCGAGCCCCGATCGGTCCACGCGTCGTCTCCGAGCCCCGATCGGTCCACGCGCCGTCGTCGAGCCATGATCGGTCCACGGGCGACGCCATCAGCCCCGGTCGGTTCACGCGTCGTCTCCTAAGCCCCGATACGTCCACAGCCAGTGTCGGAGCACCGATCGGACCACGCACCGTCTCCTCAGCCCCGATCCGTACACGCTTCGTCTCCGAGCCCCGATCGGTCCACCCGCCGTCGCCGAACCCCGATTGGTCCCCGCGCGGCCGTCTGATCCCCAATCGGTCCACGCGCTGTCTCGTGAGCCCCGATCGGTCTACGCATCGTCTCCTAAGCCCCGATCGGTCCACGCGCCGTTTCCGAGCCACGATCGGTCCAGGCGCCGCCTTCTGAGCCCGGATCGGTCCACGTGTCGGCTCCTAAGGCCCGATCGGTCCATGCATCGTCTCCTAAGCCCCGATCCCCTAAAGCGCCGTCTCCGAGCCCCGATCGGTCCACGTGCCATCTCCGAGCCCCGATCGGTGCGCGTGCCGCATTCTAAGCCATGGTCCATCCACGCGCCGACTCCGATCACCGATCGGTCGAAGCGTCGTCCCCTAATACGCGATCGGTCCACGCGGCGTCTCCTGAGCCCCGATCGTACCACGCGCCGGCTCCGAACACCGATCGGTCCACGCGTCGTCCCCTAATACCCGATCGGTTCACGCGTCGTCTCCTAAGCCCTGATCCGTCGATGCATCGTCTCCTGAGCCCCGATCGATCCACGCGCCGCCTCCTGAGCCCCGATCGCTCCACGTATCGTCTCCTAAGCCTCGATCGGTCCACGCGCCATCTCCGAGCGCCGATCGGTTCACGCGTCGCCTCCTAAGCCCGATCGGTTAACGCTCCGTCTCCGAGCCGCAATCGGTCCACGCGCCGTTTCCTGAGCCCCGATCGGTCGACGCGTCGTCTCCTGAGCCCTGATCGATCCACGTGTCGTCTCCTGAGCCCCGATTGCTCCACGGGCCGTTTCCTGAGCCCCGATCGGTCCACGCGTCGTCTTCTAAGCCCAGATGCCTGCTCGCGCCGTCTCCGAGGCACGATTGGTCCAGGCGCCGCTTCCTGAGCCCCGATCGGTCCACGCGTTGTCTCCTAAGCCCCGATCGGTCCACGCGCCGTCTCCAAAGCCCCGATCATTCCACGCGCCGTCTCCGAGCCCCGATCGGTCCACGCGCCGCCTCCTAAGCCCCGATCGGTCCACGCGTCGGCTCCTAATCCCCGATCGGTCCATGCGTAGTCTCCTAAGCCCCGATCCGTCGACGCGTCGTCTCCTGAGCCCCGATCGATCCACGCGTCTTCTCCTGAGCCCCGACCGCTCCACGCGCCGTCTCCTGAGCCCCGATGCCTCCACGCGCCGTCTCCGATCCACGATCGGTGCAGGCGCCGCTTCCTGAGCCCCGATCGGTCCACGCGCCGTCTCCTAAGCCCCGATCGGTTCACGCGTCTTCTCCTGAACCCCGATCGATCCACGCGTCGTCTCCTGACCCCGGATCGCTCCACGAGCCGTTTCCTGAGCCCCGATCGGTCCACGCGTCGTCTTCCAAGCGCAGATGCCCCCAGGCGCCGTCTCCGAGCCACGATCGGTCCAGGCGCCACTTCCTGAGCACCGATCGGTCCACGCGTCGTGTCCTAAGCCCCGATGGGTCCAAGCGCCGTGTCCTGAGCCCTGATCGGTCGACGCGTCCTCTGCTAAACCCCGATCGGTCCACGCGTCGTCTCCTGAGCCCCGCTCGGTGCACGCGTTGTCTCCTAAGCCCAGACCGGTCCACTCGCCGTCTCCGAGCCTCGTTCGGTCCACGCACTGTCTCCTGATCCCCATCGGTCCACGCGCCGTTTCCTGAGCCCCGATCGGCCCACGCGTCGTCTCCGTGCACCGATCGGTCCACGGGCCGTTTCCGCTGCCCCGATCGGTAAACGCGCCGTCACCAAGCCCCGATCCGTACACGCGTCGTCTCCGAGGCCCGATCGGTCCACGCGCCGTCTCCTGAGCCCCGATACGTCCACGCGTAGTCGCCGAGTCCAGATCGATCCACGCACGGTCTCCTGAGCCCCGATCGGTCCACGCGCCGTCGCCCAGCCTGGATCGGTCCACGCGCGGCGTCCTGAGCCCCGGTCGGTCCACTCGTCGTCTCCTAAGCCCCGATCCGTCCACGGGCCGTCTCCGAGCCGCGATCGGTAAACGCGCCGTCACCAAGCCCCGATCCGTACACGCGTCGTCTCCGAGCCCCGATCGGTCCACGCGTCGTCTCCGAGCCCAGATCGGTCCACGCGCCGTCGCCGAGCCCCGATCGGTCCACGCACCGTCTCCTGAGCCCCATCCGTCCACGTGGCGCCTCCGCAGCCCCGATCGATCCTCGCGTCGTCACCTGAGCCCCGATCGCTCCACGCGCCGTTTCCTGAGCCCCGATCTGTCCACGCATCGTCTCCGAGCACCGATCGGTCCACGCGCCGTTTTCTGAGCACCGTTCGGTCCACGCGTCGTCTTCAAAGCCCCGATGCCTCCACCGGCCGTCTCCGAGCCACCATCGGTCCGTGCGCCGCTGCCAGAGCCCCGATCGGTCCACGCGTCGTCTCCTGATCTCCGATCGGCCCACGCGCCGTCTCCGAGCCCCGATCGGTTCACGCGCCGCCTCCGAGCCCCGATCGGTCCACGCATCGTTTCCTATGCCCCGATCGGTTAACGCGCCGACTCCGAACCCCGATCGTTCCACGCGCCGTCTCCCAGCCCCGATCGGTCCACGCTCCGTCTCCTGAGCCCCGATCGGCCCACGCGTCGGTCCCTAAGCCCCGATCCATCCACGCCCATTCTCCTGAGCCCCGATCGTTCCACGCGCCGTCTCCCAGCCCCGATCGTTCCACGCGCCGTCTCCTGAGCCCCGATCGGTCCACGCGTCGTTTCCGAAGCCCCGATCCATCCACGCGCCGTCGCCTGAGCCCCGATCGGTCCACGCGTCGTTCCTGAAGCCCTGATCCATCCATGCGCGGTCTCCTGAGCCCCGATCGGTGCACGCATCGTCTCCTAAGCCTCGACACGTCCACGCGTCGTCTCCGAGCCCCGATCGGTCCACGCGCGATCGCCGAGCCTCGATTGGTCCACGCATCGTGTCCTAAGCCCCGATCGATCCACGCGCAGTCGCCGAGCCCCGATTGGTTCACGCGCGGTCTCCTGAGCCCCGGTCGGTCCACGCGCCGTCGCCGAACCCCAATTGATCCACGCGCAACCTCCTGAGCCCCAGTCGGTACACGCGCTGTCTCCGAGTCCCGATCGGTCCACGCATAGTCTCCTAAGCCCCGCTCGGTTAACGCGCCGTCGCCGAGCCATGATCGGTCCACGCGCGGCCTCCTGAGCCCTGATCGGTCCACGCGCCGTCGCCGAGCCGCGCTCGGTCCACGCGCGGCCTCCTGAGCCCCGATCGGTGCACTCGCCGTCTCCTAAGCCCCGATTGGTCCACGCGCCGTCTCCGAGCGGCGATTGTTCACGCGGCGCCTCCGGAGCCCCGATCGATCCACACTAGGCTCCTGAGCCCCGGCCGGTCCGCGCGCCGTCTCCTGAGCCCCGAACGGTCGACGCGTCGTCTCCTGAGCCCCGATCGATCGACGCGTCGTCTCCTGAGCCTCGATCGCTCTACGCGCCGTTTTCTGAGTATCGTTCGGTCCACGCGTCGTCTTCAAAGCTCCGATGCCTCCCCGCGCCGTCTCCGAGCCGCGATCGGGCTGTGCGCCGCTTCCAGAGCCCTATCAGTCCACGCGTCGTCTCCTGATCTCCGATCGGTCCACGCGCCGTTTCCTGAGCCCCGATCCGCCCACGCGCAGTCGCAGAGCCCCGATCGGTCCACGCGCCGTCTCCTGAACCCGGATACGTCCTCGCGCAGTCGCCGAGCCCCGGTCGGTTCACGCGCCGTCTCTGAGCCCCGATCGATCCACGCGTCTTTTCTAAGCCCAGCTGCCTCCTCGCGCCGTCTCCGGAGCCCCGATAGATCCACGCGCTGCCTCCTGAGCCCCGGTCGGTCCACGCGCCGTGTCCGAGCCTTGATCGGTGCACGTACTGTCTCCGAAGCCCCGATCGGTCCGCGTGACGCATTCTAAGCCACGGTCCGTCCACGCCCCGTCTCCGAGCACCGATCGGTTCACGCGCCGTCTCCTGAGCCCGGATCGGTCCACGCGTCGTCTCCTAAGCCCTAATCGGTCCACGTGTCGTCTCCGAGCCCCGATGGGTCCACGCGCCGCCTCCTGAGCCCCGGTCGGTCCACGCGCCGTCTCCGAGCCTCGATCGGTCCACGTACCGTCTCCGAAGCCCCGATACGTCCGCACGCCGTCTCCGAGCCCCGATCGGTCCGTGTGACGCATTCTAAGCCACGGTCCGTCCACGCGCCGTCTCCGAGCACTGATCGGTCTACGCGCCGTCTCCTGAGCCCCGATCGGTCCACGCATCGTCTCCTAAGCCCTGATCGGTCCACGTGTCGTCTCCGAGCCCCGATGGGTCCACGCGCCGCATCGTGAGCCCCGATTGGTCGGCGCGTCGTCTCCTCAGCCCCGATCGATCCACGCGCCGTCGCCGAGCCCCGATCGGTCCACGCTCAGTCGCCGAGCCCCGATCGGTCCAGGAGTCGTCTCCGAGCCCCGATCGGTCCACGCGCCGTCTCCTGAGCCCGGATACGTCCACGCGTAGTCGGCGAGCCGCGATTGGTTAACGCGCCGTCTGCGAGCCCCGATCGGTCCACGCGCCGTCTCCTGAGCCCCGATACGTCCACGCATAGTCGCCGAGCCCCGATCGGTCGAAGCGCGGTCTCCTAAACCCCGATCGGTTTACGCGCCGTCTCCTGAGCCCCGATCGTTCCACGCGTCGTCTCCGAGCGCCGATCGGTCCACGCTCAGTCGCCGAGCCCCGATCGGTCCACGCGCGGTCTTCCGAGCCCCGATCGCTCCACGCGCCGTCTCCTGAGCTCCGATCGGTCCAGGAGTCGTCTCCGAGCCCCGATCGGTCCACGCGCCGTCTCCTGAGCCCCGATACGTCCACGCGTAGTCGGCGAGCCGCGATTGGTTAACGCGCCGTCTGCGAGCCCCGATCGGTCCACGCGCCGTCTCCTGAGCCCCGATACGTCCACGCATAGTCGCCGAGCCCCGATCGGTCGAAGCGCGGTCTCCTAAACCCCGATCGGTTTACGCGCCGTCTCCTGAGCCCCGATCGTTCCACGCGTCGTCTCCGAGCGCCGATGGGTCCACGCGCCGTCTCCGGGCCCCCATCGGTTCACGCACCGTCTCCTGATCCCCGATCGGTCCACACCTGGCCTCCTGAGCTCCGTTCGGTCCACGCGCCGACTCCTGAGCTCCGTTCGGTCAACGCGCCGTCTCCTGAGCCCCGGTCGGTCCTCGCGCCGTCTCCTGAGCCCCGATCGTTCCAGGCGCCGTCTCCGAGCTCCGATCGGTCCACGCACCGTCTCCTGAGCCCCATCCGTCCACGTGGCGCCTCCGCAGCCCCGATCGATCCTTGCGTCGTCACCTGAGCCCCGATCGCTCCACGCGCCGTTTCCTGAGCCCCGATCTGTCCACGCATCGTCTCCGAGCACCGATCGGTCCACGCGCCGTTTTCTGAGCACCGTTCGGTCCACGCGTCGTCTTCAAAGCCCCGATGCCTCCACCCGCCGTCTCCGAGCCACCATCGGTCCGTGCGCCGCTGCCAGAGCCCCGATCGGTCCACGCGTCGTCTCCTGATCTCCGATCGGCCCACGCGCCGTCTCCTAAGCCCCGATCGGTCCACGCACCGTCTCCGAGCCCCGATCGGTTCACGCGCCGCCTCCGAGCCCCGATCGGTCCACGCATCGTTTCCTATGCCCCGATCGGTTAACGCGCCGACTCCGAACCCCGATCGTTCCACGCGCCGTCTCCGAGCCCCGATCGGTCTACGCTCCGTCTCCTGAGCCCCGATCGGCCCACGCGTCGTTCCCTAAGCCCCGATCCATCCACGCCCATTCTCCTGAGCCCCGATCGTTCCACGCGCCATCTCCCAGCCCCGATCGTTCCACGCGCCGTCTCCTGAGCCCCGATCGGTCCACGCGTCGTTTCCGAAGCCCCGATCCATCCACGCGCCGTCGCCTGAGCCCCGATCGGTCCACGCGTCGTTCCTTAAGCCCTGATCCATCCGTGCGCGGTCTCCTGAGCCCCGATCGGTGCACGCATCGTCTCCTAAGCCTCGACACGTCCACGCGTCGTCTCCGAGCCCCGATCGGTCCACGCGCGATCGCCGAGCCTCGATTGGTCCACGCATCGTGTCCTAAGCCCCGATCGATCCATGCGCAGTCGCCGAGCCCCGATTGGTTCACGCGCGGTCTCCTGAGCCCCGGTCGGTCCACGCGCCGTCGCCGAACCCCAATTGATCCACGCGCAACCTCCTGAGCCCCAGTCGGTACACGCGCTGTCTTCGAGTCCCGATCGGTCCACGGATAGTCTCCTAAGCCCCGCTCGGTTAACGCGCCGTCGCCGAGCCATGATCGGTCCACGCGCGGCCTCCTCAGCCCCGATCGATCGACGCGTCGTCTCCTGAGCCCCGATCGCTCCACGCGCCGTTTTCTGAGTACCGTTCGGTCCACGCGTCGTCTTCAAAGCTCCGATTCCTCCCCCCGCCGTCTCCGAGCCACGATTGGGCTGTGCGCCGCTTCCAGAGCCCTATCAGTCCACGCGTCGTCTCCTGATCTCCGATCGGTCCACGAGTCGTCTCCTAAGCCCTGATCGGTCCACGTGCCGTCTCCGAGCCCCGATGGGTCCACGCGTCGCCCCCTGACCTCCGGTCGGTCGACGCGTCGTCTCCTGAGCTCCGATCGCATCCACGCGCCGTTTCCTGAGCCCCGATCCATACACGCGTCGTCTCCGAGCCCCGATCGGTCCACGCGTCGTCTCCTAAGCCCCGATCCGTCGACGCATCGTCTCCTGAGCCCCGATCGATCCACGCGCCGCCTCCTGAGCCCCGATCGCTCCACGTATCGTCTCCTAAGCCTCGATCGGTCCACGCGCCGTCTCCGAGCGCCGATCGGTTCAGGCGTCGTCCGCTGAGCCCCGATCGGCCCACGCGCCGTATCCGAGCCCCAAACGGTCCACGCGCCGTCTCCTAAACCCCAATCTGTCCACGACCCGTCTCCGTGCCCCGATCGGTGCACTCGCCGTCTCCTAAGCCCCGATCGTTCGACGCGCCGTCTCCGAGCGGCGATCGGTCCACGCGTCGTCTCCTAAGCCCCGATCGGTCCACGCGCCGTCTCCAAGCCCCGGCCGATCCACACACCGTTTCCTGATCCCCATCGGTCCACGCGGCGCCTCCGGAGCCGCGATCGATCCACGCGAGTCTCCTCATCCCCGGTCGGTCCACGCGCCGTCTCCTGAGCCCCGATCGCTCCACGCGCCGTCTCCTGAGCACCGATCGGTCCAGGCGCCGCTTCCTGAGCCGCAATCGGTCGACGCGTCGTCTCCTGAGCCCCGATCGGTTCACGCGCCGTCTCCTGAGCCCCGATCGTTCCCCGCGCCGTCGCCGAGCCCCGATCGTTCCACGCGCCGGGTCCTGAGCCCCGATCGGCCCACGCGTCGTTCCCTAAGCCCCGAACCATCCACGCCCAGTCTTCTGAGCCCTGATCGTTCCGCGTGCCGTCTCCCAGCCCCGATCGGTCCACGCACCGTCTCCTAATCCCCGATCGGTTCACACGCCGCCTCCGAAGCCCCGATAGATCCACGCGAGTCTCCTAAGCCCCGACCGGTCCACGCGCTGACTCCTGAGCCCCGATCGGTGCACGAGTCGTCTCCTAAGCCCTGATTGGTCCACGTGCCGTCTCCGAGCCCCGATGGGTCCACGCGCCGCCTTCTGACCTCCGATCGGTCGACGCGTCGTCTCCTGAGCCCCGATCGCTCCACGCGCCGTTTCCTGAGCCCCGATCCGTACACGCGTCGTCTCCGAGCCCCGATCGGTCCACGCGCCGTCGCCGGACCCAAACTGGTCCACGCGCGGCCGCCTGAGCGCCAATCGGTCCACGCGCCGTTTCCTGAGCCCCGATCCGTACACGCGTCGTCTCCGAGTCACGATCGGTCCACGCGCCGTCTTCGAGCACCGATCGATCCCCGCGCCGTTTCCTGGGCCCCGATCGGACGACGCGTCGTCTCCTGAGCCCCGATCGGTCCCCGCGTCGTCTCCTAAGCCGCGATCGGTTCACGCATCGGCTCCTGAGCCCCGATCGGTCCACGCGTCGTCTTCGAGCACCGATCGATCCACGCGCCGTTTCCTGAGCCCCGATCCGTACACGCGTCGTCTCCGAGCCACGATCGGTCCACGGGCCGTCTCCTGAGCCCCGATCGGTCCACGCACCGTCTCCTGAGCCCCGATCGGTCCACGCGTCGTCTCCTGAGCCCCGATCGCTCCACGCGCCATCTCCTGAGCCCCGATCGGTCCACGCGTCGTCTCCGAGCTCCGATCGGTCCACGCGCCGTTTCCTGAGCCCCGATAGGTCCAGGCGTCGTCTTCTAAACCCCGATGCCTCCACGCGCCGTCTCCGAGCCACGATCGGTCCAGGCGCCGCTTCACCAGCCCCGATCGGTTCACACGCCGCCTCCAAAGGTCCGTTAGATCCACGCGAGTCTCCTGAGCCCCGATCGCTCCACGCGCCGTTTCCTGAGCCCCGATCCGTACACGCGTCGTCTCCGAGTTACGATCGGTCCACGCGCCGTCTTCGAGCACCGATCGATCCACGCGCCGTTTCCTGGGCCCCGATCGGTCGACGCGTCGTCTCCTGAGCGCCGATCGGTCCCCGTGTCGTCTCCGAAGCCGCGATCGGTTCACGCATCGGCTCCTGAGCCCCGATCGGTCCACGCGTCGTATTCGAGCACCGATCGATCCACGCGCCGTTTCCTGGGCTCCGATCCATCGACGCGTCGTTTCCTGAGACACGATCGATCCACGCGTCTTCTCCTGAGCCCCTATCGCTCCACGCGCCGTCTTCTGAGCCCCGATCGCTCCACGCGCCGTTTCCTGAGCCCCGATCCGTACACGCGTCGTCTCAGAGCCCCGATCGGTCCACGCGCGGTCTCCTGAGCCCCGATCGGTCCACGCGTCGGCTCCTAACCCCCGATCGGTCCACTCGTCGTCTCCTAAGCCCCGATCCGTCGACGCGTCGTCTCCTGAGACCCGATCGATCCACGCGTCTTCTCCTGAGCCCCGATCCCTCCACGCGCCGTCTCCTGAGGCCCGATCGGTCCACGCGTCGTCTCCTAAGCCCCGATCGGTTCACGCATCGGCTCCTGAGCCCCGATCGGTCCACGCGTCGTCTTCGAGCACCGATCGATCCACGCGCCGTTTCCTGGCCCCGATCGGTCGACGCGTCGTCTCCTGAGCCCCGATCGGTCCACACGCCGTCTCCTGAGCCCCCATCGGTCCACGCACCGTCTCCTAATCCCCGATCGGTTCACACGCCGCCTCCGGAGCCCGGATAGATCCACGCGAGTCTCCTAAGCCCCGACCGGTCCACGCGCTGTCTCCTGGGCCCCGATCCGTACACGCGTCGTCTCCGAGCCCCGATGGGTCCACGCGCCGTAGCCGAGCCTCGATCGGTCCACGAGCATCCTCCTGAGCCCCGGTCGCTTCACGCGCCCTCTCCGAACCACGATCGGTCCACGCATCGTCTCCTAAGCCCCGATCGGTTAACGCGCCGTGTCCGAGCCCCGATCGTTCCATGCGCCGTCTCCTGAGCCCCGATACGTCCACGCGCACTCGCCGAGCCCCGATCCGTCGACGCGTCGTCTCCTGAGACCCGATCGATCCACGCGCCGTCTCCGAGCCCCGATCGGTACACGCGCCGTCGCCGAACCCGAATTGGTCCACACGCGGCGTCCTGAGCCCCAGTCGGTCCACGCGCCGTCTCCGAGTCCCGATCGGTCCAGGCGCCGCCTACTGAGCCCCGATCGGTCCACGTGTCGTCTCCTGAGCCCCGATCGATCCATGCGTCGTCGCCTGAGCCCCGATCGCTCCACGTGCTGCTTCCTGAGCCCCGATCGGTCCCCGCGATGTCTCCTAAGACCCGATCGGTCCACACGTCGTCTCCTAAGCCTCGATCGGTTAACGCGCCGTCTCCGAGCCCCAATCGGTCGACACGGCGTCTCCGAACCCCGATCGGTCCACGCGCCGTCTTCTAAGCCCCCATCGGTCCACGCGTCGTCTCCGAGCACCGATTGGTCCACAGGCCGTTTCCGGAACCCCGATCGGTCCACGCATTGTCTTTTAAGCCCCGAAGCCTCCACGCACCGTTTCCGAGCGGCGATCGGTCCACGCGTCGTCTCCTAAGCCCCGATCGGTCCACGCGCCGTCTCCAAGCCCCGGCCGATCCACACACCGTCTCCTGATCCCCATCGGTCCACGCGGCGCCTCCGGAGCCGCGATCGATCCACGCGAGTCTCCTCATCCCCGGTCGGTCCACGCGCCGTCTCCTGAGCCCCGATCGCTCCACGCGCCGTCTCCTGAGCCCCGATCGGTCCAGGCGCCGCTTCCTGAGCCGCAATCGGTCCACGCGTCGTCTCCTGAGCCCCGATCGGTTCACGCGCCGTCTCCTGAGCCCCGATCGTTCCCCGCGCCGTCGCCGAGCCCCGATCGTTCCACGCGCCGGGTCCTGAGCCCCGATCGGCCCACGCGTCGTTCCCTAAGCCCCGATCCATCCACGCCCAGTCTTCTGAGCCCTGATCGTTGCGCGTGCCGTCTCCCAGCCCCGATCGGTCCACGCACCGTCTCCTAATCCCCGATCGGTTCACACGCCGCCTCCGAAGCCCCGATAGATCCACGCGAGTCTCCTAAGCCCCGACCGGTCCACGCGCTGACTCCTGAGCCTCGATCGGTGCACGAGTCGTCTCCTAAGCCCTGATTGGTCCACGTGCCGTCTCCGAGCCCCGATGGGTCCACGCGCCGCCTTCTGACCTCCGATCGGTCGACGCGTCGTCTCCTGAGCCCCGATCGCTCCACGCGCCGTTTCCTGAGCCCCGATCCGTACACGCGTCGTCTCCGAGCCCCGATCGGTCCACGCGCCGTCGCCGGACCCAAACTGGTCCACGCGCGGCCGCCTGAGCGCCAATCGGTCCACGCGCCGTTTCCTGAGCCCCGATCCGTACACGCGTCGTCTCCGAGTCACGATCGGTCCACGCGCCGTCTTCGAGCACCGATCGATCCCCGCGCCGTTTCCTGGGCCCCGATCGGTCGACGCGTCGTCTCCTGAGCCCCGATCGGTCCCCGCGTCGTCTCCTAAGCCGCTATCGGTTCACGCATCGGCTCCTGAGCCGCGATCGGTCCACGCGTCGTCTTCGAGCACCGATCGCTCCACGCGCCGATTTCTGAGCCCCGATCAATTGACGCGTCTTCTCCTGAGCCCCGGTCGCTCCTCGCGCCGTCTCCTGAGCCCCGCTCGGTCCATGCGTCGTCTTCTTAGCCCCGATGCCTCCACGCGCCGTCTCCGAGCCCCGATCAGTCTAGGCGCCGCTTCCTGAGCCCCGATCGGTCCACGCGCCGTCTCCTACGCCCCAATCGGTCCACGCGCCGTCTCCTAAGCCCCGATCGGTCCAAGCGGCGTCTCCGAGCCCCGATCGCTCCACGCACCGGCGCCTGATCCCCATCGGTCCACGCGGCGTTTTCTGAGCACCGTTCGGTCCACGCGTCGTCTTCAAAGCCCCGATGCCTCCACGCGCCGTCTCCGAGCCACGATCGGTCCGTGCGCCGCTTCCAGAGCCCCGATCGGTGCACGCGTCTTCTCCTGATCTCCGATCGGTCCACGCAACGTCTCATAAGCCCCGATCGGTCCACGCGCCGTCTCCGAGCGCCGATCGATTCACGGGCCGTCTCCGAGCCGCGATCGATAAAGCCGCCGTCATCAAGCCCCGATCCGTACACGCGTCGTCTCCGAGCCCCGATGGGTCCACTCGCCGTCGCCGAGCCTCGATCGGTCCACGCGCGGACTCCTGAGCCCGATGCGTCCACGCGCGGCCTGCTTAGCCCCGGTCAGCCCACGCGCCGTCTCCGAGCCCCGATCGGTCCACGCGCCGTCTCCTGAGTCCCAATCGTTCCACGCGTCGGCTCCTAAGACCCGATCCATCGACCCGTCGTCTCCTGAGCCCCGATCGATCTACGCGCCGCCTCCTGAGCCCCGATCGCTCCACGCGCCGTTTCCTCATTCCCGATCGGTCCACACGCCGTCTCCGAGCCCCGATCGGTCCAGGCGTGGCCTCCTGAGCCGCGGTCGGTCCACGCGCCGTTTCCTGAGCCCCGATCGGTCCACGCGTCGTCTTCTAAGCCCAGATGCCTCTTTGCGCCGTCTCCCAACCACGATCGGTGCAGGCGCCGCTTCCTGAGCCCCGATCGGTCCACGTGTTTTCTCCTAAGCCCCGATCGGTCCACGGTCCGTCTCCTGAGCCCTGATCCGTCCACGCGCGGCGTCGAGCCGCGATCGGTCTACGCGCGGCCTCCTGAGCCCCAATCGGTCCACGCGTCGTCTCCTAAGCCCCGATCGGTCCGTGCGCCGTCTCCGAGCCCCGATCGGTCCACGCACCATCTCATGCTCCCCAATCGGTCCATGCGCCGCCTCCGGAGCCCTGATCGATCCACGCGAATCTCCTGAGCTCCGGTCGGTCCTCGTACCGTCTCCGAGCCCCGATCGGTCCACGTACCGTCTCCGAATCCCCGATCGGTCCACGCGCCGTCTCCTGAGCCCCGATCGGTCCACGCGTCGTCTCCTAAGCCCCGATCGGTTCACCCGTCGTCTCCTACACCCCGATCGGTCCACGCATCGTCTCCTAAGCCCCGATCGGTCCACGCGCCGTCTCCGAGCCCCGATGGGTCCACGCACTGTCTCCTGATCCCCATGGGTCCACGCGGCGCCTCCGGGGCCCCGATCGATCCACGCGAGCATCCTGAGCGCCGATCGATCCACGCATCGTCTCCTAAGCCCCAATCGGTTAACGCGCCGTCTCCGAGCCCCAATCGGTCCACGCGCCGTCTCCTGAACCCCGATCGTTCCACGCGCCTTCTCCTAAGCCACGATCGGTCAGCGCCGTCTCCGAGCGCCGATCGGTGCACGCGCCGTCGCACGAGCCGCGATCGGTCCACGCGCGGTCTAATGAGCTCCGGTCGGTCCACGTATCGTCTCCGAAGCCCCGATATGTCCACACGCCGTATCCGAGCCCCGATCGGTCCGCGTGACGCATTCTAAGCCACGGTCCGTCCACGCGCCGTCTCCGAGCGCCGATCGGTCCACGCGCCGTCTCCTAAGCCCAAATCGGTCCACGCGCTGTCTCTTAAGCCCCGATCGGTCCAGGCGGCGTCTCCGAGCCCCGATCGGTCCACGCACCGTCTCCTGATCCCCATCGGTCCACGCGGCGTTTTCTGAGCACCGTTCGGTCCACGCGTCGTCTTCAAAGCCCGGATGCCTCCACGTGCCGTCTCCGAGCCACGATCGGTCCGTGCGCCGCTTCCAGAGCCCCGATCGGTGCACGCGTCTTCTCCTGATCTCCGATCGGTTCACGCGCCGTCTCATAAGCCACGATCGGTCCACGTGCCGTCTCCGAGCGCCGATCGGTTCACGCGCCGTCTCCTGAGCCCCGATCGTTCCACGCGCCGTCTCCGAGCCCCGATCGGTCCACGCGCCGTCTCCTGAGCCCGGATCGGTCCACGCGTCATCGCCGAATCCCCGATCCGTACACGCGTCGTCTCCGAGCATCGATGGGTCCACGCGCCGTCGCGGAGCCCCGATCGGTCCAGGCGTGGCCTCCTGAGCATCGATCGGTCCACGCGCGGCCTCCTGAGCGCCGGTCGGTTCACGCGACGTCTCCGAGCCCCGATCGATCCACGCGTCGTCTTCCAAGCCCAGATGCCTCCTCGCGCCGTCCCCGAGCCACGATCGGTCCAGGCGCTGCTTCCTGAGCCCCAATCGTTCCACGCGTTGTCTCCTAAGCCCGGATCGGTCCACGCTCCGTCTCCGAGCCCCGATCGGTCCACGAATCGTCACCTAAGCCCCGATCGGTCCACGCGCCGTCGCCGAGCCATGATCGGTCCACGCGCGGCTCCTGAGCCCCCATCGGTCCAGGCGACGTCGCCGAGCCGGGATCGGTCCACGCGCGGCCTCCTGAGCCTCGATGGTTCCACGCGCTGTCTCCGAGCCCAGATCGGTCCACGCGCCGTCGCCGAATCCCAATTGGTCCACGCGCAACCGCCTGCGCCCCAGTCGGTCCACGCGCGGTCTCCGAGCCCCGATCGGTCCACGCGCCGTTTCCGAGCGCCGATCGGTTCACGCGCCGTCTCCTGATCCCAATCGGCCCACGCGGCGCCTCCGGAGCCCCGATCGAACCACGCGAGTCTCCTGAGCCCCAGTCGGTCCGCGCGCCGTCTCCTGAGCCCCGATCGATCCACGCGTCGTCTCCTGAGCCCCGATCGCGCCACACGCCGTTTCCTGAGCCCCGATCGGTCCACGCGTCGTCTTCAAAGGCCCGATGCCTCCACGCGCCGTCTCCGAGCCACGATCGGTCCGTGCGCCGCTTCCACAACCCCGATCGGTCCACGCGCCGTCTCCGAGCGCCGATTAGTTCACGCGCCGTCTCCTGAGCCCCGATCGCTCTACGCTCCGTCTCCCAGCCCCGATCGGTCCACACGCCGTCTCCTGAGCGCGGATCGGTCCACGCGCCGTCACCGAACCCCAATTGGTCCACGCGCCACCGCCTGGGCCCCAGTCGGTCCACGTGCTGTCTCCGAGCCCAGATCGGTCCACGCGCCGTCTCCTAAACCCCGGTCGGTCCACGCGCCGTCTCCGAGCCCCGATCGGTCCACGCATCGTCTCCTAAGCCCCGATCGATCCACGCGTCGTTTCCTGAGCCCCGATCGCTCCACGCGCCGATTTCTGAGCCCCGATCAATTGACGCGTCTTCTCCTGAGCCCCGATCGCTCCTCGCGCCGTCTCCTGAGCCCCGCTCGGTCCATGCGTCGTCTTCTTAGCCCCGATGCCTCCACGCGCCGTCTCCGAGCCACGATCGGTCTAGGCGCCGCTTCCTGAGCCCCGATCGGTCCAGACGCCGCTTCCTGAGCCCCGATCGGTCCACGCGCCGTCTCCTAAGCCCCAATCGGTCCACGCGTCGTCTCCTAAGCCCCGATCGGTCCACTCGCCGTCTCCGAGCGCCGATCGGTTCACCCGCCGTCTCCTGAGTCCCGATCGTTCCACGCACCGTTTCCGAGCCCCGATCCGTACACGCATCGTCTCCTAAGCCCCGATCGGTCCACGTGCCGATTCCGAGCCCCGATCGGTCCATGCGTCGTCTTCTAAGCCCCGATGCCTCCACGCGCCGTCTCCGAGCCCCGATCGGTGCAGGCGCCGCTTCCTGAGCCCGGATCGGTCCACGCGTCGTCCCCTAATCCCCGATCCGTAAACTTGTCGTGTCTGAGCCTCGATCGGTCCACGCGCCGTCGCCCAGCCCCGATCGGTCCGCGCGCCGTCTCCTGAGCCCCAATCCGTCCACGCGCCTTCGCCGAACCCCAATTGGTCCACGCGGAACCTCCTGAGCCCCAGTCGGTCCACGCGCCATCTCCTGAGCCCCGATCGGCCCACGCGCCATCTTCTAAGCCCAGATGCCTCCTCGCGCCGTCTCCGAGCCCCGATCGGTCCACGCGCCGTCTCCTGAGCCCCGATCGGTCCACGCGTTGTCTCCTGAGCCCCGATCGGTCCACGCGTCGGCTCCTAAGCCCTGATCGTTCCACGCGCCGTCTCCGAGCCCCGATCTGTCCGCGCGCCGTCACCTGAGCTCCGATCGGTCCACGCGGCGCCTCCGGAGCCCCGATCGAACCACGCGAGTCTCCTGAGCCCCAGTCGGTCCGCGCGCCGTCTCCTGAGCCCCGATCGGTCCACACGCCGTCTCCTAAGCCCCGATCCGTCCACGGGCCGTCTGTAAACCGCGATCGGTCAACACTCCGTCACCAAGCCGCGATCCGTACAAGCGTCGTGTCCGAGCCCCGATCGGTTAACGCGCCGTCTCCGAGCCCCGATCGGCCCACGCGCCGTCTCCTGAGCCCCGATCCGTCCACGCGCAGTCGCCGAGCCCCGGTCGGTCCAGGCGCCGTCTCCTGAGCCCCGATCGGTCCACACCCCTACCCCTGAGCCCCGATCGGTCGACGCGTCGTCTCCTTCGACCCGACCGGTTCACCCTCCGTCTCCTGTGCACCCACCGATTCACGTGCCGTCTCCTAAACCCCGATCGGTCCACACGTCGTCTCCTAAGCCCCAATCGGGCCACGCGTCGTCTCCTAAGCCCCAATCCGTCGCCGCGTCATCTCCTGAGTCACGATCAATTGACGCGTCTTCACCTGAGCCCCGATCGCTCTCCGCGCCGTCTCCTGAGCCCGCTCGGTCCATGCGTGGTCTTCTAAGCCCCGATGCCTCCACGCACCGTCTCCTGGGCCCCGATCGTTCCACGTGCCGTCTCCGAGCCCCGATCGGTCCACGCGCCGTCTCCTAAGCCCCGATCGGTCCACGCGCCGTTTCCGAGCCCCGATCGGTCCACGCGTCGTCTCCTAAGCCCCGATGCGTCGACGCGTCGTCTCCTGAGCCCCGATCAATTGACGCGTCTTCTCCTGAGCCCCGATCGCTCCTCGCGCCGTCTCCTGAGCCCCGCTCGGTCCATGCGTCGTCTTCTTAGGCCCGATGCCTCCACGCGCCGTCTCCGAGCCACGATCGGTTCAGGCGCCGCTTCCTGAGCCCCGATCGGTCCACGCGCCGTCTCCTAAGCCCCAATCGGTCCACGCGTCGTCTCCTACGCCCCGATCGGTCCACGCGTCGTCTCCTAAGCCCCGATCGGTCCACGCCTCGTCCCCGAATCCCCGATCCGTACACGCGTCGTCTCCGAGCCCCGATCTGTCCACGCGCCGTCTCGTGAGGCCCAATCGGACCACGCGCTGTCTCCTGAGCCCCGATAGGTACACGCGTCGTCTCCTATGCCCCGGTACGTTCACACGCCGTCTCCGAGTCCCGATCGGTCCACGCGCCGTCGCCGAGCCTCGATCTGTCCACGCGCGGCCTCCTAAGCCCCGATCGGTTAACGCGCCGTCTCCGAGCCCCGATCAGTCCACGCGCTGTCTCCTGAGCCCCGGTCGGTTCATGCGCCGTCTCCGAGCCCCGATCGATCCACGCGTCGTCTTGTAAGCCCAGATGCCTTTTCGCGCCGTCTCCGGGCCACGATCGGTCCAGGCGCCGCTTCCTGGGCCACGATCGGTCCAGGCGCCGCTTCCTGGGCCACGATCGGTCCACGCGCTGTCTCCGAGCCCCGATCGGTCCACGTGCCGCCTCCCAGCCCCGATCGGTCCACGCGCCGTCTCCTAATCCCCAATCTGTCCACGACCCGTCTCCGGGCCCCGATCGGTGCCCGCGTCGTCTCCGAGCCCCGATCGGTCCACGCGCCGTCGCCGAGTCATGATCTCTCCACGCGCGGCCTCCTGAGACCCGATCGGTCTACGCGCCGTCGCCGAGCCGCGATCGGTCCACGCGCCGCGCCGAGCCGCGATCGGGCCACGCGCGGCCTCCTGAGCCCCGATTGGTTCACGCGCCGTATCCGAGCCCCAATCGGTCCACGCGCTGTCTCCGAGCCCCGCTCGGTCCACGCGCCGTCTCCTAAGCCCCCATTGGCCCACCTGCCGTCTCCCAGCCCCGATCGGTCCACGCGCCGTCTCCTAAGCCCCAATCTGTCCACGACCCGTCTCCGGGCCCCGATCGGTGCACTCGCCGTCTCCTAAGCCCCGATCGGTCCACGCGCCGTCTCCGAGCGCCGATTGGTTCACGCGCCGTCTCCTGAGCCCTGATTCGTCCACGCGCGGCGTCGAGCCGCGATCGGTCCACACGCGGCCTCCTGAGCCCCAATCGGGCCACGCGTCGTCTCCTAAGCCCCGATCGGTCCATGCGCCGTCTCCGGGCCCCGATCGGTCCACGCACCATCTCCCGCTCTCCAATCGGTCCACGCGCCGCCGCCGGAGCCCCGATCGATCCACGCTAGGCTCCTGAGCCCCGGCCGGTCCGCCCGCCGTCTCCTGAGCCCCGAACGGTCGACGCGTCGTCTCCGTAGCCCCGATCGATCGACGCGTCGTCTCCTGAGTCCCGATCGCTCCACGAGCCGTTTTCTGAGCACCGATCGGTCCACGCGTCGTCTTCAAAGCCCCGATGCCTCCACGCGCCGTCTCCGAGCCACGATCGGTCCGTGCGCCGCTTCCAGAGCCCGGATCGGTCCACGCGCCGTCGCCGAACCCCAATTGGTCCACGCGCAACCGCCTGAGCCCCGGTTGGTCCACGCGCGGCCTCCTTAGCCCCGGTCGGTCCACACGCCGTCTCCGAGCCCCGATCGATCAGCGTGACGCATTCTAAGCCACGGTCCGTCCACGCGCCGTCTCCGAGCACCGATCAGTCCACGCGCCGTCTCCTGAGCCCCGATCGGTCCACGCGCCGTCTCCGAGCCACGATCGGTCCGCGCGCCGCTTCCAGAGCCCCGATCGGTCCACGCGTCATCTCCTGATCTCCGATCGGTCCACGCGCCGTCTCCTTATCCCCGATCGGTCCACGCGCCGTCTCCGAGCCCCGATCGGTTCACGTGCCGTCTCGTGAGCCCCGATCGTTCCACGCGCCGTCTCCGAGCCCCGATCGGTCCACGCTCCGTCTCCAGAGCCCGGATCGTTCCACGCGTCGTCTCCTGATCCCCGATCCGTAAACGCGTCGTCTCCGAGCCTCGATCGGTCCACACGCCGTGTCCGATCCCCGATCGGTCCGCGTGCCGCATTCTAAGCCGCGGTCCGTCAACGCGCCGTCTCCGAGCACCGATCGGTCCACGCGCCGTCTCAAAGCGCCGATCATTTCACGCGCTGTCTCCTGAGCCCGGATCGGTCCACGCCACGTCTCCGAGCTCCGATCGGTCCACGCGCCGTTTCCGAGCCCCGATCGGTCCATACGTCGTCTCCGAGTTCCGATCGGTCCACGCGCCGTTTCCGAGCCCCGATCGGTCCGCGCGCCGTCTCCTGAGCCCCGGTGGGTCCACGCGCCGCCTCCTGAGCCCCGATCGGTCAACGCATCGTCTCCTAAGCCCCGATACGTTCACACGCCGTCTCCGAGCCCCGATCGGTCCACGCGCCGTCGCCGAGCCTCGATCGGTCCACGCGCGGCCTCCGTAGCCCCGGTCGGTCCACGCGCCGTCTCCTGAGCCCCGGTGGGTCCACGCGCCGCCTCCTGAGCCCCGATCGGTCAACGCATCGTCTCCTAAGCCCCGATACGTTCACGCGCCGTCTCCGAACACCGATCGGTCCACGCGCCGTCTCAAAGCGCCGATCATTTCACGCGCCGTCTCCTCAGCCCCGATCGTTCCACGCGCCGTCTCTGAGCACCGATCGGTCTACGCGCCGTCTCCTGAGCCCCAATCGGTCCACACGCTGTCTCGTGAGCCCCGATAGGTACACGCGTCGTGTCCTACGCCCCGATCGGTCCACGCGTCGTCTCCTAAGCCCCGATCGGTCTGCGCAGCGTCTCCTGATCCCCATCGGTCCACGCGGCGCCTCCGGAGCACCGATCGATCCACGCGAGTCTCCTGAGCCCCGGTTGGTCCGCGCGCCGTCACCTGAGCCCCGATCGCTCCACGCGCCGTCTCCGAGCGCCGATAGGTGCACGCTCCGTCTCCTGAGCCCCTATCGTTCCACACGCCGTCTCCGAGCCCCGATCGATCCACGCGCCGTCTCCTGAGCCCCAATCGGTCCACGCGTCGGCTCCTAAGACCCGAGCCATCGACGCGTCGTCTCCTGAGCCCCGATCGATCCACGCTCCGTCTCCTGAGCCCGGATCGTTCCACGCGTCGTCTCCTGATCCCCGATCCGTAAACGCGTCGTCTCCGTGCCCCGATCGTTCCACGCGCCGTCTCCGAGCCCCGATCGGTCCACGCGCCGTTTCCTAAGCCCCGACCGGTCCACGCCCCGTCTCCTGAGCCCCGATCGGTCCACGCGACGTCTCCCAAGCCCCGATCTGTCCACGGGCCGTCTCCGAGCCGCGATCGGTAAAGCCGCCGTCATCAAGCCCCGATCCGTACACGCGTCGTCTCCGAGCCCCGATGGGTCCACGCGCCGTCGCCGAACCCCAATTGGTCCACGCGCAACCGCCTGAGCTCCAGGCGGTCCACGCGTCGTCTACGAGCTCCAATCGGTCCACGCGCCGTTTCCTGAGACCTGATCGGTCCATGCGTCGTCTACTAAGCCCCGATGCCTCCACGCGCCGTCTCCGAGCCACGATCCGTTCAGGCGCCGCTTCCCGAGCCCCGATCAGTCCACGTGCCATCTCCTAAGCCCCGATCGCTCCACGGACCGGTTCCTGATCCCCGATCGGTCCACGCGCCGCTTCCTGAGTCCCGATCGGTCAACGCGTCGTGTCCTAAGCCCTGATTGGTTCACGTGCCGTCTCCTGAGCCCTGATCCGTCCACGCGCGGCGTCGAGCCGCGATCGGTCCACGCGCGGCCTCCTGAGCCCCAATCGGGCCACGCGTCGTCTCCTAAGCCCCGATCGGTCCACGCGCCGTCTCCGGGCCCCGATCGCTCCACGCACCATCTCCCGCTCTCCAATCGGTCCACGCGCCGCCTCCGGAGCCCCAATCGGTCCACGCGTCGTCTCCTAAGCCCCGATCGGTCCACGCGCCGTCTCCTAAGCCCCGATCGGTCCACGCGCCGTCTCCGAGCGCCGATCGGTACACGCCCCGCCTCCTGAGCCCCGATCGTTCCACGTGCCGTCTCCGAGCCCCGATCGGTCCACGCGCCGTCTCCTAAGCCCCGATCGGTCCACGCGCCGTTTCCGAGCCCCGATCGGTCCACGCGTCGTCTCCTAAGCCCCGATGCGTCGACGCGTCGTCTCCTGAGCCCCGATCAATTGACGCGTCTTCTCCTGAGCCCCGATCGCTCCTCGCGCCGTCTCCTGAGCCCCGCTCGGTCCATGCGTCGTCTTCTTAGGCCCGATGCCTCCACGCGCCGTCTCCGAGCCACGATCGGTTCAGGCGCCGCTTCCTGAGCCCCGATCGGTCCACGCGCCGTCTCCTAAGCCCCAATCGGTCCACGCGTCGTCTCCTACGCCCCGATCGGTCCACGCGTCGTCTCCTAAGCCCCGATCGGTCCACGCCTCGTCCCCGAATCCCCGATCCGTACACGCGTCGTCTCCGAGCCCCGATCTGTCCACGCGCCGTCTCGTGAGGCCCAATCGGACCACGCGCTGTCTCCTGAGCCCCGATAGGTACACGCGTCGTCTCCTATGCCCCGGTACGTTCACACGCCGTCTCCGAGTCCCGATCGGTCCACGCGCCGTCGCCGAGCCTCGATCTGTCCACGCGCGGCCTCCTAAGCCCCGATCGGTTAACGCGCCGTCTCCGAGCCCCGATCAGTCCACGCGCTGTCTCCTGAGCCCCGGTCGGTTCATGCGCCGTCTCCGAGCCCCGATCGATCCACGCGTCGTCTTGTAAGCCCAGATGCCTTTTCGCGCCGTCTCCGGGCCACGATCGGTCCAGGCGCCGCTTCCTGGGCCACGATCGGTCCACGCGCTGTCTCCGAGCCCCGATCGGTCCACGTGCCGCCTCCCAGCCCCGATCGGTCCACGCGCCGTCTCCTAATCCCCAATCTGTCCACGACCCGTCTCCGGGCCCCGATCGGTGCCCGCGTCGTCTCCGAGCCCCGATCGGTCCACGCGCCGTCGCCGAGTCATGATCTCTCCACACGCGGCCTCCTGAGACCCGATCGGTCCACGCGCCGTCGCCGAGCCGCGATCGGTCCACGCGCCGTCGCCGAGCCGCGATCGGGCCACGCGCGGCCTCCTGAGCCCCGATTGGTTCACGCGCCGTATCCGAGCCCCAATCGGTCCACGCGCTGTCTCCGAGCCCCGCTCGGTCCACGCGCCGTCTCCTAAGCCCCCATTGGCCCACCTGCCGTCTCCCAGCCCCGATCGGTCCACGCGCCGTCTCCTAAGCCCCAATCTGTCCACGACCCGTCTCCGGGCCCCGATCGGTGCACTCGCCGTCTCCTAAGCCCCGATCGGTCCACGCGCCGTCTCCGAGCGCCGATTGGTTCACGCGCCGTCTCCTGAGCCCTGATTCGTCCACGCGCGGCGTCGAGCCGCGATCGGTCCACACGCGGCCTCCTGAGCCCCAATCGGGCCACGCGTCGTCTCCTAAGCCCCGATCGGTCCATGCGCCGTCTCCGGGCCCCGATCGGTCCACGCACCATCTCCCGCTCTCCAATCGGTCCACGCGCCGCCGCCGGATCCCCGATCGATCCACGCTAGGCTCCTGAGCCCCGGCCGGTCCGCCCGCCGTCTCCTGAGCCCCGAACGGTCGACGCGTCGTCTCCGTAGCCCCGATCGATCGACGCGTCGTCTCCTGAGTCCCGATCGCTCCACGAGCCGTTTTCTGAGCACCGATCGGTCCACGCGTCGTCTTCAAAGCCCCGATGCCTCCACGCGCCGTCTCCGAACCACGATCGGTCCGTGCGCCGCTTCCAGAGCCCGGATCGGTCCACGCGCCGTCGCCGAACCCCAATTGGTCCACGCGCAACCGCCTGAGCCCCGGTTGGTCCACGCGCGGCCTCCTTAGCCCCGGTCGGTCCACACGCCGTCTCCGAGCCCCGATCGATCAGCGTGACGCATTCTAAGCCACGGTCCGTCCACGCGCCGTCTCCGAGCACCGATCAGTCCACGCGCCGTCTCCTGAGCCCCGATCGGTCCACGCGCCGTCTCCGAGCCACGATCGGTCCGCGCGCCGCTTCCAGAGCCCCGATCGGTCCACGCGTCATCTCCTGATCTCCGATCGGTCCACGCGCCGTCTCCTTATCCCCGATCGGTCCACGCGCCGTCTCCGAGCCCCGATCGGTTCACGTGCCGTCTCGTGAGCCCCGATCGTTCCACGCGCCGTCTCCGAGCCCCGATCGGTCCACGCTCCGTCTCCAGAGCCCGGATCGTTCCACGCGTCGTCTCCTGATCCCCGATCCGTAAACGCGTCGTCTCCGAGCCTCGATCGGTCCACACGCCGTGTCCGATCCCCGATCGGTCCGCGTGCCGCATTCTAAGCCGCGGTCCGTCAACGCGCCGTCTCCGAGCACCGATCGGTCCACGCGCCGTCTCAAAGCGCCGATCATTTCACGCGCTGTCTCCTGAGCCCGGATCGGTCCACGCCACGTCTCCGAGCTCCGATCGGTCCACGCGCCGTTTCCGAGCCCCGATCGGTCCATACGTCGTCTCCGTGTTCCGATCGGTCCACGCGCCGTTTCCGAGCCCCGATCGGTCCGCGCGCCGTCTCCAGAGCCCCGGTGGGTCCACGCGCCGCCTCCTGAGCCCCGATCGGTCAACGCATCGTCTCCTAAGCCCCGATACGTTCACACGCCGTCTCCGAGCCCCGATCGGTCCCCGCGCCGTCGCCGAGCCTCGATCGGTCCACGCGCGGCCTCCGTAGCCCCGGTCGGTCCACGCGCCGTCTCCTGAGCCCCGGTGGGTCCACGCGCCGCCTCCTGAGCCCCGATCGGCCAACGCATCGTCTCCTAAGCCCCGATACGTTCACGCGCCGTCTCCGAACACCGATCGGTCCACGCGCCGTCTCAAAGCGCCGATCATTTCACGCGCCGTCTCCTCAGCCCCGATCGTTCCACGCGCCGTCTCTGAGCACCGATCGGTCTACGCGCCGTCTCCTGAGCCCCAATCGGTCCACACGCTGTCTCGTGAGCCCCGATAGGTACACGCGTCGTGTCCTACGCCCCGATCGGTCCACGCGTCGTCTCCTAAGCCCCGATCGGTCTGCGCAGCGTCTCCTGATCCCCATCGGTCCACGCTGCGCCTCCGGAGCACCGATCGATCCACGCGAGTCTCCTGAGCCCCGGTTGGTCCGCGCGCCGTCACCTGAGCCCCGATCGATCCACGCGTCGTCTCCTCAGCCCCGATCGCTCCACGCGCCGTCTCCGAGCGCCGATAGGTGCACGCTCCGTCTCCTGAGCCCCTATCGTTCCACACGCCGTCTCCGAGCCCCGATCGATCCACGCGCCGTCTCCTGAGCCCCAATCGGTCCACGCGTCGGCTCCTAAGACCCGAGCCATCGACGCGTCGTCTCCTGAGCCCCGATCGATCCACGCTCCGTCTCCTGAGCCCGGATCGTTCCACGCGTCGTCTCCTGATCCCCGATCCGTAAACGCGTCGTCTCCGTGCCCCGATCGTTCCACGCGCCGTCTCCGAGCCCCGATCGGTCCACGCGCCGGTTCCTAAGCCCCGACCGGTCCACGCCCCGTCTCCTGAGCCCCGATCGGTCCACGCGACGTCTCCCAAGCCCCGATCTGTCCACGGGCCGTCTCCGAGCCGCGATCGGTAAAGCCGCCGTCATCAAGCCCCGATCCGTACACGCGTCGTCTCCGAGCCCCGATGGGTCCACGCGCCGTCGCCGAACCCCAATTGGTCCACGCGCAACCGCCTGAGCTCCAGGCGGTCCACGCGTCGTCTACGAGCTCCAATCGGTCCACGCGCCGTTTCCTGAGACCTGATCGGTCCATGCGTCGTCTACTAAGCCCCGATGCCTCCACGCGCCGTCTCCGAGCCACGATCGGTTCAGGCGCCGCTTCCCGAGCCCCGATCAGTCCACGTGCCATCTCCTAAGCCCCGATCGCTCCACGGACCGGTTCCTGATCCCCGATCGGTCCACGCGCCGCTTCCTGAGTCCCGATCGGTCAACGCGTCGTGTCCTAAGCCCTGATTGGTTCACGTGCCGTCTCCTGAGCCCTGATCCGTCCACGCGCGGCGTCGAGCCGCGATCGGTCCACGCGCGGCCTCCTGAGCCCCAATCGGGCCACGCGTCGTCTCCTAAGCCCCGATCGGTCCACGCGCCGTCTCCGGGCCCCGATCGCTCCACGCACCATCTCCCGCTCTCCAATCGGTCCACGCGCCGCCTCCGGAGCCCCAATCGGTCCACGCGTCGTCTCCTAAGCCCCGATCGGTCCACGCGCCGTCTCCTAAGCCCCGATCGGTCCACGCGCCGTCTCCGAGCGCCGATCGGTACACGCCCCGCCTCCTGAGCCCCGATCGGTCCACGCGCCATCTCCGAGCCCCGTTCGGTCCACGCGCCGTCTCCTCAGCCCCGATCGGTCCACGCGCCGTCTCCTGAGCCCCGATCGGTTCACGCGTCGTCTCCGAGCCCCGATCGGTCCACGCGCCGTCGCCGAGCTGCGATCGGTCCACGCGCGGCCTCCTGAGCCCCGGTCGGTTCACGCGCCGTATCCGAGCCCCACTCGGTCCACGCGCCGTCTCGTGACTCCCAATCGGTCCACGCGCCGCCTCCTGAGCCCCGATCGGTCGACGCGTCGTCTCCTGAGCCCCGATCGATCCACGCGTCGTCTCCTGAGCCCCGATCGCTCCACGCGCCGTCTCCGAGCGCCGGTCGGTGCACGCGCCGTCTCCTGAGCCCCAATCGTTCCAAGCGTCGTCCCCTAATATCCGACCCATACACGCGTCGTCTCCGAGGCTCGATCAGTCCACGCGTCGTCGCCGAGTCCCGATCGGTCCACACGCGGCCTCCTGAGCACCGGTCGGTCCACGCGCCGTCTCCGAGCCACGATCGGTCCGTGCGCCGCTTCCAGAGCCCCGATCGGTCCACGCGTCATCTCCTGATCTCCGATCGGTCCACGCGCCGTCTCCTAAGCCCAGATCGGTCCACGCGCCGTCTCCGAGCCCCGATCGGTTCACGTGCCGTCTCGTGAGCCCCGATCGTTCCACGCGCCGTCTCCGAGCCCCGATCGGTCCACGCTCCGTCTCCAGAGCCCGGATCGGTCCACACGCCGTGTCCGATCCCCGATCGGTCCGCGTGCCGCATTCTAAGCCACGGTCCGTCCACGCGCCGTCTCCGAGCACCGATCGGTCCACGCGCCGTCTCAAAGCGCCGATCATTTCACGCGCTGTCTCCTGAGCCCGGACCGGTCCACGCCACGTCTCCGAGTTCCGATCGGTCCACGCGCCGTTTCCGAGCCCCGATCGGTCCACGCGTCACCTCCTGATCTCCGATCGGTCCACGCGCCGTCTCGTAAGCCCAGATCGGTTCACGTGCCGTCTCGTGAGCCCCGATCGTTGCACGCGCCGTCTCCGAGCCCCGATCGGTCCACGCTCCGTCTCCAGAGCCCGGATCGGTCCACACGCCGTGTCCGATCCCCGATCGGTCCGCGTGCCGCATTCTAAGCCGCGGTCCGTCCACGCGCCGTCTCCGAGCACCGATCGGTCCACGCGCCGTCTCAAAGCGCCGATCATTTCACGCGCTGTCTCCTGAGCCCGGACCGGTCCACGCGCCGTCTCCGAGCCCCGATCGGTCCACGCTCCGTCTCCTGAGCCCGGATCGTTCCACGCGTCGTCTCCTGATCCCCGATCCGTAAACGCGTCGTCTCCGAGCCTCGATCGGTCCACACGCCGTGTCCGATCCCCGACCGGTCCGCGTGCCGCATTCTAAGCCGCGGTCCGTCCACGCGCCGTCTCCGAACACCGATCGGTCCACGCGCCGTCTCAAAGCGCCGATCATTTCACGCGCCGTCTCCGAGCCCCGATCGGTCCACGCGCCGTCGCCGAGCTGCGATCGGTCCACGCGCGGCCTCCTGAGCCCCGGTCGGTTCACGCGCCGTATCCGAGCCCCACTCGGTCCACGCGCCGTCTCGTGACTCCCAATCGGTCCACGCGCCGCCTCCTGAGCCCCGATCGGTCGACGCGTCGTCTCCTGATCTCCGATCGGTCCACGCGCCGTCTCCTAAGCCCAGATCGGTCCACGCGCCGTCTCCGAGCCCCGATCGGTTCACGTGCCGTCTCGTGAGCCCCGATCGTTCCACGCGCCGTCTCCGAGCCCCGATCGGTCCACGCTCCGTCTCCAGAGCCCGGATCGGTCCACACGCCGTGTCCGATCCCCGATCGGTCCGCGTGCCGCATTCTAAGCCGCGGTCCGTCCACGCGCCGTCTCCGAGCACCGATCGGTCCACGCGCCGTCTCAAAGCGCCGATCATTTCACGCGCTGTCTCCTGAGCCCGGACCGGTCCACGCCACGTCTCCGAGCTCCGATCGGTCCACACGCCGTCTCCGAGCCCCGATCGGTCCACGCGCCGTCGCCGAGCCTCGATCGGTCCACGCGCGGCCTCCGTAGCCCCGGTCGGTCCACGCGCCGTCTCCGAGCCCCGATCGGTCCACGCTCCGTCTCCTGAGCCCGGATCGTTCCACGCGTCGTCTCCTGATCCCCGATCCGTAAACGCGTCGTCTCCGAGCCTCGATCGGTCCACACGCCGTGTCCGATCCCCGACCGGTCCGCGTGCCGCATTCTAAGCCGCGGTCCGTCCACGCGCCGTCTCCGAACACCGATCGGTCCACGCGCCGTCTCAAAGCGCCGATCATTTCACGCGCCGTCTCCTCAGCCCCGATCGTTCCACGCGCCGTCTCTGAGCACCGATCGGTCTACGCGCCGTCTCCTGAGCCCCAATCGGTCCACACGCTGTCTCGTGAGCCCCGATAGGTACACGCGTCGTGTCCTACGCCCCAATCGGTCCACGCGAGCGGCTCCTAAGACCCGATCCATCGACGCGCCGTCTCCGAACACCGATCGGTCCACGCGCCGTCTCAAAGCGCCGATCATTTCACGCGCCGTCTCCTCAGCCCCGATCGTTCCACGCGCCGTCTCTGAGCACCGATCGGTCTACGCGCCGTCTCCTGAGCCCCAATCGGTCCACACGCTGTCTCGTGAGCCCCGATAGGTACACGCGTCGTGTCCTACGCCCCAATCGGTCCACGCGAGCGGCTCCTAAGACCCGATCCATCGACGCGTCGTCTCCTGAGCCCCGATCGATCCACGCGCCGCCTCCTGAGCCCCGATCGATCCACGCGCCGTCTCCTAAGCCCCGACCGGTCCACGCGCCGTCTCCTGAGCCCCGATCGGTCCACGCGCCGTCTCCTGAGCCCCGATCGCTCCACGCGCCGTCTCCGAGCGCCGATCCGTCCACGCGCCATCTTCTGAGCCCCGATCGACCCACGCGCCGTTTCCGAGCCCCGATCGGTCCACGCGTCGTCTCCGAGCGCCGATCGGTTGACGCGCCGTCTCCTGAGCCCCGATCGTTCCACGCGCCGTCTCCTGAGCCCCAATCGGTCCACACGCTGTGTCGTGAGCCCCGATAGGTACACGCGTCGTCGCCTACGCCCGATCGGTCCACGCATCGTCTCCTGATCCCAATCGGTCAACGCGGCGCCTCCGGAGCCCCGATCGATCCACGCGAGTCTACTGAGCCCCAGTCGGTCCGCGCGCCGTCTCCTGAGCCCCGATCGGTCCACGCGCCGTCTCCTAAGCCCCGTTCGATCCAAGCGTCTTCTCCTAAACCCCGGTCGGTCCACGCGCCGTCTCCGAGCCCCGATCGGTTCACGTGCCGTCTCGTGAGCCCCGATCGTTCCACGCGCCGTCTCCGAGCCCCGATCGGTCCACGCTCCGTCTCCAGAGCCCGGATCGTTCCACGCGTCGTCTCCTGATCCCCGATCCGTAAACGCGTCGTCTCCGAGCCTCGATCGGTCCACACGCCGTGTCTGATCCCCGATCGGTCCGCGTGCCGCATTCTAAGCCGCGGTCCGTCAACGCGCCGTCTCCGAGCACCGATCGGTCCACGCGCCGTCTCAAAGCGCCGATCATTTCACGCGCTGTCTCCTGAGCCCGGATCGGTCCACGCCACGTCTCCGAGCTCCGATCGGTCCACGCGCCGTTTCCGAGCCCCGATCGGTCCATACGTCGTCTCCGAGTTCCGATCGGTCCACGCGCCGTTTCCGAGCCCCGATCGGTCCACGCGCCGCCTCCTGAGCCCCGATCGGTCAACGCATCGTCTCCTAAGCCCCGATACGTTCACACGCCGTCTCCGAGCCTCGATCGGTCCACACGCCGTGTCCGATCCCCGACCGGTCCGCGTGCCGCATTCTAAGCCGCGGTCCGTCCACGCGTCGTCTCCGAGCCTCGATCGGTCCACACGCCGTGTCCGATCCCCGATCGGTCCGCGTGCCGCATTCTAAGCCGCGGTCCGTCAACGCGCCGTCTCCGAGCACCGATCGGTCCACGCGCCGTCTCAAAGCGCCGATCATTTCACGCGCTGTCTCCTGAGCCCGGATCGGTCCACGCCACGTCTCCGAGCTCCGATCGGTCCACGCGCCGTTTCCGAGCCCCGATCGGTCCATACGTCGTCTCCGAGTTCCGATCGGTCCACGCGCCGTTTCCGAGCCCCGATCGGTCCGCGCGCCGTCTCCTGAGCCCCGGTGGGTCCACGCGCCGCCTCCTGAGCCCCGATCGGTCAACGCATCGTCTCCTAAGCCCCGATACGTTCACACGCCGTCTCCGAGCCCCGATCGGTCCGCGTGCCGCATTCTAAGCCGCGGTCCGTCCACGCGCCGTCTCCGAGCACCGATCGGTCCACGCGCCGTCTCAAAGCGCCGATCATTTCACGCGCTGTCTCCTGAGCCCGGACCGGTCCACGCCACGTCTCCGAGCTCCGATCGGTCCACACGCCGTCTCCGAGCCCCGATCGGTCCACGCGCCGTCGCCGAGCCTCGATCGGTCCACGCGCGGCCTCCGTAGCCCCGGTCGGTCCACGCGCCGTCTCCGAGCCCCGATCGGTCCACGCTCCGTCTCCTGAGCCCGGATCGTTCCACGCGTCGTCTCCTGATCCCCGATCCGTAAACGCGTCGTCTCCGAGCCTCGATCGGTCCACACGCCGTGTCCGATCCCCGACCGGTCCGCGTGCCGCATTCTAAGCCGCGGTCCGTCCACGCGCCGTCTCCGAACACCGATCGGTCCACGCGCCGTCTCAAAGCGCCGATCATTTCACGCGCCGTCTCCTCAGCCCCGATCGTTCCACGCGCCGTCTCTGAGCACCGATCGGTCTACGCGCCGTCTCCTGAGCCCCAATCGGTCCACACGCTGTCTCGTGAGCCCCGATAGGTACACGCGTCGTGTCCTACGCCCCGATCGGTCCACGCGTCGTCTCCTAAGCCCCGATCGATCCACGCGCCGTCTCCGAGCGCCGATCGGTGCACGCTCCGTCTCCTGAGCCCCTATCGTTCCACACGCCGTCTCCGAGCCCCGATCGATCCACGCGCCGTCTCCTGAGCCCCAATCGGTCCACGCGTCGGCTCCTAAGACCCGATCCATCGACGCGTCGTCTCCTGAGCCCCGATCGATCCACGCGCCGCCTCCTGAGCCCCGATTGCTCCACGCGCAGTCTCCTAAGCCCCGACCGGTCCACGCGACGTCTCCTGAGCCCCGATCGGTCCACGCGCCGTCTCCGAGCGCCGGTCGGTGCACGCGCCGTCTCCTGAGCCCCAATCGTTCCAAGCGTCGTCCCCTAATATCCGACCCATACACGCGTCGTCTCCGAGGCTCGATCAGTCCACGCGTCGTCGCCGAGTCCCGATCGGTCCACACGCGGCCTCCTGAGCACCGGTCGGTCCACGCGCCGTCTCCGAGCCTCGATCGGTCCACGTACCGACTCCGAAGCCCCGATCGGTCTACGCGCCGTCTCCTGAGCCCCGATCGGTCCACGCGCCGTCTCCGAGCCACGATCGGTCCGTGCGCCGCTTCCAGAGCCCCGATCGGTCCACGCGTCATCTCCTGATCTCCGATCGGTCCACGCGCCGTCTCCTAAGCCCACATCGGTCCACGCGCCGTCTCCGAGCCCCGATCGGTTCACGTGCCGTCTCGTGAGCCCCGATCGTTCCACGCGCCGTCTCCGAGCCCCGATCGGTCCACGCGCCGTTTCCTAAGCCCCGACCGGTCCACGCGCCGTCTCCTGAGCCCCGATCGGTCCACGCGACGTCTCCCAAGCCCCGATCTGTCCACGGGCCGTCTCCGAGCCGCGATCGGTAAAGCCGCCGTCATCAAGCCCCGATCCGTACACGCGTCGTCTCCGAGCCCCGATGGGTCCACGCGCCGTCGCCGAACCCCAATTGGTCCACGCGCAACCGCCTGAGCCCCAGTCGGTCCACGCGTCGTCTCCGAGCTCCAATCGGTCCACGCGCCGTTTCCTGAGACCTGATCGGTCCATGCGTCGTCTTCTAAGCCCCGATGCCTTCACGCGCCGTCTCCGAGCCACGATCGGTTCAGGCGCCGCTTCCCGAGCCCCGATCAGTCCACGTGCCATCTCCTAAGCCCCGATCGCTCCACGGACCGGTTCGTGATCCCCGATCGGTCCACGCGCCGCCTCCTGAGTCCCGATCGGTCAACGCGTCGTGTCCTAAGCCCCGATCCGTAACCGCGTCGTCTCCGAGCCTCGATCGGTCCACACGCCGTGTCCGATCCCCGATCGGTCCGCGTACTGCATTCTGAGCCGCGGTCCGTCCACGCGCCGTCTCCGAGCACCGATCGTTCCACGCGCCGTCTCCGAGCCCCGATCGGTCCACGCGCCGTCTCCTGAGCCCTAATCGGTCCACACGCTGTCTCGTGATCCCCGATAGGGACACGCGCCGTGTCCTACGCCCCGATCGGTCCACGCGTCGTCTCCTGATCCCCGATCCGTAAACGCGTCATCTCCGAGCCTCGATCGGTCCATACGCCGTATCCGAGCCCCGATCGGTCCGCGTGACGCATTCTAAGCCGCGGTCCGTCCACGCGCCGTCTCCGAGCACCGATCGGTCCACGCGCCGT
This sequence comes from Netelia fuscicornis, assembly GCA_946811545.1. Lineage (NCBI taxonomy): Eukaryota > Metazoa > Arthropoda > Insecta > Hymenoptera > Ichneumonidae > Netelia > Netelia fuscicornis. Next base: position 24,113,569 of record OX328012.1, on the reverse strand, counting down.
CTCGTGAGCCCCGATCGGTCTACGCGCCGTCTCCTGAGCCCCGGTCGGTTCATGCGCCGTCTCCGAGCCCCGTTCGATCCAGGCGTCGTCTTGTAAGCCCAGATGCCTTCTCGCGCCGTCTCCGGGCCACGATCCGTCCAGGCGCCGCTTTCTGAGCCACGATCGGTCCACGCGTTGTCTCCTAGGCCCCGATCGGTCTACGCGCCTACTCCGAGCCCCGATCGGTTCACGCATCGTCTCGTAAGCCCCGATCGGTTAACGCGCCGTCTCCGAGCCCCGAACGGTCGACGCGCGGTCGCCGAACTCCAATTGGTCCACGCACAACCGCCTGAGACCCAGTCGGTTCACGCGCTGTCGCCGAACCTGTATCGGTCCACGCATCATCTCCGAGCCCCGATCGGTCCACGCGCCGTCGCCGAGCCATGATCGGTCCACGCGCTGTCTCCTGAGCCCCGATAGGTACACGCGTCGTCGTCTACACCCCGATCGGTCCACGCGTCGTCTCATAAGCCCGATCGGTCTACGCGCCGTCTCCGAGCCCCGATCGGTCCACGCACTTTCTCCTGATCCCCATGGGTCAACGCGGCGCCTCCGGAGCCCCGATCGATCCACGCGAGGCTCCTGAGCCCCGATCGGTCCACGCGTCGTCTCCGAGCTCTGATCGGTCCACACGCCGTTTCCTGAGCCCCGATCGCTCCATGCGTCGTCTTCTTCGCCCCGATGCCTCCACGCGTCGTCTCCGAGCCACGATCGGTCCAGGCGCCGCTTCCTGAGCCCCGATCGGTCCACGCGCCGTATCCTAAGCCCCGATCGGTCCACGCGCCGTCTCCTGAGCCCGATCTGTCCACGCGCCGTCTCCGAGCCCCGATCGGTCCGCGTGCCGCATTCTAAGCCGCGGTCCGTCCACGCGCAGTCTCCGACCACCGATAGGTCCACGCGCCGTCTCCTGAGCCCCGATCGGTCCACGCGCCGTCTCCGAGCCCCGATCGGTCCACGCGCCGTCGCCGAGCCATGATCGGTCAACGCGCGGCCTCCTGAGCCCCGATGGGTCCACGCGCCGTCGACGAGCTGCGATCGGTCCACGCGCGGCCTCCTGACCCCCGGTTGGTTCACGCGCCGTATCCGAGGCCCCGATCGTTCCACGCGCCGTCTCCGAGCCGCGATCGGTCCACGCGCCGTCTCCTGAGCCCCGATCGGTCCACGCGCCATCTCCGAGTCCCGAACGGTTCACGCACCGTCTCCTGGTCCCAATCGGTCCACCCGGCGCCTCCGGAGCCCCGATCGATCCACGCGAGTCTCCTGAGCCCCAGTCGGTCCGCACGCCGTCTCCTGAGCCCCGATTGTTCGACGCGTCGTCTCCTGAGCCCCGATCGAACCACGCGTCGTCTCCCGAGCCCCGATCGCGCCACACGCCGTTTCCTGAGCCCCGATCGGTCCACGCGTCGTCTTCAAAGCCGCGATGCCTCCACGCGCCGTCTCCGAGCCACGATCGGTCCGTGCGCCGCTTCCACAACCCCGATCGGTCCACGCGTCACCTCCTGATCTCCGATCGGTCCACGCGCCGTCTCCTGAGCCCCGATCGGTCCACGCGCCATCTCCGAGTCCCGAACGGTTCACGCACCGTCTCCTGGTCCCAATCGGTCCACGCGGGGCCTCCGGAGCCCCGATCGATCCACGCGAGTCTCCTGAGCCCCAGTCGGTCCGCACGCCGTCTCCTGAGCCCCGATTGTTCGACGCGTCGTCTCCTGAGCCCCGATCGAACCACGCGTCGTCTCCTGAGCCCCGATCGCGCCACACGCCGTTTCCTGAGCCCCGATCGGTCCACGCGTCGTCTTCAAAGCCGCGATGCCTCCACGCGCCGTCTCCGAGCCACGATCGGTCCGTGCGCCGCTTCCACATCCCCGATCGGTCCACGCGTCACCTCCTGATCTCCGATCGGACCACGTGCCGTCTCCTAAGCCCTGATCGGTCCACGCACTGTCTCCGAGCGCCGATCGGTTCACGCGCCGTCTCCTGAGCCCCGATCATTCCACGCGCCGTCTCCGAGCCCCGATCGGTCCACGCGTTGTCTCCTTAGCCCCGATCGCCCCACGCGCCGTCTCCGAGCGCCGAGCGGTCCACGCGCCGTCGCCGAACCCCAAATGGTCCACGCGCAACCGCCTGAGCCCCGATCGGTCGACGCGTCGTCTCCGAGCACCGATCGGTCCACGCGCCGTCGCCGAGGCATGATCGGTCTACGCGCGGCCTCCTGAGCCCCGATCGGTCCACGCGCCGCCGCCGAGCCGCGATCGTTCCACGCGCGGCCTCCTGAGCCCCGATCGGTCCACGCGCCGTCACCGAGCCGCGATCGGTTCACGCGCGACCTCCTGAGCCCCGGTTGGTTCACGCGCCGTATCCGAGCCCCCATCCGTCGCCGCGTCGTTTCCTGAGCCCCGATCGATCAACGCGTCGTCTCCTGAGCCCCGGTCCGTTCACGCGCCGTATCCGAGCCCCCATCGGTCCACGCGTCGTCTTCGAGCGCCGATCGGTCCACGCGCCGTCGCCGAGCCATGATCGGTCCACGCGGGGCTCCTGAGCCCCGGTCGGTTCACGCGCCGTCTTCGAGCCCCGATCGATCCACGCGTCGTCTTCTAAGCCCAGATGCCTCCTCGCGCCGTCCCCGAGCCCCGATCGGTCCACGCACTGTCTCCGAGCGCCGATCGGTTCACGCGCCGTCTCCTGAGCCCCGATCATTCCACGCGCCGTCTCCGAGCCCCGATCGGTCCACGCGTTGTCTCCTTAGCCCCGATCGCCCCACGCGCCGTCTCCGAGCGCCGAGCGGTCCACGCGCCGTCGCCGAACCCCAAATGGTCCACGCGCAACCGCCTGAGCCCCGATCGGTCGACGCGTCGTCTCCGAGCACCGATCGGTCCACGCGCCGTCGCCGAGGCATGATCGGTCTACGCGCGGCCTCCTGAGCCCCGATCGGTCCACGCGCCGCCGCCGAGCCGCGATCGTTCCACGCGCGGCCTCCTGAGCCCCGATCGGTCCACGCGCCGTCACCGAGCCGCGATCGGTTCACGCGCGACCTCCTGAGCCCCGGTTGGTTCACGCGCCGTATCCGAGCCCCCATCCGTCGCCGCGTCGTTTCCTGAGCCCCGATCGATCAACGCGTCGTCTCCTGAGCCCCGGTCCGTTCACGCGCCGTATCCGAGCCCCCATCGGTCCACGCGTCGTCTTCGAGCGCCGATCGGTCCACGCGCCGTCGCCGAGCCATGATCGGTCCACGCGGGGCTCCTGAGCCCCGGTCGGTTCACGCGCCGTCTTCGAGCCCCGATCGATCCACGCGTCGTCTTCTAAGCCCAGATGCCTCCTCGCGCCGTCCCCGAGCCCCGATCGGTCCACGCGTCGTCTCCGAGCCCCGATCGGTCCACGCGTCGTCTTCGAGCGCCGATCGATCCACGCGCCGTCGCCGAGCCATGATCGGTCCACGCGGGGCTCCTGAGCCCCGGTCGGTTCACGCGCCGTCTTCGAGCCCCGATCGTTCCACGCGTCGTCTTCTAAGCCCAGATGCCTCCTCGCGCCGTCCCCGAGCCCCGATCGGTCCACGCGTCGTCTCCGAGCCCCGATCGGCCCACGCGCCGTCTCCGAGCCCCGATCGACCCACGCGCCGTTTCCGAGCCCCGATCGGTCCACGCGTCGTCTCCGAGCGCCGATCGGTTGACGCGCCGTCTCCTGAGCCCCGATCGTTCCACGCGCCGTCTCCTGAGCCCCAATCGGTCCACACGCTGTGTCGTGAGCCCCGATAGGTACACGCGTCGTCGCCTACGCCCGATCGGTCCACGCATCGTCTCCTGATCCCAATCGGTCAACGCGGCGCCTCCGGAGCCCCGATCGATCCACGCGAGTCTACTGAGCCCCAGTCGGTCCGCGCGCCGTCTCCTGAGCCCCGAGCGGTCCACGCGCCGTCTCCTAAGCCCCGTTCGATCCAAGCGTCTTCTCCTAAACCCCGGTCGGTCCACGCGCCGTCTCCGAGCCCCGATCGGTTCACGTGCCGTCTCGTGAGCCCCGATCGTTCCACGCGCCGTCTCCGAGCCCCGATCGGTCCACGCTCCGTCTCCAGAGCCCGGATCGTTCCACGCGTTGTCTCCTGATCCCCGATCCGTAAACGCGTCGTCTCCGAGCCTCGATCGGTCCACACGCCGTGTCTGATCCCCGATCGGTCCGCGTGCCGCATTCTAAGCCGCGGTCCGTCAACGCGCCGTCTCCGAGCACCGATCGGTCCACGCGCCGTCTCGAAGCGCCGATCATTTCACGCGCTGTCTCCTGAGCCCGGATCGGTCCACGCCACGTCTCCGAGCTCCGATCGGTCCACGCGCCGTTTCCGAGCCCCGATCGGTCCATACGTCGTCTCCGAGTTCCGATCGGTCCACGCGCCGTTTCCGAGCCCCGATCGGTCCGCGCGCCGTCTCCTGAGCCCCGGTGGGTCCACGCGCCGCCTCCTGAGCCCCGATCGGTCAACGCATCGTCTCCTAAGCCCCGATACGTTCACACGCCGTCTCCGAGCCTCGATCGGTCCACACGCCGTGTCCGATCCCCGACCGGTCCGCGTGCCGCATTCTAAGCCGCGGTCCGTCCACGCGTCGTCTCCGAGCCTCGATCGGTCCACACGCCGTGTCCGATCCCCGATCGGTCCGCGTGCCGCATTCTAAGCCGCGGTCCGTCAACGCGCCGTCTCCGAGCACCGATCGGTCCACGCGCCGTCTCAAAGCGCCGATCATTTCACGCGCTGTCTCCTGAGCCCGGATCGGTCCACGCCACGTCTCCGAGCTCCGATCGGTCCACGCGCCGTTTCCGAGCCCCGATCGGTCCATACGTCGTCTCCGAGTTCCGATCGGTCCACGCGCCGTTTCCGAGCCCCGATCGGTCCGCGCGCCGTCTCCTGAGCCCGGGTGGGTCCACGCGCCGCCTCCTGAGCCCCGATCGGTCAACGCATCGTCTCCTAAGCCCCGATACGTTCACACGCCGTCTCCGAGCCCCGATCGGTCCGCGTGCCGCATTCTAAGCCGCGGTCCGTCCACGCGCCGTCTCCGAGCACCGATCGGTCCACGCGCCGTCTCAAAGCGCCGATCATTTCACGCGCTGTCTCCTGAGCCCGGACCGGTCCACGCCACGTCTCCGAGCTCCGATCGGTCCACACGCCGTCTCCGAGCCCCGATCGGTCCACGCGCCGTCGCCGAGCCTCGATCGGTCCACGCGCGGCCTCCGTAGCCCCGGTCGGTCCACGCGCCGTCTCCGAGCCCCGATCGGTCCACGCTCCGTCTCCTGAGCCCGGATCGTTCCACGCGTCGTCTCCTGATCCCCGATCCGTAAACGCGTCGTCTCCGAGCCTCGATCGGTCCACACGCCGTGTCCGATCCCCGACCGGTCCGCGTGCCGCATTCTAAGCCGCGGTCCGTCCACGCGCCGTCTCCGAACACCGATCGGTCCACGCGCCGTCTCAAAGCGCCGATCATTTCACGCGCCGTCTCCTCAGCCCCGATCGTTCCACGCGCCGTCTCTGAGCACCGATCGGTCTACGCGCCGTCTCCTGAGCCCCAATCGGTCCACACGCTGTCTCGTGAGCCCCGATAGGTACACGCGTCGTGTCCTACGCCCCGATCGGTCCACGCGTCGTCTCCTAAGCCCCGATCGATCCACGCGCCGTCTCCGAGCGCCGATCGGTGCACGCTCCGTCTCCTGAGCCCCTATCGTTCCACACGCCGTCTCCGAGCCCCGATCGATCCACGCGCCGTCTCCTGAGCCCCAATCGGTCCACGCGTCGGCTCCTAAGACCCGATCCATCGACGCGTCGTCTCCTGAGCCCCGATCGATCCACGCGCCGCCTCCTGAGCCCCGATTGCTCCACGCGCAGTCTCCTAAGCCCCGACCGGTCCACGCGACGTCTCCTGAGCCCCGATCGGTCCACGCGCCGTCTCCGAGCGCCGGTCGGTGCACGCGCCGTCTCCTGAGCCCCAATCGTTCCAAGCGTCGTCCCCTAATATCCGACCCATACACGCGTCGTCTCCGAGGCTCGATCAGTCCACGCGTCGTCGCCGAGTCCCGATCGGTCCACACGCGGCCTCCTGAGCACCGGTCGGTCCACGCGCCGTCTCCGAGCCTCGATCGGTCCACGTACCGACTCCGAAGCCCCGATCGGTCTACGCGCCGTCTCCTGAGCCCCGATCGGTCCACGCGCCGTCTCCGAGCCACGATCGGTCCGTGCGCCGCTTCCAGAGCCTCGATCGGTCCACGCGTCATCTCCTGATCTCCGATCGGTCCACGCGCCGTCTCCTAAGCCCACATCGGTCCACGCGCCGTCTCCGAGCCCCGATCGGTTCACGTGCCGTCTCGTGAGCCCCGATCGTTCCACGCGCCGTCTCCGAGCCCCGATCGGTCCACGCGCCGTTTCCTAAGCCCCGACCGGTCCACGCGCCGTCTCCTGAGCCCCGATCGGTCCACGCGACGTCTCCCAAGCCCCGATCTGTCCACGGGCCGTCTCCGAACCGCGATCGGTAAAGCCGCCGTCATCAAGCCCCGATCCGTACACGCGTCGTCTCCGAGCCCCGATGGGTCCACGCGCCGTCGCCGAACCCCAATTGGTCCACGCGCAACCGCCTGAGCCCCAGTCGGTCCACGCGTCGTCTCCGAGCTCCAATCGGTCCACGCGCCGTTTCCTGAGACCTGATCGGTCCATGCGTCGTCTTCTAAGCCCCGATGCCTTCACGCGCCGTCTCCGAGCCACGATCGGTTCAGGCGCCGCTTCCCGAGCCCCGATCAGTCCACGTGCCATCTCCTAAGCCCCGATCGCTCCACGGACCGGTTCGTGATCCCCGATCGGTCCACGCGCCGCCTCCTGAGTCCCGATCGGTCAACGCGTCGTGTCCTAAGCCCCGATCCGTAACCGCGTCGTCTCCGAGCCTCGATCGGTCCACACGCCGTGTCCGATCCCCGATCGGTCCGCGTACTGCATTCTGAGCCGCGGTCCGTCCACGCGCCGTCTCCGAGCACCGATCGTTCCACGCGCCGTCTCCGAGCCCCGATCGGTCCACGCGCCGTCTCCTGAGCCCTAATCGGTCCACACGCTGTCTCGTGAGCCCCGATAGGGACACGCGCCGTGTCCTACACCCCGATCGGTCCACGCGTCGTCTCCTGATCCCCGATCCGTAAACGCGTCATCTCCGAGCCTCGATCGGTCCACACGCCGTATCCGAGCCCCGATCGGTCCGCGTGACGCATTCTAAGCCGCGGTCCGTCCACGCGCCGTCTCAAAGCGCCGATCATTTCACGCGCCGTCTCCTCAGCCCCGATCGTTCCACGCGCCGTCTCTGAGCACCGATCGGTCTACGCGCCGTCTCCTGAGCCCCAATCGGTCCACACGCTGTCTCGTGAGCCCCGATAGGTACACGCGTCGTGTCCTACGCCCCGATCGGTCCACGCGTCGTCTCCTAAGCCCCGATCGATCCACGCGCCGTCTCCGAGCGCCGATCGGTGCACGCTCCGTCTCCTGAGCCCCTATCGTTCCACACGCCGTCTCCGAGCCCCGATCGATCCACGCGCCGTCTCCTGAGCCCCAATCGGTCCACGCGTCGGCTCCTAAGACCCGATCCATCGACGCGTCGTCTCCTGAGCCCCGATCGATCCACGCGCCGCCTCCTGAGCCCCGATTGCTCCACGCGCAGTCTCCTAAGCCCCGACCGGTCCACGCGACGTCTCCTGAGCCCCGATCGGTCCACGCGCCGTCTCCGAGCGCCGGTCGGTGCACGCGCCGTCTCCTGAGCCCCAATCGTTCCAAGCGTCGTCCCCTAATATCCGACCCATACACGCGTCGTCTCCGAGGCTCGATCAGTCCACGCGTCGTCGCCGAGTCCCGATCGGTCCACACGCGGCCTCCTGAGCACCGGTCGGTCCACGCGCCGTCTCCGAGCCTCGATCGGTCCACGTACCGACTCCGAAGCCCCGATCGGTCTACGCGCCGTCTCCTGAGCCCCGATCGGTCCACGCGCCGTCTCCGAGCCACGATCGGTCCGTGCGCCGCTTCCAGAGCCCCGATCGGTCCACGCGTCATCTCCTGATCTCCGATCGGTCCACGCGCCGTCTCCTAAGCCCACATCGGTCCACGCGCCGTCTCCGAGCCCCGATCGGTTCACGTGCCGTCTCGTGAGCCCCGATCGTTCCACGCGCCGTCTCCGAGCCCCGATCGGTCCACGCGCCGTTTCCTAAGCCCCGACCGGTCCACGCGCCGTCTCCTGAGCCCCGATCGGTCCACGCGACGTCTCCCAAGCCCCGATCTGTCCACGGGCCGTCTCCGAACCGCGATCGGTAAAGCCGCCGTCATCAAGCCCCGATCCGTACACGCGTCGTCTCCGAGCCCCGATGGGTCCACGCGCCGTCGCCGAACCCCAATTGGTCCACGCGCAACCGCCTGAGCCCCAGTCGGTCCACGCGTCGTCTCCGAGCTCCAATCGGTCCACGCGCCGTTTCCTGAGACCTGATCGGTCCATGCGTCGTCTTCTAAGCCCCGATGCCTTCACGCGCCGTCTCCGAGCCACGATCGGTTCAGGCGCCGCTTCCCGAGCCCCGATCAGTCCACGTGCCATCTCCTAAGCCCCGATCGCTCCACGGACCGGTTCGTGATCCCCGATCGGTCCACGCGCCGCCTCCTGAGTCCCGATCGGTCAACGCGTCGTGTCCTAAGCCCCGATCCGTAACCGCGTCGTCTCCGAGCCTCGATCGGTCCACACGCCGTGTCCGATCCCCGATCGGTCCGCGTACTGCATTCTGAGCCGCGGTCCGTCCACGCGCCGTCTCCGAGCACCGATCGTTCCACGCGCCGTCTCCGAGCCCCGATCGGTCCACGCGCCGTCTCCTGAGCCCTAATCGGTCCACACGCTGTCTCGTGAGCCCCGATAGGGACACGCGCCGTGTCCTACGCCCCGATCGGTCCACGCGTCGTCTCCTGATCCCCGATCCGTAAACGCGTCATCTCCGAGCCTCGATCGGTCCACACGCCGTATCCGAGCCCCGATCGGTCCGCGTGACGCATTCTAAGCCGCGGTCCGTCCACGCGCCGTCTCCGAGCACCGATCGGTCCACGCGCCGTCTCGTGAGCCCCGATCGGTCTACGCGCCGTCTCCTGAGCCCCGGTCGGTTCATGCGCCGTCTCCGAGCCCCGTTCGATCCAGGCGTCGTCTTGTAAGCCCAGATGCCTTCTCGCGCCGTCTCCGGGCCACGATCCGTCCAGGCGCCGCTTTCTGAGCCACGATCGGTCCACGCGTTGTCTCCTAGGCCCCGATCGGTCTACGCGCCTACTCCGAGCCCCGATCGGTTCACGCATCGTCTCGTAAGCCCCGATCGGTTAACGCGCCGTCTCCGAGCCCCGAACGGTCGACGCGCGGTCGCCGAACTCCAATTGGTCCACGCACAACCGCCTGAGACCCAGTCGGTTCACGCGCTGTCGCCGAACCTGTATCGGTCCACGCATCGTCTCCGAGCCCCGATCGGTCCACGCGCCGTCTCCGAGCCATGATCGGTCCACGCGCTGTCTCCTGAGCCCCGATAGGTACACGCGTCGTCGTCTACACCCCGATCGGTCCACGCGTCGTCTCATAAGCCCGATCGGTCTACGCGCCGTCTCCGAGCCCCGATCGGTCCACGCACTTTCTCCTGATCCCCATGGGTCAACGCGGCGCCTCCGGAGCCCCGATCGATCCACGCGAGGCTCCTGAGCCCCGATCGGTCCACGCGTCGTCTCCGAGCTCTGATCGGTCCACACGCCGTTTCCTGAGCCCCGATCGCTCCATGCGTCGTCTTCTTCGCCCCGATGCCTCCACGCGTCGTCTCCGAGCCACGATCGGTCCAGGCGCCGCTTCCTGAGCCCCGATCGGTCCACGCGCCGTATCCTAAGCCCCGATCGGTCCACGCGCCGTCTCCTGAGCCCGATCTGTCCACGCGCCGTCTCCGAGCCCCGATCGGTCCGCGTGCCGCATTCTAAGCCGCGGTCCGTCCACGCGCAGTCTCCGACCACCGATAGGTCCACGCGCCGTCTCCTGAGCCCCGATCGGTCCACGCGCCGTCTCCGAGCCCCGATCGGTCCACGCGCCGTCGCCGAGCCATGATCGGTCAACGCGCGGCCTCCTGAGCCCCGATGGGTCCACGCGCCGTCGACGAGCTGCGATCGGTCCACGCGCGGCCTCCTGACCCCCGGTTGGTTCACGCGCCGTATCCGAGGCCCCGATCGTTCCACGCGCCGTCTCCGAGCCGCGATCGGTCCACGCCCCGTCTCCTGAGCCCCGATCGGTCCACGCGCCATCGACGAGTCCCGAACGGTTCACGCACCGTCTCCTGGTCCCAATCGGTCCACCCGGCGCCTCCGGAGCCCCGATCGATCCACGCGAGTCTCCTGAGCCCCAGTCGGTCCGCACGCCGTCTCCTGAGCCCCGATTGTTCGACGCGTCGTCTCCTGAGCCCCGATCGAACCACGCGTCGTCTCCCGAGCCCCGATCGCGCCACACGCCGTTTCCTGAGCCCCGATCGGTCCACGCGTCGTCTTCAAAGCCGCGATGCCTCCACGCGCCGTCTCCGAGCCACGATCGGTCCGTGCGCCGCTTCCACAACCCCGATCGGTCCACGCGTCACCTCCTGATCTCCGATCGGTCCACGCGCCGTCTCCTGAGCCCCGATCGGTCCACGCGCCATCTCCGAGTCCCGAACGGTTCACGCACCGTCTCCTGGTCCCAATCGGTCCACGCGGCGTCTCCGGAGCCTCGATCGATCCACGCGAGTCTCCTGAGCCCCAGTCGGTCCGCACGCCGTCTCCTGAGCCCCGATTGTTCGACGCGTCGTCTCCTGAGCCCCGATCGAACCACGCGTCGTCTCCTGAGCCCCGCTCGCGCCACACGCCGTTTCCTGAGCCCCGATCGGTCCACGCGTCGTCTTCAAAGCCGCGATGCCTCCACGCGCCGTCTCCGAGCCACGATCGGTCCGTGCGCCGCTTCCACATCCCCGATCGGTCCACGCGTCACCTCCTGATCTCCGATCGGACCACGTGCCGTCTCCTAAGCCCTGATCGGTCCACGCACTGTCTCCGAGCGCCGATCGGTTCACGCGCCGTCTCCTGAGCCCCGATCATTCCACGCGCCGTCTCCGAGCCCCGATCGGTCCACGCGTTGTCTCCTTAGCCCCGATCGCCCCACGCGCCGTCTCCGAGGGCCGAGCGGTCCACGCGCCGTCGCCGAACCCCAAATGGTCCACGCGCAACCGCCTGAGCCCCGATCGGTCGACGCGTCGTCTCCGAGCACCGATCGGTCCACGCGCCGTCGCCGAGGCATGATCGGTCTACGCGCGGCCTCCTGAGCCCCGATCGGTCCACGCGCCGCCGCCGAGCCGCGATCGTTCCACGCGCGGCCTCCTGAGCCCCGATCGGTCCACGCGCCGTCACCGAGCCGCGATCGGTCCACGCGCGACCTCCTGAGCCCCGGTTGGTTCACGCGCCGTATCCGAGCCCCCATCCGTCGCCCCGTCGTTTCCTGAGCCCCGATCGATCAACGCGTCGTCTCCTGAGCCCCGGTCCGTTCACGCGCCGTATCCGAGCCCCCATCGGTCCACGCGTCGTCTTCGAGCGCCGATCGGTCCACGCGCCGTCGCCGAGCCATGATCGGTCCACGCGGGGCTCCTGAGCCCCGGTCGGTTCACGCGCCGTCTTCGAGCCCCGATCGATCCACGCGTCGTCTTCTAAGCCCAGATGCCTCCTCATGCCGTCCCCGAGCCCCGATCGGTCCACGCGTCGTCTCCGAGCCCCGATCGGTCCACGCGTCGTCTTCGAGCGCCGATCGATCCACGCGCCGTCGCCGAGCCATGATCGGTCCACGCGGGGCTCCTGAGCCCCGGTCGGTTCACGCGCCGTCTTCGAGCCCCGATCGTTCCACGCGTCGTCTTCTAAGCCCAGATGCCTCCTCGCGCCGTCCCCGAGCCCCGATCGGTCCACGCGTCGTCTCCGAGCCCCGATCGGCCCACGCGCCGTCTCCGAGCCCCGATCGGTCCACGCGCCGTCTCCTGAGCCCGGATCGGTCCACGCGCCGTCGCCGAACCCCAATTGGTCCACGCGCAACCGCCTGAGCCCCAGTCGGTCCTCGCGCCGTCTCCTGAGCCCCGCTCGGTCCATGCGTCGTCTTCCTAGCCCCGATGCCTCCACGCGCCGTCTCCGAGCCACTATCGGTCTAAGCGCCGCTTCCTGACCCCGATCGGTCCACGCGCCGTCTCCTAAGCCCCAATCGGTCCACGCGCCGTCTCCTAAGCCCCGATCGGTCCAAGCGGCGTCTCCGAGCCCCGATCGGTCCACGCACCGTCTCCTGATCCCCATCGGTCCACGCGGCGTTTTCTGAGCACCGTTCGGTCCACGCGTCGTCTTCAAAGCCCCGATGCCTCCACGCGCCGTCTCCGAGCCACGATCGGTCCGTGCGCCGCTTCCAGAGCCCCGATCTGTGCACGCGTCTTCTCCTGATCTCCGATCGGTCCACGCGCCGTCTCATAAGCCCCGATCGGTCCACGCGCCGTCTCCGAGCGCCGATCGGTTCACGGGCCGTCTCTGAGCCGCGATCGATAAAGCCGCCGTCATCAAGCCCCGATCCGTACACGCGTCGTCTCCGAGCCCCGATGCCTCTACGCGCCGTCTCCGAGCCACGATCGGTTCAGGCGCCGCTTCCCGAGCCCCGATCAGTCCACGTGCCGTCTCCTAAGCCCCGATTGCTCCACGGGCCGTTTCCTGAGCCCCGTTCGGTCCACGCGGCGTCTCCGAGCGCCGATCATTTAACGCGCCGTTTCCTGATCCCCGATCGGTCCACACGCCGTCTCCGAGCCCCGATCGGTCCGCGTGCCGCATTCTAAGCCACGGTCCATCCACGCGATGTCTCCGAGCCCCGATCGGTGCACGCGCCGTCTCCTAAGCCCCGATCGGTCCACGCGCCGTCTCCGAGCGCCGATCGGTTCACGCGCCGTCTCCTGAGCCCCGATCGCTCCACGCGACTTCTCCGAGCCCCGATCGGTCCACGCGCCGTCTCCTGAGCCCGGATCGGTCCACGCGCCGTTGCCGAACCCCAATTGGTCCACGTTCAACCGCCTGAGCCCCGGTTGGTCCACGCGCTGTCTCCGAGCCCCGATCGGTCCACGCATCGTATCCAAACCCCGATCGGTCCACGCGCCGTCGCCGAGCCATGATCGGTCCACGCGCCGTCTCCTAAGCCCCGATCGGTCCACGCGCCGTCTCCGAGAGCCGATCGGTTCACGCGCCGTCTCCTGAGCCCCGATCGGTCCACGCGCCGTCTCCGGGCCCCGATCGGTCCACGCACCATCTCCTGCTCTCCAATCGGTCCACGCGCCGCCTCCGGAGCCCCGATCGATCCACGCTAGGCTCCTGAGCCCCGGCCGGTCCGCGCGCCGCCTCCTGAGCCCCGAAGGGTCGACGCGTCGTCTCCTGAGCCCCGATGCGTCCACGCGCAGTCGCCGAGCCCCGATCGGTCCACGCGGGGTCTCCTGAGCCCCGATCGGTCCACGCGCCGTCTCCTAAGCCCCGATCGATCCACGCGCCGTCTCCGAGCGCCGCTCGGTTCACGCGCCGTCTCCTAAGCCCCGACCGGTCCACGTGCCGTCTCCGAGCCACGATCGGTCCACGCGCCGTCGCCGAGCCATGATCAGTCCACGCGCGGCCTCCTGAGCCCCGATCGGTTTACGCGCCGTCGCCGAGCCGCGATCGGTCCACGCGCGGCCTCCTGAGCCCCGGTCGGTTCACGCGCCGTATCCGAGCCCCAATCGGTCCGCGCGCCGTCTCCTGAGCCCCGATTGTTCGACGCGTCGTCTCCTGAGCCCCGATCGATCCACGCGTCGTCTTCAAAGCCCCGATGCCTCCACGCGCCGTCTCCGAGCTACGATCGGTCCGTGCGCCGCTTCCACAACCCCGATCGGTCCACGCGTCAACTCCTGATCTCCGATCGGTCCACGCGCCGTCTCCTAAGCCCCGATCGTTCCACGTGCCGTCTCCGAACCCCGATCGGTCCACGTGCCGTCTCCTAAGCCCCGTTCGGTCCAAGTGCCTTCTCCTAAACCCCCGTCGGTCCACGCGCCGTCTCCGAGCCCCGATCGGTCCACGCATCGTCTCCTAAGCCCCGATCGGCTAACGCGTCGACTCCGAGCCGCGATCGTTCCACGCGCCGTCCCTGAGCCCCGATCGTTCCACACGCCGTCTCCGAGCCCCGATCGGTCCACGCTTCGTCTCCTGAGCCCGGATCGTTCCACGCGTCGGCTCCTGATCCCTGATCCGTAAACGCGTCGTCTCCGAGCCTGGATCGGTCCACACGCCGTGTCCGATCCCCGATCGGTCCGCGTACCGCATTCTGAGCCGCGGTCCGTCCACGCGCCGTCTCCGAGCCCCGATCGGTCCGCGCACCGTCTCCTGATCCCCATCGCTCCACGCGGCATCTCCGGAGCCCCGATCGATCCACGCGAGTCTCCTGAGCCCCGGTCGGTCCGCGCGCCGTCATCTGAGTCCCGATCGGTCGACGCGTCGTCTCCGAGACTCGATCGGTCCACGCGCCGTCGCCGAGCCCCGATCGGTCCAGGCGTGGCCTCCTGAGCCGCGGTCGGTCCACGCGCCGTTTTCTGAGCACCGTTCGGTCCACGCGTCGTCTTCAAAGCCCTGATGCCTCCACGCGCCGTCTCCGAGCCACGATCGGTCCGTGCGCCGCTTCCAGAGCACTATCAATCCACGCGTCGTCTCCTGATCTCCGATCGGCCGACGCGCCGTCTCCTAAGCCCCGATCGGTCCACGCACCGTCTCCGAGCGCCGATCGGTCCACGCGCCGTCTCCGAGCGCCGAGCGGTCCACGTTCCGTCGCCGAACCCGAATTGGTCCACGCGCAACCGCCTGAGCCCTAGTCGGTCCACGCGCTGTCTCCGAGCCCCGGTGGGTCCACACGCCGTTGCCGAGCTATGATCGGTCGACGCGCGGTCTCCTGAGCCCCGATCGGTCCACGCGCCGTCGCCGATCCACGATCGGTCCGTGCGCCGCTTCCAGAGCCCTATCGGTCCACGCATCGTCTCCTGATTTCCGATCGGTCCACGCGCCGTCTCCTAAGCCCCGATCGGTCCACGCGCTGTCTCCGAGTGCCGATCGGTTCACGCGCCGTCTCCTGAGCCCCGATTTTTCCACGTGCCGTCTCCGAGCCCGGATCGGTCCACGCGTCGTCTCCTGAGCCCCGATCGGGCCACGCGCCGTCTCCAAGCCCCGATCGGTCCATGCATCGTTTCCTAAGCCCGGATCGGTTAACGCACTGTCTCCGAGCGCCGATCGGTCCACGCGCCGTCGCCTAACCCCAAATGGTCCACGCGCAACCGCCTGAGCCCCGATCGGTCCACCCGTCGTCTCTGAACACCGATCGGTCCACGCGACGTTGCCGAGCCATGATCGGTCCACGCGCGGCCTCCTGAGCCCCGATCGGTCCACGCGCCGCCGCCAAGCCGCGATCGGTCCACGCGCGGCCTCCTGAGCCCCGATCGGTCCACGCGCCGTCACCGAGCCGCGATCGGTCCACGCGAGGCTCCTGAGCCCCGGTCGGTCCGCGCGCCGCCTCCTGAGCCCCGATCGGTCGACGCGTCGTTTCCTGAGCCCCGATCGATCCATGCGTCGTCTCCTGAGCTCCGATCGCTCCACGCGCCGATTTCTGAGCCCCGATCAATTGACGCGTCTTCTCCTGAGCCCCGATCGCTCCTCGCGCCGTCTCCTGAGCCCCGCTCGGTCCATGCGTCGTCTTCTTAGCCCCGATGCCTCCAAACGCCGTCTCCTGAGCCCCGATCGTTCCACGCGTCATCGCCGAATCCCCGATCCGTACACGCGTCGTCTCCGAGCGTCGATCGGTCCAGGTGCGGCTTCCTGAGCCCCAATCGGTCCACGCGTTGTCACCTAAGCCCCGATCGGTCCACGCGCCGTCTCATAAGCCCCGATCGGACCACGCGCCTTCTCCTCAGCCCCGATCGGTCCACGCGCCGTCTCCGAGCGCCGATTAGTCCACGCGCCGTCTCCTGAGCCCCGATCGCTCCACGCTCCGTCTCCGAGCCCCGATCGGTCCACGCGCCGTCTCCTGAGCCCGGATCGGTCCACGCGCCGTCGCCGAACCCGAATTGGTCCACGCGCAACCGCCTGAGCCCCCGTCGGTCCACGCGCTGTCTCCGAGCCCCGATCGTTCCACGCGCCGTCTCCGAGCCCCGATCGATCTACGCGCCGTCTCATAAGCCCCGATCGGACCACGCGCCTTCTCCTCAGCCCCGATCGGTCCACGCGCCGTCTCCGAGCGCCGATTAGTCCACGCGCCGTCTCCTGAGCCCCGATCGCTCCACGCTCCGTCTCCGAGCCCCGATCGGTCCACGCGCCGTCTCCTGAGCCCGGATCGGTCCACGCGCCGTCGCCGAACCCGAATTGGTCCACGCGCAACCGCCTGAGCCCCCGTCGGTCCACGCGCTGTCTCCGAGCCCCGATCGTTCCACGCGCCGTCTCCGAGCCTCGATCGGTCCACGCGCCGTCGCCGAGCCCCGATCGGTCCAGGCGTATCCTCCTGTGCCCCGGTCGGTCCACGCGCCTTCTCCGAGCCCCGATCATTCCACGCGCCGTCTCGGAGCCCCGATCGATCCACGCGCCGTTTCCTGAGCCCCGATCGTTCCACGCGCCTTCTCCTAAGCCACGATCGGTGCACGCGCCGTCTCCGAGCGCCGATCATTTCACGCGCCGCCTCCGAGCCCCGATCGATCCACGTGCCGTCTCCTGAGCCCCGATCGGTCCACGCGTCGTCCCCAAGCCCCGATCCATCGACGCGCCGTCTCCTGATGCCCAATCGGTCCACGCGCTGTCTCCTGAGCCCCGATAGGTACACGCGTAGTCTCCTAAGCCCCGATCGGTCCACGCACCGCCTCCGGAGCCCCAATCGATCAACGTGAGTCTCCTAAGCCCCGATCGGTCCACGCGCCGTCTCCTTTGCCCCGATCGGTCGACGCGTCCTCTCCTAAACCCCGATCGGTCCACGCGTCGTCTCCTAAGCCCCGATCGCTTCACACGCCGTCTCCGAGCCCCGATGGGTCCACGCGTCGCCTCCTGAGCCCCGGTCGGTCCACGCGCCGTCTCCTGAGCCCCGATCGGTCCACGCGTCGTCTCCTAAGCCCCGATCGGTCCACGCGTCGTCTCCTAAGCCCCGATCCGTCGACGCGTCGTCTCCTGACATACGATCAATTGACGCGTCTTCTCCTGAGCCCAATCGCTCCTCGCGCGGTCTCCTGAGCCCCGATCGGTCCACGGGTCGTCTCCTAAGCCCCGATCGGTCCACGCGCCGTCTCCTGTGCCCCGATTGGTCGACGCGTCCTCTCCTAAACCCCCATCGGTCCACGCGTCGTCTCCTAAGCCCCGATCGGTCCACACGCCGTCTCCGAGCCCCGATGGGTCCACGCGTCGCCTCCTGAGCCCCGGTTGGTCCACGCGCCGTCTCCTGATGCCCAATCGGTCCACGCGCCGTCTCCTGAGCCCCAATCGGTCCACACGCTGTCTCGTGAGCCCCGATAGGTACACGCGTCGTGTCCTACGCCGCGATCGGTACACGCGTCGTCTCCTAAGCCCCGATCGGTCCACGCGCCGTCTCCTGAGCCCCGGCCGGTTCGTGCGCCGTCTCCGAGCCCCGTTCGATCTACGCGTCGTCTTGTAAGTCCAGATGCCTTCTCGCGCCGTCTCCGGGCCACGATCGGTCCAGGCGCCGCTTCCTGAGCCACGATCGGTCCACGCGTTGTCTCCTAGACCCCGATCGGTGCACGCGTCGTCTCCGAGCCCCGATCGGTCCACGCGCCGTCGCCGAGCCATGATCGGCCCACGCGAGGCTCCTGAGCCCCAGTCGGTCCGCGAGCCGTCTCCTGAGCCCCGATCGGTCGACGCGTCGTTTCCTGAACCCCGATCAGTCCACGCGCCGTCTCCTAAGCCCGGATCGTTCCACGCGCCGTCCTCGAGCCCCGATCGGTCCACGCGCCGTCTCCTGAGCCCGGATCGGTCCACGCGTCGTCTCCTAAGCCCCGATCCGTCGCAGCGTCGTCCCCTGAGCCCCGATCAATTGACGCGCGGCCTCCTTAGCCCCGGTCGGTCCACGCGCCGTCTCCGAGCCCCGATCAGTCCACGCATCGTCACCTGAGCCCCGATCGGTTAACGCGCCGCCTCCGAGCCCCGATCAGTCCACGCGCCGTCTCCTGAGCCCCGGTCGGTTCATGCGCCGTCTCCGAGCCCCGATCGATCCACGCGTCGTCTTGTAAGCCCAGATGCCTTCTCGCGCCGTCTCCGGCCCACGATCGGTCCAGGCGCCGCTTCCTGAGCCACGATCGGTCCACGCGCCTTCTCCGAGCCCCGATCGGTGCACGCGCCGTCTCCTGAGCCCCGATCGGTCCACGCGTCGTCTCCTGAGCCCCGATCGGTCCACGCGCCGTCTTCTGAGCCCCGATCGGTCCACGCGCCGTCGCCGAACCCCAATTGGTCCACGCGAAACCGCCTGAGCCCCAGTCGGTCCACGCGCTGTCTCCGAGCCCCGATCGGTCCACGTGCCGTCTCCCAGCCCCGATCGGTCCACGCGCCGTCTCCTAATCCCCAATCTGTCCACGACCCGTCTCCGGGCCCCGATCGGTGCACGCGCCGTCTCCTAAGCTCCGATCGGGCCACGCGCCGTCGCCGAACACCAATTGGTCCACGCGAAACCGCCTGAGCCCCGATCGGTCCACGCGTCGTCTCCGAGCCCCGATCGGTCCACGCGCCGTCGCCGAGCCGCGATCGATCCACGCGCGGCCTCCTGAGCCCCGATTGGTTCACGCGCCGTATCCGAGCACCAATCGGTCCACGCGCTGTCTCCGAGCCCTGATCGGTCCACGCGTCGTCTCCGAGCCCCGATCGGTCTACGCGCCGTCGCCAAGCCATGATCGGTCCACGCGCGGCCTCCTGAGCCCCGATCGGTCCACGCGCCGTCGCCGAGCCGCGATCGGCTCTCGCGCGGCCTCCTGAGCCCCGGTCGGTCCACGCGCCGCCTACGGAGCCCCGATCGATCCACGCGAATCTCCTGAGCTCCGGTCGGTCGACGCGCCGTCTCCTGAGCCCCGATCGGTCCACGCGCCGTCTCCTAAGCCCCGATTCGTCGACGCGTCGTCTCCTGAGCCCCGATCAATTGACGTGTCTTCTCCTGAGCCCCGATCGCTTCTCGTGCCGCCTCCTGAGCCCCACTCCGTCGAGGCGTCGTCTCCGGAGCCCCGATCAATTAACGTGTCTTCTCCTGAGCCCCGATCGCTCCTCGCGCCGTCTCCTGAACCCCGCTCGGTCAATGCGTCGTCTTCTTAGCACGGATGCCTCCACGCGCCGTCTCCGAGCCACGATGGGTCCAGGCGCCGCTTCCTGCGCCCCGATCGGTCCACGCGCCGTCTCCTAAGCCCCAATCAGTCCACACGGCGTCTCCGAGCGCCGATCATTTAACGCGCCGTCTCCTGAGACCCGATCGTTCCACGCGCCGTCTCCGAGCCCCGATCGGTCCGCGTGCCGCATTCTAAGCCACGGTCCATCCACGCGCCGTCTCCGAGCCCCGCTCCATCCACGCGTTGTCTCCTAAGCCCCGATCGGTCCACGCGCCGTCTCCTAAGCCCCGATTGATCCACGCGCCGTCTCCCAGCCCCGATCGATCCACGCGCCGTCTCCTAAGCCCCAATCGGTCCACGCGTCGGCTCCTAAGCCCCGATCCATCGACGCGTCGTCTCCTGAGCCCCGATCGATCCACGCGCCGCCTCCTGAGCCCCGATCGCTCCACGCACCGTTTCCTGATCCCCGATCGGTCCACACGCCGTCTCCGAGCCCCGATCGGTCCGCGTGCCGCATTCTAAGCCACGGTCCATCCACGCGCCGTCTCCGAGCCCCGCTCGATTCACGCGTCGTCTCCTAAGCCCCGATCGGTCCACGCGCCGTCTCCTAAGCCCCTCTTGGTCCACGTGCCGTCTCCCAGCCCCGATCGGTCCACGCGCCGTCTCCTAAGCCCCAATCTGTCCACGACCCGTCTCCGAGCCCCGATCGGTGCACTCGCCGTCTCCTAAGCCCCGATCGGTCCATGCGCCGTCTCCGAGCCCCGATCGGTGCACGCGCCGTCTCCTAAGCCCCGATCGGTCCACGCGTCGTCTCCTGAGCCCCGATCGCGCCACACGCCGTTTCCTGAGCCACGATCGGTCCACGCGTCGTCTTCAACGCCCCGATGCCTCCACGCGCCGTCTCCGAGCCACGATCGGTCCATGCGCCGCTTCCAGAGCACTATCAGTCCACGCGTCGTCTCCTGATCTCCGATCGGTCGACGCGCCATCTCCTAAGCCCCGATCGGTCCACGCACCGTCTCCGAGCGCCGATCGGTTCACGCGCCGTCTCCTGAGCCCCGATCATTCCACGCGCTGTCTCCGAGCCCCGATCGGTCCACGCGTTGTCTCCTTAGCCCCGATCGGTCCACGCGCCGTCTCCGAGCGCCGAGCGGTCCACGCGCCGTCACCGAGCCGCGATCGGTCCACGCGCGACCTCCTGAGCCCCGGTTGGTTCACGCGTCGTCTCCGAGCGCCGATCGGTCCACGCGCCGTCGCCGAGCCATGATCGGTCCACGCGGGGCTCCTGAGCCCCGGTCGGTTCATGCGCCGTCTCCGAGCCCCGATCGATCCACGCGTCGTCTTGTAAGCCCAGATGCCTTCTCGCGCCGTCTCCGGCCCACGATCGGTCCAGGCGCCGCTTCCTGAGCCACGATCGGTCCACGCGCCTTCTCCGAGCCCCGATCGGTGCACGCGCCGTCTCCTGAGCCCCAATCGGTCCACGCGTCGTCTCCTGGGCCCCGATCGGTCCACGCGCCGTCTTCTGAGCCCCGATCGGTCCACGCGCCGTCGCCGAACCCCAGTTGGTCCACGCGAAACCGCCTGAGCCCCAGTCGGTCCACACGCTGTCTCCGAGCCCCGATCGGTCCACGCGTCGTCTCCGAGCCCCGATCGGTCCTGGCGCCGTCGCCGAGTCATGATCTGTCCACGCGCGGCCTCCTGAGACCCGATCGGTCCACGCGCCGTCGCCGAGCCGCGATCGGTCCACGCGCGGCCTCCTGAGCCCCGATTGGTTCACGCGCCGTATCCGAGCCCCAATCGGTCGACGCGCTGTCTCCCAGCCCTGATCGGTCCATGCGTCGTCTCCGAGCCACGATGGGTCCAGGCGCCGCTTCCTGCGCCCCGATCGGTCCACGCGCCGTCTCCTAAGCCCCAATCGGCCCACGCGGCGTCTCCGAGCGCCGATCATTTAACGCGCCGTCTCCTGAGACCCGATCGTTCCCCGCGCCGTCTCCGAGCCCCGATCGGTCCGCGTGCCGCATTCTAAGCCACGGTCCATCCACGCGCCGTCTCCGAGCCCCGCTCCATCCACGCGTCGTCTCCTAAGCCCCGATCGGTCCACGCGCCGTCTCCTAAGCCCCGATTGATCCACGCGCCGTCTCCCAGCCCCGATCGATCCACGCACCGTCTCCTAAGCCCCGATCGGTTAACGCGCCGTCTCCGGAGCCCCGGTAGATCGACGCGAGTCTCCTAAGCCTCGACCGGTCCACGCGCCGTCCCCTGAGCCCCGATCGATCCACGCGCCGTCTCCGAGCCCCAGTCGGTCCACGCGCTGTCTCCGAGCACCGATCGGTCCACGCGCCGTCTCCGAGCGCAGATCATTTCACGCGTCGTCTCCTGAGCCCCGATCGTTCCACGCGCGGGCTCCTGAGCCCCCATCGGTCCACGCGTCGCCTTCTAACCCCGGACGGTCCACGCGTCGTCTTCTAAGCCCCGATTGGTCCACGCGCCGTTTTCCGAGCCCCGATCGGTCCACGCACCATCTCCTGCTCCCCAATCGGTCCACGCGCCGCCTCCGGAGCCCCGATCGATCCACGCGAAATCTGCTGAGCTCCGGTCGGTCCACGCGCCGTTTCCTGAGCCCCGTTCGGCCCACGCGCCGTCTCCTAAGCCCCGATCGGTCCACGAGCCGTCTCCTGAGCCTCCATCGATCCACGCGTCGTCTTCTAAGCCCAGATGCCTCCTCGCGCCGTCTCCGAGCCACGAACGATCGAGGCGCCGTTTCCTGAGCCCCGATCGGTCCACGCGTTGTGTCCTAAGCCCGGATCGTTCCACGCGCCGCTTCCGATCCCCGATCGGTCCACGCGTCGTCTCCTGATCTCCGATCGGTCCACACACCATCTCCTAAGCCCCGATCATTCCACGCGCCATCTCCGAGCCCCGATCGATCTACGCGCCGTCTCATAAGCCCCGATCGGACCACGCGCCTTCTCCTCAGCCCCGATCGGTCCACGCGCCGTCTCCGAGCGCCGATTAGTCCACGCGCCGTCTCCTGAGCCCCGATCGCTCCACGCTCCGTCTCCGAGCCCCGATCGGTCCACGCGCCGTCTCCTGAGCCCGGATCGGTCCACGCGCCGTCGCCGAACCCGAATTGGTCCACGCGCAACCGCCTGAGCCCCCGTCGGTCCACGCGCTGTCTCCGAGCCCCGATCGTTCCACGCGCCGTCTCCGAGCCTCGATCGGTCCACGCGCCGTCGCCGAGCCCCGATCGGTCCAGGCGTATCCTCCTGTGCCCCGGTCGGTCCACGCGCCTTCTCCGAGCCCCGATCATTCCACGCGCCGTCTCGGAGCCCCGATCGATCCACGCGCCGTCTCCTGAGCCCCGATCGTTCCACGCGCCTTCTCCTAAGCCACGATCGGTGCACGCGCCGTCTCCGAGCGCCGATCATTTCACGCGCCGTCTCCGAGCCCCGATCGATCCACGTGCCGTCTCCTGAGCCCCGATCGGTCCACGCGTCGTCCCCAAGCCCCGATCCATCCACGCGCCGTCTCCTGATGCCCAATCGGTCCACGCGCTGTCTCCTGAGCCCCGATAGGTACACGCGTAGTCTCCTAAGCCCCGATCGGTCCACGCACCGCCTCCGGAGCCCCAATCGATCAACGTGAGTCTCCTAAGCCCCGATCGGTCCACGCGCCGTCTCCTTTGCCCCGATCGGTCGACGCGTCCTCTCCTAAACCCCGATCGGTCCACGCGTCGTCTCCTAAGCCCCGATCGGTTCACACGCCGTCTCCGAGCCCCGATGGGTCCACGCGTCGCCTCCTGAGCCCCGGTCGGTCCACGCGCCGTCTCCTGAGCCCCGATCGGTCCACGCGTCGTCTCCTAAGCCCCGATCGGTCCACGCGTCGTCTCCTAAGCCCCGATCCGTCGACGCGTCGTCTCCTGACATACGATCAATTGACGCGTCTTCTCCTGAGCCCAATCGCTCCTCGCGCCGTCTCCTGAGCCCCGATCGGTCCACGGGTCGTCTCCTAAGCCCCGATCGGTCCACGCGCCGTCTCCTGTGCCCCGATTGGTCGACGCGTCCTCTCCTAAACCCCCATCGGTCCACGCGTCGTCTCCTAAGCCCCGATCGGTCCACACGCCGTCTCCGAGCCCCGATGGGTCCACGCGTCGCCTCCTGAGCCCCGGTTGGTCCACGCGCCGTCTCCTGAGCCCCGATCGGTCCACGCGTCGTCTCCTAAGCCCCGATGCCTCCACGCGCCGTCTCCGAGCCACGATCGGTCCAGGCGCCGCTTCCTGAGCCCCCATCGGTCCATGCGCCATATCCTAAGCCCCGATCGGTCCACGCGCCGTCTCCGAGGGCCGATAAGTTCAAGCGCCGTCTCCTGAGCCCCGATCGTTCCACGCGGCGTCTCCGAGCCCCGATCGATCCACGCGTCGTCTCCTGAGCCCCAACCGCTCCACACGCCGTTTCCTGAGCCCCGATCGGTCCCCGCATCGTCTCCGAGCACCGATCGGTCCACGCGCCGTTTTCTGAGCACCGTTCGGTCCACGCGTCGTCTTCAAAGCCCCGATGCCTCCACGCGCCGTCTCCGAGCCCCGATGGCTCCTCGCGCCGTCTACTGAGCCCCGCTCGATCCATGCGTCGTCTTCTTAGCCCCGATGCCTCCACGCGCCGTTTCCGAGCCACGATCGGTCCAGGCGCCGCTTCCTGAGCCCCGATCCGTCCACGCACCGTCGCGTAAGCCCCAATTGGTCTACGCGCCGTCTCAGAGCGCCGATCATTTCACGCGCCGTCTCCTGAGCCCCGATAATTCCACGCCCCGCCTCCGAGCCCCGATCGGTCCACGCGCCGTCTCCTAAGCCCCTATCGGTCCACGCGCCGTCTCCGAGCGCCGATCGGTTCACGCGCCGTCTCCTGAGCCCCGATCGTTCCACGCGCCGTCTCCGACCCCCGATCGGTCCACGCGCCGTCTCATAAGCCCCGATCGGACCACACGCCGTCTCCGAGCGCCGATCGGTTCACGCGCCGTCTCCTGAGCCCCGATCGTTCCACGCGCCGTCTCCGACCCCCGATCGGTCCACGCGCCGTCTCATAAGCCCCGATCGGACCACACGCCTTCTCCTCAGCCCCGATCGCTCCACGCGCCGTCTCCGAGCCCCGATCGGTCCACGCGCCGTCTCCTGAGCCCGGATCGGTCCACGCGCCGTCGCCGAACCCCAATTGGTCCACGCGCAACCGCCTGAGCCCCGGTTGGTCCACGCGCTGTCTCCGAGCCCCGATCGGTCCACGCGTCGTATCCGAACCCCGATCGGTCCACGCGCCGTCGCCGAGCCATGATCGGTCCACGCGCGGCCTCCTGAGCCCCGATCGGTCCACGCGCCGTCGACGAGCTGCGATCGGTCCACGCGCGGCCTCCTGAGCCCCGGTTGGTTCACGCGCCGTATCCGAGGCCCCATCGGTCCACGCGTCGTCTCCGAGCGCCGATCGGTCCACGCGCCGTCGCCGAGCCATGATCGGTCCACGCGGGGCTCCTGAGCCCCGGTCGGTCCGCGCGCCGTCTCCTGAGCCCCGATCGGTCGACGCGTCGTTTCCTGAGCCTCGATCGATCCACGCGTCATCTCCTGAGCCCCGATCGCTCCACGCGCCTATTTCTGATCCCCGATCAATTGACGCGTCTTCTCCTGAGCCCCGATCGCTCCACGCGCCGTCTCCGAGCCCCGGTCGGTCCACGCGCCGTCGCCGAGTCTCGATCGGTCCAAGCGCGGCCTCCTGAGCCCCGGTCGGTTCACGCCCCTTCTCCGAGCCCCGATCGATCCACGCGTCGTCTTCTAAGCCCAGATGCCTCCTC
This sequence comes from Netelia fuscicornis, assembly GCA_946811545.1. Taxonomy (NCBI): domain Eukaryota; kingdom Metazoa; phylum Arthropoda; class Insecta; order Hymenoptera; family Ichneumonidae; genus Netelia; species Netelia fuscicornis. The sequence continues at coordinate 24,088,315 of OX328012.1, read as the reverse complement.
GCGCCGTCACCGTGCCGCGATCGGGCCACGCGCGGCCTCCTGAGCCCCGGTCGGTTCACGCGCCGTATACGAGCCCCAATCGGTCCACGCGCCGTCTCCTAAGCCCCAATCTGTCCACGCGCCGTCCCTGAGCGCCGATTGGTTCACGCGCAGCCTCCTGAGCCCTGATCCGTCCACGCGCGGCGTCGCGCCGCGATCGGTCCACGCGCGGCCTCCTGAGCCCCAATCGGTCCACGAGTCGTCTCCTAAGCCCCGATCGGCCCACGCGCCGTCTCCGAGCCCCGATCGGTCCACGCACCATCTCCTGCTCTCCAATCGGTCCACGCGCCGCCTCCGGAGCCCCGATCGATCCACGCGAATCTTCTGAGCTCCGGTCGGTCCACGCACCGCCTCCTGATCCCCCTCGGTCCAGGCGGCGCCTCCGGAGCCCCGAACAGTCGACGCGTCGTCTCCTGAGCCCCGATCGGTCCACGCGCCGTCTCCTAAGCCCCGATCTGTCCACGGGCCGTCTCCGAGCCGCGATCGGTAAAGCCGCCGTCATCAAGCCCCGATCCGTACTCGCGTCGTCTCCGAGCCCCGATGGGTCCACTCGCCGTCTCCGAGCCCCGATCGGTTCACGCATCGTCTCCTAAGCCCCGATCGGTTAACGCGCCGTCTCCGATCCGCGATCGGTCCACGCGCCGTCGCCGAACCCCAATTGGTCCACGCGCAACCGCCTGAGCCCCAGTCGGTCCACGCGTCGTCTCCGAGCTCCAATCGGTCCACGCGCCATTTCCTGAGACCTGATCGGTCCATGCGTCGTCTTCTAAGCCCCGATGCCTCCACGCGCCGTCTCCTGAGCCCCGGTCGGTTCACGCGTCGTCTCCGAGCCCCGATCGATCCACGCGTCTTCTTGTAAACCCAGATGCCTCCTCGCATCGTCTCCTAAGCCCCGATCGGTTAACGCGCCGTCTCCGAGCCCCGATCGGTCCACGCGCCGTCGCCGAACCCCAATTGGTCCACGCGCAACCACCTGAGCCCCAGTCGGTCCACGCGCGGCCTCCTGAGCCATGGTCGGTTCACGCGCCGTCTCCTGAACCCCGATGGGTCCACGCGTAGTTCCCTAAGCCCCGATCCATCCACGCGCAGTCTCCTGAGCCCCGATCGGTCCACGCATCGTCTCCTGATCTCCGAACGGTCCACGCGCCGTCTCCTAAGCCCCGATCGGTCCACGCACCGTCTCCGAGCGCCGATCGGTTCACGCGCCGTCTCCTGAGCCCCGATCAGTCCACGCGCTGTCTCCGAGCCCCGATCGGTCCACGCGTTGTCGCCTTAGCCCCGATCGGTCCACGCGCCGTCTCCGAACCCCGATCGTTCCACGCGGCGTCTCCTGAGCCCCAATCGGTCCACACGCTGTGTCGGGAGCCCCGATAGGTACACGCATCGTCTCCTACGCCCGATCGGTCCACGCGTCGTCTCCTGAGCCTCGATCGTTCCACGCGCCGTCGCCGATCCACGATCGGTCCGTGCTCCGCTTCCAAAGCCCTATCGGTCCACGCATCGTCTCCTGATCTCCGATCGGTCCACGCGCCGTCTCCTAAGCCCCGATCGGTCCACGCGCTGTCTCCAAGCGCCGATCGGTTCACGCGCCGTCTCCTGAGCCCCGATCATTCCACGCGCCGTCTCCGAGCCATAATCGGTCCACGCTCGTCTCCTGAGCCCCGATCGGTCCACGCGCCGTCTCCAAGCCCCGATCGGTCCATGCATCGTTTCCTAAGCCCCGATCGGTTAACGCGCTGTCTCCGAGCGCCGATCGGTCCACGCGCCGTCGCCGAACCCCAAATGGTCCAAGCGCAACCGCCTGAGCCCCGATCGGTCCACGCGTCGTCTCCGAGCACCGATCGGTCCACGCGCCGTCGCCGAGCCATGATCGGTCCACGCGCGGCCTCCTGAGCCCCGATCGGTCCACGCGCCGCCGGCGAGGCGCGATCGGTCCACGCGCGGCCTCCTGAGCCCCGATCGGTCCACGCGCCGTCACCGAGCCGCGATCGGTCCACGCGCGACCTCCTGAGCCCCGGTTGGTTCACGCACCGTATCCGAGCCCCCATCGGTCCACGCGTTGTCTCCGAGCCCCGATCCGTCCACGCGCCGTCGCCGAGCCATGATCGGTCCACACGAGGCTCCTGACCCCCGGTCGGTCCGCGCGTCGTCTCCTAAGCCCCGATCGGTTCACGCGCCGTATCCGAGCCCCAATCGGTCCACGCGCCGTCTCCAAAGCTCCAATCGGTACACGCGCCGTCCCCTGAGCCCCGATACGTCGACGCGCAGACGCCGAGCCCCGATCGGTCCACGCGCTGTCTCCTGAGCCCCGATAGGTACACGCGTCGTCTCCTACACCCCATCGGTCCACGCGTCGTCCCCTAAGCCCCGATCGGTCCACGCGCCGTCTCCGAGCCCCAATCGGTCCACGAGCCGTCTCCTGAACCCCGATCGTTCCACGCGCCTTCTCCTAAGCCACGATCGGTCAGCGCCGTCTCCGAGCGCCGATCGGTGCACGCGCCGTCGCACGAGCCGCGATCGGTCCACGCGCGGCCTCCTGAGCCCCGGTTGCTTCACGTGCCGTATCCGAGCCCCAATCGGTCCACGCACCGTCTCCTGAGCCCCGATCGGTCCACGCGCCGTCTCCTGAGCTCCGATCGCTCCACGCGCCGTTTTCTGAGCCCCGATCGGTCCACGCGTCGTCTCCTAAGCCCTGATCGGTCCTCGTGCCTTCTGCGAGCCCCGAAGGGTCCACGCGCAGCCTCCTGAGCCCCGATCGGTCCACGCGCCGTCTCCCCGCCCCAATCGCTCCACGCTTCGTCTCCTGATCCCGGATCGTTCCACGCGTCGTCTCCTGATCCCCGATCCGTAATCGCGTCGTCTCCGAGCCTCGATCGGTCCACACGCCGTGTCCGATCCCCGATCGGTCCGCGTACCGCATTCTGAGCCGCGGTCCGTCCACGCGCCGTCTCCGAGCATCGATCGGTCCACGCGCCGTCTCAGAGCGCCGATCATTTCACGCCCCGTCTCCTGAGCTCCGATCGTTCAACGCGCCGTCGCCGAGCCAGGATCGGTCCACGCGCCGTCTCCTGAGCCCCAATCGGTCCACACGCTGTCTCGTGAGCCCTGATAGGTACACGCGTCGTGTCCTACGCCCCGATCGGTCCACGCGTCGTCTCCTAAGCCCCGATCGGTCCACGCGCCGTCTCCGAGCCCCGATCGGTCCGCGCACCGTCTCCTGATCCCCATCGCTTCACGCTGCGTCTCCGGAGCCCCGATCGATCTACGCGAGTCTCCTGAGCCCCGGTCGGTCCGCGCGCCGTTATCTGAGCCCCGATCGGTTGACGCGTCGTCTCCTAAGCCCCTATCGGTTAACGCGCCGTCTCCGAGCGCCGAGTGGTCCACGCGCCGTCGCCGAACCCCAATTGGTCCACGCGCAACCGCCTGAGTCCCAGTCGGTCCACGCGCTGTCTCCGAGCCCCGATCGGTTCACGTGCCGTCGCCAAGCCATGATCGGTCCACGCGCTGCCTCCTGAGCCCCAATCGGTCCACGGGCCGTCGCCGATCCACGATCGGTCCGTGCGCCGTTTCCAGAGCCCTATCGGTCCACGCATCGTCTCCTGATCTCCGATCGGTCCACGCGCCGTCTCCTAAGCCCCGATCGGTCCACGCGCTGTCTCCGAGCGCCGATCGGTTCACGCGCCGTCTCCTGAGCCCCGATCGGTCCACGCGCCGTCTCCTGAGCCCGGATCGGTCCACGCGTCATCGCCGAATCCCCCATCCGTACACGCGTCGTCTCCGAGCCTCGATCGGTCCAGGCGCTGCTTCCTGAGCCCCAATCGGTCCACGCGTTGTCACCTAAGCCCCGATCGGTCCACGCGCCGTCTCTGAGCCCCGATCGGTTCACGCCACGTCACCTAAGCCCCGATCGGACCACGCGCCGTCTCCTGAGCCCCGATCGCTCCACGCTCCGTCTCCGTGCCCCGATCGGTCCACGCGCCGGCACCTGAGCCCGGATTGGTCCACGCGCCGTCGCCGAACCCCAATTGGTCCACGCGCAACCGCCTGAGCCCCAGTCGGTCCACGCGCTGTCTCCGAGCCCCGATCGGTCCACGCGCCGTCTCCGAGCGCCGATCGGTTCACGCGCCGTCTCCTGAGCCCCGATCGGTCCACGCGGCGCCTCCGGAGCCCCGATCGATCCACACGAGTCTCCTGAGCCCCGGTCGGTCCGCCCGCCGTCTCCTGAGCCTCGATCGGCCCACGCGCCGTCTCCTGAGCCCCGATCCGTCCACGCGCCGCCTCCTGAGCCCCGATCGTCCAACGCGCCGTCTCCGAGCACCGATCGGTCCACGCGCCGTCTCCTGAGCCCCGATCGGTCCACGCGTCGTCTCCAAAGCCCTGATCGGTCCACGTGCCGTATCCGAGCCCCGATCGGTCCACGCGCCGTCTCCTGAACCCCGATACGTCCACACACAGTCGCCGAGCCCCGATTGGTCCACGCGCCGTAGCCGAGCCTCCATCGGTCCACGCGCGGCCTCCTGAGCCGCGGTCGGTCCAAACGCCGTCTCCGAGCCCCGGTCGGTTCACGCGCCGTCTCCGAGCCCCGATGGGTCCACGCGCGGTCTCCTGAGCCCCGGTCGGTCCACGCGCCGTCGCCGAACCCCAATTCGTCCACGGGCAACCTCCTGAGACCCAGTCGGTCCACGCGCCGTCTCCTGAGCCCCGATCGGTCCACGTATCGTCTCCTACGCCCCGATCGGTCTACGCGCGGTCTCCTGAGCCCCGATCTGTCCACGCGCCGTCTCCGAGCCCCGATCGGTCCACGCGCCGTCTCCGAGCCCTGATCGGTCCACGCGCCGTCTCCTGAGCCCCAATCGGTCCACTCGCTGTCTCCTGATCCCCGATAGGTACACGCGTCGTCTCCTACGCCCCGATCGGTCCACGCGCCGCCTTCGTGCCCCGATCGGTCCACGCACCGCCTCCTGATCCCCATCGGTCCACGCGCCGTCTCCTAAGCCCTGATCGGTCCTCGTGCCTTCTGCGAGCCCCGAAGGGTCCACGCGCAGCCTCCTGAGCCCCGATCGGTCGACGCGTCGTCTCCTGAGCCCCGATCGATCCACGGGTCTTCCCCTGAGCCCCGACCGCTCCACGCGCCGTCTCCTGAGCCCGGATCGGTCCACGCGTCGTCTCCGAGCCCCGATCGGTCCACGCGCCGTCCCCGAGCCCCGATCGGTCCACGCGCCGTTTCCTGAGCGCCGATACGTCCACGCGCAGTCGCCGAGCCCTGATCGGTCCACGCGCTGTCTCCTGAGCCCCGATAGGTACACGCGTCGTCACCTAAGCCCCGATCGGTCCACGCGTAGTCTCCTAAGCCCCGCTTGGTTAACGCGTCGTTTCCGAGCCCCGATCGGTCCACGCGCCATCGCCGAGCCCCGATCGGTCCACGCACCATCTCCTGAGCCCCGATCTGTCCACACCCCTTCTCCTGAGCCCCGATCTGTCGACGCGTCGTCTCCTAAGCCCCGACCGGTGCACGCGCCGTATCCTGAGCCCAAATTGTCCACACGCTGTCTCGTGAGCCCCGATAGGTACACGCGACGTCTCCTACGCCCCGATCGGTCCACGCGCCGGCTCCTGAGCCCCGATCGGTCCACGCGCCGTCTCCTGAGCCCCGATCGCTCCACGCACCGTTTTCTGAGCACCGTTTGGTCCACGCGTCGTCTTCAAAGCCCCGATGCCTCCACGCGCCGTCTCCGAGCCACGATCCGTCCGTGCGCCGCTTCCAGAGCCCTCTCGGTCCACGCGTCGTCCCCTGATCTCCGATCGGTCCACACGCCATCTCCTAAGCCCCGATCATTCCACGCGCCATCTCCGAGCCCCGATCGGTCCACGCGCCATCTCAGAGCCCCGATCGGTCCACGCGCCGTCTCATAAGCCCCGATCGGACCACGCGCCTTCTCCTCAGCCCCGATCGGTCCACGCGCCGTCTCCGAGCGCCGATTAGTTCACGCGCCGTCTCCTGAGCCGCGATCGCTCCACGCTCCGTCTCCCAGCCCCGATCGGTCCACGCGCCGTCTCTGAACACCGATCGGTCCACGCGCCCTTGCCGAGCCATGATCGGTCCACGCGCGGCCTCCTGAGCCCCGATCGGTCCACGCGCCGTCGCCGAGCCTCGATCGCTCCACGCGCGGCCTCCTGAGCCCCGGTCGGTTCACACGCCGTCTCCGAGCCGCGATCGGTCCACGCATCGTCTCCTAAGCCCCGATCGGTTAACGTGCCGTCTCCGAGCCCCGATCGGTCCACGCGCCATCTCCTAAGCCCCGGTCGATCCACGCGCCGTCTCCGAGCGCCGCTCGGTTCACGCGCCGTCTCCTGTGCTCCGATCGTTCCACGCGCCGTCTCCGAGCCCCGATCGGTCCACGCGCCGTCTCCTGAGCCCCGATCGGTCCACGCGCGGCCTCCTGAGCCCCGATCGGTCCACGCGCCGTCGCCGAGCCTCGATCGCTCCACGCGCGGCCTCCTGAGCCCCGGTCGGTTCACACGCCGTCTCCGAGCCGCGATCGGTCCACGCATCGTCTCCTAAGCCCCGATCGGTTAACGTGCCGTCTCCGAGCCCCGATCGGTCCACGCGCCATCTCCTAAGCCCCGGTCGATCCACGCGCCGTCTCCGAGCGCCGGTCGGTCCACGCGCCGTCTCCGAGCCCCGATCGGTCCACGCATCGTCTCCTAAGCCTCGATCGGTCCACGCGCCTTCTCCTAAGCCCCGATCGATCCACGCGCCGTCTCCGAGCGCCGATCGGTCCACGCGCCGTCTTCTGAACCCCGATACGTCCACGCGCAGTCGCCGAGGCCCGATACGTCCACGCGCAGTCGCCGAGGCCCGATACGTCCACGCGCAGTCGCCGAGGCCCGATCGGTCCACGCGCTCACTCCTGAGCCCCGATAGGTACTAGCGTCGTCTCCTACGCACCGATCGGTCCACACGTCGTCTCCTAAGCCCCAATCGGTCCACGCGTCGTCTCCTAAGCCCCGATTGGTCGACGCGTCGTCTCCTGAGCCCCGATCGGTCCACGCGCCGTCTCCTGAGCCCCGATGGGTCTACGCGCCGCCTCCTGAGCCCCGATCGATCCACGCATCGGCTCCTGAGCCCCGGTCGGTCCACGCGTCGTCTTCGAGCACCGATCGATTCACGCGCCGTTTCCTGAGCCCCGATCGGTCCACGCGTCGCCGCCGGAGCCCCGATCGGTCTACGCGCCGTCTCATGAGCCCCGATCGGTCAACGCATCGTTTCCTAAGCCCCGATACGTTCACACGCCGTCTCCGACTCCCGATCGGTCCACGCGCCGTCGCCGAGCCTCGATCGGTCCACGCGCGGCCTCCTAAGCCCCGATCGATTAACGCGCCGTCTCCTAGCCCCGATCAGTCCACGCGCCTTCTCCGAGCCCCGATCGGTCCACGCGCCGTCTCCTGAGCCCCGATCGGTCCACGCGTCGTCTCCTGAGCCCCGATCGGTCCACGCGCCGTCTCCTGAGCCCCGATCGGTCCACGCGCCGTCGCCGAACCCCAATTGGTCCACGCGAAACCGCCTGAGCCCCAGTCGGTCCACGCGCTGTCTCCGAGCCCCGATCGGTCCACGTGCCGTCTCCCAGCCCCGATCGGTCCACGCGCCGTCTCCTAATCCCCAATCTGTCCACGACCCGTCTCCGGGCCCCGATCGGTGCACGCGCCGTCTCCTAAGCTCCGATCGGGCCACGCGCCGTCGCCGAACACCAATTGGTCCACGCGAAACCGCCTGAGCCCCGATCGGTCCACGCGTCGTCTCCGAGCCCCGATCGGTCCACGCGCCGTCGCCGAGCCGCGATCGATCCACGCGCGGCCTCCTGAGCCCCGATTGGTTCACGCGCCGTATCCGAGCACCAATCGGTCCACGCGCTGTCTCCGAGCCCTGATCGGTCCACGCGTCGTCTCCGAGCCCCGATCGGTCTACGCGCCGTCGCCAAGCCATGATCGGTCCACGCGCGGCCTCCTGAGCCCCGATCGGTCCACGCGCCGTCGCCGAGCCGCGATCGGCTCTCGCGCGGCCTCCTGAGCCCCGGTCGGTCCACGCGCCGCCTACGGAGCCCCGATCGATCCACGCGAATCTCCTGAGCTCCGGTCGGTCGACGCGCCGTCTCCTGAGCCCCGATCGGTCCACGCGCCGTCTCCTAAGCCCCGATTCGTCGACGCGTCGTCTCCTGAGCCCCGATCAATTGACGTGTCTTCTCCTGAGCCCCGATCGCTTCTCGTGCCGCCTCCTGAGCCCCACTCCGTCGAGGCGTCGTCTCCGGAGCCCCGATCAATTAACGTGTCTTCTCCTGAGCCCCGATCGCTCCTCGCGCCGTCTCCTGAACCCCGCTCGGTCAATGCGTCGTCTTCTTAGCACGGATGCCTCCACGCGCCGTCTCCGAGCCACGATGGGTCCAGGCGCCGCTTCCTGCGCCCCGATCGGTCCACGCGCCGTCTCCTAAGCCCCAATCAGTCCACACGGCGTCTCCGAGCGCCGATCATTTAACGCGCCGTCTCCTGAGACCCGATCGTTCCACGCGCCGTCTCCGAGCCCCGATCGGTCCGCGTGCCGCATTCTAAGCCACGGTCCATCCACGCGCCGTCTCCGAGCCCCGCTCCATCCACGCGTTGTCTCCTAAGCCCCGATCGGTCCACGCGCCGTCTCCTAAGCCCCGATTGATCCACGCGCCGTCTCCCAGCCCCGATCGATCCACGCGCCGTCTCCTAAGCCCCAATCGGTCCACGCGTCGGCTCCTAAGCCCCGATCCATCGACGCGTCGTCTCCTGAGCCCCGATCGATCCACGCGCCGCCTCCTGAGCCCCGATCGCTCCACGCACCGTTTCCTGATCCCCGATCGGTCCACACGCCGTCTCCGAGCCCCGATCGGTCCGCGTGCCGCATTCTAAGCCACGGTCCATCCACGCGCCGTCTCCGAGCCCCGCTCGATTCACGCGTCGTCTCCTAAGCCCCGATCGGTCCACGCGCCGTCTCCTAAGCCCCTCTTGGTCCACGTGCCGTCTCCCAGCCCCGATCGGTCCACGCGCCGTCTCCTAAGCCCCAATCTGTCCACGACCCGTCTCCGAGCCCCGATCGGTGCACTCGCCGTCTCCTAAGCCCCGATCGGTCCATGCGCCGTCTCCGAGCCCCGATCGGTGCACGCGCCGTCTCCTAAGCCCCGATCGGTCCACGCGTCGTCTCCTGAGCCCCGATCGCGCCACACGCCGTTTCCTGAGCCACGATCGGTCCACGCGTCGTCTTCAACGCCCCGATGCCTCCACGCGCCGTCTCCGAGCCACGATCGGTCCATGCGCCGCTTCCAGAGCACTATCAGTCCACGCGTCGTCTCCTGATCTCCGATCGGTCGACGCGCCATCTCCTAAGCCCCGATCGGTCCACGCACCGTCTCCGAGCGCCGATCGGTTCACGCGCCGTCTCCTGAGCCCCGATCATTCCACGCGCTGTCTCCGAGCCCCGATCGGTCCACGCGTTGTCTCCTTAGCCCCGATCGGTCCACGCGCCGTCTCCGAGCGCCGAGCGGTCCACGCGCCGTCACCGAGCCGCGATCGGTCCACGCGCGACCTCCTGAGCCCCGGTTGGTTCACGCGTCGTCTCCGAGCGCCGATCGGTCCACGCGCCGTCGCCGAGCCATGATCGGTCCACGCGGGGCTCCTGAGCCCCGGTCGGTTCATGCGCCGTCTCCGAGCCCCGATCGATCCACGCGTCGTCTTGTAAGCCCAGATGCCTTCTCGCGCCGTCTCCGGCCCACGATCGGTCCAGGCGCCGCTTCCTGAGCCACGATCGGTCCACGCGCCTTCTCCGAGCCCCGATCGGTGCACGCGCCGTCTCCTGAGCCCCAATCGGTCCACGCGTCGTCTCCTGGGCCCCGATCGGTCCACGCGCCGTCTTCTGAGCCCCGATCGGTCCACGCGCCGTCGCCGAACCCCAGTTGGTCCACGCGAAACCGCCTGAGCCCCAGTCGGTCCACACGCTGTCTCCGAGCCCCGATCGGTCCACGCGTCGTCTCCGAGCCCCGATCGGTCCTGGCGCCGTCGCCGAGTCATGATCTGTCCACGCGCGGCCTCCTGAGACCCGATCGGTCCACGCGCCGTCGCCGAGCCGCGATCGGTCCACGCGCGGCCTCCTGAGCCCCGATTGGTTCACGCGCCGTATCCGAGCCCCAATCGGTCGACGCGCTGTCTCCCAGCCCTGATCGGTCCATGCGTCGTCTCCGAGCCACGATGGGTCCAGGCGCCGCTTCCTGCGCCCCGATCGGTCCACGCGCCGTCTCCTAAGCCCCAATCGGCCCACGCGGCGTCTCCGAGCGCCGATCATTTAACGCGCCGTCTCCTGAGACCCGATCGTTCCCCGCGCCGTCTCCGAGCCCCGATCGGTCCGCGTGCCGCATTCTAAGCCACGGTCCATCCACGCGCCGTCTCCGAGCCCCGCTCCATCCACGCGTCGTCTCCTAAGCCCCGATCGGTCCACGCGCCGTCTCCTAAGCCCCGATTGATCCACGCGCCGTCTCCCAGCCCCGATCGATCCACGCACCGTCTCCTAAGCCCCGATCGGTTAACGCGCCGTCTCCGGAGCCCCGGTAGATCGACGCGAGTCTCCTAAGCCTCGACCGGTCCACGCGCCGTCCCCTGAGCCCCGATCGATCCACGCGCCGTCTCCGAGCCCCAGTCGGTCCACGCGCTGTCTCCGAGCACCGATCGGTCCACGCGCCGTCTCCGAGCGCAGATCATTTCACGCGTCGTCTCCTGAGCCCCGATCGTTCCACGCGCGGGCTCCTGAGCCCCCATCGGTCCACGCGTCGCCTTCTAACCCCGGACGGTCCACGCGTCGTCTTCTAAGCCCCGATTGGTCCACGCGCCGTTTTCCGAGCCCCGATCGGTCCACGCACCATCTCCTGCTCCCCAATCGGTCCACGCGCCGCCTCCGGAGCCCCGATCGATCCACGCGAAATCTGCTGAGCTCCGGTCGGTCCACGCGCCGTTTCCTGAGCCCCGTTCGGCCCACGCGCCGTCTCCTAAGCCCCGATCGGTCCACGAGCCGTCTCCTGAGCCTCCATCGATCCACGCGTCGTCTTCTAAGCCCAGATGCCTCCTCGCGCCGTCTCCGAGCCACGAACGATCGAGGCGCCGTTTCCTGAGCCCCGATCGGTCCACGCGTTGTGTCCTAAGCCCGGATCGTTCCACGCGCCGCTTCCGATCCCCGATCGGTCCACGCGTCGTCTCCTGATCTCCGATCGGTCCACACACCATCTCCTAAGCCCCGATCATTCCACGCGCCATCTCCGAGCCCCGATCGATCTACGCGCCGTCTCATAAGCCCCGATCGGACCACGCGCCTTCTCCTCAGCCCCGATCGGTCCACGCGCCGTCTCCGAGCGCCGATTAGTCCACGCGCCGTCTCCTGAGCCCCGATCGCTCCACGCTCCGTCTCCGAGCCCCGATCGGTCCACGCGCCGTCTCCTGAGCCCGGATCGGTCCACGCGCCGTCGCCGAACCCGAATTGGTCCACGCGCAACCGCCTGAGCCCCCGTCGGTCCACGCGCTGTCTCCGAGCCCCGATCGTTCCACGCGCCGTCTCCGAGCCTCGATCGGTCCACGCGCCGTCGCCGAGCCCCGATCGGTCCAGGCGTATCCTCCTGTGCCCCGGTCGGTCCACGCGCCTTCTCCGAGCCCCGATCATTCCACGCGCCGTCTCGGAGCCCCGATCGATCCACGCGCCGTCTCCTGAGCCCCGATCGTTCCACGCGCCTTCTCCTAAGCCACGATCGGTGCACGCGCCGTCTCCGAGCGCCGATCATTTCACGCGCCGTCTCCGAGCCCCGATCGATCCACGTGCCGTCTCCTGAGCCCCGATCGGTCCACGCGTCGTCCCCAAGCCCCGATCCATCCACGCGCCGTCTCCTGATGCCCAATCGGTCCACGCGCTGTCTCCTGAGCCCCGATAGGTACACGCGTAGTCTCCTAAGCCCCGATCGGTCCACGCACCGCCTCCGGAGCCCCAATCGATCAACGTGAGTCTCCTAAGCCCCGATCGGTCCACGCGCCGTCTCCTTTGCCCCGATCGGTCGACGCGTCCTCTCCTAAACCCCGATCGGTCCACGCGTCGTCTCCTAAGCCCCGATCGGTTCACACGCCGTCTCCGAGCCCCGATGGGTCCACGCGTCGCCTCCTGAGCCCCGGTCGGTCCACGCGCCGTCTCCTGAGCCCCGATCGGTCCACGCGTCGTCTCCTAAGCCCCGATCGGTCCACGCGTCGTCTCCTAAGCCCCGATCCGTCGACGCGTCGTCTCCTGACATACGATCAATTGACGCGTCTTCTCCTGAGCCCAATCGCTCCTCGCGCCGTCTCCTGAGCCCCGATCGGTCCACGGGTCGTCTCCTAAGCCCCGATCGGTCCACGCGCCGTCTCCTGTGCCCCGATTGGTCGACGCGTCCTCTCCTAAACCCCCATCGGTCCACGCGTCGTCTCCTAAGCCCCGATCGGTCCACACGCCGTCTCCGAGCCCCGATGGGTCCACGCGTCGCCTCCTGAGCCCCGGTTGGTCCACGCGCCGTCTCCTGAGCCCCGATCGGTCCACGCGTCGTCTCCTAAGCCCCGATGCCTCCACGCGCCGTCTCCGAGCCACGATCGGTCCAGGCGCCGCTTCCTGAGCCCCCATCGGTCCATGCGCCATATCCTAAGCCCCGATCGGTCCACGCGCCGTCTCCGAGGGCCGATAAGTTCAAGCGCCGTCTCCTGAGCCCCGATCGTTCCACGCGGCGTCTCCGAGCCCCGATCGATCCACGCGTCGTCTCCTGAGCCCCAACCGCTCCACACGCCGTTTCCTGAGCCCCGATCGGTCCCCGCATCGTCTCCGAGCACCGATCGGTCCACGCGCCGTTTTCTGAGCACCGTTCGGTCCACGCGTCGTCTTCAAAGCCCCGATGCCTCCACGCGCCGTCTCCGAGCCCCGATGGCTCCTCGCGCCGTCTACTGAGCCCCGCTCGATCCATGCGTCGTCTTCTTAGCCCCGATGCCTCCACGCGCCGTTTCCGAGCCACGATCGGTCCAGGCGCCGCTTCCTGAGCCCCGATCCGTCCACGCACCGTCGCGTAAGCCCCAATTGGTCTACGCGCCGTCTCAGAGCGCCGATCATTTCACGCGCCGTCTCCTGAGCCCCGATAATTCCACGCCCCGCCTCCGAGCCCCGATCGGTCCACGCGCCGTCTCCTAAGCCCCTATCGGTCCACGCGCCGTCTCCGAGCGCCGATCGGTTCACGCGCCGTCTCCTGAGCCCCGATCGTTCCACGCGCCGTCTCCGACCCCCGATCGGTCCACGCGCCGTCTCATAAGCCCCGATCGGACCACACGCCGTCTCCGAGCGCCGATCGGTTCACGCGCCGTCTCCTGAGCCCCGATCGTTCCACGCGCCGTCTCCGACCCCCGATCGGTCCACGCGCCGTCTCATAAGCCCCGATCGGACCACACGCCTTCTCCTCAGCCCCGATCGCTCCACGCGCCGTCTCCGAGCCCCGATCGGTCCACGCGCCGTCTCCTGAGCCCGGATCGGTCCACGCGCCGTCGCCGAACCCCAATTGGTCCACGCGCAACCGCCTGAGCCCCGGTTGGTCCACGCGCTGTCTCCGAGCCCCGATCGGTCCACGCGTCGTATCCGAACCCCGATCGGTCCACGCGCCGTCGCCGAGCCATGATCGGTCCACGCGCGGCCTCCTGAGCCCCGATCGGTCCACGCGCCGTCGACGAGCTGCGATCGGTCCACGCGCGGCCTCCTGAGCCCCGGTTGGTTCACGCGCCGTATCCGAGGCCCCATCGGTCCACGCGTCGTCTCCGAGCGCCGATCGGTCCACGCGCCGTCGCCGAGCCATGATCGGTCCACGCGGGGCTCCTGAGCCCCGGTCGGTCCGCGCGCCGTCTCCTGAGCCCCGATCGGTCGACGCGTCGTTTCCTGAGCCTCGATCGATCCACGCGTCATCTCCTGAGCCCCGATCGCTCCACGCGCCTATTTCTGATCCCCGATCAATTGACGCGTCTTCTCCTGAGCCCCGATCGCTCCACGCGCCGTCTCCGAGCCCCGGTCGGTCCACGCGCCGTCGCCGAGTCTCGATCGGTCCAAGCGCGGCCTCCTGAGCCCCGGTCGGTTCACGCCCCTTCTCCGAGCCCCGATCGATCCACGCGTCGTCTTCTAAGCCCAGATGCCTCCTCGCGCCGTCACCGTGCCGCGATCGGGCCACGCGCGGCCTCCTGAGCCCCGGTCGGTTCACGCGCCGTATACGAGCCCCAATCGGTCCACGCGCCGTCTCCTAAGCCCCAATCTGTCCACGCGCCGTCCCTGAGCGCCGATTGGTTCACGCGCAGCCTCCTGAGCCCTGATCCGTCCACGCGCGGCGTCGCGCCGCGATCGGTCCACGCGCGGCCTCCTGAGCCCCAATCGGTCCACGAGTCGTCTCCTAAGCCCCGATCGGCCCACGCGCCGTCTCCGAGCCCCGATCGGTCCACGCACCATCTCCTGCTCTCCAATCGGTCCACGCGCCGCCTCCGGAGCCCCGATCGATCCACGCGAATCTTCTGAGCTCCGGTCGGTCCACGCACCGCCTCCTGATCCCCCTCGGTCCAGGCGGCGCCTCCGGAGCCCCGAACAGTCGACGCGTCGTCTCCTGAGCCCCGATCGGTCCACGCGCCGTCTCCTAAGCCCCGATCTGTCCACGGGCCGTCTCCGAGCCGCGATCGGTAAAGCCGCCGTCATCAAGCCCCGATCCGTACTCGCGTCGTCTCCGAGCCCCGATGGGTCCACTCGCCGTCTCCGAGCCCCGATCGGTTCACGCATCGTCTCCTAAGCCCCGATCGGTTAACGCGCCGTCTCCGATCCGCGATCGGTCCACGCGCCGTCGCCGAACCCCAATTGGTCCACGCGCAACCGCCTGAGCCCCAGTCGGTCCACGCGTCGTCTCCGAGCTCCAATCGGTCCACGCGCCATTTCCTGAGACCTGATCGGTCCATGCGTCGTCTTCTAAGCCCCGATGCCTCCACGCGCCGTCTCCTGAGCCCCGGTCGGTTCACGCGTCGTCTCCGAGCCCCGATCGATCCACGCGTCTTCTTGTAAACCCAGATGCCTCCTCGCATCGTCTCCTAAGCCCCGATCGGTTAACGCGCCGTCTCCGAGCCCCGATCGGTCCACGCGCCGTCGCCGAACCCCAATTGGTCCACGCGCAACCACCTGAGCCCCAGTCGGTCCACGCGCGGCCTCCTGAGCCATGGTCGGTTCACGCGCCGTCTCCTGAACCCCGATGGGTCCACGCGTAGTTCCCTAAGCCCCGATCCATCCACGCGCAGTCTCCTGAGCCCCGATCGGTCCACGCATCGTCTCCTGATCTCCGAACGGTCCACGCGCCGTCTCCTAAGCCCCGATCGGTCCACGCACCGTCTCCGAGCGCCGATCGGTTCACGCGCCGTCTCCTGAGCCCCGATCAGTCCACGCGCTGTCTCCGAGCCCCGATCGGTCCACGCGTTGTCGCCTTAGCCCCGATCGGTCCACGCGCCGTCTCCGAACCCCGATCGTTCCACGCGGCGTCTCCTGAGCCCCAATCGGTCCACACGCTGTGTCGGGAGCCCCGATAGGTACACGCATCGTCTCCTACGCCCGATCGGTCCACGCGTCGTCTCCTGAGCCTCGATCGTTCCACGCGCCGTCGCCGATCCACGATCGGTCCGTGCTCCGCTTCCAAAGCCCTATCGGTCCACGCATCGTCTCCTGATCTCCGATCGGTCCACGCGCCGTCTCCTAAGCCCCGATCGGTCCACGCGCTGTCTCCAAGCGCCGATCGGTTCACGCGCCGTCTCCTGAGCCCCGATCATTCCACGCGCCGTCTCCGAGCCATAATCGGTCCACGCTCGTCTCCTGAGCCCCGATCGGTCCACGCGCCGTCTCCAAGCCCCGATCGGTCCATGCATCGTTTCCTAAGCCCCGATCGGTTAACGCGCTGTCTCCGAGCGCCGATCGGTCCACGCGCCGTCGCCGAACCCCAAATGGTCCAAGCGCAACCGCCTGAGCCCCGATCGGTCCACGCGTCGTCTCCGAGCACCGATCGGTCCACGCGCCGTCGCCGAGCCATGATCGGTCCACGCGCGGCCTCCTGAGCCCCGATCGGTCCACGCGCCGCCGGCGAGGCGCGATCGGTCCACGCGCGGCCTCCTGAGCCCCGATCGGTCCACGCGCCGTCACCGAGCCGCGATCGGTCCACGCGCGACCTCCTGAGCCCCGGTTGGTTCACGCACCGTATCCGAGCCCCCATCGGTCCACGCGTTGTCTCCGAGCCCCGATCCGTCCACGCGCCGTCGCCGAGCCATGATCGGTCCACACGAGGCTCCTGACCCCCGGTCGGTCCGCGCGTCGTCTCCTAAGCCCCGATCGGTTCACGCGCCGTATCCGAGCCCCAATCGGTCCACGCGCCGTCTCCAAAGCTCCAATCGGTACACGCGCCGTCCCCTGAGCCCCGATACGTCGACGCGCAGACGCCGAGCCCCGATCGGTCCACGCGCTGTCTCCTGAGCCCCGATAGGTACACGCGTCGTCTCCTACACCCCATCGGTCCACGCGTCGTCCCCTAAGCCCCGATCGGTCCACGCGCCGTCTCCGAGCCCCAATCGGTCCACGAGCCGTCTCCTGAACCCCGATCGTTCCACGCGCCTTCTCCTAAGCCACGATCGGTCAGCGCCGTCTCCGAGCGCCGATCGGTGCACGCGCCGTCGCACGAGCCGCGATCGGTCCACGCGCGGCCTCCTGAGCCCCGGTTGCTTCACGTGCCGTATCCGAGCCCCAATCGGTCCACGCACCGTCTCCTGAGCCCCGATCGGTCCACGCGCCGTCTCCTGAGCTCCGATCGCTCCACGCGCCGTTTTCTGAGCCCCGATCGGTCCACGCGTCGTCTCCTAAGCCCTGATCGGTCCTCGTGCCTTCTGCGAGCCCCGAAGGGTCCACGCGCAGCCTCCTGAGCCCCGATCGGTCCACGCGCCGTCTCCCCGCCCCAATCGCTCCACGCTTCGTCTCCTGATCCCGGATCGTTCCACGCGTCGTCTCCTGATCCCCGATCCGTAATCGCGTCGTCTCCGAGCCTCGATCGGTCCACACGCCGTGTCCGATCCCCGATCGGTCCGCGTACCGCATTCTGAGCCGCGGTCCGTCCACGCGCCGTCTCCGAGCATCGATCGGTCCACGCGCCGTCTCAGAGCGCCGATCATTTCACGCCCCGTCTCCTGAGCTCCGATCGTTCAACGCGCCGTCGCCGAGCCAGGATCGGTCCACGCGCCGTCTCCTGAGCCCCAATCGGTCCACACGCTGTCTCGTGAGCCCTGATAGGTACACGCGTCGTGTCCTACGCCCCGATCGGTCCACGCGTCGTCTCCTAAGCCCCGATCGGTCCACGCGCCGTCTCCGAGCCCCGATCGGTCCGCGCACCGTCTCCTGATCCCCATCGCTTCACGCTGCGTCTCCGGAGCCCCGATCGATCTACGCGAGTCTCCTGAGCCCCGGTCGGTCCGCGCGCCGTTATCTGAGCCCCGATCGGTTGACGCGTCGTCTCCTAAGCCCCTATCGGTTAACGCGCCGTCTCCGAGCGCCGAGTGGTCCACGCGCCGTCGCCGAACCCCAATTGGTCCACGCGCAACCGCCTGAGTCCCAGTCGGTCCACGCGCTGTCTCCGAGCCCCGATCGGTTCACGTGCCGTCGCCAAGCCATGATCGGTCCACGCGCTGCCTCCTGAGCCCCAATCGGTCCACGGGCCGTCGCCGATCCACGATCGGTCCGTGCGCCGTTTCCAGAGCCCTATCGGTCCACGCATCGTCTCCTGATCTCCGATCGGTCCACGCGCCGTCTCCTAAGCCCCGATCGGTCCACGCGCTGTCTCCGAGCGCCGATCGGTTCACGCGCCGTCTCCTGAGCCCCGATCGGTCCACGCGCCGTCTCCTGAGCCCGGATCGGTCCACGCGTCATCGCCGAATCCCCCATCCGTACACGCGTCGTCTCCGAGCCTCGATCGGTCCAGGCGCTGCTTCCTGAGCCCCAATCGGTCCACGCGTTGTCACCTAAGCCCCGATCGGTCCACGCGCCGTCTCTGAGCCCCGATCGGTTCACGCCACGTCACCTAAGCCCCGATCGGACCACGCGCCGTCTCCTGAGCCCCGATCGCTCCACGCTCCGTCTCCGTGCCCCGATCGGTCCACGCGCCGGCACCTGAGCCCGGATTGGTCCACGCGCCGTCGCCGAACCCCAATTGGTCCACGCGCAACCGCCTGAGCCCCAGTCGGTCCACGCGCTGTCTCCGAGCCCCGATCGGTCCACGCGCCGTCTCCGAGCGCCGATCGGTTCACGCGCCGTCTCCTGAGCCCCGATCGGTCCACGCGGCGCCTCCGGAGCCCCGATCGATCCACACGAGTCTCCTGAGCCCCGGTCGGTCCGCCCGCCGTCTCCTGAGCCTCGATCGGCCCACGCGCCGTCTCCTGAGCCCCGATCCGTCCACGCGCCGCCTCCTGAGCCCCGATCGTCCAACGCGCCGTCTCCGAGCACCGATCGGTCCACGCGCCGTCTCCTGAGCCCCGATCGGTCCACGCGTCGTCTCCAAAGCCCTGATCGGTCCACGTGCCGTATCCGAGCCCCGATCGGTCCACGCGCCGTCTCCTGAACCCCGATACGTCCACACACAGTCGCCGAGCCCCGATTGGTCCACGCGCCGTAGCCGAGCCTCCATCGGTCCACGCGCGGCCTCCTGAGCCGCGGTCGGTCCAAACGCCGTCTCCGAGCCCCGGTCGGTTCACGCGCCGTCTCCGAGCCCCGATGGGTCCACGCGCGGTCTCCTGAGCCCCGGTCGGTCCACGCGCCGTCGCCGAACCCCAATTCGTCCACGGGCAACCTCCTGAGACCCAGTCGGTCCACGCGCCGTCTCCTGAGCCCCGATCGGTCCACGTATCGTCTCCTACGCCCCGATCGGTCTACGCGCGGTCTCCTGAGCCCCGATCTGTCCACGCGCCGTCTCCGAGCCCCGATCGGTCCACGCGCCGTCTCCGAGCCCTGATCGGTCCACGCGCCGTCTCCTGAGCCCCAATCGGTCCACTCGCTGTCTCCTGATCCCCGATAGGTACACGCGTCGTCTCCTACGCCCCGATCGGTCCACGCGCCGCCTTCGTGCCCCGATCGGTCCACGCACCGCCTCCTGATCCCCATCGGTCCACGCGCCGTCTCCTAAGCCCTGATCGGTCCTCGTGCCTTCTGCGAGCCCCGAAGGGTCCACGCGCAGCCTCCTGAGCCCCGATCGGTCGACGCGTCGTCTCCTGAGCCCCGATCGATCCACGGGTCTTCCCCTGAGCCCCGACCGCTCCACGCGCCGTCTCCTGAGCCCGGATCGGTCCACGCGTCGTCTCCGAGCCCCGATCGGTCCACGCGCCGTCCCCGAGCCCCGATCGGTCCACGCGCCGTTTCCTGAGCGCCGATACGTCCACGCGCAGTCGCCGAGCCCTGATCGGTCCACGCGCTGTCTCCTGAGCCCCGATAGGTACACGCGTCGTCACCTAAGCCCCGATCGGTCCACGCGTAGTCTCCTAAGCCCCGCTTGGTTAACGCGTCGTTTCCGAGCCCCGATCGGTCCACGCGCCATCGCCGAGCCCCGATCGGTCCACGCACCATCTCCTGAGCCCCGATCTGTCCACACCCCTTCTCCTGAGCCCCGATCTGTCGACGCGTCGTCTCCTAAGCCCCGACCGGTGCACGCGCCGTATCCTGAGCCCAAATTGTCCACACGCTGTCTCGTGAGCCCCGATAGGTACACGCGACGTCTCCTACGCCCCGATCGGTCCACGCGCCGGCTCCTGAGCCCCGATCGGTCCACGCGCCGTCTCCTGAGCCCCGATCGCTCCACGCACCGTTTTCTGAGCACCGTTTGGTCCACGCGTCGTCTTCAAAGCCCCGATGCCTCCACGCGCCGTCTCCGAGCCACGATCCGTCCGTGCGCCGCTTCCAGAGCCCTCTCGGTCCACGCGTCGTCCCCTGATCTCCGATCGGTCCACACGCCATCTCCTAAGCCCCGATCATTCCACGCGCCATCTCCGAGCCCCGATCGGTCCACGCGCCATCTCAGAGCCCCGATCGGTCCACGCGCCGTCTCATAAGCCCCGATCGGACCACGCGCCTTCTCCTCAGCCCCGATCGGTCCACGCGCCGTCTCCGAGCGCCGATTAGTTCACGCGCCGTCTCCTGAGCCGCGATCGCTCCACGCTCCGTCTCCCAGCCCCGATCGGTCCACGCGCCGTCTCTGAACACCGATCGGTCCACGCGCCCTTGCCGAGCCATGATCGGTCCACGCGCGGCCTCCTGAGCCCCGATCGGTCCACGCGCCGTCGCCGAGCCTCGATCGCTCCACGCGCGGCCTCCTGAGCCCCGGTCGGTTCACACGCCGTCTCCGAGCCGCGATCGGTCCACGCATCGTCTCCTAAGCCCCGATCGGTTAACGTGCCGTCTCCGAGCCCCGATCGGTCCACGCGCCATCTCCTAAGCCCCGGTCGATCCACGCGCCGTCTCCGAGCGCCGCTCGGTTCACGCGCCGTCTCCTGTGCTCCGATCGTTCCACGCGCCGTCTCCGAGCCCCGATCGGTCCACGCGCCGTCTCCTGAGCCCCGATCGGTCCACGCGCGGCCTCCTGAGCCCCGATCGGTCCACGCGCCGTCGCCGAGCCTCGATCGCTCCACGCGCGGCCTCCTGAGCCCCGGTCGGTTCACACGCCGTCTCCGAGCCGCGATCGGTCCACGCATCGTCTCCTAAGCCCCGATCGGTTAACGTGCCGTCTCCGAGCCCCGATCGGTCCACGCGCCATCTCCTAAGCCCCGGTCGATCCACGCGCCGTCTCCGAGCGCCGGTCGGTCCACGCGCCGTCTCCGAGCCCCGATCGGTCCACGCATCGTCTCCTAAGCCTCGATCGGTCCACGCGCCTTCTCCTAAGCCCCGATCGATCCACGCGCCGTCTCCGAGCGCCGATCGGTCCACGCGCCGTCTTCTGAACCCCGATACGTCCACGCGCAGTCGCCGAGGCCCGATACGTCCACGCGCAGTCGCCGAGGCCCGATACGTCCACGCGCAGTCGCCGAGGCCCGATCGGTCCACGCGCTCACTCCTGAGCCCCGATAGGTACTAGCGTCGTCTCCTACGCACCGATCGGTCCACACGTCGTCTCCTAAGCCCCAATCGGTCCACGCGTCGTCTCCTAAGCCCCGATCCGTCGTCGCGTCGTCTCCTGAGCCCCGATCAATTGACGCGTCTTCTCCTGAGCCCCGATCGCTCCTCGCGCCGTCTCCTGAGCCCCGCTCGGTCCATACGTCGTGTTCTTAGCCCCGATGCCTCCACGCGCCGTCTCCGAGCCACGATAGGTCCAGGCGCCGCTTCCTGAGCACCGATCGATCCACGCGCCGTCTCGTAAGCCACAATCGGTCCACGCGCCGTCTCAGAGCGCCGATCATTTCACACGCCGTCTCCTGAGCCCCGATCGGTCCACGCGGCGTCTCCTGAGCCGCGATCGGTTCACGCATCGTCTCCTAAGCCCCGATACGTCTACACGCCGTATCCGAGCCCCGATCGGTCCGCGTGACGCATTCTAAGCCACGGTCCGTCCACGCGCCGTCTCCGAGCACCGAACGGTCCACGTGCCGTCTCCTGAGCCCCGATTGGTCGACGCGTCGTCTCCTGAGCCCCGATCGGTCCACGCGCCGTCTCCTGAGCCCCGATGGGTCTACGCGCCGCCTCCTGAGCCCCGATCGATCCACGCATCGGCTCCTGAGCCCCGGTCGGTCCACGCGTCGTCTTCGAGCACCGATCGATTCACGCGCCGTTTCCTGAGCCCCGATCGGTCCACGCGTCGCCGCCGGAGCCCCGATCGGTCTACGCGCCGTCTCATGAGCCCCGATCGGTCAACGCATCGTTTCCTAAGCCCCGATACGTTCACACGCCGTCTCCGACTCCCGATCGGTCCACGCGCCGTCGCCGAGCCTCGATCGGTCCACGCGCGGCCTCCTAAGCCCCGATCGATTAACGCGCCGTCTCCTAGCCCCGATCAGTCCACGCGCCTTCTCCGAGCCCCGATCGGTCCACGCGCCGTCTCCTGAGCCCCGATCGGTCCACGCGTCGTCTCCTGAGCCCCGATCGGTCCACGCGCCGTCTCCTGAGCCCCGATCGGTCCACGCGCCGTCGCCGAACCCCAATTGGTCCACGCGAAACCGCCTGAGCCCCAGTCGGTCCACGCGCTGTCTCCGAGCCCCGATCGTTCCACGCGCCGTCGCCGAGCCGCGATCGGGCCACGCGCCGTCTCCGAGCCCCGATCGGTCCACGCACGGTCTCCTGATCCCTATGGGTCAACGCCGCGCCTCCGGAGCCCCGATCGATCCACGGGAGGCTCCTGAGCCCCGATCGGACCACGCATCGTCTCCTAAGCCCCAATCGGTTAACGCGCCGTTGCCTGAGCCCCGATCGGTCCACGCGTCGTCTTCTAACCCCAGACGCCTCCTCGCACCGTCTCCGAGGGCCGATCGGTTCACGCGCCGTCTCCTGAGCCCCGATCCGTTCCACGCATCGTCTCCGAACCCCGATGGGTCCACGCGTCGGCTCCTAAGCCCCGATCAGTCCACGCGCCGTCTCCGAGGCCCGATCGGTCCACGCGTCGTCTCCTAAGACCCGATAGGTCCACGTATCGTCTGCTAAGACCCGATCGGTCCACACGCCGTCTCCGAGCCCCGATGGGTCCACGCGTCGCCTCCTGAGTCCCGGTCGGTCCACGCGTCGCCTCCTGAGCCCCGGTCGGTCCACGCGCCGTCTCCTGAGCCCCGATCGGTCCACGCGTCGTCTTCTAAGCCCCGATCGGTCCACGCGCCGTCTCCTAAGCCCCGATCGGTCCAAGCGGCGTCTCCGAGCCCCCATCGGTCCACGCGGCGTTTTCTGAGCACCTTTCGGTCCACGCGTCGTCTTCAAAGCCCCGATGCCTCCACGCGCCGTCTCCGAGCCACGATCGGTCCACGCGTCGTATCCAAACCCCGATCGGTTCACGCGCCGTCTCCTGAGCCCCGATCATTCCACGCGATGTCTCCGAGCCCCGATCGGTCCACGCGCCATCTTCTAAGCCCCGATCGGTCCACGCGCCGTCTCCGAGCGCCGATCGGTTCACGCGCCGTCTCCTGAGCCCCGATCGTTCCACGCGCCATCTCCGAGCCCCGATTGGTCCACGCGCCGTCTCCTAAGCCCCGATCGGTCCACGCGCGTTCTCCTAAGCCCCGATCGGTTCACGCATCGCCTCCTGAGCCCCGGACGGTCCAGGTGCCGTCTCCGAACCCCGATCGGTCGACGCGCCGTCTCCGAGCCCCGATCATTCCACGCGCCGTCTCCGAGCCCCGATACGTCCACGCGCAGTCGCAGAGCCCCGATCGGTCCAAGCGCGGCCTCCTGAGCCCCGATCTGTCCACGCGCCGTCTCCGAGCCGCGATCGGTTCACGCGCCGTCTCCTGAGCCCGGATCGTTCCACGCGTCGTCCCCAAATCCCCGATCCGTACACGCGTCGTCTCCGAGCCCCGATCGGTCGACGCGTCGTTTCCTGAGCCCCGATCGATCCACGCTTCGTCTCCTGAGCCCCGATCGCTCCACGCGCCGATTTCTGAGCCCCGATCAATTGACGCGTCTTCTCCTGAGCCCCAACCGCTCCACACGCCGTTTCCTGAGCCCCGATCGGTCCACGCATCGTCTTCGAGCACCGATCGGTCCACGCGCCGTTTTCTGAGCACCGTTCGGTCCACGCGTCGTCTTCAAAGCCCCGATGCCTCCACGCGCCGTCTCCGAGCCCCGATCGCTCCTCGCGCCGTCTCCTGAGCCCCGCTCGATCCATGCGTCGTCTTCTTAGCCCCGATGCCTCCACGCGCCGTCTCCTGAGCCCCGATCGTTCCACGCGCCGTCTCCGAGCCCCGATCGGTCCACGCGCCGTCTCCTGAGCCCGGATCGGTCCACGCGTCATCGCCGAATCCCCGATCCGTACACGCGTCGTCTCCGAGCCTCGATCGGTCCACGCGCTGCTTCCTGAGCCCCAATCGGTCCACGCGTTGTCACCTAAGCCCCGATCGGTTCACGCCCCGTCTCCTGAGCCCGGATCGGTCCACCCGTCGTCCTCGAATCCCCGATCCGCACACGCGTCGTCTCCGAGCCTCGACCGGTCCACGCGCCGTCTCCTGAGCCCCGATCATTCCACGCGCCGTCTCCTAAGCCGCGATCCGTCCACGGGCCGTCTCCGAGCTGCTATCGGTAAACGCGCCGTCAACAAGCCCTGATCCGTACACGCGTCGTCTCCGAGCCCCGACCGGTCCACGCGCCGTCGCCGAGCCTCGATCGGTCCACGCGCGGCCTCCTGAGCCCCGATCGGTTCACGCGCCGGCTCCGAGCCCGATCGGACCACGTGCCGTCTCCTGAGCCCCGGTCGGTTCACGCGCCGTCTCCGAGCCCCGATGGATCCACGCGCCGTCTCCTGAGCCCGGATCGGTCCACCTGTTGTCCTCGAATCCCGGATCCGCACACGCGTCGTCTCCGAGCCTCGACCGGTCCACGCGCCGTCTCCTGAGCCCCGATCATTCCACGCGCCGTCTCCTAAGCCGCGATCCGTCCACGGGCCGTCTCCGAGCTGCTATCGGTAAACGCGCCGTCACCAAGCCCTGATCCGTACACGCGCCGTCGCCCGAACCCCAATTGGTCCACGCGCCGTCACCCGAACCCCAATTGGTCCACGAGCAACCTCCTGAGCTCCAGTCGGTCCACGCGCAGTCGCCGAGCCCCGATCGATCCCCGCATCGTCTCCTAAGCCCCGATCGGTTGACGCGTCATTTACGAGCCCCGATCGGTCTACGCGCCGTCTCCTGAGCCCCGATCGGTCGACGCGTCGTCTCCTAAGACCCGACCGGTTCACCCGCCGTCTCCTGTGCACCGATCGATTCACGTGCCGTCTCCTAAGCCCCGATCGGTCCACACGTCGTCTCCTAAGCCCCAATCGGGCCACGCGTCGTCTCCTAAGCCCCGATCAGTCGCCGCGTCGTCTCCTGAGCCCCGATCAATTGACGCGACTTCTCCTGAGCCCCGATCGCTCCTCGCGCCGTCTCCCGAGCCCCGCTCGGTCCATGCGTCGTCTTCTAAGCCCCCATGCCTCCACGCACCGTCTCCTGAGCCCCGATCGTTCCACGTGCCGTCTCCGAGCCCCGATCGCTCCACGCGCCGTCTCCGAGCGCCGATTGGTGCACGAGCCGTCTCCTGAGCACCGATCGTTCCACACGCCGCCCCCTAAACCTCGTTCGGTCCAGGCGTCGTCTCCTAAGCCCCGACCGGCTCACGCGCCGTCTCCTGTGCCCCGATCGATTCACGTGCCGTCTCCTAAGCCCCGATCGGTCCACCCGTCGTCTCTTAAGCCCCAATCGGTCCACGCGCCATCTCCGAGCGCCGATCATTTCACGCGCCGTCTCCTGAGCCCCGATCGTTCCACGCGCCGTCTCCGAGCTCCGATCGGCCCACGCGCCGTCTCCTAAGCCCCGATCGGTCCAAGCGCCTTCTCTTAAGCCCCGATCGGTCCAGGCGCCGTCTCCGAGCCCCGATCGTTCCACGCGCCGTCTCAGAGCCCCGATCGGTCCACGCGCCGTCTCCTGAGCCCGGATCGTTCCACGCGTCGTCCCCGAATCCTCGATCCGTACACGCGTCGTCTCCGAGCCTCGATCGGTCCACGCGCCGTCGCCGAGCCCCGATCGGTCCAGGCGTATCCTCCTGAGCCCCGGTCGGTCCACGCGTCGTCTCCGAGCTCCGATCGGTCCACACGCCGTTTCCTGAGCCCCGATCGGTCCACACGCCGTCTCCGAGCGCCGATTAGTTCACGCGCCGTCTCCTGAGCCCCGATCGCTCCACGCTCCGTCTCCCAGCCCCGATCGGTCCACGCGCCGTCTCCTGAGCCCGGATCGGTCCACGCGCCGTCGCCGAACCCCAATTGGTCCACGCGCCACCGCCTGTGCCCCAGTCGGTCCACGCGCTGTCTCCGAGCCCAGATCGGTCCACGCGCCGTCTCCGAGCCCCGATCGATCCACGCGTCGTCTTCTAAGCCCAGATGCCTCCTTGCGCCGTCTCCGAGCCACGATCGGTCCACGCGTCGTCTCCTAGACCCCGATCGGTGCACGCGTCGTCTCCGAGCCCCGATCGGTCCACGCGCCGTCGCCGAGCCATGATCGGCCCACGCGAGGCTCCTGAGCCCCAGTCGGTCCGCGAGCCGTCTCCTGAGCCCCGATCGGTCGACGCGTCGTTTCCTGAACCCCGATCAGTCCACGCGCCGTCTCCTAAGCCCGGATCGTTCCACGCGCCGTCCTCGAGCCCCGATCGGTCCACGCGCCGTCTCCTGAGCCCGGATCGGTCCACGCGTCGTCTCCTAAGCCCCGATCCGTCGCAGCGTCGTCCCCTGAGCCCCGATCAATTGACGCGCGGCCTCCTTAGCCCCGATCGGTTAACGCGCCGCCTCCGAGCCCCGATCAGTCCACGCGCCGTCTCCTGAGCCCCGGTCGGTTCATGCGCCGTCTCCGAGCCCCGATCGATCCACGCGTCGTCTTGTAAGCCCAGATGCCTTCTCGCGCCGTCTCCGGCCCACGATCGGTCCAGGCGCCGCTTCCTGAGCCACGATCGGTCCACGCGCCTTCTCCGAGCCCCGATCGGTGCACGCGCCGTCTCCTGAGCCCCGATCGGTCCACGCGTCGTCTCCTGAGCCCCGATCGGTCCACGCGCCGTCTTCTGAGCCCCGATCGGTCCACGCGCCGTCGCCGAACCCCAATTGGTCCACGCGAAACCGCCTGAGCCCCAGTCGGTCCACGCGCTGTCTCCGAGCCCCGATCGGTCCACGTGCCGTCTCCCAGCCCCGATCGGTCCACGCGCCGTCTCCTAATCCCCAATCTGTCCACGACCCGTCTCCGGGCCCCGATCGGTGCACGCGCCGTCTCCTAAGCTCCGATCGGGCCACGCGCCGTCGCCGAACACCAATTGGTCCACGCGAAACCGCCTGAGCCCCGATCGGTCCACGCGTCGTCTCCGAGCCCCGATCGGTCCACGCGCCGTCGCCGAGCCGCGATCGATCCACGCGCGGCCTCCTGAGCCCCGATTGGTTCACGCGCCGTATCCGAGCACCAATCGGTCCACGCGCTGTCTCCGAGCCCTGATCGGTCCACGCGTCGTCTCCGAGCCCCGATCGGTCCACGCGCCGTCGCCGAGCCGCGATCGGCTCTCGCGCGGCCTCCTGAGCCCCGGTCGGTCCACGCGCCGCCTACGGAGCCCCGATCGATCCACGCGAATCTCCTGAGCTCCGGTCGGTCGACGCGCCGTCTCCTGAGCCCCGATCGGTCCACGCGCCGTCTCCTAAGCCCCGATTCGTCGACGCGTCGTCTCCTGAGCCCCGATCAATTGACGTGTCTTCTCCTGAGCCCCGATCGCTTCTCGTGCCGCCTCCTGAGCCCCACTCCGTCGAGGCGTCGTCTCCGGAGCCCCGATCAATTAACGTGTCTTCTCCTGAGCCCCGATCGCTCCTCGCGCCGTCTCCTGAACCCCGCTCGGTCAATGCGTCGTCTTCTTAGCACGGATGCCTCCACGCGCCGTCTCCGAGCCACGATGGGTCCAGGCGCCGCTTCCTGCGCCCCGATCGGTCCACGCGCCGTCTCCTAAGCCCCAATCAGTCCACACGGCGTCTCCGAGCGCCGATCATTTAACGCGCCGTCTCCTGAGACCCGATCGTTCCACGCGCCGTCTCCGAGCCCCGATCGGTCCGCGTGCCGCATTCTAAGCCACGGTCCATCCACGCGCCGTCTCCGAGCCCCGCTCCATCCACGCGTCGTCTCCTAAGCCCCGATCGGTCCACGCGCCGTCTCCTAAGCCCCGATTGATCCACGCGCCGTCTCCCAGCCCCGACCGGCTCACGCGCCGTCTCCTGTGCCCCGATCGATTCACGTGCCGTCTCCTAAGCCCCGATCGGTCCACCCGTCGTCTCTTAAGCCCCAATCGGTCCACGCGCCATCTCCGAGCGCCGATCATTTCACGCGCCGTCTCCTGAGCCCCGATCGTTCCACGCGCCGTCTCCGAGCTCCGATCGGCCCACGCGCCGTCTCCTAAGCCCCGATCGGTCCAAGCGCCTTCTCTTAAGCCCCGATCGGTCCAGGCGCCGTCTCCGAGCCCCGATCGTTCCACGCGCCGTCTCAGAGCCCCGATCGGTCCACGCGCCGTCTCCTGAGCCCGGATCGTTCCACGCGTCGTCCCCGAATCCTCGATCCGTACACGCGTCGTCTCCGAGCCTCGATCGGTCCACGCGCCGTCGCCGAGCCCCGATCGGTCCAGGCGTATCCTCCTGAGCCCCGGTCGGTCCACGCGTCGTCTCCGAGCTCCGATCGGTCCACACGCCGTTTCCTGAGCCCCGATCGGTCCACACGCCGTCTCCGAGCGCCGATTAGTTCACGCGCCGTCTCCTGAGCCCCGATCGCTCCACGCTCCGTCTCCCAGCCCCGATCGGTCCACGCGCCGTCTCCTGAGCCCGGATCGGTCCACGCGCCGTCGCCGAACCCCAATTGGTCCACGCGCCACCGCCTGTGCCCCAGTCGGTCCACGCGCTGTCTCCGAGCCCAGATCGGTCCACGCGCCGTCTCCGAGCCCCGATCGATCCACGCGTCGTCTTCTAAGCCCAGATGCCTCCTTGCGCCGTCTCCGAGCCACGATCGGTCCACGCGTCGTCTCCTAGACCCCGATCGGTGCACGCGTCGTCTCCGAGCCCCGATCGGTCCACGCGCCGTCGCCGAGCCATGATCGGCCCACGCGAGGCTCCTGAGCCCCAGTCGGTCCGCGAGCCGTCTCCTGAGCCCCGATCGGTCGACGCGTCGTTTCCTGAACCCCGATCAGTCCACGCGCCGTCTCCTAAGCCCGGATCGTTCCACGCGCCGTCCTCGAGCCCCGATCGGTCCACGCGCCGTCTCCTGAGCCCGGATCGGTCCACGCGTCGTCTCCTAAGCCCCGATCCGTCGCAGCGTCGTCCCCTGAGCCCCGATCAATTGACGCGCGGCCTCCTTAGCCCCGGTCGGTCCACGCGCCGTCTCCGAGCCCCGATCAGTCCACGCATCGTCACCTGAGCCCCGATCGGTTAACGCGCCGCCTCCGAGCCCCGATCAGTCCACGCGCCGTCTCCTGAGCCCCGGTCGGTTCATGCGCCGTCTCCGAGCCCCGATCGATCCACGCGTCGTCTTGTAAGCCCAGATGCCTTCTCGCGCCGTCTCCGGCCCACGATCGGTCCAGGCGCCGCTTCCTGAGCCACGATCGGTCCACGCGCCTTCTCCGAGCCCCGATCGGTGCACGCGCCGTCTCCTGAGCCCCGATCGGTCCACGCGTCGTCTCCTGAGCCCCGATCGGTCCACGCGCCGTCTTCTGAGCCCCGATCGGTCCACGCGCCGTCGCCGAACCCCAATTGGTCCACGCGAAACCGCCTGAGCCCCAGTCGGTCCACGCGCTGTCTCCGAGCCCCGATCGGTCCACGTGCCGTCTCCCAGCCCCGATCGGTCCACGCGCCGTCTCCTAATCCCCAATCTGTCCACGACCCGTCTCCGGGCCCCGATCGGTGCACGCGCCGTCTCCTAAGCTCCGATCGGGCCACGCGCCGTCGCCGAACACCAATTGGTCCACGCGAAACCGCCTGAGCCCCGATCGGTCCACGCGTCGTCTCCGAGCCCCGATCGGTCCACGCGCCGTCGCCGAGCCGCGATCGATCCACGCGCGGCCTCCTGAGCCCCGATTGGTTCACGCGCCGTATCCGAGCACCAATCGGTCCACGCGCTGTCTCCGAGCCCTGATCGGTCCACGCGTCGTCTCCGAGCCCCGATCGGTCTACGCGCCGTCGCCAAGCCATGATCGGTCCACGCGCGGCCTCCTGAGCCCCGATCGGTCCACGCGCCGTCGCCGAGCCGCGATCGGCTCTCGCGCGGCCTCCTGAGCCCCGGTCGGTCCACGCGCCGCCTACGGAGCCCCGATCGATCCACGCGAATCTCCTGAGCTCCGGTCGGTCGACGCGCCGTCTCCTGAGCCCCGATCGGTCCACGCGCCGTCTCCTAAGCCCCGATTCGTCGACGCGTCGTCTCCTGAGCCCCGATCAATTGACGTGTCTTCTCCTGAGCCCCGATCGCTTCTCGTGCCGCCTCCTGAGCCCCACTCCGTCGAGGCGTCGTCTCCGGAGCCCCGATCAATTAACGTGTCTTCTCCTGAGCCCCGATCGCTCCTCGCGCCGTCTCCTGAACCCCGCTCGGTCAATGCGTCGTCTTCTTAGCACGGATGCCTCCACGCGCCGTCTCCGAGCCACGATGGGTCCAGGCGCCGCTTCCTGCGCCCCGATCGGTCCACGCGCCGTCTCCTAAGCCCCAATCAGTCCACACGGCGTCTCCGAGCGCCGATCATTTAACGCGCCGTCTCCTGAGACCCGATCGTTCCACGCGCCGTCTCCGAGCCCCGATCGGTCCGCGTGCCGCATTCTAAGCCACGGTCCATCCACGCGCCGTCTCCGAGCCCCGCTCCATCCACGCGTCGTCTCCTAAGCCCCGATCGGTCCACGCGCCGTCTCCTAAGCCCCGATTGATCCACGCGCCGTCTCCCAGCCCCGATCGATCCACGCGCCGTCTCCTAAGCCCCAATCGGTCCACGCGTCGGCTCCTAAGCCCCGATCCATCGACGCGTCGTCTCCTGAGCCCCGATCGATCCACGCGCCGCCTCCTGAGCCCCGATCGCTCCACGCACCGTTTCCTGATCCCCGATCGGTCCACACGCCGTCTCCGAGCCCCGATCGGTCCGCGTGCCGCATGCTAAGCCACGGTCCATCCACGCGCCGTCTCCGAGCCCCGCTCGATTCACGCGTCGTCTCCTAAGCCCCGATCGGTCCACGCGCCGTCTCCTAAGCCCCTCTTGGTCCACGTGCCGTCTCCCAGCCCCGATCGGTCCACGCGCCGTCTCCTAAGCCCCAATCTGTCCACGACCCGTCTCCGAGCCCCGATCGGTGCACTCGCCGTCTCCTAAGCCCCGATCGGTCCACGCGCCGTCTCCGAGCCCCGATCGGTGCACGCGCCGTCTCCTAAGCCCCGATCGGTCCACGCGTCGTCTCCTGAGCCCCGATCGCGCCACACGCCGTTTCCTGAGCCCCGATCGGTCCACGCGTCGTCTTCAACGCCCCGATGCCTACACGCGCCGTCTCCGAGCCACGATCGGTCCGTGCGCCGCTTCCAGAGCACTGTCAGTCCACGCGTCGTCTCCTGATCTCCGATCGGTCGACGCGCCATCTCCTAAGCCCCGATCGGTCCACGCACCGTCTCCGAGCGCCGATCGGTTCACGCGCCGTCTCCTGAGCCCCGATAATTCCACGCGCTGTCTCCGAGCCCCGATCGGTCCACGCGTTGTCTCCTTAGCCCCGATCGGTCCACGCGCCGTCTCCGAGCGCCGAGCGGTCCACGCGCCGTCACCGAGCCGCGATCGGTCCACGCGCGACCTCCTGAGCCCCGGTTGGTTCACGCGTCGTCTCCGAGCGCCGATCGGTCCACGCGCCGTCGCCGAGCCATGATCGGTCCACGCGGGGCTCCTGAGCCCCGGTCGGTTCATGCGCCGTCTCCGAGCCCCGATCGATCCACGCGTCGTCTTGTAAGCCCAGATGCCTTCTCGCGCCGTCTCCGGCCCACGATCGGTCCAGGCGCCGCTTCCTGAGCCACGATCGGTCCACGCGCCTTCTCCGAGCCCCGATCGGTGCACGCGCCGTCTCCTGAGCCCCAATCGGTCCACGCGTCGTCTCCTGAGCCCCGATCGGTCCACGTGCCGTCTTCTGAGTCCCGATCGGTCCACGCGCCGTCGCCGAACCCCAGTTGGTCCACGCGAAACCGCCTGAGCCCCAGTCGGTCCACACGCTGTCTCCGAGCCCCGATCGGTCCACGCGTCGTCTCCGAGCCCCGATCGGTCCAGGCGCCGTCGCCGAGTCATGATCTGTCCACGCGCGGCCTCCTGAGACCCGATCGGTCCACGCGCCGTCGCCGAGCCGCGATCGGTCCACGCGCGGCCTCCTGAGCCCCGATTGGTTCACGCGCCGTATCCGAGCCCCAATCGGTCGACGCGCTGTCTCCCAGCCCTGATCGGTCCACGCGTCGTCTCCGAGCCACGATGGGTCCAGGCGCCGCTTCCTGCGCCCCGATCGGTCCACGCGCCGTCTCCTAAGCCCCAATCGGTCCACGCGGCGTCTCCGAGCGCCGATCATTTAACGCGCCGTCTCCTGAGACCCGATCGTTCCCCGCGCCGTCTCCGAGCCCCGATCGGTCCGCGTGCCGCATTCTAAGCCACGGTCCATCCACGCGCCGTCTCCGAGCCCCGCTCCATCCACGCGTCGTCTCCTAAGCCCCGATCGGTCCACGCGCCGTCTCCTAAGCCCCGATTGATCCACGCGCCGTCTCCCAGCCCCGATCGATCCACGCGCCGTCTCCTAAGCCCCGATCGGTTCACGCGCCGTCTCCGGAGCCCCGGTAGATCGACGCGAGTCTCTTAAGCCTCGACCGGTCCACGCGCCGTCCCCTGAGCCCCGATCGATCCACGCGCCGTCTCCGAGCCCCAGTCGGTCCACGCGCTGTCTCCGAGCACCGATCGGTCCACGCGCCGTCTCCGAGCGCAGATCATTTCACGCGCCGTCTCCTGAGCCCCGATCGTTCCACGCGCGGGCTCCTGAGCCCCCATCGGTCCACGCGTCGCCTTCTAACCCCGGACGGTCCACGCGTCGTCTTCTAAGCCCCGATCGGTCCACGCGTCGTCTCCGAGCCACGATGGGTCCAGGCGCCGCTTCCTGCGCCCCGATCGGTCCACGCGCCGTCTCCTAAGCCCCAATCGGTCCACGCGGCGTCTCCGAGCGCCGATCATTTAACGCGCCGTCTCCTGAGACCCGATCGTTCCCCGCGCCGTCTCCGAGCCCCGATCGGTCCGCGTGCCGCATTCTAAGCCACGGTCCATCCACGCGCCGTCTCCGAGCCCCGCTCCATCCACGCGTCGTCTCCTAAGCCCCGATCGGTCCACGCGCCGTCTCCTAAGCCCCGATTGATCCACGCGCCGTCTCCCAGCCCCGATCGATCCACGCACCGTCTCCTAAGCCCCGATCGGTTCACGCGCCGTCTCCGGAGCCCCGGTAGATCGACGCGAGTCTCCTAAGCCTCGACCGGTCCACGCGCCGTCCCCTGAGCCCCGATCGATCCGCGCGCCGTCTCCGAGCCCCAGTCGGTCCACGCGCTGTCTCCGAGCACCGATCGGTCCACGCGCCGTCTCCGAGCGCAGATCATTTCACGCGTCGTCTCCTGAGCCCCGATCGTTCCACGCGCGGGCTCCTGAGCCCCCATCGGTCCACGCGTCGCCTTCTAACCCCGGACGGTCCACGCGTCGTCTTCTAAGCCCCGATTGGTCCACGCGCCGTTTTCCGAGCCCCGATCGGTCCACGCACCATCTCCTGCTCCCCAATCGGTCCACGCGCCGCCTCCGGAGCCCCGATCGATCCACGCGAAATCTGCTGAGCTCCGGGCGGTCCACGCGCCGTTTCCTGAGCCCCGTTCGGCCCACGCGCCGTCTCCTAAGCCCCGATCGGTCCACGAGCCGTCTCCTGAGCCTCCATCGATCCACGCGTCGTCTTCTAAGCCCAGATGCCTCCTCGCGCCGTCTCCGAGCCACGAACGATCGAGGCGCCGTTTCCTGAGCCCCGATCGGTCCACGCGTTGTGTCCTAAGCCCGGATCGTTCCACGCGCCGCTTCCGATCCCCGATCGGTCCACGCGTCGTCTCCTGATCTCCGATCGGTCCACACACCATCTCCTAAGCCCCGATCATTCCACGCGCCATCTCCGAGCCCCGATCGATCTACGCGCCGTCTCATAAGCCCCGATCGGACCACGCGCCTTCTCCTCAGCCCCGATCGGTCCACGCGCCGTCTCCGAGCGCCGATTAGTCCACGCGCCGTCTCCTGAGCCCCGATCGCTCCACGCTCCGTCTCCGAGCCCCGATCGGTCCACGCGCCGTCTCCTGAGCCCGGATCGGTCCACGCGCCGTCGCCGAACCCGAATTGGTCCACGCGCAACCGCCTGAGCCCCCGTCGGTCCACGCGCTGTCTCCGAGCCCCGATCGTTCCACGCGCCGTCTCCGAGCCTCGATCGGTCCACGCGCCGTCGCCGAGCCCCGATCGGTCCAGGCGTATCCTCCTGTGCCCCGGTCGGTCCACGCGCCTTCTCCGAGCCCCGATCATTCCACGCGCCGTCTCGGAGCCCCGATCGATCCACGCGCCGTCTCCTGAGCCCCGATCGTTCCACGCGCCTTCTCCTAAGCCACGATCGGTGCACGCGCCGTCTCCGAGCGCCGATCATTTCACGCGCCGTCTCCGAGCCCCGATCGATCCACGTGCCGTCTCCTGAGCCCCGATCGGTCCACGCGTCGTCCCCAAGCCCCGATCCATCGACGCGCCTCCTCCTGATGCCCAATCGGTCCACGCGCTGTCTCCTGAGCCCCGATAGGTACACGCGTAGTCTCCTAAGCCCCGATCGGTCCACGCACCGCCTCCGGAGCCCCAATCGATCAACGTGAGTCTCCTAAGCCCCGATCGGTCCACGCGCCGTCTCCTTTGCCCCGATCGGTCGACGCGTCCTCTCCTAAACCCCGATCGGTCCACGCGTCGTCTCCTAAGCCCCGATCGGTTCACACGCCGTCTCCGAGCCCCGATGGGTCCACGCGTCGCCTCCTGAGCCCCGGTCGGTCCACGCGCCGTCTCCTGAGCCCCGATCGGTCCACGCGTCGTCTCCTAAGCCCCGATCGGTCCACGCGTCGTCTCCTAAGCCCCGATCCGTCGACGCGTCGTCTCCTGACATACGATCAATTGACGCGTCTTCTTCTGAGCCCAATCGCTCCTCGCGCCGTCTCCTGAGCCCCGATCGGTCCACGGGTCGTCTCCTAAGCCCCGATCGGTCCACGCGCCGTCTCCTGTGCCCCGATTGGTCGACGCGTCCTCTCCTAAACCCCCATCGGTCCACGCGTCGTCTCCTAAGCCCCGATCGGTCCACACGCCGTCTCCGAGCCCCGATGGGTCCACGCGTCGCCTCCTGAGCCCCGGTTGGTCCACGCGCCGTCTCCTGAGCCCCGATCGGTCCACGCGTCGTCTCCTAAGCCCCGATGCCTCCACGCGCCGTCTCCGAGCCACGATCGGTCCAGGCGCCGCTTCCTGAGCCCCCATCGGTCCATGCGCCGTATCCTAAGCCCCGATCGGTCCACGCGCCGTCTCCGAGCGCCGATAAGTTCAAGCGCCGTCTCCTGAGCCCCGATCGTTCCACGCGGCGTCTCCGAGCCCCGATCGATCCACGCGTCGTCTCCTGAGCCCCAACCGCTCCACACGCCGTTTCCTGAGCCCCGATCGGTCCCCGCATCGTCTCCGAGCACCGATCGGTCCACGCGCCGTTTTCTGAGCACCGTTCGGTCCACGCGTCGTCTTCAAAGCCCCGATGCCTCCACGCGCCGTCTCCGAGCCCCGATGGCTCCTCGCGCCGTCTACTGAGCCCCGCTCGATCCATGCGTCGTCTTCTTAGCCCCGATGCCTCCACGCGCCGTTTCCGAGCCACGATCGGTCCAGGCGCCGCTTCCTGAGCCCCGATCCGTCCACGCACCGTCGCGTAAGCCCCAATTGGTCTAGGCGCCGTCTCAGAGCGCCGATCATTTCACGCGCCGTCTCCTGAGCCCCGATAATTCCACGCCCCGCCGCCGAGCCCCGATCGGTCCACGCGCCGTCTCCTAAGCCCCTATCGGTCCACGCGCCGTCTCCGAGCGCCGATCGGTTCACGCGCAGTCTCCTGAGCCCCGATCGTTCCACGCGCCGTCTCCGACCCCCGATCGGTCCACGCGTCGTCTCATAAGCCCCGATCGGACCACACGCCTTCTCCTCAGCCCCGATCGCTCCACGCGCCGTCTCCGAGCCCCGATCGGTCCACGCGCCGTCTCCTGAGCCCGGATCGGTCCACGCGCCGTCGCCGAACCCCAATTGGTCCACGCGCAACCGCCTGAGCCCCGGTTGGTCCACGCGCTGTCTCCGAGCCCCGATCGGTCCACGCGTCGTATCCGAACCCCGATCGGTCCACGCGCCGTCGCCGAGCCATGATCGGTCCACGCGCGGCCTCCTGAGCCCCGATCGGTCCACGCGCCGTCGACGAGCTGCGATCGGTCCACGCGCGGCCTCCTGAGCCCCGGTTGGTTCACGCGCCGTATCCGAGGCCCCATCGGTCCACGCGTCGTCTCCGAGCGCCGATCGGTCCACGCGCCGTCGCCGAGCCATGATCGGTCCACGCGGGGCTCCTGAGCCCCGGTCGGTCCGCGCGCCGTCTCCTGAGCCCCGATCGGTCGACGCGTCGTTTCCTGAGCCTCGATCGATCCACGCGTCATCTCCTGAGCCCCGATCGCTCCACGCGCCTATTTCTGATCCCCGATCAATTGACGCGTCTTCTCCTGAGCCCCGATCGCTCCACGCGCCGTCTCCGAGCCCCGGTCGGTCCACGCGCCGTCGCCGAGTCTCGATCGGTCCAAGCGCGGCCTCCTGAGCCCCGGTCGGTTCACGCCCCTTCTCCGAGCCCCGATCGATCCACGCGTCGTCTTCTATGCCCAGATGCCTCCTCGCGCCGTCACCGTGCCGCGATCGGGCCACGCGCGGCCTCCTGAGCCCCGGTCGGTTCACGCGCCGTATACGAGCCCCAATCGGTCCACGCGCCGTCTCCTAAGCCCCAATCTGTCCACGCGCCGTCCCTGAGCGCCGATTGGTTCACGCGCAGCCTCCTGAGCCCTGATCCGTCCACGCGCGGCGTCGCGCCGCGATCGGTCCACGCGCGGCCTCCTGAGCCCCAATCGGTCCACGAGTCGTCTCCTAAGCCCCGATCGGCCCACGCGCCGTCTCCGAGCCCCGATCGGTCCACGCACCATCTCCTGCTCTCCAATCGGTCCACGCGCCGCCTCCGGAGCCCCGATCGATCCACGCGAATCTTCTGAGCTCCGGTCGGTCCACGCACCGCCTCCTGATCCCCCTCGGTCCAGGCGGCGCCTCCGGAGCCCCGAACAGTCGACGCGTCGTCTCCTGAGCCCCGATCGGTCCACGCGCCGTCTCCTAAGCCCCGATCTGTCCACGGGCCGTCTCCGAGCCGCGATCGGTAAAGCCGCCGTCATCAAGCCCCGATCCGTACTCGCGTCGTCTCCGAGCCCCGATGGGTCCACTCGCCGTCTCCGAGCCCCGATCGGTTCACGCATCGTCTCCTAAGCCCCGATCGGTTAACGCGCCGTCTCCGATCCGCGATCGGTCCACGCGCCGTCGCCGAACCCCAATTGGTCCACGCGCAACCGCCTGAGCCCCAGTCGGTCCACGCGTCGTCTCCGAGCTCCAATCGGTCCACGCGCCATTTCCTGAGACCTGATCGGTCCATGCGTCGTCTTCTAAGCCCCGATGCCTCCACGCGCCGTCTCCTGAGCCCCGGTCGGTTCACGCGTCGTCTCCGAGCCCCGATCGATCCACGCGTCTTCTTGTAAACCCAGATGCCTCCTCGCATCGTCTCCTAAGCCCCGATCGGTTAACGCGCCGTCTCCGAGCCCCGATCGGTCCACGCGCCGTCGCCGAACCCCAATTGGTCCACGCGCAACCACCTGAGCCCCAGTCGGTCCACGCGCGGCCTCCTGAGCCATGGTCGGTTCACGCGCCGTCTCCTGAACCCCGATGGGTCCACGCGTCGTTCCCTAAGCCCCGATCCATCCACGCGCAGTCTCCTGAGCCCCGATCGGTCCACGCATCGTCTCCTGATCTCCGGACGGTCCACGCGCCGTCTCCTAAGCCCCGATCGGTCCACGCACCGTCTCCGAGCGCCGATCGGTTCACGCGCCGTCTCCTGAGCCCCGATCAGTCCACGCGCTGTCTCCGAGCCCCGATCGGTCCACGCGTTGTCGCCTTAGCCCCGATCGGTCCACGCGCCGTCTCCGAACCCCGATCGTTCCACGCGGCGTCTCCTGAGCCCCAATCGGTCCACACGCTGTGTCGGGAGCCCCGATAGGTACACGCATCGTCTCCTACGCCCGATCGGTCCACGCGTCGTCTCCTGAGCCTCGATCGTTCCACGCGCCGTCGCCGATCCACGATCGGTCCGTGCTCCGCTTCCAAAGCCCTATCGGTCCACGCATCGTCTCCTGATCTCTGATCGGTCCACGCGCCGTCTCCTAAGCCCCGATCGGTCCACGCGCTGTCTCCAAGCGCCGATCGGTTCACGCGCCGTCTCCTGAGCCCCGATCATTCCACGCGCCGTCTCCGAGGCATAATCGGTCCACGCTCGTCTCCTGAGCCCCGATCGGTCCACGCGCCGTCTCCAAGCCCCGATCGGTCCATGCATCGTTTCCTAAGCCCCGATCGGTTAACGCGCTGTCTCCGAGCGCCGATCGGTCCACGCGCCGTCGCCGAACCCCAAATGGTCCACGCGCAACCGCCTGAGCCCCGATCGGTCCACGCGTCGTCTCCGAGCACCGATCGGTCCACGCGCCGTCGCCGAGCCATGATCGGTCCACGCGCGGCCTCCTGAGCCCCGATCGGTCCACGCGCCGCCGGCGAGGCGCGATCGGTCCACGCGCGGCCTCCTGAGCCCCGATCGGTCCACGCGCCGTCACCGAGCCGCGATCGGTCCACGCGCGACCTCCTGAGCCCCGGTTGGTTCACGCACCGTATCCGAGCCCCCATCGGTCCACGCGTTGTCTCCGAGCCCCGATCCGTCCACGCGCCGTCGCCGAGCCATGATCGGTCCACACGAGGCTCCTGACCCCCGGTCGGTCCGCGCGTCGTCTCCTAAGCCCCGATCGGTTCACGCGCCGTATCCGAGCCCCAATCGGTCCACGCGCCGTCTCCAAAGCTCCAATCGGTACACGCGCCGTCCCCTGAGCCCCGATACGTCGACGCGCAGACGCCGAGCCCCGATCGGTCCACGCGCTGTCTCCTGAGCCCCGATAGGTACACGCGTCGTCTCCTACACCCCATCGGTCCACGCGTCGTCCCCTAAGCCCCGATCGGTCCACGCGCCGTCTCCGAGCCCCAATCGGTCCACGCGCCGTCTCCTGAACCCCGATCGTTCCACGCGCCTTCTCCTAAGCCACGATCGGTCAGCGCCGTCTCCGAGCGCCGATCGGTGCACGCGCCGTCGCACGAGCCGCGATCGGTCCACGCGCGGCCTCCTGAGCCCCGGTTGCTTCACGTGCCGTATCCGAGCCCCAATCGGTCCACGCACCGTCTCCTGAGCCCCGATCGGTCCACGCGCCGTCTCCTGAGCTCCGATCGCTCCACGCGCCGTTTTCTGAGCCCCGATCGGTCCACGCGTCGTCTCCTAAGCCCTGATCGGTCCTCGTGCCTTCTGCGAGCCCCGAAGGGTCCACGCGCAGCCTCCTGAGCCCCGATCGGTCCACGCGCCGTCTCCCCGCCCCAATCGCTCCACGCTTCGTCTCCTGATCCCGGATCGTTCCACGCGTCGTCTCCTGATCCCCGATCCGTAATCGCGTCGTCTCCGAGCCTCGATCGGTCCACACGCCGTGTCCGATCCCCGATCGGTCCGCGTACCGCATTCTGAGCCGCGGTCCGTCCACGCGCCGTCTCCGAGCATCGATCGGTCCACGCGCCGTCTCAGAGCGCCGATCATTTCACGCCCCGTCTCCTGAGCTCCGATCGTTCAACGCGCCGTCGCCGAGCCCCGATCGGTCCACGCGCCGTCTCCTGAGCCCCAATCGGTCCACACGCTGTCTCGTGAGCCCTGATAGGTACACGCGTCGTGTCCTACGCCCCGATCGGTCCACGCGTCGTCTCCTAAGCCCCGATCGGTCCACGCGCCGTCTCCGAGCCCCGATCGGTCCGCGCACCGTCTCCTGATCCCCATCGCTTCACGCTGCGTCTCCGGAGCCCCGATCGATCTACGCGAGTCTCCTGAGCCCCGGTCGGTCCGCGCGCCGTTATCTGAGCCCCGATCGGTTGACGCGTCGTCTCCTAAGCCCCTATCGGTTAACGCGCCGTCTCCGAGCGCCGAGTGGTCCACGCGCCGTCGCCGAACCCCAATTGGTCCACGCGCAACCGCCTGAGTCCCAGTCGGTCCACGCGCTGTCTCCGAGCCCCGATCGGTTCACGTGCCGTCGCCGAGCCATGATCGGTCCACGCGCTGCCTCCTGAGCCCCAATCGGTCCACGGGCCGTCGCCGATCCACGATCGGTCCGTGCGCCGTTTCCAGAGCCCTATCGGTCCACGCATCGTCTCCTGATCTCCGATCGGTCCACGCGCCGTCTCCTAAGCCCCGATCGGTCCACGCGCTGTCTCCGAGCGCCGATCGGTTCACGCGCCGTCTCCTGAGCCCCGATCGGTCCACGCGCCGTCTCCTGAGCCCGGATCGGTCCACGCGTCATCGCCGAATCCCCCATCCGTACACGCGTCGTCTCCGAGCCTCGATCGGTCCAGGCGCTGCTTCCTGAGCCCCAATCGGTCCACGCGTTGTCACCTAAGCCCCGATCGGTCCACGCGCCGTCTCTGAGCCCCGATCGGTTCACGCCACGTCACCTAAGCCCCGATCGGACCACGCGCCGTCTCCTGAGCCCCGATCGCTCCACGCTCCGTCTCCGTGCCCCGATCGGTCCACGCGCCGGCACCTGAGCCCGGATTGGTCCACGCGCCGTCGCCGAACCCCAATTGGTCCACGCGCAACCGCCTGAGCCCCAGTCGGTCCACGCGCTGTCTCCGAGCCCCGATCGGTCCACGCGCCGTCTCCGAGCGCCGATCGGTTCACGCGCCGTCTCCTGAGCCCCGATCGGTCCACGCGGCGCCTCCGGAGCCCCGATCGATCCACACGAGTCTCCTGAGCCCCGGTCGGTCC
Source organism: Netelia fuscicornis (assembly GCA_946811545.1). Taxonomy (NCBI): domain Eukaryota; kingdom Metazoa; phylum Arthropoda; class Insecta; order Hymenoptera; family Ichneumonidae; genus Netelia; species Netelia fuscicornis. Next base: position 24,047,249 of record OX328012.1, on the reverse strand, counting down.
GCCCGCCGTCTCCTGAGCCTCGATCGGCCCACGCGCCGTCTCCTGAGCCCCGATCCGTCCACGCGCCGCCTCCTGAGCCCCGATCGTCCAACGCGCCGTCTCCGAGCACCGATCGGTCCACGCGCCGTCTCCTGAGCCCCGATCGGTCCACGCGTCGTCTCCAAAGCCCTGATCGGTCCACGTGCCGTCTCCGAGCCCCGATCGGTCCACGCGCCGTCTCCTGAACCCCGATACGTCCACACACAGTCGCCGAGCCCCGATTGGTCCACGCGCCGTAGCCGAGCCTCCATCGGTCCACGCGCGGCCTCCTGAGCCGCGGTCGGTCCAAGCGCCGTCTCCGAGCCCCGGTCGGTTCACGCGCCGTCTCCGAGCCCCGATGGGTCCACGCGCGGTCTCCTAAGCCCCGGTCGGTCCACGCGCCGTCGCCGAACCCCAATTCGTCCACGGGCAACCTCCTGAGACCCAGTCGGTCCACGCGCCGTCTCCTGAGCCCCGATCGGTCCACGTATCGTCTCCTACGCCCCGATCGGTCTACGCGCGGTCTCCTGAGCCCCGATCTGTCCACGCGCCGTCTCCGAGCCCCGATCGGTCCACGCGCCGTCTCCGAGCCCTGATCGGTCCACGCGCCGTCTCCTGAGCCCCAATCGGTCCACTCGCTGTCTCCTGATCCCCGATAGGTACACGCGTCGTCTCCTACGCCCCGATCGGTCCACGCGCCGCCTTCGTGCCCCGATCGGTCCACGCACCGCCTCCTGATCCCCATCGGTCCACGCGCCGTCTCCTAAGCCCTGATCGGTCCTCGTGCCTTCTGCGAGCCCCGAAGGGTCCACGCGCAGCCTCCTGAGCCCCGATCGGTCGACGCGTCGTCTCCTGAGCCCCGATCGATCCACGGGTCTTCCCCTGAGCCCCGACCGCTCCACGCGCCGTCTCCTGAGCCCGGATCGGTCCACGCGTCGTCTCCGAGCCCCGATCGGTCCACGCGCCGTCCCCGAGCCCCGATCGGTCCACGCGCCGTTTCCTGAGCGCCGATACGTCCACGCGCAGTCGCCGAGCCCTGATCGGTCCACGCGCTGTCTCCTGAGCCCCGATAGGTACACGCGTCGTCACCTAAGCCCCGATCGGTCCACGCGTAGTCTCCTAAGCCCCGCTTGGTTAACGCGTCGTTTCCGAGCCCCGATCGGTCCACGCGCCATCGCCGAGCCCCGATCGGTCCACGCACCATCTCCTGAGCCCCGATCTGTCCACACCCCTTCTCCTGAGCCCCGATCTGTCGACGCGTCGTCTCCTAAGCCCCGACCGGTGCACGCGCCGTATCCTGAGCCCAAATTGTCCACACGCTGTCTCGTGAGCCCCGATAGGTACACGCGACGTCTCCTACGCCCCGATCGGTCCACGCGCCGGCTCCTGAGCCCCGATCGGTCCACGCGCCGTCTCCTGAGCCCCGATCGCTCCACGCACCGTTTTCTGAGCACCGTTTGGTCCACGCGTCGTCTTCAAAGCCCCGATGCCTCCACGCGCCGTCTCCGAGCCACGATCCGTCCGTGCGCCGCTTCCAGAGCCCTCTCGGTCCATGCGTCGTCCCCTGATCTCCGATCGGTCCACACGCCATCTCCTAAGCCCCGATCATTCCACGCGCCATCTCCGAGCCCCGATCGGTCCACGCGCCATCTCAGAGCCCCGATCGGTCCACGCGCCGTCTCATAAGCCCCGATCGGACCACGCGCCTTCTCCTCAGCCCCGATCGGTCCACGCGCCGTCTCCGAGCGCCGATTAGTTCACGCTCCGTCTCCCAGCCCCGATCGGTCCACGCGCCGTCTCTGAACACCGATCGGTCCACGCGCCCTTGCCGAGCCATGATCGGTCCACGCGCGGCCTCCTGAGCCCCGATCGGTCCACGCGCCGTCGCCGAGCCTCGATCGCTCCACGCGCGGCCTCCTGAGCCCCGGTCGGTTCACACGCCGTCTCCGAGCCGCGATCGGTCCACGCATCGTATCCTAAGCCCCGATCGGTTAACGTGCCGTCTCCGAGCCCCGATCGGTCCACGCGCCATCTCCTAAGCCCCGGTCGATCCACGCGCCGTCTCCGAGCGCCGCTCGGTTCACGCGCCGTCTCCTGTGCTCCGATCGTTCCACGCGCCGTCTCCGAGCCCCGATCGGTCCACGCGCCGTCTCCTGAGCCCCGATCGGTCCACGCGCGGCCTCCTGAGCCCCGATCGGTCCACGCGCCGTCGCCGAGCCTCGATCGCTCCACGCGCGGCCTCCTGAGCCCCGGTCGGTTCACACGCCGTCTCCGAGCCGCGATCGGTCCACGCATCGTCTCCTAAGCCCCGATCGGTTAACGTGCCGTCTCCGAGCCCCGATCGGTCCACGCGCCATCTCCTAAGCCCCGGTCGATCCACGCGCCGTCTCCGAGCGCCGGTCGGTCCACGCGCCGTCTCCGAGCCCCGATCGGTCCACGCATCGTCTCCTAAGCCTCGATCGGTCCACGCGCCTTCTCCTAAGCCCCGATCGATCCACGCGCCGTCTCCGAGCGCCGATCGGTTCACGCGCCGTCTCCTGTGCTCCGATCGTTCCACGCGCCGTCTCCCCGCCCCGATCGGTCCACGCACCGTCTCCTGAGCCCCGATACGTCCACGCGCAGTCGCCGAGCCCCGATCAGTCCACGCGCGGCCTCCTGAGCCCCGGTCGGTTCACGCGCCGCCTCCCCGCCCCGATCGGTCCACGCGCCGTCTCCTAAACCCCGCTCTGTTAACGCGTCGTCTCCTGAGCCCCGATCGCTCCACGCGCCGTCTCCTGAGCCCCGATCGGTCCACGCGTCGTCTCCGAGCACCGTTCGGTCCACGCACCGTTTCCTGAGCCCCGATCGGTCTATGCGTCGTCTTTTAAGCCCCGATACCTCCACGCGCCGTCTCCGAGCCACGATCGGTCCAGGCGCCGCTTCCTGAGCCCCGATCGGTCCACGCGTCCTCTCCTAAGCCCCAATCGGTCCACGCGTCGTCTCCTAAGCCCCGATCGGTCCGTGCGCCGTCTCCGAGCCCCGATCGGTCCACCTACCATCTCATGCTCCCCAATCGGTCCATGCGCCGCCTCCGGAGGTCTGATCGATCCACGCGAATCTCCTGAGCTCCGGTCGGTCCTCGTACCGTCTCCGAGCCCCGATCGGTCCACGTACCGTCTCCGAAGCCCCGATCGGTCCACGCGCCGTCTCCTGAGCCCCGATCGGTCCACGCGTCGTCTCCTAAGCCCCGATCGGTTCACGCGCCGTATCCGAGCCCCAATCGGTCCACGCGCCGTCTCCTAAGCTCCAATCGGTCCACGCGCCGTCTCCTCAGCCCCGATACGTCGACGCGCAGTCGCCGAGCCGCGATCGGTCCACGCGCGGCCTCCTGAGCCCCGGTCGGTCCGCGCACCGTCATCTGAGCCCCGAATGGTCGATGCGTCGTCTCCGAGACTCGATCGGTCCACGCCCCGTCGCCGAGCCCCGATCGGTCCAGGCGTGGCCTCCTGAGCCGCGGCCGGTCCACGCGCCGTTTCCTGACCCCCGATCGGTCCACGCGTCGTTTTCTAAGCCCAGATGCCTCCTTGCGCCGTCTCCCAACCACGATCGGTGCAGGCGCCGCTTCCTGAGCCCCGATCGGTAAACGCGTTTTCTCCTAAGCCCCGATCGGTGCACGCGCCGTCTCCTGAGCCCCGATCGTTCCACACGCCGCCTCCTAAGCCCCGATCGGTCCAGGCGTCGTCTCCTAAGCCCCGACCGGTCCACGCGCCGTCTCCTGAGCCCCGATCGGTCCACGCGCCGTCTCCTAAGCCCCGATCTGTCCGCGGGCCGTCTCCGAGCCGCGATCGGTAAAGCCGCCGTCATCAAGCCCCGATCCGTACACGCGTCGTCTCCGAGCCCCGATGGGTCCACTCGCCGTCTCCGAGCCTCGATAGGCTCATGCATCGTCTCCTAAGCCCCGATCGGTTAACGCGCCGTCTCCGATCCGCGATCGGTCCACGCGCCGTCGCCGAACCCCAATTGGTCCACGCGCAACCGCCTGAGCCCCAGTCGGTCCACGCGTCGTCTCCGAGCTCCAATCGGTCCACGCGCCGTTTCCTGAGACCTGATCGGTCCATGCGTCGTCTTCTAAGCCCCGATGCCTCCACGCGCCGTCTCCGCCCCACGATCGGGGCTTCCCGAGCCCCGATCAGTCCACGTGCCGTCTTCTAAGCCCCGATCGCTCCACGGACCGGTTCCTGATCCCCGATCGGTCCACGCGCCGCCTCCTGAGTCCCGATCGGTCTACGCGCCGCCTCCTGAGCCCCGATCGATCCACGCATCGGCTCCTGAGCCCCGGTCGGTTCACGCATCGTCTCCTAAACCCCGATACCTCCACACGCCGTATCCGAGCCCCGATCGGTCCGCGTGACGCATTCTAAGCCACGGTACGTCCACGCGCCGTCTCCGAGCACCGATCGGTCGACGCGCCGTCTCCTGAGGCCCGATCGGTCCACGCGTCGTCTCCTGAGCCCCGATCAATTGACGCGTCTTCTCCTGAGCCCCGATCGCTCCTCGCGCCGTCTCCTGAGCCCCGCTCGGTCCATACGTCGTGTTCTTAGCCCCGATGCCTCCACGCGCCGTCTCCGAGCCACGATAGGTCCAGGCGCCGCTTCCTGAGCACCGATCGATCCACGCGCCGTCTCGTAAGCCACAATCGGTCCACGCGCCGTCTCAGAGCGCCGATCATTTCACACGCCGTCTCCTGAGCCCCGATCGGTCCACGTGGCGTCTCCTGAGCCGCGATCGGTTCACGCATCGTCTCCTAAGCCCCGATACGTCTACACGCCGTATCCGAGCCCCGATCGGTCCGCGTGACGCATTCTAAGCCACGGTCCGTCCACGCGCCGTCTCCGAGCACCGAACGGTCCACGTGCCGTCTCCTGAGCCCCGATTGGTCGACGCGTCGTCTCCTGAGCCCCGATCGGTCCACGCGCCGTCTCCTGAGCCCCGATGGGTCTACGCGCCGCCTCCTGAGCCCCGATCGATCCACGCATCGGCTCCTGAGCCCCGGTCGGTCCACGCGTCGTCTTCGAGCACCGATCGATTCACGCGCCGTTTCCTGAGCCCCGATCGGTCCACGCGTCGCCGCCGGAGCCCCGATCGGTCTACGCGCCGTCTCATGAGCCCCGATCGGTCAACGCATCGTTTCCTAAGCCCCGATACGTTCACACGCCGTCTCCGACTCCCGATCGGTCCACGCGCCGTCGCCGAGCCTCGATCGGTCCACGCGCGGCCTCCTAAGCCCCGATCGATTAACGCGCCGTCTCCTAGCCCCGATCAGTCCACGCGCCTTCTCCGAGCCCCGATCGGTCCACGCGCCGTCTCCTGAGCCCCGATCGGTCCACGCGTCGTCTCCTGAGCCCCAGTCGGTCCACGCGCTGTCTCCGAGCCCCGATCGTTCCACGCGCCGTCGCCGAGCCGCGATCGGGCCACGCGCCGTCTCCGAGCCCCGATCGGTCCACGCACTGTCTCCTGATCCCTATGGGTCAACGCCGCGCCTCCGGAGCCCCGATCGATCCACGCGAGGCTCCTGAGCCCCGATCGGACCACGCATCGTCTCCTAAGCCCCAATCGGTTAACGCGCCGTTGCCTGAGCCCCGATCGGTCCACGCGTCGTCTTCTAACCCCAGACGCCTCCTCGCACCGTCTCCGAGGGCCGATCGGTTCACGCGCCGTCTCCTGAGCCCCGATCCGTTCCACGCATCGTCTCCGAACCCCGATGGGTCCACGCGTCGGCTCCTAAGCCCCGATCAGTCCACGCGCCGTCTCCGAGGCCCGATCGGTCCACGCGTCGTCTCCTAAGACCCGATAGGTCCACGTATCGTCTGCTAAGACCCGATCGGTCCACACGCCGTCTCCGAGCCCCGATGGGTCCACGCGTCGCCTCCTGAGTCCCGGTCGGTCCACGCGTCGCCTCCTGAGCCCCGGTCGGTCCACGCGCCGTCTCCTGAGCCCCGATCGGTCCACGCGTCGTCTTCTAAGCCCCGATCGGTCCACGCGCCGTCTCCTAAGCCCCGATCGGTCCAAGCGGCGTCTCCGAGCCCCCATCGGTCCACGCGGCGTTTTCTGAGCACCTTTCGGTCCACGCGTCGTCTTCAAAGCCCCGATGCCTCCACGCGCCGTCTCCGAGCCACGATCGGTCCACGCGTCGTATCCAAACCCCGATCGGTTCACGCGCCGTCTCCTGAGCCCCGATCATTCCACGCGATGTCTCCGAGCCCCGATCGGTCCACGCGCCATCTTCTAAGCCCCGATCGGTCCACGCGCCGTCTCCGAGCGCCGATCGGTTCACGCGCCGTCTCCTGAGCCCCGATCGTTCCACGCGCCATCTCCGAGCCCCGATTGGTCCACGCGCCGTCTCCTAAGCCCCGATCGGTCCACGCGCGTTCTCCTAAGCCCCGATCGGTTCACGCATCGCCTCCTGAGCCCCGGACGGTCCAGGTGCCGTCTCCGAACCCCGATCGGTCGACGCGCCTTCTCCGAGCCCCGATCATTCCACGCGCCGTCTCCGAGCCCCGATCGGTCAACGCGCCGTCGCCGAGCCATGATCGGTCCACGCGCGGCCTCCTGAGCCCCGGTTGCGTCATGCGCCGTATCCAACCCCCAATCGATCCACGCGCCGTCTCCTGAGCCCCGATCAGTTCACGCGCCGGCTCCGAGCCCGATCGGTCCACGCATCATCTCCTAAGCCCCGATCGGTTAATGTGCCGTCTCCGAGCCCCGATCGGTCCACGCGCCGTCTCCTGAGCCCCGGACGGTTCACGCGCCTTCTTCGAGCCCCGATCGATCCACGCGTCGTCTTGAAAACCCAGATGCCTCCTCGCATCGTCTCCTAAGCCCCGATCGGTTAACGCGCCGTCTCCGAGCCCGATCGGTCCACGCCCCGTCGCCGAACCCCAATTGGTCCACGCGCAACCTCCTCAGCCCCAGTCGGTCCACGCGCGGCCTCCTGAGCCATGGTCGGTTCACGCGCCGTCTCCTGCGCCCCGATCGGTCCACGCGTCGTTCCCTAAGCTCCGATCCATCCACGCGCAGTCTCCTGAGCCCCGATTGGTGGACGTGCCGTCTGCCAGCCACGATCGGTCCACGCGCCGTCTCCTAAGCCCCAATCTGTCCACGACCCGTCTCTGGGCCCCGATCGGTGCACGCGCCGTCTCCTGAGCCCCGGTCGGTCACGCGCCATCTCCGAGCCGCGATCGGTCCACGCATCGTCTCCTAAGCCCCGATCGGTTAACGTGCCGTCTGCGAGCCCCGATCGGTCCACGCGCCGTCTCCTGAGCCCCGATACGTCCACGCGCAGTCGCAGAGCCCCGATCGGTCCAAGCGCGGCCTCCTGAGCCCCGATCTGTCCACGCGCCGTCTCCGAGCCGCGATCGGTTCACGCGTCGTCTCCGAGCCTCGATCGGTCCACGCGCCGTCGCCGAGCCCCGATCGGTCCAGGCGTATCCTCCTGAGCCCCGGTCGGTCCGCGCGCCGTCTCCTGAGCCCCGATCGGTCGACGCGTCGTTTCCTGAGCCCCGATCGATCCACGCTTCGTCTCCTGAGCCCCGATCGCTCCACGCGCCGATTTCTGAGCCCCGATCAATTGACGCGTCTTCTCCTGAGCCCCGATCGCTCCTCGCGCCGTCTCCTGAGCCCCGCTCGGTCCCTGCGTCGTCTTCTTAGCCGCGATGGCTTCACGCGCCGTCTCCGAGCCACGATTGGTCTATGCGTCGCTTCCTGATCCCCGATCGGTCCTCGCGCAGTCTCCTAAGCCCCAATCGGTCCACGCGCCGTCTCCTAAGCCCCGATCGATCCACGCGCCGTCTCCGAGCGCCGATCGGTCCGCGCGCAACCTCCTAAGCCCCAGTCGGTACACGCGCCGTCTCCGAGCGCCGATCGCTTCACGCGCCGTCTCCTGAGCCCCGATCGTTCCACGCGCCATCTCCGAGCCCCGATTGGTCCACGCGCCATCTCCTAAGCCCCGATCGGTCCACGCGCCTTTTCCTAAGCCCCGATCAGTTCACGCACCGTCTCCTGAGCCCCGATCGTTCCACGCGCCGTCTCCGAGCCCCGATCGGTCCACACCCCGTCGCCGAACCCCAATTGGTCCACGCGCAACCTCCTGAGCCCCAGTCGGTCCACGCGCGGCCTCCTGAGCCATGGTCGGTTCACGCGCCGTCTCCTGCGCCCCGATCGGTCCACGCGTCGTTCCCTAAGCTCCGATCCATCCACGCGCAGTCTCCTGAGCCCCGATTGGTGGACGTGCCGTCTCCCAGCCACGATCGGTCCACGCGCCGTCTCCTAAGCCCCAATCTGTCCACGACCCGTCTCTGGGCCCCGATCGGTGCACGCGCCGTCTCCTGAGCCCCGGTCGGTTCACGCGCCATCTCCGAGCCGCGATCGGTCCACGCATCGTCTCCTAAGCCCCGATCGGTTAACGTGCCGTCTGCGAGCCCCGATCGGTCCACGCGCCGTCTCCTGAGCCCCGATACGTCCACGCGCAGTCGCAGAGCCCCGATCGGTCCAAGCGCGGCCTCCTGAGCCCCGATCTGTCCACGCGCCGTCTCCGAGCCGCGATCGGTTCACGGATCGTCTCCTGAGCCCCGATCGTTCCACGCGCCGTCTCCGAGCCTCGATCGGTCCACGCGCCGTCTCCTGAGCCCGGATCGTTCCACGCGTCGTCCCCAAATCCCCGATCCGTACACGCGTCGTCTCCGAGCCCCGATCGGTCGACGCGTCGTTTCCTGAGCCCCGATCGATCCACGCTTCGTCTCCTGAGCCCCGATCGCTCCACGCGCCGATTTCTGAGCCCCGATCAATTGACGCGTCTTCTCCTGAGCCCCAACCGCTCCACACGCCGTTTCCTGAGCCCCGATCGGTCCACGCATCGTCTTCGAGCACCGATCGGTCCACGCGCCGTTTTCTGAGCACCGTTCGGTCCACGCGTCGTCTTCAAAGCCCCGATGCCTCCACGCGCCGTCTCCGAGCCCCGATCGCTCCTCGCGCCGTCTCCTGAGCCCCGCTCGATCCATGCGTCGTCTTCTTAGCCCCGATGCCTCCACGCGCCGTCTCCTGAGCCCCGATCGTTCCACGCGCCGTCTCCGAGCCCCGATCGGTCCACGCGCCGTCTCCTGAGCCCGGATCGGTCCACGCGTCATCGCCGAATCCCCGATCCGTACACGCGTCGTCTCCGAGCCTCGATCGGTCCACGCGCTGCTTCCTGAGCCCCAATCGGTCCACGCGTTGTCACCTAAGCCCCGATCGGTCCACGCCCCGTCTCCTGAGCCCGGATCGGTCCACCCGTCGTCCTCGAATCCCCGATCCGCACACGCGTCGTCTCCGAGCCTCGACCGGTCCACGCGCCGTCTCCTGAGCCCCGATCATTCCACGCGCCGTCTCCTAAGCCGCGATCCGTCCACGGGCCGTCTCCGAGCTGCTATCGGTAAACGCGCCGTCAACAAGCCCTGATCCGTACACGCGTCGTCTCCGAGCCCCGACCGGTCCACGCGCCGTCGCCGAGCCTCGATCGGTCCACGCGCGGCCTCCTGAGCCCCGATCGGTTCACGCGCCGGCTCCGAGCCCGATCGGACCACGTGCCGTCTCCTGAGCCCCGGTCGGTTCACGCGCCGTCTCCGAGCCCCGATGGATCCACGCGCCGTCTCCTGAGCCCGGATCGGTCCACCTGTTGTCCTCGAATCCCGGATCCGCACACGCGTCGTCTCCGAGCCTCGACCGGTCCACGCGCCGTCTCCTGAGCCCCGATCATTCCACGCGCCGTCTCCTAAGCCGCGATCCGTCCACGGGCCGTCTCCGAGGTGCTATCGGTAAACGCGCCGTCACCAAGCCCTGATCCGTACACGCGCCGTCGCCCGAACCCCAATTGGTCCACGCGCCGTCGCCCGAACCCCAATTGGTCCACGAGCAACCTCCTGAGCTCCAGTCGGTCCACGCGCAGTCGCCGAGCCCCGATCGATCCCCGCATCGTCTCCTAAGCCCCGATCGGTTGACGCGTCATTTACGAGCCCCGATCGGTCTACGCGCCGTCTCCTGAGCCCCGATCGGTCGACGCGTCGTCTCCTAAGACCCGACCGGTTCACCCGCCGTCTCCTGTGCACCGATCGATTCACGTGCCGTCTCCTAAGCCCCGATCGGTCCACACGTCGTCTCCTAAGCCCCAATCGGGCCACGCGTCGTCTCCTAAGCCCCGATCAGTCGCCGCGTCGTCTCCTGAGCCCCGATCAATTGACGCGACTTCTCCTGAGCCCCGATCGCTCCTCGCGCCGTCTCCTGAGCCCCGCTCGGTCCATGCGTCGTCTTCTAAGCCCCCATGCCTCCACGCACCGTCTCCTGAGCCCCGATCGTTCCACGTGCCGTCTCCGAGCCCCGATCGCTCCACGCGCCGTCTCCGAGCGCCGATTGGTGCACGAGCCGTCTCCTGAGCACCGATCGTTCCACACGCCGCCCCCTAAACCTCGTTCGGTCCAGGCGTCGTCTCCTAAGCCCCGACCGGCTCACGCGCCGTCTCCTGTGCCCCGATCGATTCACGTGCCGTCTCCTAAGCCCCGATCGGTCCACCCGTCGTCTCTTAAGCCCCAATCGGTCCACGCGCCATCTCCGAGCGCCGATCATTTCACGCGCCGTCTCCTGAGCCCCGATCGTTCCACGCGCCGTCTCCGAGCTCCGATCGGCCCACGCGCCGTCTCCTAAGCCCCGATCGGTCCAAGCGCCTTCTCTTAAGCCCCGATCGGTCCAGGCGCCGTCTCCGAGCCCCGATCGTTCCACGCGCCGTCTCCGAGCCCCGATCGGTCCACGCGCCGTCTCCTGAGCCCGGATCGTTCCACGCGTCGTCCCCGAATCCTCGATCCGTACACGCGTCGTCTCCGAGCCTCGATCGGTCCACGCGCCGTCGCCGAGCCCCGATCGGTCCAGGCGTATCCTCCTGAGCCCCGGTCGGTCCACGCGTCGTCTCCGAGCTCCGATCGGTCCACACGCCGTTTCCTGAGCCCCGATCGGTCCACACGCCGTCTCCGAGCGCCGATTAGTTCACGCGCCGTCTCCTGAGCCCCGATCGCTCCACGCTCCGTCTCCCAGCCCCGATCGGTCCACGCGCCGTCTCCTGAGCCCGGATCGGTCCACGCGCCGTCGCCGAACCCCAATTGGTCCACGCGCCACCGCCTGTGCCCCAGTCGGTCCACGCGCTGTCTCCGAGCCCAGATCGGTCCACGCGCCGTCTCCGAGCTCCGATCGGTCCACGCGCCGTCTCCTAAGCCCCGATCGGTCCAAGCGCCTTCTGCTAAGCCCCAATCGGTCCAAGCGCCTTCTGCTAAGCCCCGATCGGTCCACGCGCGGTCTCCGAGCGCCGATCGGTTCACGCGCCGTCACCTGAACCCCGATCGTTCCACGCGCCGTCTCCGAGCCCCGATCGGTCTACGCGCCGTCTCCTAAGCCCCGATCGTTCCACGCGCCTTCTCCTCATCCCCGATCGGTCCACGCGCCGTCTCGGAGCGCCGATTGGTTCACGCGCCGTCTCCTGAGCCCCGATCGCTCCACGCGCAGTCGCCGAGCCTCGATCGGTTCACGCGCCGTCTCCTGAGCCCCAATCGATCCACGCGCAGCCTCCTGAGCCTCGATCGGTCCATGCGCCGTCCCGAGCCGCGAGCGTTCTACGCGCCGTCTCCGAGCCCCGAGCGGTCCACGCGCCGTCTCCTGAGCCCCAATCGGTCCACGCGCTGTCTGCTGAGCCCCGGTCGGTCCACGCGCCGTCTCCGAGCCCCGATCAGTCGACGCGCCGTCTCCTGAACCCTGATACGTCCACACGCAGTCGCCGAGCCCCGACCGGTCCACGCGCGGCCTCCTGAGCCCCGGTCGGTTCACGCGCCGTCTCCGAGCCCCGATCGATCCACGCGTCGTCTTCTAAGCCCAGATGCCTCCTTGCGCCGTCTCCGAGCCACGATCGGTCCACGCGTCGTCTCCTAAGCCCCGATCGATCCACGCGCCGTCTCCTGAGCCCCGATCGGTCGACGCGTCGTCTTTTGAGCGTCGATCGATCCACCCATCGTGTCCTGAGCCCCAACCGCTCCACACGCCGTTACCTGAGCCCCGATCGGTCCACGCATCGTCTCCGAGCACCGATCGGTCCACGCGCCGTTTTCTGAGCACCGTTCGGTCCACGCGTCGTCTTCAAAGCCCCGATGCCTCCACGCGCCGTCTCCAAGTCCCGATCGCCCCTCGCGACGTCTCCTGAGCCCCGCTCGATCCATGCGTCGTCTTCTCAGCCCCGATGCCTCCACGCGCCGTCTTCGAGCCACGATCGATCCAGGCGCCGCTTCTTGAGCCCCGATCGGTCCACGCGCCGTCTCGTAAGCCCCAATCGGTCTACGCGCCGTCTCAGAGCGCCGATCATTTCACGCGCCGTCTCGTGAGCCCCGATCATTCCACGCGCCGTCTCCTGAGCCCCGATCGCTCCACGCACCGTTTTCTGAGCACCGTTTGGTCCACGCGTCGTCTTCAAAGCCCCGATGCGTCCACGCACCGTCTCCGAGCCACGATCCGTCCGTGCGCCGCTTCCAGAGCCCTCTCGGTCCACGCGTCGTCTCCTGATCTCCGATCGGTCCACACGCCATCTCCTAAGCCCCGATCATTCCACGCGCCATCTCCGAGCCCCGATCGGTCCACGCGCCTTCTCGTAAGCCCCAATCGGTCTACGCGCCGTCTCAGAGCGCCGATCATTTCACGCGCCGTCTCGTGAGCCCCGATCATTCCACGCGCCGTCTCCGAGCGCCGATCGGTTCACGCGCCGTCTCCTGAGCCCCGATCGTTCCACGCGCCGTCTCCGAGCTCCCATCCGTCCACGCGCCGTCTCCTGAGCCCGGATCGTTCCACGCGTCATCGCCGAATCCCCGATCCGCACACGCGTCGTCTCCGAGCCTCGATCGGTCCACGCGCGGCCTCCTGAGCCCCGGTCGGTTCACGCGCCGTCTCCGAGCCCCGATCGATCCACGCGTCGTCTTCCAAGCCCAGATACCTCCACGCGCCGTCGCCGAGCCATGATCGGTCCACGCGCGGCCTCCTGAGCCCCGGTTGCTCCACGCACCGTATCCGAGCCCCCATCGGTCCACGCGTCGTCTCCGAGCCCCGATCGGTCCACGCGCCGTCGCCGAGCCATGATCGGCCCATGCGAGGCTCCTGAGCCCCGGTCGGTCCGCGCGCCGTCTCCTGATCCCCGATCGGTCGACGCGTCGTTTCCTGAGCCCCGATCGATCCACGCGCCGTCACCTGAGCCCCGCTCGGTCCCTGCGTCGTCTTCTTAGCCCCGATGCCTCCACGCGCCGTATCCGAGCCACGATCGGTCTAGGCGTCGCTTCCTGAGCCCCGATCGGTCCACGCGCCGTCTCCTAAGCCCCAATCGGTCCACGCGCCGTCTCCTAAGCCCCGATCGGTCCACGCGCAGTCTCCTAAGCCCTGAACGGCCCACGCGCCGTCTCCGAGCGCCGATCGGTTCACGCGCCGTCTCCGAGCTCCGATCGGCCCACGCGCCGTCTCCTAAGCCACGATCGGTCCAAGCGCCTTCTCCTAAGCCCCGATCGGTCCAGGCGCCGTCTCCGAGCGCGGATCGGTTCACGCGCCGTCACCTGAGCCCCGATCGCTCCACGCACCGTTTTCTGAGCACCGTTTGGTCCACGCGTCGTCTTCAAAGCCCCGATGCCTCCACGCGCCGCCTCCGGAGCCCCGATCGATCCACGCGAATCTCCTGAGCTCCGGTCGGTCGACGCGCCGTCTCCTCAGCCCCGATCCGTCCACGCGTCGTCTCCTAAGCCCGGATTCGTCGACGCGTCGTCTCCTGAGCCCCGATCAATTGACGTGTGTTCTCCTGAGCCCCGATCGCTCCTCGCGCCGTCTCCTGAACCCCGCACGGTCCATGCGTCGTCTTCTTAGCCCGGATGCCTCCACGCGCCGTCTCCGAGCCACGATCGGTCCAGGCGCCGCTTCCTGCGCCCCGATCGGTCCACGCGCCGTCTCCTAAGCCCCAATCGGGCCACGCGGCGTCTCCGAGCGCCGATCATTTCACGCGCCGTCTGCTGAGACCCGATCGTTCCACGCGCCGTCTCCGAGCCCCGATCGATCCACGCGCCGCCTCCTGAGCCCCGATCGGTCCACGCGCTGTCTCCTGAGCCCCGATAGGTACACGCGTAGTCTCCTAAGCCCCGATCGGTCCACGCGTCGTCTCCGAGCTCTGATCGGTCAACACGCCGTTTCCTGAGCCCCGATCGGTCCATGCGTCGTCGTCTTAGCCCCGATGCCTCCACGCGTCGTCTCCGAGGCACGATCGGTCCAGGCGCCGCTTCCTGAGCCCCGATCGGTCCACGCGCCGTATCCTAAGCCCCGATCGGTCCCCGTGCCGTCTCTGAGCGCAGATAACTTCACGCGCCGTCTCCTGCGTCCCGATCGGTCCACGCGTCGTCTCCTAGGCCCCGCTGGGCTAACGCGTCGTTTCCGAGCCCCGATCGGTCCACGCGCCGCTTCCTGAGCCCCGATCGGTACACGGGCCGTATCCTAAGCCCCGATCGGTCCACGTGCCGTCTTTGAGCGCTGATAACTTCACGCGCCGTCTCCTAAGCCCCGATCGGTCCACCCGTCGTCTCTTAAGCCCCAATCGGTCCACGCGCCATCTCCGGGCGCCGATCATTTTACGCGCCGTCTCCTGAGCCCGGGTCGGTCCGCGCGCCGTCACCTGAGCCCCGATCGGTCAACGCGCCGTCTCCGAGCCGCGATCGGTCCACGCGCCGTCGCCGAACCCCAATTGGTCCACGCGCAACCGCCTGAGCCCCAGTCCGTCCACGCGTTGTGTTCGAGCTCCAATCGGTCCACGCGCCGTTTCCTGAGCCCCGAACGGTCCATACGTCGTCTTCTAAGCCCCGATGCCTCCACGCGCCGTCTCCGAGCCAGATCGGTTCAGGCGCCGCTTCCCGAGCTCCGATCAGTCCACGCGCCGTCTCCTAAGCCCCGATCGTTCCACACGCCGCCCCCTAAACCTCGATCGGTCCAGGCGTCGTCTCCTAAGCCCCGACCGGCTCACGCGCCGTCTCCTGTGCCCCGATCGATTCACGTGCCGTCGCCTAAGCCCCGATCGGTCCACCCGTCGTCTCTTAAGCCCCAATCGGTCAACGCACCATCTCCGAGCGCCGATCATTTCACGCGCTGTCTCCTGAGCCCCGATCGGTCGACGCGTCGTCTCCTAAGCCCTGAACGGCCCACGCGCCGTCTCCGAGCGCCGATCGGTTCACGCGCCGTCTCCTGAGCCCCGATCGTTCTACGCGCCGTCTCCGAGCTCCGATCGGCCCACGCGCCGTCTCCTAAGCCCCGATCGGTCCAAGCGCCTTCTCCTAAGCCCCGATCGGTCCACGGGCCGTCTCCGAGCGGGGATCGGTTCACGCGCCGTCACCTGAGCCCCGATCGTTCCACGCGCCGTTTCCGAGCCCCGATCGGTCCACGCGTCGTCTCCTGAGCCCGGATCGTTCCACGCGTCGTCCCCGAATTCTCGATCCGTACACGCGTCGTCTCCGAGCCTCGATCGGTCCACGCGCCGTCGCCGAGCCCCGATCGGTCCAGGCGTATCCTCCTGAGCCCCGGTCGGTCCACGCGCCGTCTCCGAGCCCCGTTCGGTCCACGCATCGTCTCCTAAGCCCCGATCGGTTAACGCGCCGACTCGGAGCCCCGATCGTTCCACGCGCCGTCGCCGAACCCCAATTGGTCCACGCGCAACCGTCTGAGCCCCGGTTGGTCCACGCGCTGTTTCCGAGCCCCGATCGGTCCACGCGTCGTATCCAAACCCCGATCGGTCCACGCGCCGACGCCGAGCCATGATCGGTCCACGCGCGGCCTCCTGAGCCCCGGTTGCTTCACGCGCCGTATCCGAGCCCCCATCGGTCCACGCGTCGTCTCCGAGCCCCGATCGGTCCACGCGCCGTCGCCGAGCCATGATCGGCCCATGCGAGGCTCCTGAGCCCCGGTCGGTCCGCGCGCCGTCTCCTGATCCCCGATCGGTCGACGCGTCGTTTCCTGAGCCCCGCTCGATCCACGCGTCGTCTCCTGAGCCCCGATCGCTCCACGCGCCGATTTCGGAGCCCCGATCAATTGACGCGTCTTCTCCTGAGCCCCGATCGTTCCCCGCGCCATCTCCGAGCCCCGATCGGTCCACGCGCCGTCTCCTAAGCCCCGATCGGTCCACGCGCCTTCTCCTAAGCCCCGATCGGTACACGTGCCGTCTCCGAGCCTCGACCGGTCCACGCGCCGTCTCCTGAGCCCCGATCGTTCCACGCGCCGTCTCCTAAGCTGCGATCCGCCCACGGGCCGTCTCCGAGCTGCTATCGGTAAACGCGCCGTCACCAAGCCCTGATCCGTACACGCGTCGTCTCCGAGCCCCGATCGGTCCACGCGCCGTCGCCGAGCCTCGATCGGTCCACGCGCGGCCTCTTGAGCCCCGATCGGTTCACGCGCCGGCTCCGAGCCCGATCGGTCCACGCATCGTCTCCTAAGCCCCGATCGGTTAACGTGCCGTCTCCGAGCCCCGATCGGTCCACGTGCCGTCTCCTGAGCCCCGGTCGGTTCACGCGCCGTCTCCGAGCCCCGATCGTTCCACGCGCCTTCTCCTAAGCCACGATCAGTCCACGCGCCGTCTCCTGAGCCCTGGTCAGTTCATGCGCCGTCTCCGAGCCCCGTTCGATCCACGCGTCGTCTTGTAAGCCCAGATGCCTTCTCGCGCCGTCTCCGGGCCACGATCGGTCCAGGCGCCGCTTCCTGAGCCACGATCGGTCCACGCGTTGTCTCCTAGGCCCCGATCGGTCCACGCGCCGTCCCCGAGCCCCGATCGGTCTGTGCGCCGTCTCCTAAGCCCCGATCAGTCCACGCGCCTACTCCTCATCCCCCATCGGTCCACACGCCGTCTCCGAGCGCCGATCGGTTCACGCGCCCTCTCCTGAGCTCCGATCGTTCCACGCGCCGTCTCCGAGCCCCGATCCGTCCACGCGCCGTCTCCTAAGCCCCGATCATTCCACGCGTCATCACCTAGCCCCGATCGGTCCACGCATCGTCACCTAAGCCTCGATCGGTCCACGCGCGGCCTCCTGAGCCCCGGTCGGTTCACGTGCCGTCTCCAAAGCCCCGATCGGTCCACACGTCGTCTCCTAAGCCCCAATCGGGCCACGCGTGGTCTCCTAAGCCCCGATCAGTCGCCGCGTCGTCTCCTGAGCGCCGATCAATTGACGCGACTTCTCCTGAGCCCCGATCGCTCCTCGCGCCGTCTCCTGAGCCCCGCTCCGTCCATGCGTCGTCTTCTAAGCCCCCATGCCTCCACGCACCGTCTCCTGAGCCCCGATCGCTCCACGTGCCGTCTCCGAGCCCCGATCGCTCCACGCGCCGTCTCCGAGCGCCGATTGGTGCACGAGCCGTCTCCTGAGCACCGATCGTTCCACATGCCGCCTCCTAAGCCCCGATCTGTCCACGGGCCGTCTCCGAGCCACGATCGGTAAACGCGCCGTCACCAAGCCCCGATCCGTACACGCGTCGTCTCCGAGCCCCGATGGGTCCACGCGCCGTCGCCGAGCCTCGATCGGTCCACGCGCGGCCTCCTAAGCCCCGGTCGGTTCACGCGCCATCTCCGAGCCGCGATCGGTCCACGAGCCGTCTCCTGAGCCCCGATACGTCCACGCGCAGTCGCCGAGCCCCGATCGGTCCACGCGCGGTCTCCTGAGCCCCGATCGGTCCACGCGCCGTCGCCGAGCCCCGATCGGTCCAGGCGTATCCTCCTGAGCCCCGGTAGGTCCGCGCGCCGTCGCCTGAGCCCCGATCGGTCGACGCGTCATTTCCTGAGCCCCGATCGATCCACGCGTCGTCTCCTGAGCCCCGATCGCTCGACGCACCGATTTCTGAGCCCCGATCAATTGACGCGTCTTCTCCTGAGCCCCGATCGCTCCTCGCGCCGTCTCCTGAGCCCCGCTCGGTCCCTGCGTCGTCTTCTTAGCCCCGATGCCTCCACGCGCCGTCTCCGAGCCACGATCGGTCTATGCGTCGCTTCCTGAACCCCGATCGGTCCTCGTGCCGTCTCCTAAGCCCCAATCGGTCCACGCGCCGTCTCCTGAGCCCGGATCGGTCCACGCGCCGTCTCCGAGCGCCGATCATTTCACGCGCCGTCTCCTGAGCCCCGATCGTTCCACGCGCCGTCTCCGAGCGCCGATCGGTTCACGCGCCGTCTCCTGAGCCCCGATCGTTCCACGCGGCGTCTTCGAGCCTCGATCGATCCAGGCGCCGTCTCCTGAGCCCCGATCGGTCGACGCGTCGTCTTCTGAGCCCCGATCGATCCACGCGTCGTCTCCTGAGCCACGATCAATTGACGCGTCTTCTCCTGAGCCCGATCGCTCCTCGCGCCGTCTCCTGAGCCCCGATCGGTCCACGCGCCGTCTCTGAGCTCTGATCGGTCCACACGCCGTCTCCGAGCGCCGATAAGTTCAAGCGCCGTCTCCTGAGCCCCGATCGTTCCACGCGGCGTGTCCGAGCCTCGATCGGTCCACGCGCGGCCTCCTGAGCCACGATCAATTGACGCGTCTTCTCCTGAGCCCGATCGCTCCACGCGCCGTCACCTGAGCCCCGATCGTTCCACGCGCCGTCACCTGAGCCCCGATCGTTCCACGCCCCGTCTCCGAGCCCCGATCGGTCCACGCGCCGTCTCCTAAGCCCCGATCGGTCCACACGCCTTCTCCTCAACCCGATCGGTCCACGCGCCGTCTCGGAGCGCCGATTGGTTCACGCGCCGTCTCCTGAGCCCCGATCGCTTCACGCGCCGTCTCCTGAGCCCCGATCGTTCCACGCGCCTTCTCCTAAGCCACGATCGGTCCACGCGCCGTCTCCGAGCGCCGATTATTTCACGCACCGTCTCCTGAGCCCCGATCGTTCCACGCGCCGTCTCCGAGCCCCGATCGATCCACGCGCCTTCTCCTAAGCCACGATCGGTCCCCGCGCCGTCTCCGAGCGCCGATCATTTCACGCGCCGTCTCCTGAGCCCCGATCGTTCCACGCGCCGTCTCCGAGCCCCGATCGATCCACGCGCCGTCCCCTGAGCCCCGATCGGTCCACGCGTCGTTCCCCAAGCCCCGATCCATCGACGCGCCGTCTCCTGATGCCCAATCGGTCCACGCGCTGTCTCCTGAGCCCCGATAGGTACACGCGTAGTCTCCTAAGCCCCGATCGGTCCACGCGCCGCCTCCTGAGCCCCAGTCGATCAACGTGTGTCTCCTAAGCCCCGACCAGTCCACGCACCGTCTCCTGAGCCCCGATCGGTCCACGTATCGTCTCCTAAGCCCCGATCGATCCACTCGTCGTCTCCTAAGTCCCGATCGGTCCACGCGCCGTCTGCGAGCCCCGATCGGTCCACGCGTCGTCTCCTAAACCCCGATCGGTTCACGCGCCGTCTCCTGTTCCCCGATCGGTCGACGCGTCCTCTCCTAAACCCCGATCGGTCCACGCGTCGTCTCCTAAGCCCCGATCGGTCCACGCGTCGTCTCCTAAGCCCCGATCCGTCGACGCGTCGTCTCCTGAGCCACGATCAATTGACGCGTCTTCTCCTGAGCCCGATCGCTCCACGCGCCGTCACCTGAGCCCCGATCGTTCCACGCCCCGTCTCCGAGCCCCGATCGGTCCACGCGCCGTCTCCTAAGCCCCGATCGGTCCACACGCCTTCTCCTCAACCCGATCGGTCCACGCGCCGTCTCGGAGCGCCGATTGGTTCACGCGCCGTCTCCTGAGCCCCGATCGCTCCACGCGCCGTCTCCTGAGCCCCGATCGTTCCACGCGCCTTCTCCTAAGCCACGATCGGTCCACGCGCCGTCTCCGATCGCCGATCATTTCACGCACCGTCTCCTGAGCCCCGATCGTTCCACGCGCCGTCTCCTAAGCCCCGTTCGGTCCAAGCGCCTTCTCCTAAACCCCGGTCGGTCCACGCGCCGTCTCCGAGCCCCGATCGGTCCACGCATCGTCACCTAAGCCCCGATCGGCTAACGCGTCGACTCCGAGCCGCGATCGTTCCACGCGCCGTCCCCGATCTCCGATCGATCCACGCGCCGTCTCCGAGCGCCGATGGGTTCACGCGCCGTCACCCGAGCCCCGATCGTTCCACACGGCGTCTCCGAGCCCCGATCGGTCCACGCTTCGTCTCCTGAGCCCGGATCGTTCCACGCGTCGTCTCCTGATTCCCGATCCTTAAACGCGTCGTCTCCGAGCCTCGATCGGTCCACACGCCGTGTCCGATCCCCGATCGGTCCGCGTACCGCATTCTGAGCCGCGGTCCGTCCACGCGCCGTCTCCGAGCACCGATCGGTCGACGCGCCGTCTCAGAGCGCCGATCATTTCACGCCCCGTCCCCTGACCTCCGATCGTTCTACGCGCCGTCTCCGAGCCCCGATCGGTCAACGCGCCGTCTCCTGAGCCCCAATCGGTCCACATGCTGTCTCGTGATCCCCGATCGGTCCACGCGCGGCCTCCTGAGCCCCGATCGGTCCACGCGCCATCGCCGAGCCGCGATCGGTCCACACGCGGCCTCCTAAGCCCCGATCGGTTCACGCGCCGTCACCCGAGCCCCGATCGTTCCACACGGCGTCTCCGACCCCCGATCGGTCCACGCTTCGTCTCCTGAGCCCGGATCGTTTCACGCGTCGTCTCCTGATTCCCGATCCTTAAACGCGACGTCTCCGAGCCTCGATCGGTCCACGCATCGTCTCCGAGCCCCGATCGGTCCACGCGCCGTCGCCGAGCCATGATCGGTCCACGTGCGGCCTCCTGAGCCCCGATCGGTCCACGCGCCGTCGCCGAGCCGCGATCGGTCCACGAGCGGCCTCCTGAGCCCCGATTGGTTCACGCGCCGTATCCGAGCCCCAATCGGTCCACGCGCCGTCTCCTGAGCCCCGATCGTTCCACGCGCCGTCTCCGAGCTCTGATCGGCCCACGCGCTGTCTCCTAAGCCCCGATCGGTCCAAGCGCCTTCTCATAAGCCCCGATCGGTCCACGCGCCGTCCCCGAGCGCCGATCGGTTCACGCCCCGTCACCTGAGCCCCGATCATTCGAAGCGCCGTCTCCGAGCTCCGATCGGTCCACGCGCCGTCTCCTGAGCCCGGATCGTTCCACGCGTCGTCCCCGAATCCCCGATCCGTACACGCGTCGTCTCCGAGCCTCGATCGATCCACGCGCCGTCGCCGAACCCCAATTGGTCCACGCGAAACCGCCTGAGCCCCAGTCGGTCCACGCGCTGTCTCCGAGCCCCGATGGGTCCACGCGTCGTCTCCGAGCCCCGATCGGCCTACGCGCCGTCGCCGAGCCATGATCGGTCCACGCGCAACCTCCTGAGCCCCAATCGGTCCACGCGTCCACTCCTAAGCCCCGATCGGTCCGTGCGCCGTCTCCGAGTCTCGATCGGTCCACGCACCATCTCATGCTCCCCAATCGGTCCATGCGCCGCCTCCGGAGCCCTGATCAATCCACGCGAATCTCCTGAGCTCCGGTCGGTCCTCGTACCGTCTCCGAGCCCCGATCGGTCCACGTACCATCTCCGAAGCCCCGATCGGTCCACGCGCCGTCTCCTGAGCCCCGATCGGTCCACGCGCCGCGGCGAACCCCAATTGGTCCACGCGCAACCTCTGGAGCCCCAGTCGGTAAACGCGCTGTCTCCGAGCCCCGATCGGTCCACGTATGTTCTCGTAAGCCCCAATTAGTCCCCGCGCCGTCTCCTAAGCCACGATCTGCCCACGGGCCGTCTCCGAGCTCCGATCGGTCCACGCGTCGTCTCCTAAGCCCCGATCGGTCCACGCGCCGTCTCCGAGCCCCGATCGGTCCACGCACTGTCTCCTCATCCCCATGGGTCCACGCGGCGCCTCCGGGGCCCCGATCGATCCACGCGAGGCTCCTAAGCCCCGATCGGTCCACGCGCAACCGCCTGAGCCCCAGTCGGTCGACGCGCTGTCTCCGAGCCCCGATCGGTCCACGCGTCGTCTCCTAAGCCCCGATCGGTCCACGCGCCGTCTCCGAGCCCCGATCGGTCCACGCACTGTCTCGTCATCCCCATGGGTCCACGCGGCGCCTCCGGGGCCCCGATCGATCCACGCGAGGCTCCTAAGCCCCGATCGGTCCACGCGTCGTCTCCTAAGCCCCGATCGTTCGACGCGTCGTCTCCTAAGCCCCGATCCGTCGACGCGTCGTCTCCTGAGCCACGATCAATTGAGGCGTCTTCTCCTGAGCCCGATCGCTCCTCGCGCCGTCTCCTGAGCCCCGATCGGTCCACGCGTCGTGTCCGAGCTCCGATCGGTCCATACGCCGTTTCCTGAGCCCCGATCGGTCCATGCGTCGTCTTCTTAGCCGCGATGCCTCCACGCGCCGTCTCCGAGCCACGATCGGTCCAGGCGCCGCTTCCTGAGCCCCGATCGGTCTACGCACCGTCTCATGAGCCCCGATCGGTCAACGCATCCTCTCCTAAGCCCCGATACGTTCACACGCCGTCTCCTAAGCCCCGATCGGTTAACGCGCCGTCTGCGAGCCCCGATCAGTCCACGCGCCGTCTCCTGAGCCCTGGTCAGTTCATGCGCCGTCTCCGAGCCCCGTTCGATCCACGCGTCGTCTTGTAAGCCCAGATGCCTTCTCGCGCCGTCTCCGGGCCACGATCGGTCCAGGCGCCGCTTCCTGAGCCACGATCGGTCCACGCGTTGTCTCCTAGGCCCCGATCGGTCCACGCGCCGTCTCTGAGCTCTGATCGGTCCACACGCCGTCTCCGAGCGCCGATAAGTTCAAGCGCCGTCTCCTGAGCCCCGATCGTTCCACGCGGCGTGTCCGAGCCTCGATCGGTCCACGCGCGGCCTCCTGAGCCACGATCGGTCCAGGCGCCGCTTCATTAGCCCCGATCGGTCCACGCGCCGCCTCCTAAGCCCCAATCGCTCCACGCGCCGTCTCCGAGCGCCGATCATTTCACGCGCTGTCTCCTGAGTCCCGATCGTTCCACGCGCCGTATCCGAGCCCCGATCGATCCACGCGCCGTCTCCTGAGCCCCGATCGGTCCACGCGTCGTTCCCCAAGCCCCGATGCATCGACGCGCCGTCTCCTGATGCCCAATCGGTCCACGCGCAGTCTCCTGAGCCCCGATAGGTACACGCGTAGTCTCCTAAGCCCCGATCGGTCCACGCGCCGCCTCCGGAGCCCCAATCGATCAACGTGAGTCTCCTAAGCCCCGATCGGTCCACGTGCCGTCTCCGAGCCCCGATCGGTCCACGCGTCGTCTCCTAAGCCCCGATCGGTCCACGCGCCGTCTCCTGCGCCCCGATCGGTCGACGCGTCCTCTCCTAAACCCCGATCGGTCCACGCGTCGTCTCCTAATCCCCGATCGGTCCACACGCCGTCTCCGAGCCCCGATGGGTCTACGCTTCAGCCTCCTGAGCCCCGGGCGGTCCACGCGCCGTCTCCTGAGCCCCGATCGGTCCACGCGTAGTCTCCTAAGCCCCGATCGGTCCACGCGTCGTCTCCTAAGCCTCGATCCGTCGACGCGTCGTCTCCTGAGCCACGATCAATTGACGCGTCTTCTCCTGAGCCCGATCGCTCCTCGCGCCGTCTCCTGAGCCCCGATCGTTCCACGCGCCGTATCCGAGCCCCGATCGATCCACGCGCCGTCTCCTGAGCCCCGATCGGTCCACGCGTCGTTCCCCAAGCCCCGATCCATCGACGCGCCGTCTCCTGATGCCCAATCGGTCCACGCGCAGTCTCCTGAGCCCCGATAGGTACACGCGTAGTCTCCTAAGCCCCGATCGGTCCACGCGCTGCCTCCGGAGCCCCAATCGATCAACGTGTCTCCTAAGCCCCGATCGGTCCACGTGCCGTCTCCGAGCCCCGATCGGTCCACGCGCCGTCTCCGGAGCCCCAATCGATCAACGTGAGTCTCCTAAGCCCCGACCGGTCCACGCGCCGGCTCCTGAGCCCCGATCGGTCCACGTATCGTCTCCTAAGCCCCGATCGGTCCACTCGTCGTCTCCTAAGTCCCGATCGGTCCACGCGCCGTCTGCGAGCCCCGATCGGTCCACGCGTCGTCTCCTAAACCCCGATCGGTCCACGCGCCGTCTCCTGTTCCCCGATCGGTCGACGCGTCCTCTCCTAAACCCCGATCGGTCCACGCGTCGTCTCCTAAGCCCCGATCGGTCCACGCGTCGTCTCCTAAGCCCCGATCCGTCGACGCGTCGTCTCCTGAGCCACGATCAATTGACGCGTCTTCTCCTGAGCCCGATCGCTCCACGCGCCGTCACCTGAGCCCCGATCGTTCCACGCCCCGTCTCCGAGCCCCGATCGGTCCACGCGCCGTCTCCTAAGCCCCGATCGGTCCACACGCCTTCTCCTCAACCCGATCGGTCCACGCGCCGTCTCGGAGCGCCGATTGGTTCACGCGCCGTCTCCTGAGCCCCGATCGCTTCACGCGCCGTCTCCTGAGCCCCGATCGTTCCACGCGCCTTCTCCTAAGCCACGATCGGTCCACGCGCCGTCTCCGAGCGCCGATTATTTCACGCACCGTCTCCTGAGCCCCGATCGTTCCACGCGCCGTCTCCGAGCCCCGATCGATCCACGCGCCTTCTCCTAAGCCACGATCGGTCCCCGCGCCGTCTCCGAGCGCCGATCATTTCACGCGCCGTCTCCTGAGCCCCGATCGTTCCACGCGCCGTCTCCGAGCCCCGATCGATCCACGCGCCGTCCCCTGAGCCCCGATCGGTCCACGCGTCGTTCCCCAAGCCCCGATCCATCGACGCGCCGTCTCCTGATGCCCAATCGGTCCACGCGCTGTCTCCTGAGCCCCGATAGGTACACGCGTAGTCTCCTAAGCCCCGATCGGTCCACGCGCCGCCTCCTGAGCCCCAGTCGATCAACGTGTGTCTCCTAAGCCCCGACCAGTCCACGCACCGTCTCCTGAGCCCCGATCGGTCCACGTATCGTCTCCTAAGCCCCGATCGATCCACTCGTCGTCTCCTAAGTCCCGATCGGTCCACGCGCCGTCTGCGAGCCCCGATCGGTCCACGCGTCGTCTCCTAAACCCCGATCGGTTCACGCGCCGTCTCCTGTTCCCCGATCGGTCGACGCGTCCTCTCCTAAACCCCGATCGGTCCACGCGTCGTCTCCTAAGCCCCGATCGGTCCACGCGTCGTCTCCTAAGCCCCGATCCGTCGACGCGTCGTCTCCTGAGCCACGATCAATTGACGCGTCTTCTCCTGAGCCCGATCGCTCCACGCGCCGTCACCTGAGCCCCGATCGTTCCACGCCCCGTCTCCGAGCCCCGATCGGTCCACGCGCCGTCTCCTAAGCCCCGATCGGTCCACACGCCTTCTCCTCAACCCGATCGGTCCACGCGCCGTCTCGGAGCGCCGATTGGTTCACGCGCCGTCTCCTGAGCCCCGATCGCTCCACGCGCCGTCTCCTGAGCCCCGATCGTTCCACGCGCCTTCTCCTAAGCCACGATCGGTCCACGCGCCGTCTCCGATCGCCGATCATTTCACGCACCGTCTCCTGAGCCCCGATCGTTCCACGCGCCGTCTCCTAAGCCCCGTTCGGTCCAAGCGCCTTCTCCTAAACCCCGGTCGGTCCACGCGCCGTCTCCGAGCCCCGATCGGTCCACGCATCGTCACCTAAGCCCCGATCGGCTAACGCGTCGACTCCGAGCCGCGATCGTTCCACGCGCCGTCCCCGATCTCCGATCGATCCACGCGCCGTCTCCGAGCGCCGATGGGTTCACGCGCCGTCACCCGAGCCCCGATCGTTCCACACGGCGTCTCCGAGCCCCGATCGGTCCACGCTTCGTCTCCTGAGCCCGGATCGTTCCACGCGTCGTCTCCTGATTCCCGATCCTTAAACGCGTCGTCTCCGAGCCTCGATCGGTCCACACGCCGTGTCCGATCCCCGATCGGTCCGCGTACCGCATTCTGAGCCGCGGTCCGTCCACGCGCCGTCTCCGAGCACCGATCGGTCGACGCGCCGTCTCAGAGCGCCGATCATTTCACGCCCCGTCCCCTGACCTCCGATCGTTCTACGCGCCGTCTCCGAGCCCCGATCGGTCAACGCGCCGTCTCCTGAGCCCCAATCGGTCCACATGCTGTCTCGTGAGCCCCGATCGGTCCACGCGCGGCCTCCTGAGCCCCGATCGGTCCACGCGCCATCGCCGAGCCGCGATCGGTCCACACGCGGCCTCCTAAGCCCCGATCGGTTCACGCGCCGTCACCCGAGCCCCGATCGTTCCACACGGCGTCTCCGACCCCCGATCGGTCCACGCTTCGTCTCCTGAGCCCGGATCGTTTCACGCGTCGTCTCCTGATTCCCGATCCTTAAACGCGACGTCTCCGAGCCTCGATCGGTCCACGCATCGTCTCCGAGCCCCGATCGGTCCACGCGCCGTCGCCGAGCCATGATCGGTCCACGTGCGGCCTCCTGAGCCCCGATCGGTCCACGCGCCGTCGCCGAGCCGCGATCGGTCCACGAGCGGCCTCCTGAGCCCCGATTGGTTCACGCGCCGTATCCGAGCCCCAATCGGTCCACGCGCCGTCTCCTGAGCCCCGATCGTTCCACGCGCCGTCTCCGAGCTCTGATCGGCCCACGCGCTGTCTCCTAAGCCCCGATCGGTCCAAGCGCCTTCTCATAAGCCCCGATCGGTCCACGCGCCGTCCCCGAGCGCCGATCGGTTCACGCCCCGTCACCTGAGCCCCGATCATTCGAAGCGCCGTCTCCGAGCTCCGATCGGTCCACGCGCCGTCTCCTGAGCCCGGATCGTTCCACGCGTCGTCCCCGAATCCCCGATCCGTACACGCGTCGTCTCCGAGCCTCGATCGATCCACGCGCCGTCGCCGAACCCCAATTGGTCCACGCGAAACCGCCTGAGCCCCAGTCGGTCCACGCGCTGTCTCCGAGCCCCGATGGGTCCACGCGTCGTCTCCGAGCCCCGATCGGCCTACGCGCCGTCGCCGAGCCATGATCGGTCCACGCGCAACCTCCTGAGCCCCAATCGGTCCACGCGTCCACTCCTAAGCCCCGATCGGTCCGTGCGCCGTCTCCGAGTCTCGATCGGTCCACGCACCATCTCATGCTCCCCAATCGGTCCATGCGCCGCCTCCGGAGCCCTGATCAATCCACGCGAATCTCCTGAGCTCCGGTCGGTCCTCGTACCGTCTCCGAGCCCCGATCGGTCCACGTACCATCTCCGAAGCCCCGATCGGTCCACGCGCCGTCTCCTGAGCCCCGATCGGTCCACGCGCCGCGGCGAACCCCAATTGGTCCACGCGCAACCTCTGGAGCCCCAGTCGGTAAACGCGCTGTCTCCGAGCCCCGATCGGTCCACGTATGTTCTCGTAAGCCCCAATTAGTCCCCGCGCCGTCTCCTAAGCCACGATCTGCCCACGGGCCGTCTCCGAGCTCCGATCGGTCCACGCGTCGTCTCCTAAGCCCCGATCGGTCCACGCGCAGTCTCCGAGCCCCGATCGGTCCACGCACTGTCTCCTCATCCCCATGGGTCCACGCGGCGCCTCCGGGGCCCCGATCGATCCACGCGAGGCTCCTAAGCCCCGATCGGTCCACGCGCAACCGCCTGAGCCCCAGTCGGTCGACGCGCTGTCTCCGAGCCCCGATCGGTCCACGCGTCGTCTCCTAAGCCCCGATCGGTCCACGCGTCGTGTCCGAGCTCCGATCGGTCCATACGCCGTTTCCTGAGCCCCGATCGGTCCATGCGTCGTCTTCTTAGCCGCGATGCCTCCACGCGCCGTCTCCGAGCCACGATCGGTCCAGGCGCCGCTTCCTGAGCCCCGATCGGTCTACGCACCGTCTCATGAGCCCCGATCGGTCAACGCATCCTCTCCTAAGCCCCGATACGTTCACACGCCGTCTCCTAAGCCCCGATCGGTTAACGCGCCGTCTCCGAGCCCCGATCAGTCCACGCGCCGTCTCCTGAGCCCTGGTCAGTTCATGCGCCGTCTCCGAGCCCCGTTCGATCCACGCGTCGTCTTGTAAGCCCAGATGCCTTCTCGCGCCGTCTCCGGGCCACGATCGGTCCAGGCGCCGCTTCCTGAGCCACGATCGGTCCACGCGTTGTCTCCTAGGCCCCGATCGGTCCACGCCCCTTCTCCGAGCCCCGATCGGTTCACGCATCGTCTCCTAAGCCCCGATCGGTTAACGCGCCGTCCCCGAGCCCCGATCGGTCTGTGCGCCGTCTCCTAAGCCCCGATCAGTCCACGCGCCTACTCCTCATCCCCCATCGGTCCACACGCCGTCTCCGAGCGCCGATCGGTTCACGCGCCCTCTCCTGAGCTCCGATCGTTCCACGCGCCGTCTCCGAGCCCCGATCCGTCCACGCGCCGTCTCCTGAGCCCCGATCGGTCCACGCGTCATCGCCGAATCCCCGATCCGTACACGCGTCGTCTCCGAGCCTCGAACGGTCCACGCGCCGTCGCGGAGCCCCGATCAGTCCAGGCGTGGCCTCCTGAGCCTCGATCGGTCCACGCGTCGTCTTCGAAGCCCAGATGCCTCCTCGCGCCGTCTCCGAGCCACGATCGGTCCAGGCGCTGCTTCCTGAGCCCCAATCGGTCCACGCATCGTCACCTAAGCCCCGATCGGTCCACGCGCCGTCACCGAGCCATGATCGGTCCACGCGCGGCTCCTGAGCCCCATCGGTCCACACGCCGTCGCCGAGCCGGGATCGGTCCACGCGCGGGCTTCTGAGTCCCGGTTGGTTCACGCGCCGTATTCGAGCCCCAATCGGTCCACGCGCCGGCTCCTGAGCCCCGATCGGTCCACGCGCCGTCTCCTGAGCCCCGATCGCTCCACGCATCGTTTTCTGAGCACCGTTTGGTCCACGCGTCGTCTTCAAAGCGCCGATACCTCCACGCGCCGTCTGCGAGTCACGATCCGTCCGTGCGCCGCTTCCAGAGCCCTCTCGGTCCAGGCGTCGTCTCCTGATCTCCGATCGGTCCACACGCCATCTCCTAAGCCCCGATCATTCCACGCGTCATCACCGAGCCCCGATCGGTCCACGCATCGTCACCTAAGCCTCGATCGGTCCACGCGCGGCCTCCTGAGCCCCGGTCGGTTCACGCGCCGTCTCCGATCTCCGATCGATCCACGCGTCGTCTTCGAAGCCCAGATGCCTCCTCGCACCGTCTCCGAGCCACGATCGGTCCAGGCGCTGCTTCCTGAGCCCCAATCGGTCCACGCATCGTCACCTAAGCCCCGATCGGTCCACGCGCCGTCACCGAGCCATGATCGGTCCACGCGCGGCTCCTGAGCCCCATCGGTCCACACGCCGTCGCCGAGCCGGGATCGGTCCACGCGCGGGCTTCTGAGTCCCGGTTGGTTCACGCGCCGTATCCGAGCCCCAATCGGTCCACGCGCCGGCTCCTGAGCCCCGATCGGTCCACGCGCCGTCTCCTGAGCCCCGATCGCTCCACGCACCGTTTTCTGAGCACCGTTTGGTCCACGCGTCGTCTTCAAAGCGCCGATACCTCCACGCGCCGTCTGCGAGCCACGATCCGTCCGTGCGCCGCTTCCAGAGCCCTCTCGGTCCAGGCGTCGTCTCCTGATCTCCGATCGGTCCACACGCCATCTCCTAAGCCCCGATCATTCCACGCGCCATCTCCGAGCCCCGATCGGTCCACGCATCGTCACCTAAGCCCCGATCGGCTAACGCGTCGACTCCGAGCCGCGATCGTTCCACGCGCCGTCCCCGATCCCCGATCGATCCACGCGCCGTCTCCGAGCGCCGATGGGTTCACGCGCCGTCACCCGAGCCCCGATCGTTCCACACGGCGTCTCCGAGCCCCGATCGGTCCACGCTTCGTCTCCTGAGCCCGGATCGTTCCACGCGTCGTCTCCTGATTCCCGATCCTTAAACGCGTCGTCTCCGAGCCTCGATCGGTCCACACGCCGTGTCCGATCCCCGATCGGTCCGCGTACCGCATTCTGAGCCGCGGTCCATCCACGCGCCGTCTCCGAGCACCGATCGGTCGACGCGCCGTCTCAGAGCGCCGATCATTTCACGCCCCTTCCCCTGACCTCCGATCGTTCCACGCGCCGTCTCCGAGCCCCGATCGGTCCACGCGCCGTCTCCTGAGCCCCAATCGGTCCACACGCTGTCTCGTGAGCCCCGATCGGTCCACGCGCGGCCTCCTGAGCCCCGATCGGTCCACGCGCCATCGCCGAGCCGCGATCGGTCCACACGCAGCCTCCTAAGCCCCGATCGGTTCACGCGCCGTCACCCGAGCCCCGATCGTTCCACGCGCCGTCTCCTGAGCCCGGATCGTTCCACGCGTCGTCCCCGAATCCCCGATCCGTACACGCGTCGTCTCCGAGCCTCGATCGATCCACGCGCCGTCGCCGAACCCCAATTGATCCACGCGAAACCGCCTGAGCCCCAGTCGGTCCACGCGCTGTCTCCGAGCCCCGATGGGTCCACGCGTCGTCTCCGAGCCCCGATCGGTCTACGCGCCGTCGCCGAGCCATGATCGGTCCACGCGCGGCCTCCTGAGCCCCAATCGGTCCACGCGTCGTCTCCTAAGCCCCGATCGGTCCGTGCGCCGTCTCCGAGTCTCGATCGGTCCACGCACCATCTCATGCTCCCCAATCGGTCCATGCGCCGCCTCCGGAGCCCTGATCAATCCACGCGAATCTCCTGAGCTCCGGTCGGTCCTCGTACCGTCTCCGAGCCCCGATCGGTCCACGTACCATCTCCGAAGCCCCGATCGGTCCACGCGCCGTCTCCTGAGCCCCGATCGGTCCACGCGCCGCGGCGAACCCCAATTGGTCCACGCGCAACCTCTGGAGCCCCAGTCGGTAAACGCGCTGTCTCCGAGCCCCGATCGGTCCACGTATGTTCTCGTAAGCCCCAATTAGTCCCCGCGCCGTCTCCTAAGCCCCGATCTGCCCACGAGCCGTCTCCGAGCTCCGATCGGTCCACGCGTCGTCTCCTAAGCCCCGATCGGTCCACGCGCCGTCTCCGAGCCCCGATCGGTCCACGCACTGTCTCCTCATCCCCATGGGTCCACGCGGCGCCTCCGGGGCCCCGATCGATCCACGCGAGGCTCCTAAGCCCCGATCGGTCCACGCGCAACCGCCTGAGCCCCAGTCGGTCGACGCGCTGTCTCCGAGCCCCGATCGGTCCACGCGTCGTCTCCTAAGCCCCGATCGGTCCACGCGCCGTCTCCGAGCCCCGATCGGTCCACGCACTGTCTCGTCATCCCCATGGGTCCACGCGGCGCCTCCGGGGCCCCGATCGATCCACGCGAGGCTCCTAAGCCCCGATCGGTCCACGCGTCGTCTCCTAAGCCCCGATCGTTCGACGCGTCGTCTCCTAAGCCCCGATCCGTCGACGCGTCGTCTCCTGAGCCACGATCAATTGAGGCGTCTTCTCCTGAGCCCGATCGCTCCTCGCGCCGTCTCCTGAGCCCCGATCGGTCCACGCGTCGTGTCCGAGCTCCGATCGGTCCATACGCCGTTTCCTGAGCCCCGATCGGTCCATGCCTCGTCTTCTTAGCCGCGATGCCTCCACGCGCCGTCTCCGAGCCACGATCGGTCCAGGCGCCGCTTCCTGAGCCCCGATCGGTCCACGCGCCGTATCCTAAGCCCCGATCGGTACACGGGCCGTCTCTGAGCGCCGATAAGTTCAAGCGCCGTCTCCTGAGCCCCGATCGTTCCACGCGGCGTCTCCGAGCCCCGATCGTTCCACGCGCCGTCTCCGAGCCCCGATCGGTCCACGCGGCGTCTCCTGAGCCCCGATCGGTTCACGCATCGTCTCGTAAGCCCCGATACGCCTACACGCCGTATCCGAGCCCCGATCGGTCCGCGTGACGCATTCTAAGCCACGGTCCGTCCACGCGCCGTCTCCGAGCACCGATCGGTCCACGCGCCGTCTCCTTAGCCCCGATCTGTCCACGCGCCGTTGCGCGAACTATGATCGGTCCACGCGCGGTCTCCTGAGCCCCGATCGGTCCACGCGCCGTCGCCGATCCACGATCGGTCCGTGCGCCGCTTCCAGAGCCCTATCGGTCCACGCATCGTCTCCTGATCTCCGATCGGTCCACGCGCCGTCTCCTAAGCCTCGATCGGTCCACGCGCTGTCTCCAAGCGCCGATCGGTTCACGCGCCGTCTCCTGAGCCCCGATCATTCCACGCGCCGTCTCCGAGCCCTAATCGGTCCACGCTCGTCTCCTGAGCCCCGATCGGTCCACGCGCCGTCTCCAAGCCCCGATCGGTCCACGCGCCGTCGCCGAACCCCAAATGGTCCACGCGCAACCGCCTGAGCCCCGATCGGTCCACGCGTCGTCTCCGAGCACCGATCGGTCCACGCACCGTCGCCGAGCCATGATCGGTCCACCCGCGGCTTCCTGAGCCCCGATCGGTCCACGCGCCGCCGCCGAGCCGCGATCGGTCCACGCGCGGCCTCCTGAGCCCCGATCGGTCCATGCGCCGTCACCGAGCCGCGATCGGTCCACGCGCCGTCGCCGAGCCATGATCGGTCCACACGAGGCTCGTGACCCCCGGTCGGTCCGCGCGCCGTCTCCTAAGCCCCGATCGGTCGACGCGTCGTTTCCTGAGCCCCAATCGATCCACGCGTCGTCTCCTGAGCCCCGATCGGTCCACGCGCCGATTTCTGAGCCCCGATCAATTGACGCGTCTTCTCCTGAACCCCGATCGCTCCTCGCGCCGTCTCCTGAGCCCCGCTCGGTCCATGCGTCGTCTTCTTAGCCCCGATGCCTCCACGCGCCGTCTCCGAGCCACGATCGGTCTAGGCGCCGCTTCCTGACCCCGATCGGTCCACGCGCCGTCTCCTAAGCCCCAATCGGTCCACGCGCCGTCTCCTAAGCCGCGATCGGTCCAAGCGGCGTCTCCGAGCCCCGATCGGTCCACGCACCGTCTCCTGATCCCCATCGGTCCACGCGGCGTTTTCTGAGCACCGTTCGGTCCACGCGTCGTCTTCAAAGCCCCGATGCCTCCACGCGCCGTCTCCGAGCCACGATAGGTCCGTGCGCCGCTTCCAGAGCCCCGATCTGTGCACGCGTCTTCTCCTGATCTCCGATCGGTCCACGCGCCGTCTCATAAGCCCCGATCGGTCCACGCGCCGTCTCCGAGCGCCGATCGGTTCACGGGCCGTCTCTGAGCCGCGATCGACAAAGCCGCCGTCATCAAGCCCCGATCCGTACAATCGTCGTCTCCGAGCCCCGATGCCTCTACGCGCCGTCTCCGAGCTCCGATCGGTTCAGGCGCCGCTTCCCGAGCCCCGATCAGTCCACGTGCCGTCTTCTAAGCCCCGATCGCTCCACGGACCGTTTCCTGATCCCCGATCGGTCCACGCACCGCCTTCTGAGTCCTGATCGGTCAACGCGTCGTGTCCTAAGCCCTGATCGGTCCACGTGCCGTCTCCGAGCCCCGATGGGTTCACGCGCCACATCCTGAGCCCCGATCGGACGACGCGTCGTCTCCTGAGCCTTGATCGATCCACGCCTCGTCTCCTGAACCCCGATTGCTCCACGGGCCGTTTCCTGAGCCCCGATCGGTCCACGCATCGTCTTCTAAGCCCAGATGCCTCCTCGCGCCGTCTCCGAGCCACGATGGGTCCAGGCGCCGCTTCCTGAGCCCCGATCGGTCCACGCGTTGTCTCCTAAGCCCCGTAAGACCCACGCGCCGTCTCCTAAGCCCCGATCATTCCACGCGCCGTCTCCGAGCCCCGATCGGTCCACGCGCCGTCTCCCGAGCCCCGATCGGTCCACGCGTTGTTTCCTAAGCCCCGATCGGTCCACGCGTCGTCTCCTAAGCCCCGATCCGTCGACGCGTCGTCTCCTGAGCCCCGATCGATCCACGCGTCGTCTCCGAGCCCCGATCGGTCCAGGCGCCGTTTCCGAGCCCCGATTGGTCCACGCGTCGTCTTCGAAGCCCCGATACCTCCACGCGCCGTCTCCAAGCCACGATCGGTGCAGGCGCGGCTTCCTGAGGCCCGATCGGTCCACGCGCCGTCTCCTGAGCCCCGATCGGTCCACGCGTCGTCGCCGAGCACCGTTCGGTCCACGCGCCGTTTCCTGAGCCCCGATCGGTCTATGCGTCGTCTTTTAAGCCCCGATACCTCCACGCGCCGTCTACGAGCCACGATCGGTCCAGGCGCCGCTTCCTGAGCCCCGATCGGTCCACGCGTCGTCTCCTAACCCCCGATCGGTCCACACGCCGTCTCCGAAGCCCCGATCGATCCACGCGCCGTCTCCGAGCCCCGATCGGTCCACGCATCGTCTCCTAAGCCCCGATCGGTTAACGCGCCGTCTCCCCGCCCCGATCGGTCCACGCGCCGTCTCCTGAGCCCCGATACGTCCACGCGCAGTCGCCGAGCCTCGATCAGTCCACGCGCGGCCTCCTGAGCCCCGGTCGGTTCACGCGCCGTCTCCCCGCCCCGATCGGTCCACGCGCCGTCTCCTGAGCCCTGATCCGTCCACGCACGGCGTCGAGCCGCGATCGGTCCACGCGCGGCCTCCTAAGCCCCGATCGGTCCGTGCGCCGTCTCCGAGCCCCGATCGATCCACGCGAATCTCCTGAGCTCCGGTCGGTCCTCGTACCGTCTCCGAGCCCCGATCGGTGCACGTACCGTCTCCGAAGCCCCGATCGGTCCACGCGCCGCCGCCGAGCCGCGATCGGTCCACGCGCGGCCTCCTGAGCCCCGATCGGTCCATGCGCCGTCACCGAGCCGCGATCGGTCCACGCGCCGTCGCCGAGCCATGATCGGTCCACACGAGGCTCGTGACCCCCGGTCGGTCCGCGCGCCGTCTCCTAAGCCCCGATCGGTCGACGCGTCGTTTCCTGAGCCCCAATCGATCCACGCGTCGTCTCCTGAGCCCCGATCGGTCCACGCGCCGATTTCTGAGCCCCGATCAATTGACGCGTCTTCTCCTGAACCCCGATCGCTCCTCGCGCCGTCTCCTGAGCCCCGCTCGGTCCATGCGTCGTCTTCTTAGCCCCGATGCCTCCACGCGCCGTCTCCGAGCCACGATCGGTCTAGGCGCCGCTTCCTGACCCCGATCGGTCCACGCGCCGTCTCCTAAGCCCCAATCGGTCCACGCGCCGTCTCCTAAGCCGCGATCGGTCCAAGCGGCGTCTCCGAGCCCCGATCGGTCCACGCACCGTCTCCTGATCCCCATCGGTCCACGCGGCGTTTTCTGAGCACCGTTCGGTCCACGCGTCGTCTTCAAAGCCCCGATGCCTCCACGCGCCGTCTCCGAGCCACGATAGGTCCGTGCGCCGCTTCCAGAGCCCCGATCTGTGCACGCGTCTTCTCCTGATCTCCGATCGGTCCACGCGCCGTCTCATAAGCCCCGATCGGTCCACGCGCCGTCTCCGAGCGCCGATCGGTTCACGGGCCGTCTCTGAGCCGCGATCGACAAAGCCGCCGTCATCAAGCCCCGATCCGTACAATCGTCGTCTCCGAGCCCCGATGCCTCTACGCGCCGTCTCCGAGCTCCGATCGGTTCAGGCGCCGCTTCCCGAGCCCCGATCAGTCCACGTGCCGTCTTCTAAGCCCCGATCGCTCCACGGACCGTTTCCTGATCCCCGATCGGTCCACGCACCGCCTTCTGAGTCCTGATCGGTCAACGCGTCGTGTCCTAAGCCCTGATCGGTCCACGTGCCGTCTCCGAGCCCCGATGGGTTCACGCGCCACATCCTGAGCCCCGATCGGACGACGCGTCGTCTCCTGAGCCTTGATCGATCCACGCCTCGTCTCCTGAACCCCGATTGCTCCACGGGCCGTTTCCTGAGCCCCGATCGGTCCACGCATCGTCTTCTAAGCCCAGATGCCTCCTCGCGCCGTCTCCGAGCCACGATGGGTCCAGGCGCCGCTTCCTGAGCCCCGATCGGTCCACGCGTTGTCTCCTAAGCCCCGTAAGACCCACGCGCCGTCTCCTAAGCCCCGATCATTCCACGCGCCGTCTCCGAGCCCCGATCGGTCCACGCGCCGTCTCCCGAGCCCCGATCGGTCCACGCGTTGTTTCCTAAGCCCCGATCGGTCCACGCGTCGTCTCCTAAGCCCCGATCCGTCGACGCGTCGTCTCCTGAGCCCCGATCGATCCACGCGTCGTCTCCGAGCCCCGATCGGTCCAGGCGCCGTTTCCGAGCCCCGATTGGTCCACGCGTCGTCTTCGAAGCCCCGATACCTCCACGCGCCGTCTCCAAGCCACGATCGGTGCAGGCGCGGCTTCCTGAGCCCCGATCGGTCCACGCGCCGTCTCCTGAGCCCCGATCGGTCCACGCGTCGTCGCCGAGCACCGTTCGGTCCACGCGCCGTTTCCTGAGCCCCGATCGGTCTATGCGTCGTCTTTTAAGCCCCGATACCTCCACGCGCCGTCTACGAGCCACGATCGGTCCAGGCGCCGCTTCCTGAGCCCCGATCGGTCCACGCGTCGTCTCCTAACCCCCGATCGGTCCACACGCCGTCTCCGAAGCCCCGATCGATCCACGCGCCGTCTCCGAGCCCCGATCGGTCCACGCATCGTCTCCTAAGCCCCGATCGGTTAACGCGCCGTCTCCCCGCCCCGATCGGTCCACGCGCCGTCTCCTGAGCCCCGATACGTCCACGCGCAGTCGCCGAGCCTCGATCAGTCCACGCGCGGCCTCCTGAGCCCCGGTCGGTTCACGCGCCGTCTCCCCGCCCCGATCGGTCCACGCGCCGTCTCCTGAGCCCTGATCCGTCCACGCACGGCGTCGAGCCGCGATCGGTCCACGCGCGGCCTCCTAAGCCCCGATCGGTCCGTGCGCCGTCTCCGAGCCCCGATCGATCCACGCGAATCTCCTGAGCTCCGGTCGGTCCTCGTACCGTCTCCGAGCCCCGATCGGTGCACGTACCGTCTCCGAAGCCCCGATCGGTCCACGCGCCGCCGCCGAGCCGCGATCGGTCCACGCGCGGCCTCCTGAGCCCCGATCGGTCCATGCGCCGTCACCGAGCCGCGATCGGTCCACGCGCCGTCGCCGAGCCATGATCGGTCCACACGAGGCTCGTGACCCCCGGTCGGTCCGCGCGCCGTCTCCTAAGCCCCGATCGGTCGACGCGTCGTTTCCTGAGCCCCAATCGATCCACGCGTCGTCTCCTGAGCCCCGATCGGTCCACGCGCCGATTTCTGAGCCCCGATCAATTGACGCGTCTTCTCCTGAACCCCGATCGCTCCTCGCGCCGTCTCCTGAGCCCCGCTCGGTCCATGCGTCGTCTTCTTAGCCCCGATGCCTCCACGCGCCGTCTCCGAGCCACGATCGGTCTAGGCGCCGCTTCCTGACCCCGATCGGTCCACGCGCCGTCTCCTAAGCCCCAATCGGTCCACGCGCCGTCTCCTAAGCCGCGATCGGTCCAAGCGGCGTCTCCGAGCCCCGATCGGTCCACGCACCGTCTCCTGATCCCCATCGGTCCACGCGGCGTTTTCTGAGCACCGTTCGGTCCACGCGTCGTCTTCAAAGCCCCGATGCCTCCACGCGCCGTCTCCGAGCCACGATAGGTCCGTGCGCCGCTTCCAGAGCCCCGATCTGTGCACGCGTCTTCTCCTGATCTCCGATCGGTCCACGCGCCGTCTCATAAGCCCCGATCGGTCCACGCGCCGTCTCCGAGCGCCGATCGGTTCACGGGCCGTCTCTGAGCCGCGATCGACAAAGCCGCCGTCATCAAGCCCCGATCCGTACAATCGTCGTCTCCGAGCCCCGATGCCTCTACGCGCCGTCTCCGAGCTCCGATCGGTTCAGGCGCCGCTTCCCGAGCCCCGATCAGTCCACGTGCCGTCTTCTAAGCCCCGATCGCTCCACGGACCGTT
Organism: Netelia fuscicornis; assembly: GCA_946811545.1. Classification (NCBI taxonomy): domain Eukaryota; kingdom Metazoa; phylum Arthropoda; class Insecta; order Hymenoptera; family Ichneumonidae; genus Netelia; species Netelia fuscicornis. The sequence goes on along the minus strand of OX328012.1, from coordinate 24,009,372 downwards.
TCCTGATCCCCGATCGGTCCACGCACCGCCTTCTGAGTCCTGATCGGTCAACGCGTCGTGTCCTAAGCCCTGATCGGTCCACGTGCCGTCTCCGAGCCCCGATGGGTTCACGCGCCACATCCTGAGCCCCGATCGGACGACGCGTCGTCTCCTGAGCCTTGATCGATCCACGCCTCGTCTCCTGAACCCCGATTGCTCCACGGGCCGTTTCCTGAGCCCCGATCGGTCCACGCATCGTCTTCTAAGCCCAGATGCCTCCTCGCGCCGTCTCCGAGCCACGATGGGTCCAGGCGCCGCTTCCTGAGCCCCGATCGGTCCACGCGTTGTCTCCTAAGCCCCGTACGACCCACGCGCCGTCTCCTAAGCCCCGATCATTCCACGCGCCGTCTCCGAGCCCCGATCGGTCCACGCGCCGTCTCCCGAGCCCCGATCGGTCCACGCGTTGTTTCCTAAGCCCCGATCGGTCCACGCGTCGTCTCCTAAGCCCCGATCCGTCGACGCGTCGTCTCCTGAGCCCCGATCGATCCACGCGCCGTCTCCGAGCCCCGATCGGTCCAGGCGCCGTTTCCGAGCCCCGATTGGTCCACGCGTCGTCTTCGAAGCCCCGATACCTCCACGCGCCGTCTCCGAGCCACGATCGGTGCAGGCGCGGCTTCCTGAGCCCCGATCGGTCCACGCGCCGTCTCCTGAGCCCCGATCGGTCCACGCGTCGTCGCCGAGCACCGTTCGGTCCACGCGCCGTTTCCCGAGCCCCGATCGGTCTATGCGTCGTCTTTTAAGCCCCGATACCTCCACGCGCCGTCTACGAGCCACGATCGGTCCAGGCGCCGCTTCCTGAGCCCCGATCGGTCCACGCGTCGTCTCCTAACCCCCGATCGGTCCACACGCCGTCTCCGAAGCCCCGATCGATCCACGCGCCGTCTCCGAGCCCCGATCGGTCCACCCATCGTCTCCTAAGCCCCGATCGGTTAACGCGCCGTCTCCCCGCCCCGATCGGTCCACGCGCCGTCTCCTGAGCCCCGATACGTCCACGCGCAGTCGCCGAGCCTCGATCAGTCCACGCGCGGCCTCCTGAGCCCCGGTCGGTTCACGCGCCGTCTCCCCGCCCCGATCGGTCCACGCGCCGTCTCCTGAGCCTTGATCCGTCCACGCACGGCGTCGAGCCGCGATCGGTCCGTGCGCCGTCTCCGAGCCCCGATCGGTCCACGCACCATCTCATGCTCCCCAATCGGTCCATGCGCCGCCTCCGGAGCCCTGATCGATCCACGCGAATCTCCTGAGCTCCGGTCGGTCCTCGTACCGTCTCCGAGCCCCGATCGGTGCACGTACCGTCTCCGAAGCCCCGATCGGTCCACGCGCCGTCCCCTGAGCCCCGATCGGTCCACGCGCCGTATCCGAGCCCCAATCGGTCCACGCGCCGTCTCCTAAGCTCCAATCGGTCCACGCGCCGTCCCCTGAGCCCCGATACGTCGACGCGCAGACGCCGAGCCCCGATCGGTCCACGCGCTGTCTCCTGAGCCCCGATAGGTACACGCGTCGTCTCCTGCACCCCGATCGGTCCACGCGTCGTCTCCTAAGCCCCGATCGGTCCACGCGCCGTCTCCGAGCCCCGATGGGTCCACGCACTGTCTCCTGATCCCCATGGGTCCACGCGGCGCCTCCGGAGCCCCGAACGATCCACGCGAGGATCCTGAGCCCCGATCAATCCACGCATCGTCTCCTAAGCCCCAATCGGTTAACGCGCCGTCTCCGAGCCCCAATCGGTCCACGCGCCGTCTCCTGAACCCCGATCGTTCCACGCGCCTTTTCCCCGCCCCGATCGGTCCACGCGCCGTCTCCTGAGCCCCGATCATTCCACGCGCCGTCTCCGAGCCCGGATCGGTCCACGCGCGGCCTCCTGAGCCCCGGTCGGTTCACGCGCCGTATCCGAGCCCCAATCGGTCCACGCGCCGTCTCCTGAGCCCCGATCGTTCCACGCACCGCCTCCTCATCCCCATCGGTCCACGCGCCGTCTCCTGAGCCATGATCGATCCACATGCCGTCTCCGAGCCCCGATCGGTCCGCGTGCCGCATTCTAAGCCACGGTCCATCCACGTGCCGTCTCCGAGCCCCGATCGGTCGACGCGTCGTCTCCTGAGCCCCGATCGATCCACGGGTCTTCCCCTGAGCCCCGACCGCTCCACGCGCCGTCTCCTGAGCCCGGATCGGTCCACGCGTCGTCTCCGAGCCCCGATCGGTCCACGCGCCGTCCCCGAGCCCCGATCGGTCCACGCGCCGTCTCCGAGCCCCGATGGGTCCACGCACTGTCTCCTGATCCCCATGGGTCCACGCGGCGCCTCCGGAGCCCCGAACGATCCACGCGAGGATCCTGAGCCCCGATCGATCCACGCATCGTCTCCTAAGCCCCAATCGGTTAACGCGCCGTCTCCGAGCCCCAATCGGTCCACGCGCCGCCTCCTGAACCCCGATCGTTCCACGCGCCTTCTCCTAAGCCACGATCGGTCAGCGCCGTCTCCGAGCGCCGATCGGTGCACGCGCCGTCGCACGAGCCGCGATCGGTTCACGCGCGGCCTCCTGAGCCCCGGTTGCTTCACGTGCCGTATCCGAGCCCCAATCGGTCCACGCACCGTCTCCTGAGCCCCGATCGGTCCACGCGCCGTCTCCTGAGCTCCGATCGCTCCACGCGCCGTCTCCTAAGCCCCGATCGGTCAACGCGTCGTCTCGTAAGCCCCGGTCGATCGACGCGTCGTCTACTGAGCCCCGATCGATCCACGCGTCGTCTCCTGACCCCGATCGCTCCACGGGCCGTTTCCTGAGCCCCAAGCGGTCCACGCATCGTCTCCGAGCACCGATAGGTCCACTCGCCGTTTTCTCAGCACCGTTCGGTCCACGCGTCGTCTTCAAAGCCCCGATGCCTTCACGCGCCGTCTCCGAGCGACGATCGGTCCGTGCGCCGCTTCCTGAGCCCCGATCGGTCCACGCGTCGTCTCCTAAGCCCCGATCCGTTCACGCGCCGTTTCCTGAGCCCCAATCGGTCCACGCATCGTCTTCTAAGCCCACATGCCCCCACGCGCCTTCTCCGAGCCACGATCGGTCCAGGCGCCGCATCCTGAGCACCGATCGGTCCACGCGTCGTGTCCTAAGCCCCGATCGGTCCACGCGCCGTCTCCTGCGCCCCGATCGGCCCACGCGCCGCTTCCTAAGCCACGATCCGTACACCCGTCGTCTCCGAGCCCCGATCGGTCCACGCGCCGTCTCCGAGCCCCGATCGGTCCACGCGTCGTCCCCTAATACCCGATCGGTCCACACGTCGTCTCCTAAGCCCCGATCCGTCGACGCATCGGCTCCTGAGACCCGATCGATGCACGCGTCTTTTCTAAGCCCAGCTGCCTCGTCGCACCGTCTCCGAGCCACGATCGGTCCAGGCCCCGCTTCCTGAGCGCCGATCGGTCCACGCGCAACCGCCTGAGCCCCAGTCGGTCCACGCGCGTCTCCGAGCCCCGATCGATCCACGCGTCGTCTCCTAAGCCCCAATCCGTTCACGCGTCGTCTCCTAAGCCCCGATCCGTCGACGCGTCGTCTCCCGAGCCCCGATCGATCCACGCGTCTTCTCCTGAGCCCCGATCGCTCCACGCGCCGTGTTTGGTGAATAGGTATATAACTTGTTGTACCGCGCTATCGTGATTAAGTTCAGGAAAAAGATGAAAAAACAAGTGAGAGTGGGGCTCATAGAAAAAGAGGAACGCTTGACGAGGCGACTAGGAAGCGTACGCGAAACAAAGGCAGAGAGGAGTCAGTTGTCATTAGACAGACCAAACGAAAGCACGAAGTTTTGATAACCAACGAGGTTAGCAAAGGGTGATTAAATAGATCGCGAGAACGGCAACGGCCCGTGATTCTCGGATCTCGTAAAATCGTTATTTGTATAAAAGGACGGCCACGGCCCAAGATCCTGTTGATTAAAATAACGAAACTCATAAATTACGAAATCATGTCGAATACCTCCTGCGATCACGATAGCGCGAACTTAATATATCGTGTACAAATCTTGTAATCGACACATTTTCACGTGGGTTTTTATGCCGACAAGGCTTTTCCCACACGAGCCAATAAAATGCACTCTTGTGTTCTATGGCTCAACCCGAAGAGTTATTTATTGACAAAGGGGAAATCAGCACATGCTGATCCGCTCCAAATTTCAAAAAGACGAAGGAACTTCATAAAAGAAGGACTTTCGACCTAACAAATTGGTGTCAGAAGTGGGATTCGAACCCACGCCCTCAGAATAGAACCAGAAAAAATACATTTTTTACAATAATAGTGCGACGCTCGGAAGAACGACTCTATGACCGCTCGCCATCGTCTCCGGACTCATCACGGCCACTTCGTCATCTGCAGGAGATGGTCATCTTCTTAAAAAATTTAAGTATTCAACTTATCATAACTTATATATATTAGCTGCTTAGTCACGTTATAAGACTGCTTGGTTGTGCATAACATTATCTCTATTCTTTACGGTCTTGGTATGATATCGCGCCGTGCGTATACTACTATAGCATACATACAGAACCATAGTCATATATATGTAGAAATTGACGAAAGTTGAAAGGTGCGAGGTCGGGGTGCGAGATTTTTATATCATAGCCGTGTAGTTCCCGCTGAATTTAAAAAATTGAAATTCACATTAAGTTATCATCATTTATTTGCCGATCGATAAAATAAACGACTGGTTTTGTTTAAAACAAATTGTAAGCGTTGCATATGCGACGGTTAGTAACATTGAGTTTCTCGTTGAATCGGCAGACTTGATCTGGACTCCGTAAAGATCACATCAATTACAAAGTTTGTTATTTTTGCCAATTCATTTTGCAATAATATCCGATTACGCATTTACTCGCATTTCAAAGTATTATTAAACACATTAATCTTGGTGTTCATTGAAATATTTGGTGAAATAATTTGTGACTTTTATATCATGACCATTGGTCAAAATGGGGGAACGCGTGAAATATATTCATCAAAAACGCGTAACGCTGAAAACCCAATTGACCAAACTCGAAAAAATTGTGGAAGACTCTAATTTAGAACCCGCGAATGTGAAAGTGCGTTTAGATCGCGTAAAAGAACAATTCCGGGCATACGAAGAGTTACACGATGAACTTGCGTTGTTGGTTGAACTCGATGACGAACAACTCGCCGAATTTGATATGTTACAAGATCGATTTTATGCGATCGTAACAAAAATCGAAACAATCGTTTCACCAAGAACATCAGAATCAAATAGTGCCTTGAATATAACGTCGTTGCCAATCGATGGCACGCGTCGGCTCAAACTGCCCGTGGCGGATCTTCCAAGGTTCAACGGTAGTCTCGATAAATGGTTGTCATTTAAAAATACATTTCTCACGATGATCGACTCTCGCGCAGATATTACGAATTTACAAAAATTCCTTTATTTAAAGAATTGTCTCGAAGGTGACGCGTTGAATAAAATCCTTATATACAACGTAAGCGACGAGAATTACGAAACAGCGTGGTGTTTATTGTTAAACTCGTACGATAAAGTTCGCATTCTGATCGTACAACATCTCGATGCGCTTCTCGAGTTACCTGTCCAAACGAGGGCCACACACCAAGGATTGACGAGGCTCGTCGACGACACGCGTCAACACATAAACATGTTGGCGTCAATGAAAGTGAAACCGGAGGAACATTTGTTAGTTCGAATACTGGAACGCGCACTACCTCATAACATTCGGACTAAATGGGAGGAAACTCTCAGTCTAGATGTTTCTCCGTCGCTCGATCAAATATTTACGTTTATATCGGAAACTGCGTTCCGACTTTTCACGATCGAACAAGACTCATCGCGTTCAAAACAAGAAGGCAGTAGAAAGCGATCATTTTTCGGGAAAGAACATGGCGGTGCGAAGACGCGAAAGGGGGAAGACGGGGCGCGTACGTTAATGACTGGTACATCGGCTAATTGTCCGATTTGCAAAAGGGAAAGACATTTTGTGTATCAGTGTCGTGAATTTCAAACCATGACTGTACAACAACGATGGAACTTCGTCAAAAAGTCAAACTTGTGTAAAAACTGTTTACGCGCACACAGCGGCAAATGTAATTCATCGCACTGCAAAAATTGTCCGAGATATCACCATACGAGTTTGCATAATGAGACCTCTTCTCCCATCGTAAACTTAGATTCGACAAAATCGGACAATGCAAACAATTCGAAATCAAAGGTAAATATGACAGAACTAGATGGGGTCGTACATGGTCTTACATCGCGAGTTTTACAATCTCAATTAATGCTGAGTGCTCAGGTACGCATCAAGGATGCAAATGGTCAATTCAGAAAATGTCGCGCTTTATTGGATACATGTGCTACGGCACATTTTATAACAGCAGATCTCGTAAAAAAATTAAAATTACCAATACGCACGTGTTCACTCACGATAGAAATGATAAACGACACAAACACAATCTCAAATGGAGCAGTCGAGTGTACATTCTATTCAATCCACAGTAACTTCAACAAGACGCTTACTTTATTGATTATCCCAAAAATCGCTGACAACGTACCAAATGAAGTTTTCCCTCGCGAATTGGTGAATATACCAAAGAACATAAAATTAGCCGATCCTCAATTTCATTTACCGCAAGGGGTTGATGTTCTCCTAGGGTCGGGAGTGACATTGTCTTTACTATCAATCGGACAATGTGATATATCTCGTGACGATTGTGAGTTAATTTTGCAAAAAACTCAACTCGGTTGGGTTGCTGCAGGCGGAACCAGGAACGGTCAGATCGGGAATCGCGTATCGTGTCGGTTAACCGAATTAAAGGAACAAATTGCGAAATTTTGGTTACTAGACGACGCAAATATGAGCCAAATTGAAGTCTCAGAAAATACGGATTGTGAAGTTCATTTCAACGAAAACACTATTCGCGAATCATCGGGACGATACACTGTGCGTTTACCGTTTCGCAACGCTGATCGCGAACTCGGTGAGTCTCGATCAATGGCCTTGCGGCGATTCACGTCGTTGCAAAGAAAATTGAATGCAAATCCGATTCTCAAGCACGAGTATCATCGCGTCATAGATGAATACATCAATTTAGGGCACATGTCGTTAATCACGGACGAATCACCAAGTGGATATTACCTTCCACATCACGCGGTGATAAAATCAACCAGCGCGACAACCAAAGTTCGAGTCGTTTTCGACGCATCTGCGAAAACAAGTAAGGGAGTATCGTTAAATGACACCCTGATGGTCGGCCCAACGATTCAACTGAAGTTGGTCGAACATCTTTTGCGATTTCGTAGCTATAAATACGTGATTACCGCAGACATTGCAAAAATGTATCGTCAAGTCTGGATTCATCCCGACGATCGCCGATATCAACGTATATTTTGGTATCACAAAGATAAAATACGAGCGTTCGAATTGAATACAGTAACATTCGGTGTATCCTCAGCGCCATTTCTTGCAATACGCACCATCCACAGACTAGCAAATGATGAGAGCGTGGACTTTCCGATCGGTGCTAGAGTCTTGAGACGCGATCTATACGTGGACGATCTGCTTTCAGGAGCAGACACTGTTGAAGCTGTTATTCAAATGCGAGATGAAGTTATCGAAATCTTGAGACGCGGTGGTTTCGAGATTCGTCAATGGGCTTCAAATCACCTGAAAACGTTGAACGGCTTAAAGGAAAAGACTGCGAATATAGAATTGCTCACGGACGAAAATCCCATACATAAAACGCTAGGCATTTCATGGAACGCGCGTAACGACGAGTTACTCTACACCGTCAAACCGATCACACTCTCTGAAAGGGTTACCAAACGCCATATTTTGTCAGAGATCGCAAAAATTTTCGATCCCCTCGGTCTACTCGGTCCAATTATTCTCGTATCCAAGAGTTTTATGCAAAAATGTTGGAAGGCAAAAACCAATTGGGACGAATCTGTACCTAGTACATTATATTCTGCGTGGAAGTCATTTACAGAACAGCTTTCGTTGGTCGACAATCTGAAAATTGATCGTTACATCTTGATAAATGATCCTATCGATATTCAAATACACGGATTTTGTGATGCAAGCAAAACAGGGTACGGGGCTTGTTTATACATCCGGTCTTATGACAAGGAAGGCGAAGTTCGGGTCCGATTATTATGCTCAAAGGGTCGCGTCGCGCCGCTCAAAGAACAAACAATTCCACGACTTGAACTATGCGGGGCGTTGATCCTCGTGCGTTTATATCGCGAAGTTCGCAAAGTACTGACTTTCCGCGTTTCAAAAACTATTTTTTGGTCTGACTCGACAATCGTCTTGCAATGGTTGAAGAAACATCCGAGTATATTGAAGGTATTTGAAGCAAATCGGATTGCGGAAATACAGGAAAATGGTAAAGACGCCGAATGGCGACATATCCGGTCCAAAGATAACCCAGCCGATGCATTGTCAAGAGGACAATTACCCCACGAATTTTTGAAAAATGATTCGTGGTTCCGAGGTCCTTCGTGGCTGGCTCAACCTGAATCTTTGTGGCCTCAATTTGTCGAGAAGAGTCCGGATACGTTACCCGGGATAAAAAAGGCATTTTGCATGGTGTCGCAATTAAAGTCAGACGAAATCGTCAAAAGGTTTTCGTCATACACGAGATTGCTTCGCGTCATAGCATACTGTTTGCGGTTTTCTTCGCGCATAAATAAAGGAAAGGGTGAGTTAACAATAAAAGAAATCGACAGAGCAGAACAATGCGTGATTCGCCTAATACAACGATCGAATTTTCGCGACGAAATCAATCAACTTTCGAGTAAGGGAAGAGTAAAGTGCGCGAAACTCGGATCTTTGAATCCGATAATCGATGAAATGGGTTTGCTCCGCGTCGGTGGTCGGATAAATCAAGCTCAAATAGGTCCAGATCAAAAACATCCAATACTTCTTCCATCTCATCATCACGTGACTGATCTTTTAATTCGACACACACACGAAGCATTCTACCATACTGGAATACAATCAACGTTGTATAATATTCGACAAAGATTTTGGATATTAGATGGTCGAAACCAAGTACGAAAAATTGTTCGACGCTGTGTTAGATGTATACGTTTTCGACCCACACCCATCACGTATAAAATGGCTGATTTGCCCAAGTCAAGAGTTGACAACGCACCGGCGTTTTATCATACCGGTGTCGATTATTTTGGCCCCATGTTTGTCAAAGAAAAGAAACATCGAAACCATAACAAAGTCAAGGTCTACGGTTGCGTGTTTATCTGCATGTCAACTAAGGCCATGCATATCGAAATCGTGAGCGATCTTTCGACAGACGCGTTTTTAGCAGCTTTGCGACGCTTTGTGGGTCGTCGCGGTGTGCCTAATCATGTCTACTCCGATAACGGGACAAATTTTGTAGGAGCAAATAGTCGTTTTCGCGAATTTTACGCTTTAAGAGAATCCGAGGAATTCCGTACACAACTTTACGAATTCACATCAAACAAAAAGATAGAGTGGCATTTTAATCCACCTCTTTCACCTCATTTTGGAGGGATCTGGGAGGCAGCGGTAAAGTCATGCAAACACCACCTCAAACGTGTCATGCGCGATCTTTTGTTTACATATGAGGAACTCAGTACTCTAGCAATAGAGATCGAAGCGATTTTAAATTCGCGCCCATTGTGTTCTATGTCTAACGATCCAAACGATCCAATTGCATTGACACCGGCGCATCTACTTATCGGAAAACCTCTCACAATGCTGCCGGAAAATGATTTTTCTTCTGTTGCAGACAATCGCTTGTCATCGTGGCAATTAATAACTAAAATGCGTCACGAATTTTGGCGTAGATGGCAGCTTGAATATTTGAGTGAACTACAAAAACGACAGAAATGGATTCATCCCAATGAAAACATTACCCAAGATGCTGTCGTATTGCTGATCGACAAAAGTCAACCGTGTTTGCAGTGGCGATTAGGACGAGTGGTCGAATTACATTCCGGCGGCGATGGCGTGGTCCGAGTCGTCACCGTAAAAACAATACAAGGAACTTTCAAGAGAAATACAACATCGTTATGCGTATTACCCACCAAGAATTAAAAGCGTTTCCGTTGACTTACTAAACTCAATATGTTTAAGAAGGAAAGAGTTTTTTATCATTCCAATACGCAATTCACAAGTCGTCTAGTTATATTGAATTAATTATTAATTTCAACGTTAGCTTCATAAAGCATACCATTATATTAAGATGTTGTTATTATATTTTGATTTCAAGATTGGTTAAGTTAAAGACGGGTGAAACAAACCCGCATGTAGTAAAATTGTTCAACGTTATGTATTGCTACTTCAAATTCTTTTGCTCGTTTACACTCCCAACGGCGGGAGGATGTTTGGTGAATAGGTATATAACTTGTTGTACCGCGCTATCGTGATTAAGTTCAGGAAAAAGATGAAAAAACAAGTGAGAGTGGGGCTCATAGAAAAAGAGGAACGCTTGACGAGGCGACTAGGAAGCGTACGCGAAACAAAGGCAGAGAGGAGTCAGTTGTCATTAGACAGACCAAACGAAAGCACGAAGTTTTGATAACCAACGAGGTTAGCAAAGGGTGATTAAATAGATCGCGAGAACGGCAACGGCCCGTGATTCTCGGATCTCGTAAAATCGTTATTTGTATAAAAGGACGGCCACGGCCCAAGATCCTGTTGATTAAAATAACGAAACTCATAAATTACGAAATCATGTCGAATACCTCCTGCGATCACGATAGCGCGAACTTAATATATCGTGTACAAATCTTGTAATCGACACATTTTCACGTGGGTTTTTATGCCGACAAGGCTTTTCCCACACGAGCCAATAAAATGCACTCTTGTGTTCTATGGCTCAACCCGAAGAGTTATTTATTGACAAGGGGGAAATCAGCACATGCTGATCCGCTCCAAATTTCAAAAAGACGAAGGAACTTCATAAAAGAAGGACTTTCGACCTAACACGCCGTCTCCTGAGCCGCGATCGGTCCACGCGTCGTCTTCGAGCATCGATCGTTCCACGCGCCGGCTCCTGAGCCCCGATCGTTCCGCGCCTTCTCCTAAGCCACGGTCGGTCCACGCGCCGTCTCCGAGCGCCGAACGGTACACGCGCCGTCTCCTGAGCCCCGATCGTTCCACCCGTCGTCTCCGAGCCCCGATCGTTCCACCCGTCGTCTCCGAGCCCCGATCGGTCCACGCGTCGCCTCCTAAGCCCCGATCGGTCCACGCGTCGTCTCCTAAGCCCCGATCGGTCCAAGCGCCGTCTCCTAAGCCCCGATCGGTCCACGTGCCATCTTCGAGCGCCGATCATTTCACGCGGTGTCTCCTGAGCCCCGATCATTCCACGGGCCGTCTCCGAGCTCCGATCGGTCTACGCGCCGTCTCCCAGCCCCGATGCATACACGCGTCGTCACCGAGCCCCGATCAGGCCACGCGCCGTCGCTGAGCCCCGATGCGTTCACGCGCCGTCTCCTGAGCCCCGATCGTTCCACGCGTCGTCACCGAGTCCCGATGGGTCCACGCGCCGCCTCCTGAGCCCCGATCGGTCGATGCGTCGTCTCCTAAGCCCCGATCGGTCAACGCGTCGTCTCCTATGCCCCGATCGGTCGACGCGTCGTCTCCTGAGCCCCGATCGATCCACGCGTCGTCTCCTGACCCTGATCGCTCCACGCGCCGTTTCCTGAGCCCCGATCGGACCACGCATCGTCTCCGAGCACCGATCGGTCCCCGCGCCGTTTTCTGAGCACCGTTCGGTTCACGCGTCGTCTTCAAAGCCCCGATGCCTCCACGCGCCGTCTCCGAGCCACGATCGGTCCGTGCGCCGCTTCCTGAGCCCCGATCGGTCCACGCGCCTTCTCCTAAGCCTCGATCGGTCCAAGCGCCGTCTCTGAGCCCCGATCGGTCTACGCGCCGTCTCCTTAGCCCCGGGCGGTCCCCGCGTCGTCTCCGAACCCCGATCGGTCCACGCATCGTCTCCTAAGCCCCGATCGGTTAACGCGCCGTCTCCGAGCCCCGATCGGTCCACTCGCAGACTCCTGAGCCCCGATCGTTCCACGCGCCGTCTCCTGAGCCCCGATCGGTCTACGCGCCGTCTCCTAAGCCCCGATCCGTACACGCGTCGTCTCCGAGCCTCGATCGCTACACGCGCCGTCGCCGAGCCCCGATCGGTCCACGCGCCGTCGCTGAGCCCCGATCCGTTCACGCGCTGTCTCCTGAGCCCCGATCGTTCCACGCGTCGTCTTCGAGTCCCGATGGGTCCACGCGTCGTCTCCTATGCCCCGATCGGTCGACGCGTCGTCTCCTGAGCCCCGATCGGTCCACACGTCGTCTCCTAAGCCCCGATCGGTTAACGCGCCGACTCCGAGCCCCGATCGTTCCACGCGCCGTCTCCGAGCCCCGATCGGTCCACGCATCGCCTCCTAAGCCCCATCGGTCAACGCGTCGTCTCCTAAGCCCCGATCTGTCCACGCGCCGTCTCCGAGCCCCGGTCGGTCCACGCGCCGTCGCCGAACCCCAATTGGTCCACGCGCGGCCTCCTCAGCCCCGGTTGGACCACGCGCCGTCTCCTAAGCCCCGATCGGTTCACGCGCCGTCTCCGGAGCCCCGATAGATCCACGCGCTGCCTGCTGAGCCCCGGTCGGTCCACGCGCCGTGTCCGAGCCTTGATCGGTCCACGTACTGTCTCCGAAGCCCCGATCGGTCCGCGTGACGCATTCTAAGCCACGGTTCGTCCACGCCCCGTCGCCGAGCCCCGATGGGTCCACGCGCCGCCTCCTGAGCCCCGGTCGGTCCACGCGCCGTCTCCGAGCCTCGATCGGTCCACGTACCGTCTCCGAAGCCCCGATACGTCCACACGCCGTCTCCGAGCCCCGATCGGTCCGTGTGACGCATTCTAAGCCACGGTTCGTCCACGCCCCGTCGCCGAGCCCCGATGGGTCCACGCGCCGCCTCCTGAGCCCCGGTCGGTCCACGCGCCGCATCCTGAGCCCCGATTGGTCGGCGCGTCGTCTCCTCAGCCCCGATCGATCCACGCGTCGTCTCCTGACCCTGATCGCTCCACGCGCCGTTTCCTGAGCCCCGATCGGACCACGCATCGTCTCCGAGCACCGATCGGTCCCCGCGCCGTTTTCTGAGCACCGTTCGGTTCACGCGTCGTCTTCAAAGCCCCGATGCCTCCACGCGCCGTCTCCGAGCCACGATCGGTCCGTGCGCCGCTTCCTGAGCCCCGATCGGTCCACGCGCCTTCTCCTAAGCCTCGATCGGTCCAAGCGCCGTCTCTGAGCCCCGATCGGTCTACGCGCCGTCTCCTTACCCCCGGTCGGTCCCCGCGTCGTCTCCGAACCCCGATCGGTCCACGCATCGTCTCCTAAGCCCCGATCGGTTAACGCGCCGTCTCCGAGCCCCGATCGGTCCACACGCAGACTCCTGAGCCCCGATCGTTCCACGCGCCGTCTCCTGAGCCCCGATCGGTCTACGCGCCGTCTCCTAAGCCCCGATCCGTACACGCGTCGTCTCCGAGCCTCGATCGCTACACGCGCCGTCTCCGAGCCCCGATCGGTCCGTGTGACGCATTCTAAGCCACGGTCCGTCCACGCGCCGTCTCCGAGCACTGATCGGTCCACGCGCGCGTCTCCTGAGCCCCGATCGGTCCACGCATCGTCTCCTAAGCCCTGATCGGTCCACGTGTCGTCTCCGAGCCCCGATGGGTCCACGCGCCGCATCCTGAGCCCCGATTGGTCGGCGCGTCGTCTCCTCAGCCCCGATCGATCCACGCGTCGTCTCCTGAGCCCCGATCGCTCCACGCGCCGTCTCCGAGCGCCGATCGGTCCACGCGCCGTCTCCGAGCCCCGATATGTCCACGTACCATCTCCGAAGCCCCGATCGGTCCACGCGCCGTCTCCTGAGCTCCGATCGGTCCACGCGTCGTCTCCTAACCCCGGACGGTCCACGCGTCGTCTCCTGCTCCCCAATCGGTCCACGCGCCGCCTCCGGAGCCCCGATCGATCCACGCGAATCTCCTGAACTCCGGTCGGTTCACGCGCCGTCTCCTGAGCCCCGATCGGTCCACACGCCGTCTCCTGAGCCGCGATCGGTCAACGCGTCATCTCCTAAGCCCCGATCGGATCACGCGCCGTTTCCTGAGCCCCGATCGGTCCACGCGTCGTCTTCTAAGCGCAGATGCCCCCAGGCGCCGTCTCCGAGCCACGATCGGTCCAGGCGCCACTTCCTGAGCACCGATCGGACCACGCGTGGTGTCCTAAGCCCCGATGGGTCCACGCGCCGTGTCCTGAGCCCCGATCGGTCGACGCGTTCTCTGCTAAACCCCGATCGGTCCACGCGTCGTCTCCTGAGCCCCGCTCGGTCCACGCGTTGTCTCCTAAGCCCCGACCGGTCCACTCGCTGTCTCCGAGCCCCGTTCGGTCCACGCACTGTCTCCTGATCCCCATTGGTCCACGCGCCGTTTCCTGAGCCCCGATCGGTCCACGCGCCGTCTTCGAGTCCCGATCGGTCAATGCGTCGTCTCCTGAGCGCCGATCGGTCCACGCGCCGTCTCCGAGCCGCGATCTGTCCACGCACCGTCTCCTCAGCCCCGATCGGTCCACGCGCCGTCTCCTCAGCCCCGATCGTACACGCTTCGTCTCCGAGCCCCGATCGGTCCACCCGCCGTCGCCGAACCCCGATTGGTTCCCGCGCCCCCGTCTGACTTCCAATCGGTCCACGCGCTGTCTCGTGAGCCCCGCTCGGTCTACGCGTCGTCTCCTAAGCCCCGATCGGTCCACGCGTCGTCTCCTAAGCGCCGATCGGTCCACGCGCCGTCTCCGAGCCGCGATCTGTCCACGCACCGTCTCCTGATCCCCGATCGGTCCACGTGCCGCCTCCGGAGCCCCGATCTATCTACGCGAGTCTCCTAAGCCCCGATCGGTCCACGCGCCGTCTCCTGAGCCCCGATCGGTCAACCCGCCGTCTCCTGAGCCCCGATCGGTCCACGCGCCGTCTCCTCAGCCCCGATCGGTCCACGCGTCGTCTCCGAGCACCGATTGATCCATGGGCCGTTTCGGGAGCCCCGATCGGTCCACGCGCCGTCTCTGAGCCCCGATAGGTCCACGCGTCGTCTCCTAAGCCCCGATCGGTTCACGCGCCGTTTCCTGAGCCCCGATCAGTCCACGCGTCGTCTTCTAAGCGCAGATGCCCCCAGGCGCCGTCTCCGAGCCACGATCGGTACAGGCGCCACTTCCTGAGCACCGATCGGTCCACGCGTCGTGTCCTAAGCCCCGATGGGTCCACGCGCCGTGTCCTGAGCCCCGATCGGTCGACGCGTCCTCTGCTGAACCCCGATCGGTCCACGCGTCGTCTCCTGAGTCCCGCTCGGTCCACGCGTTGTCTCCTAAGCCCCGACCGGTTCACTCGCCGTCTCCGAGCCCCGTTCGGTCCACGCACTGTCTCCTAATCCCCATCGGTCCACGCGCCGTTTCCTGAGCCCCGATCGGTCCACGCGCCGTCTCCGAGTCCCGATCGCTCAATGCGTCGTCTCCTGAGCCCCGATCGGTCCACGCGTCGTTTCCTAAGCCCCGATCGCTCCACGCGCCGTCTCCTCAGCCCCGATCGGTCCACGCGTCGTCTCCGAGCACCGATCGGTCCACGCGCCGTCTCCAAGCCCGGGTCGGTCCACGCATCGTCTTCTAAGCCCCGATCGGTAAACTCGCCGTCTCCGAGCCCCGATCGGTCCACGCGTCGTCTCCTGAGCCCCGATCGGTCCACGCGTCGTCTCCTAAGCCCCGATCGCTCCACGCGCCGTCTCCTCAGCCCCGATCGGTCCACGCGTCGTCTCCCAGCACCGATCGGTTTACGGGCCGTTTCCGGTGCCCCGATCGGTCCACGCGTCGTCTTTTAAGCCCCGAAGCCTCCACGCGCCGTTTCCGAGCCACGATCGGTCCAGGCGCCGCTTTCTAAGCCCCGATCGTTCCACGGGCCGTCTCCAAGCCCCGATCCGTACACGCGTCGTCTCCTAAGCCCCGATCGGTTAACGCGCCGTCTCCGAGCCCCAATCGGTCGACACGCCGTCTCCGAGCCCCGATCGGTCGACACGCCGTCTCCGAGCCCCAATCGGTCCACGCGCCGTCTCCTAAGCCCCCATCGGTCGACGCGTCGTCTACTAAGCCCCGATAAGTCCACATCCAGTGTCCGAGCACCGATCGGTCGACGCGCCGTCTCCTCAGCCCCGATCCGTACACGCTTCGTCTCCGAGCCCCGATCGGTCGACCCGCCGTCGCCGAACCCCGATTGGTTCCCGCGCCCCCGTCTCACCCCCAATCGGTCCACGCGCTGTCTCGTGAGCCCCGCTCGGTGTACGCGTCGTCTCCTAAGCCCCGATCGGTCCACGCGTCGTCTCCTAAGCGCCGATCGGTCCACGCGCCGTCTCCGAGCCGCGATCTGTCCACGCACCGTCTCCTGAACCCCGATCGGTCCACGTGCCGCCTCCGGAGCCCCGATCTATCTACGCGAGTCTCCTAAGCCCCGATCGGTCCACGCGCCGTCTCCTGAGCCCCGATCGGTCAACGCGCCGTCTCCTGAGCCCCGATCGGTCCACGCGCCGTCTCCTCAGCCCCGATCGGTCCACGCGTCGTCTCCGAACACCGATTGGTCCATGGGCCGTTTCGGGAGCCCCGATCGATCCACGCGTCGTCTTTTAAGCCCCGAAGCCTCCACGCGCCGTTTCCGAGCCACGATCGGTCTAGGCGCCGCCTTCTGAGCCCCGATCGGTCTACGTGTCGTCTCCTGATCCCCGATCGATCCATGCGTCGTCGCCTGAGCCCCGATCGCTCCACGTACCGCTTCCTGAGCCCCGACCCGTCCACGCGCCGTCTCCTGAGCCCCGATCGGTCCACGCGCCGTCTCCTCAGCCCCGATCGGTCCACGCGTCGCCTCCTGACCTCCGCTCGGTCGACGCGTCGTCTCCTGAGCCCCGATCGATCCACGCGTCGTCTCCTGACCCTGATCGCTCCACGGGCCGTTTCCTGAGCCCCGAGCGGTCCACGCATCGTCTCCGAGCACCGATAGGTTCACTCCCCGTTTTCTCAGCACCGTTCGGTCCACGCGTCGTCTTCCAAGCCGCGATCGGTCGACGCGTCGTCTCATAAGCCGCGATCGGTCGACGCGTCGTCTCCTGAGCCCCGATCGATCCACGCGTCGTCTCCTGACCCTGATCGCTCCACGCGCCGTTTCCTGAGCCCCGATCGGTCCACGCATCGTCTCCGGGCCACGATCGGTCCGTGCGCCGCTTCCTGAGCCCCGATCGGTCCACGCGTCGTCTCCTAAGCCCCGATCGGTTCACGCGCCGTTTCCTGAGCCCCAATCGGTCCACGCATCGTCTTCTAAGCCCACATGCCCCCACGCGCCTTCTCCGAGCCACGATCGGTCTAGGCGCCGCATCCTGAGCACCGATCGGTCCACGCGTCGTGTCCTAAGCCCCGATCGGTCCACGCGTCGTCTCCGAAGCCCCGATCGGTCCACGCGCCGTCACCGAGCCCCAATCGGTCCACGCACCGTCTCCTGATCCCCATCGGTCCACGCGGCGCCTCCGGAGCCCCGTTCGATCCACGCGAGTCCCCTGAGCCCCTGTCGGTCCGCGCGCCGTCTCCTGAGCCCCGATCGGTCGACGCGTCGTCTCCTGAGCCCCGATCGATCCACGCGTCGTCTCCTGAGTCCCGATCGCTCCACACGCCGTTTCCTGAGCCCGGATCGTTCCAGGCGTCGTCCCCGAATTCCCGATCCGTACACGCGTCGTCTCCGAGCTTCGATCGGTCCACGCGCCGTCTCCGAGCCCCGATCGGTCCACGCATCGTCTCCTAAGCCCCGATCGGTTAACGCGTCGTCTCCTAAGCCCCGATCTGTCCACGCGCCGTCTCCGAGCCCCGGTCGGTCCACGCGCCGTCGCCGAACCCCAATTGGCCCACGCGCGGCCTCCTCAGCCCCGGTTGGACCACGCCCCTTCGCCTAAGCCCCGATCAGTTCACGCGCCGTCTCCGGAGCCCCGATAGATCCACGCGCTGCCTCCTGTGAGCCCCGGTCGGTCCACGCGCCAGGTCCGAGCCTTGATCGGTCCACGTACTGTCTCCGAAGCCCCAATCGGTCCGCGTGACGCATTCTAAGCCACGGTCCGTCCACGCCCCGTCTCCGAGCCTCGATCGGTTCACGCGCCGTATCCTGAGCCCGGATCGGTCCACGCGTCGTCTCCTAAGCCCTAATCGGTCCACGTGTCGTCTCCGAGCCCCGATGGGTCCACGCGCCGCCTCCTGAGCCCCGGTCGGTCCACGCGCCGTCTCCGAGCCTCGATCGGTCCACGTACCGTCTCCGAAGCCCCGATACGTCCACCCGCCGTCTCCGAGCCCCGATCGGTCCGTGTGACGCATTCTAAGCCACGGTCCGTCCACGCGCCGTCTCCGAGCACTGATCGGTCCACGCGCCGTCTCCTGAGCCCCGATCGGTCCACGCATCGTCTCCTAAGCCCTGATCGGTCCACGTGTCGTCTCCGAGCCCCGATGGGTCCACGCGCCGCATCGTGAGCCCCAATCGTTCCACGCGCCGCCTCCTGAGCCCCGGTCGGTCCACGCGCCGTCTCCGAGCCTCGATCGGTCCACGTACCGTCTCCGAAGCCCCGATACGTCCACACGCCGTCTCCGAGCCCCGATCGGTCCGTGTGACGCATTCTAAGCCACGGTCCGTCCACGCGCCGTCTCCGAGCACTGATCGGTCCACGCGCCGTCTCCTGAGCCCCGATCGGTCCACGCATCGTCTCCTAAGCCCTGATCGGTCCACGTGTCGTCTCCGAGCCCCGATCGATCCACGCGCCGCCTCCTGAGCCCCGATCGCTCCACGTATCATCTCCTAGGCCTCGATCGGTCCACGCGCCATCTCCGAGCGCCGATCGGTTCACGCGTCGTCTCCTGAGCCCCAATCGTTCCACGCGGCGCCTCCTAAGCCCCGATCGGTCCAGGCGTCGTCTCCTAAGCCCTGACCGGTCCACGCGCCGTCTCCGAGCCCCGATCGGTTCACGCATCGTCTCCTAAGCCCGATCGGTTAACGCTCCGTCTCCGAGCCGCAATCGGTCCACGCGCCGTTTCCTGAGCCCCGATCGGTCGACGCGTCGTCTCCTGAGCCCTGATCGATCCACGCGTCGTCTCCTGAGCCCCGATTGCTCCACGGGCCGTTTCCTGAGCCCCAATCGATCCACGCGGCGTCTCGTTAGCTCCGATCGCTCCACGGGCCGTCTCCTCAGCCCCGATCGGTCCACGCGTCGGCTCCGAGCACCGATTGGTCCACGGGCCATTTCCGGAGCCCCGATCGGTCCACGCGCCGTCTCCTAAGCCCCCATCGGTCTACGCGTCGTCTCCTAAGTCTCGATACGTCCACAGCGAGTGTCCGAGCACCGTTCGGTCCACGCGCCGTCTCCTCAGCCCCGATCCGTACACGCTTCGTCTCCGAGCCCCGATCGGTCCTCCCGCCGTCGCCGAACCCCGATTGGTTCCCGCGCGGCCGTCTGATCGCCAATCGGTCCACGCGCTATCTCGTGAGCCCCGCTCGGTCTACGCGTCGTCTCCTAAGCCCCGATCGGTCCACGCGTCGTCTCCTAAGCGCCGATCGGTCCACGCGCCGTCTCCGAGCCGCGATCTGTCCACGCACCGTCTCCTGATTCCCGATCGGTCCACGCGCCGTCTCCTGAACCCGGATACGTCCACGCGCAGTCGCCGAGCCCCGATCGGTCCACGCGCCATCGCCGAGCCTCGATCGGTCCACGCGTGGCCTCCTGAGCCCCGATCGGTCCACGCGTCGTCTCCGAGCCCCGATCGGTCCACGCGCCGTCGTCGAGCCATGATCGGTCCACGGGCGACCTCCTCAGCCCCGGTCGGTTCACGCGTCGTCTCCTAAGCCCCGATACGTCCACAGCCAGTGTCGGAGCACCGATCGGACCACGCACCGTCTCCTCAGCCCCGATCCGTACACGCTTCGTCTCCGAGCCCCGATCGGTCCACCCGCCGTCGCCGAACCCCGATTGGTCCCCGCGCGGCCGTCTGATCCCCAATCGGTCCACGCGCTGTCTCGTGAGCCCCGATCGGTCTACGCATCGCCTCCTAAGCCCCGATCGGTCCACGCGCCGTTTCCGAGCCACGATCGGCCAGGCGCCGCCTTCTGAGCCCGGATCGGTCCACGTGTCGGCTCCTAAGGCCCGATCGGTCCACGCATCGTCTCCTAAGCCCCGATCCCCTAAAGCGCCGTCTCCGAGCCCCGATCGGTCCACGTGCCATCTCCGAGCCCCGATCGGTGCGCGTGCCGCATTCTAAGCCATGGTCCATCCACGCGCCGACTCCGATCACCGATCGGTCGAAGCGTCGTCCCCTAATACGCGATCGGTCCACGCGGCGTCTCCTGAGCCCCGATCGTACCACGCGCCGGCTCCGAACACCGATCGGTCCACGCGTCGTCCCCTAATACCCGATCGGTTCACGCGTCGTCTCCTAAGCCCTGATCCGTCGATGCATCGTCTCCTGAGCCCCGATCGATCCACGCGCCGCCTCCTGAGCCCCGATCGCTCCACGTATCGTCTCCTAAGCCTCGATCGGTCCACGCGCCATCTCCGAGCGCCGATCGGTTCACGCGTCGCCTCCTAAGCCCGTTCGGTTAACCCTCCGTCTCCGAGCCGCAATCGGTCCACGCGCCGTTTCCTGAGCCCCGATCGGTCGACGCGTCGTCTCCTGAGCCCTGATCGATCCACGTGTCGTCTCCTGAGCCCCGATTGCTCCACGGGCCGTTTCCTGAGCCCCGATCGGTCCACGCTTCGTCTTCTAAGCCCAGATGCCTGCTCGCGCCGTCTCCGAGGCACGATTGGTCCAGGCGCCGCTTCCTGAGCCCCGATCGGTCCACGCGTTGTCTCCTAAGCCCCGATCGGTCCACGCGCCGTGTCCAAAGCCCCGATCATTCCACGCGCCGTCTCCGAGCCCCGATCGGTCCACGCGCCGCCTCCTAAGCCCCGATCGGTCCACGCGTCGGCTCCTAATCCCCGATCGGTCCATGCGTAGTCTCCTAAGCCCCGATCCGTCGACGCGTCGTCTCCTGAGCCCCGATCGATCCACGCGTCTTCTCCTGAGCCCCGACCGCTCCACGCGCCGTCTCCTGAGCCCCGATGCCTCCACGCGCCGTCTCCGATCCACGATCGGTGCAGGCGCCGCTTCCTGAGCCCCGATCGGTCCACGCGCCGTCTCCTAAGCCCCGATCGGTTCACGTGTCTTCTCCTGAGCCCCGATCGATCCACGCGTCGTCTCCTGACCCCGGATCGCTCCACGAGCCGTTTCCTGAGCCCCGATCGGTCCACGCGTCGTCTTCCAAGCGCAGATGCCCCCAGGGGCCGTCTCCGAGCCACGATCGGTCCAGGCGCCACTTCCTGAGCACCGATCGGTCCACGCGTCGTGTCCTAAGCCCCGATGGGTCCAAGCGCCGTGTCCTGAGCCCCGATCGGTCGACGCGTCCTCTGCTAAACCCCGATCGGTCCACGCGTCGTCTCCTGAGCCCCGCTCGGTGCACGCGTTGTCTCCTAAGCCCAGACCGGTCCACTCGCCGTCTCCGAGCCTCGTTCGGTCCACGCACTGTCTCCTGATCCCCATCGGTCCACGCGCCGTTTCCTGAGCCCCGATCGGCCCACGCGTCGTCTCCGTGCACCGATCGGTCCACGGGCCGTTTCCGCTGTCCCGATCGGTCCACGCGTCGTCTTTTAAGCCCCGAAGCCTCCACGCGCCCTTTCCGAGCCACGATCGGTCCAGGCGCCGCTTTCTGAGCTCCGATCGGTCCATGCACCGTCTCCGAGCGCCGATCAGTTCATGCGGTGTTACCTAAGCTCCGATCGGTCCGGCGTCGTCTCCTAAGCCCCGATGGGTCCACGCGCCGTCTCCGAGCCCCAATCGGTCGAAACGCCGTCTCCGAGCCCCGATCAGTCCACGCGCCGTCTCCTAAGCCCCCATCGGTCTACGCGTCGTCTCCTAAGCCCCGATACGTCCACAGCCAGTGTCCAAGCACCGATCGGTCCACGCGCCGTCTCCTCAGCCCCGATCGGTCCACGCGTCGTCTCCGAGCACCGATTGGTCCCTGGGCCATTTCGGGAGCCCCGATCGGTCCACGTGTCGTCTCCTGATCCCCGATCGATCCATGCGTCGTCGCCTGAGCGCCGATCGCTCCACGTGCCGCTTCCTGAGCCCCGATCCGTCCACGGGCCGTCTCCGAGCCGCGATCGGTAAACGCGCCGTCACCAAGCCCCGATCCGTACACGCGTCGTCTCCGAGCCCCGATCGGTCCACGCAACGTCGCCGAGCCTGGATCGGTCCACGGGCGGCCTCCTGAGCCCCGGTCGGTTCACGCGCCGTCTCCGAGCCCGATTGGTCCACGCATCGTCTCCTAAGCCCCGATCGGTTAACGCGCCGTCTCCGAGCCCCGATCGGTCCACGCGCCGTCGCCGAACCCCAATTGGTCCACGCGCAACCGCCTGAGCTCCAGTCGGCCCACGCCCTGTCTCCCAGCCTCGATCGGTCCACGCGTCGTCTCCTAAGCCCCGATCGGTCCACGCGTCGTTTCCGAAGCCCCGATCCATCCACGCGCCGTCGCCTGAGCCCCGATCGGTCCACGCGTCGTTCCTGAAGCCCTGATCCATCCATGCGCGGTCTCCTGAGCCCCGATCGGTGCACGCATCGTCTCCTAAGCCTCGACACGTCCACGCGTCGTCTCCGAGCCCCGATCGGTCCACGCGCGATCGCCGAGCCTCGATTGGTCCACGCATCGTGTCCTAAGCCCCGATCGATCCACGCGCAGTCGCCGAGCCCCGATTGGTTCACGCGCGGTCTCCTGAGCCCCGGTCGGTCCACGCGCCGTCGCCGAACCCCAATTGATCCACGCGCAACCTCCTGAGCCCCAGTCGGTACACGCGCTGTCTCCGAGTCCCGATCGGTCCACGCATAGTCTCCTAAGCCCCGCTCGGTTAACGCGCCGTCGCCGAGCCATGATCGGTCCACGCGCGGCCTCCTGAGCCCTGATCGGTCCACGCGCCGTCGCCGAGCCGCGCTCGGTCCACGCGCGGCCTCCTGAGCCCCGATCGGTGCACTCGCCGTCTCCTAAGCCCCGATTGGTCCACGCGCCGTCTCCGAGCGGCGTTTGTTCACGCGGCGCCTCCGGAGCCCCGATCGATCCACACTAGGCTCCTGAGCCCCGGCCGGTCCGCGCGCCGTCTCCTGAGCCCCGAACGGTCGACGCGTCGTCTCCTGAGCCCCGATCGATCGACGCGTCGTCTCCTGAGCCTCGATCGCTCTACGCGCCGTTTTCTGAGTATCGTTCGGTCCACGCGTCGTCTTCAAAGCTCCGATGCCTCCCCGCGCCGTCTCCGAGCCACGATCGGGCTGTGCGCCGCTTCCAGAGCCCTATCAGTCCACGCGTCGTCTCCTGATCTCCGATCGGTCCACGCGCCGTTTCCTGAGCCCCGATCCGCCCACGCGCAGTCGCAGAGCCCCGGTCGGTTCACGCGCCGTCTCTGAGCCCCGATCGATCCACGCGTCTTTTCTAAGCCCAGCTGCCTCCTCGCGCCGTCTCCGGAGCCCCGATAGATCCACGCGCTGCCTCCTGAGCCCCGGTCGGTCCACGCGCCGTGTCCGAGCCTTGATCGGTGCACGTACTGTCTCCGAAGCCCCGATCGGTCCGCGTGACGCATTCTAAGCCACGGTCCGTCCACGCCCCGTCTCCGAGCACCGATCGGTTCACGCGCCGTCTCCTGAGCCCGGATCGGTCCACGCGTCGTCTCCTAAGCCCTAATCGGTCCACGTGTCGTCTCTGAGCCCCGATGGGTCCACGCGCCGCCTCCTGAGCCCCGGTCGGTCCACGCGCCGTCTCCGAGCCTCGATCGGTCCACGTACCGTCTCCGAAGCCCCGATACGTCCGCACGCCGTCTCCGAGCCCCGATCGGTCCGTGTGACGCATTCTAAGCCACGGTCCGTCCACGCGCCGTCTCCGAGCACTGATCGGTCTACGCGCCGTCTCCTGAGCCCCGATCGGTCCACGCATCGTCTCCTAAGCCCTGATCGGTCCACGTGTCGTCTCCGAGCCCCGATGGGTCCACGCGCCGCATCGTCAGCCCCGATTGGTCGGCGCGTCGTCTCCTCAGCCCCGATCGATCCACGCGCCGTCGCCGAGCCCCGATCGGTCCACGCTCAGTCGCCGAGCCCCGATCGGTCCACGCGCGGTCTTCCGAGCCCCGATCGCTCCACGCGCCGTCTCCTGAGCCCCGATCGGTCCAGGAGTCGTCTCCGAGCCCCGATCGGTCCACGCGCCGTCTCCTGAGCCCCGATACGTCCACGCGTAGTCGGCGAGCCGCGATTGGTTAACGCGCCGTCTGCGAGCCCCGATCGGTCCACGCGCCGTCTCCTGAGCCCCGATACGTCCACGCATAGTCGCCGAGCCCCGATCGGTCGAAGCGCGGTCTCCTAAACCCCGATCGGTTTACGCGCCGTCTCCTGAGCCCCGATCGTTCCACGCGTCGTCTCCGAGCGCCGATGGGTCCACGCGCCGTCTCCGGGCCCCCATCGGTTCACGCACCGTCTCCTGATCCCCGATCGGTCCACACCTGGCCTCCTGAGCTCCGTTCGGTCCACGCGCCGACTCCTGAGCTCCGTTCGGTCAACGCGCCGTCTCCTGAGCCCCGGTCGGTCCTCGCGCCGTCTCCTGAGCCCCGATCGTTCCAGGCGCCGTCTCCGAGCTCCGATCGGTCCACGCACCGTCTCCTGAGCCCCATCCGTCCACGTGGCGCCTCCGCAGCCCCGATCGATCCTTGCGTCGTCACCTGAGCCCCGATCGCTCCACGCGCCGTTTCCTGAGCCCCGATCTGTCCACGCATCGTCTCCGAGCACCGATCGGTCCACGCGCCGTTTTCTGAGCACCGTTCGGTCCACGCGTCGTCTTCAAAGCCCCGATGCCTCCACCCGCCGTCTCCGAGCCACCATCGGTCCGTGCGCCGCTGCCAGAGCCCCGATCGGTCCACGCGTCGTCTCCTGATCTCCGATCGGCCCACGCGCCGTCTCCTAAGCCCCGATCGGTCCACGACCCGTCTCCGTGCCCCGATCGGTGCACTCGCCGTCTCCTAAGCCCCGATCGTTCGACGCGCCGTCTCCGAGCGGCGATCGGTCCACGCGTCGTCTCCTAAGCCCCGATCGGTCCACGCGCCGTCTCCAAGCCCCGGCCGATCCACACACCGTCTCCTGATCCCCATCGGTCCACGCGGCGCCTCCGGAGCCGCGATCGATCCACGCGAGTCTCCTCATCCCCGGTCGGTCCACGCGCCGTCTCCTGAGCCCCGATCGGTTCACACGCCGCCTCCGAAGCCCCGATAGATCCACGCGAGTCTCCTAAGCCCCGACCGGTCCACGCGCTGACTCCTGAGCCCCGATCGGTGCACGAGTCGTCTCCTAAGCCCTGATTGGTCCACGTGCCGTCTCCGAGCCCCGATGGGTCCACGCGCCGCCTTCTGACCTCCGATCGGTCGACGCGTCGTCTCCTGAGCCCCGATCGCTCCACGCGCCGTTTCCTGAGCCCCGATCCGTACACGCGTCGTCTCCGAGCCCCGATCGGTCCACGCGCCGTCGCCGGACCCAAACTGGTCCACGCGCGGCCGCCTGAGCGCCAATCGGTCCACGCGCCGTTTCCTGAGCCCCGATCCGTACACGCGTCGTCTCCGAGTCACGATCGGTCCACGCGCCGTCTTCGAGCACCGACCGATCCCCGCGCCGTTTCCTGGGCCCCGATCGGACGACGCGTCGTCTCCTGAGCCCCGATCGGTCCCCGCGTCGTCTCCTAAGCCGCGATCGGTTCACGCATCGGCTCCTGAGCCCCGATCGGTCCACGCGTCGTCTTCGAGCACCGATCGATCCACGCGCCGTTTCCTGAGCCCCGATCCGTACACGCGTCGTCTCCGAGCCACGATCGGTCCACGGGCCGTCTCCTGAGCCCCGATCGGTCCACGCACCGTCTCCTGAGCCCCGATCGGTCCACGCGTCGTCTCCTGAGCCCCGATCGCTCCACGCGCCATCTCCTGAGCCCCGATCGGTCCACGCGTCGTCTCCGAGCTCCGATCGGTCCACGCGCCGTTTCCTGAGCCCCGATAGGTCCAGGCGTCGTCTTCTAAACCCCGATGCCTCCACGCGCCGTCTCCGAGCCACGATCGGTCCAGGCGCCGCTTCACCAGCCCCGATCGGTCCACGCGCCGTCTCCTACGCCCCGATCGCTCCACGCACCGTCTCCTACTCCCCGATCGGTTCACACGCCGCCTCCAAAGGTCCGTTAGATCCACGCGAGTCTCCTGAGCCCCGATCGCTCCACGCGCCGTTTCCTGAGCCCCGATCCGTACACGCGTCGTCTCCGAGTTACGATCAGTCCACGCGCCGTCTTCGAGCACCGATCGATCCACGCGCCGTTTCCTGGGCCCCGATCGGTCGACGCGTCGTCTCCTGAGCGCCGATCGGTCCCCGTGTCGTCTCCGAAGCCGCGATCGGTTCACGCATCGGCTCCTGAGCCCCGATGGGTCCACGCGTCGTATTCGAGCACCGATCGATCCACGCGCCGTTTCCTGGGCCCCGATCCATCGACGCGTCGTTTCCTGAGACACGATCGATCCACGCGTCTTCTCCTGAGCCCCTATCGCTCCACGCGCCGTCTTCTGAGCCCCGATCGCTCCACGCGCCGTTTCCTGAGCCCCGATCCGTACACGCGTCGTCTCAGAGCCCCGATCGGTCCACGCGCGGTCTCCTGAGCCCCGATCGGTCCACGCGTCGGCTCCTAACCCCCGATCGGTCCACTCGTCGTCTCCTAAGCCCCGATCCGTCGACGCGTCGTCTCCTGAGACCCGATCGATCCACGCGTCTTCTCCTGAGCCCCGATCCCTCCACGCGCCGTCTCCTGAGGCCCGATCGGTCCACGCGTCGTCTCCTAAGCCCCGATCGGTTCACGCATCGGCTCCTGAGCCCCGATCGGTCCACGCGTCGTCTTCGAGCACCGATCGATCCACGCGCCGTTTCCTGGCCCCGATCGGTCGACGCGTCGTCTCCTGAGCCCCGATCGGTCCACACGCCGTCTCCTGAGCCCCCATCGGTCCACGCACCGTCTCCTAATCCCCGATCGGTTCACACGCCGCCTCCGGAGCCCCGATAGATCCACGCGAGTCTCCTAAGCCCCGACCGGTCCACGCGCTGTCTCCTGGGCCCCGATCCGTACACGCGTCGTCTCCGAGCCCCGATGGGTCCACGCGCCGTAGCCGAGCCTCGATCGGTCCACGAGCATCCTCCTGAGCCCCGGTCGGTTCACGCGCCCTCTCCGAACCACGATCGGTCCACGCATCGTCTCCTAAGCCCCGATCGGTTAACGCGCCGTGTCCGAGCCCCGATCGTTCCATGCGCCGTCTCCTGAGCCCCGATACGTCCACGCGCACTCGCCGAGCCCCGATCCGTCGACGCGTCGTCTCCTGAGACCCGATCGATCCACGCGCCGTCTCCGAGCCCCGATCGGTACACGCGCCGTCGCCGAACCCGAATTGGTCCACACGCGGCGTCCTGAGCCCCAGTCGGTCCACGCGCCGTCTCCGAGTCCCGATCGGTCTAGGCGCCGCCTACTGAGCCCCGATCGGTCCACGTGTCGTCTCCTGAGCCCCGATCGATCCATGCGTCGTCGCCTGAGCCCCGATCGCTCCACGTGCTGCTTCCTGAGCCCCGATCGGTCCCCGCGATGTCTCCTAAGACCCGATCGGTCCACACGTCGTCTCCTAAGCCTCGATCGGTTAACGCGCCGTCTCCGAGCCCCAATCGGTCGACACGGCGTCTCCGAACCCCGATCGGTCCACGCGCCGTCTTCTAAGCCCCCATCGGTCCACGCGTCGTCTCCGAGCACCGATTGGTCCACAGGCCGTTTCCGGAACCCCGATCGGTCCACGCATTGTCTTTTAAGCCCCGAAGCCTCCACGCACCGTCTCCGAGCGGCGATCGGTCCACGCGTCGTCTCCTAAGCCCCGATCGGTCCACGCGCCGTCTCCAAGCCCCGGCCGATCCACACACCGTCTCCTGATCCCCATCGGTCCACGCGGCGCCTCCGGAGCCGCGATCGATCCACGCGAGTCTCCTCATCCCCGGTCGGTCCACGCGCCGTCTCCTGAGCCCCGATCGCTCCACGCGCCGTCTCCTGAGCCCCGATCGGTCCAGGCGCCGCTTCCTGAGCCGCAATCGGTCCACGCGTCGTCTCCTGAGCCCCGATCGGTTCACGCGCCGTCTCCTGAGCCCCGATCGTTCCCCGCGCCGTCGCCGAGCCCCGATCGTTCCACGCGCCGGGTCCTGAGCCCCGATCGGCCCACGCGTCGTTCCCTAAGCCCCGATCCATCCACGCCCAGTCTTCTGAGCCCTGATCGTTGCGCGTGCCGTCTCCCAGCCCCGATCGGTCCACGCACCGTCTCCTAATCCCCGATCGGTTCACACGCCGCCTCCGAAGCCCCGATAGATCCACGCGAGTCTCCTAAGCCCCGACCGGTCCACGCGCTGACTCCTGAGCCCCGATCGGTGCACGAGTCGTCTCCTAAGCCCTGATTGGTCCACGTGCCGTCTCCGAGCCCCGATGGGTCCACGCGCCGCCTTCTGACCTCCGATCGGTCGACG
The DNA here is from genome assembly GCA_946811545.1 of Netelia fuscicornis. Lineage (NCBI taxonomy): Eukaryota > Metazoa > Arthropoda > Insecta > Hymenoptera > Ichneumonidae > Netelia > Netelia fuscicornis. Next base: position 23,980,616 of record OX328012.1, on the reverse strand, counting down.
CGTCGTCTCCTGAGCCCCGATCGCTCCACGCGCCGTTTCCTGAGCCCCGATCCGTACACGCGTCGTCTCCGATCCCCGATCGGTCCGCGTGCCGCATTCTAAGCCGCGGTCCGTCCACGCGCAGTCTCCGATCACCGATCGGTCCACGCGCCGTCTCGTGAGCCCCGATCGGTCCACGCGCCGTTTCCTGAACCCCGATTGCTCCACGGGCCATTTCCTGAGCCCCGATCGGTCCACGCGCCGGCTCCTGCGCCCCCATCGGTCCACGCGTCACCTCCTAACTCCGGACCGTCAACGCGTCGTCTTCTAAGCCCCGATCGGTCCACGCGCCGTTCTCCGAGCCCCGATCGGTCCACGCACCATCTCCTGCTCCCCAATCGGTCCACACGCCGCCTCCGGAGCCCCGATCGATCCGGGCGAATCTGCTGAGCCCCGATCGGTCCACGCGCCATCTTCTAAGCCCAGATGCCTCCTCGCGCCGTCTCCGAGCCCCGATCGGTCCACGCGCCGTCTCCTGAGCCCCGATCGGCCCACGCGTCGTCTTCAAAGCCCCGATGCCTCCACGTGCCGTCTCCGAGCCACGATCGGTCCGTGCGCCGCTTCCAGAGCCCCGATCGGTGCACGCGTCTTCTCCTGATCTCCGATCGGTTCACGCGCCGTCTCATAAGCCACGATCGGTCCACGTGCCGTCTCCGAGCGACGATCGGTCCACGCGCCGTCTCCTAAGCCCTGGTCGGTTCACGCGCCGTCTCCGAGCCCCGATCGATCCACGCGTCGTCTTGTAAGCCCAGATGCCTCCACGCGCCGTCTCCGAGCCACGATCGGTCCAGGCGCCGCTTCCTGAACCCCGATCGGTCCACGCGCCGTCTCCGAGCGCCGATCGGTTGACGCGCCGTCTCCTGAGCCCCGATCGTTCCACGCGTCGTCTTCCAAGCCCAGATGCCTCCTCGCGCCGTCCCCGAGCCACGATCGGTCCAGGCGCTGCTTCCTGAGCCCCAATCGGTCCACGCGTTGTCTCCTAAGCCCGGATCGGTCCACGCTCCGTCTCCGAGCCCCGATCGGTCCACGAATCGTCACCTAAGCCCCGATCGGTCCACGCGCCGTCGCCGAGCCATGATCGGTCCACGCGCGGCTCCTGAGCCCCCATCGGTCCAGGCGACGTCGCCGAGCCGGGATCGGTCCACGCGCGGCCTCCTGAGCCTCGATGGTTCCACGCGCCATCTCCGAGCCCTGATCGGTCCACGCGCAGTCGCCGAGCCCCGATCGGTCCACGCGCGGTCTCCTGAGCCTCGGTCGGTCCACGCGCCGTCGCCGAACCCCAATTGGTCCACGCGCAACCTCCTGAGCCCCAGTCGGTCCACGCGCCATCTCCTGAGCCCCGATCGGTCCACGTATCGTCTTCTAAGCCCCGATACGTCCACATGCCGTCTCCGATCCCCGATCGGTCCGCGTGCCGCATTCTAAGCCGCGGTCCGTCCACGCGCAGTCTGCGAGCACCGATCAGTCCACGCGCCGTCTCCTGAGCCCCGATCCGTCCACGCACCATCTCCTGCTCTCCAATCGGTCCACGCGCCGCCTCCGGAGCCCCGATCGATCCGGGCGAATCTGCTGAGCCCCGATCGGTCCACGCGCCATCTTCTAAGCCCAGATGCCTCCTCGCGCCGTCTCCGAGCCCTGATCGGTCCACGCGCCGTCTCCTGAGCCCCGATCGGTCCACGCGTTGTCTCCTGAGCCCCGATCGGTCCACGCGTCGGCTCCTAAGCCCTGATCGTTCCACGCGCCGTCTCCGAGCCCCGATCTGTCCGCGCGCCGTCACCTGAGCTCCGATCGGTCCACGCGGCGCCTCCGGAGCCCCGATCGAACCACGCGAGTCTCCTGAGCCCCAGTCGGTCCGCGCGCCGTCTCCTGAGCCCCGATCGGTCCACACGCCGTCTCCTAAGCCCCGATCCGTCCACGGGCCGTCTGTAAACCGCGATCGGTCAACACTCCGTCACCAAGCCGCGATCCGTACAAGCGTCGTGTCCGAGCCCCGATCGGTTAACGCGCCGTCTCCGAGCCCCGATCGGCCCACGCGCCGTCTCCTGAGCCCCGATCCGTCCACGCGCAGTCGCCGAGCCCCGGTCGGTCCAGGCGCCGTCTCCTTAGCCCCGATCGGTCCACACCCCTACCCCTGAGCCCCGATCGGTCGACGCGTCGTCTCCTTCGACCCGACCGGTTCACCCTCCGTCTCCTGTGCACCCACCGATTCACGTGCCGTCTCCTAAGCCCCGATCGGTCCACACGTCGTCTCCTAAGCCCCAATCGGGCCACGCGTCGTCTCCTAAGCCCCAATCCGTCGCCGCGTCATCTCCTGAGTCACGATCAATTGACGCGTCTTCACCTGAGCCCCGATCGCTCTCCGCGCCGTCTCCTGAGCCCGCTCGGTCCATGCGTGGTCTTCTAAGCCCCGATGCCTCCACGCACCGTCTCCTGGGCCCCGATCGTTCCACGTGCCGTCTCCGAGCCCCGATCGCTCCACGCGCCGTCTCCGAGCTCCGATTGGTGCACGCGCCGTCTCCTAAGCACCGATCGTTCCACACGCCGCCTCCTAAGCTCCGATCTGTCCAGGCGTCGTCTCCTAAGCCCCGACCGGTCCACGTGCCGTCTCCTGAGCCCCGATCGGTCCACGCATCGTCTCCTAAGCTCCGATACGTCCACACGCCGTCTCCGATCCCCGATCGGTCCGCGTGCCGCATTTTAAGCCGCGGTCCGTCCACGCGCAGTCTCCGAGCACCGATCGGTCCACGCGACGTCTCCTGAGCCACGATCGGTCCACGCGTCGGCTCCTAAGCCCCGATCGGTCCACGCGCCGTCTCCTAAGCCCCGATCGGTCCACGCGCCGTTTCCGAGCCCCGATCGGTCCACGCGGCATCTCCGGAGCCCCGATCGATCCACGCGAGTCTCCTGAGCCCCGGTCGGTCCGCGCGCCGTCATCTGAGTCCCGATCGGTCGACGCGTCGTCTCCGAGACTCGATCGGTCCACGCGCCGTCGCCGAGCCCCGATCGGTCCAGGCGTGGCCTCCTGAGCCGCGGTCGGTCCACGCGCCGTTTTCTGAGCACCGTTCGGTCCACGCGTCGTCTTCAAAGCCCTGATGCCTCCACGCGCCGTCTCCGAGCCACGATCGGTCCGTGCGCCGCTTCCAGAGCACTATCAATCCACGCGTCGTCTCCTGATCTCCGATCGGCCGACGCGCCGTCTCCTAAGCCCCGATCGGTCCACGCACCGTCTCCGAGCGCCGATCGGTCCACGCGCCGTCTCCGAGCGCCGAGCGGTCCACGTTCCGTCGCCGAACCCGAATTGGTCCACGCGCAACCGCCTGAGCCCTAGTCGGTCCACGCGCTGTCTCCGAGCCCCGGTCGGTCCACACGCCGTTGCCGAGCTATGATCGGTCCACGCGCGGTCTCCTGAGCCCCGATCGGTCCACGCGCCGTCGCCGATCCACGATCGGTCCGTGCGCCGCTTCCAGAGCCCTATCGGTCCACGCATCGTCTCCTGATTTCCGATCGGTCCACGCGCCGTCTCCTAAGCCCCGATCGGTCCACGCGCTGTCTCCGAGTGCCGATCGGTTCACGCGCCGTCTCCTGAGCCCCGATTATTCCACGTGCCGTCTCCGAGCCCGGATCGGTCCACGCGTCGTCTCCTGAGCCCCGATCGGGCCACGCGCCGTCTCCAAGCCCCGATCGGTCCATGCATCGTTTCCTAAGCCCGGATCGGTTAATGCACTGTCTCCGAGCGCCGATCGGTCCACGCGCCGTCGCCTAACCCCAAATGGTCCACGCGCAACCGCCTGAGCCCCGATCGGTCCACCCGTCGTCTCTGAACACCGATCGGTCCACGCGCCGTTGCCGAGCCATGATCGGTCCACGCGCGGCCTCCTGAGCCCCGATCGGTCCACGCGCCGCCGCCAAGCCGCGATCGGTCCACGCGCGGCCTCCTGAGCCCCGATCGGTCCACGCGCCGTCACCGAGCCGCGATCGGTCCACGCGAGGCTCCTGAGCCCCGGTCGGTCCGCGCGCCGCCTCCTGAGCCCCGATCGGTCGACGCGTCGTTTCCTGAGCCCCGATCGATCCACGCGTCGTCTCCTGAGCTCCGATCGGTTAACGCGCCGTGTCCGAGCCCCGATCGTTCCATGCGCCGTCTCCTGAGCCCCGATACGTCCACGCGCACTCGCCGAGCCCCGATCCGTCGACGCGTCGTCTCCTGAGACCCGATCGATCCACGCGCCGTCTCCGAGCCCCGATCGGTACACGCGCCGTCGCCGAACCCGAATTGGTCCACACGCGGCGTCCTGAGCCCCAGTCGGTCCACGCGCCGTCTCCGAGTCCCGATCGGTCCAGGCGCCGCCTACTGAGCCCCGATCGGTCCACGTGTCGTCTCCTGAGCCCCGATCGATCCATGCGTCGTCGCCTGAGCCCCGATCGCTCCACGTGCTGCTTCCTGAGCCCCGATCGGTCCCCGCGATGTCTCCTAAGACCCGATCGGTCCACACGTCGTCTCCTAAGCCTCGATCGGTTAACGCGCCGTCTCCGAGCCCCAATCGGTCGACACGGCGTCTCCGAACCCCGATCGGTCCACGCGCCGTCTGCTAAGCCCCCATCGGTCCACGCGTCGTCTCCGAGCACCGATTGGTCCACAGGCCGTTTCCGGAACCCCGATCGGTCCACGCATTGTCTTTTAAGCCCCGAAGCCTCCACGCACCGTCTCCGAGCGGCGATCGGTCCACGCGTCGTCTCCTAAGCCCCGATCGGTCCACGCGCCGTCTCCAAGCCCCGGCCGATCCACACACCGTCTCCTGATCCCCATCGGTCCACGCGGCGCCTCCGGAGCCGCGATCGATCCACGCGAGTCTCCTCATCCCCGGTCGGTCCACGCGCCGTCTCCTGAGCCCCGATCGCTCCACGCGCCGTCTCCTGAGCCCCGATCGGTCCAGGCGCCGCTTCCTGAGCCGCAATCGGTCCACGCGTCGTCTCCTGAGCCCCGATCGGTTCACGCGCCGTCTCCTGAGCCCCGATCGTTCCCCGCGCCGTCGCCGAGCCCCGATCGTTCCACGCGCCGGGTCCTGAGCCCCGATCGGCCCACGCGTCGTTCCCTAAGCCCCGATCCATCCACGCCCAGTCTTCTGAGCCCTGATCGTTGCGCGTGCCGTCTCCCAGCCCCGATCGGTCCACGCACCGTCTCCTAATCCCCGATCGGTTCACACGCCGCCTCCGAAGCCCCGATAGATCCACGCGAGTCTCCTAAGCCCCGACCGGTCCACGCGCTGACTCCTGAGCCCCGATCGGTGCACGAGTCGTCTCCTAAGCCCTGATTGGTCCACGTGCCGTCTCCGAGCCCCGATGGGTCCACGCGCCGCCTTCTGACCTCCGATCGGTCGACGCGTCGTCTCCTGAGCCCCGATCGCTCCACGCGCCGTTTCCTGAGCCCCGATCCGTACACGCGTCGTCTCCGATCCCCGATCGGTCCGCGTGCCGCATTCTAAGCCGCGGTCCGTCCACGCGCAGTCTCCGATCACCGATCGGTCCACGCGCCGTCTCGTGAGCCCCGATCGGTCCACGCGCCGTTTCCTGAACCCCGATTGCTCCACGGGCCATTTCCTGAGCCCCGATCGGTCCACGCGCCGGCTCCTGCGCCCCCATCGGTCCACGCGTCACCTCCTAACTCCGGACCGTCAACGCGTCGTCTTCTAAGCCCCGATCGGTCCACGCGCCGTTCTCCGAGCCCCGATCGGTCCACGCACCATCTCCTGCTCCCCAATCGGTCCACACGCCGCCTCCGGAGCCCCGATCGATCCGGGCGAATCTGCTGAGCCCCGATCGGTCCACGCGCCATCTTCTAAGCCCAGATGCCTCCTCGCGCCGTCTCCGAGCCCCGATCGGTCCACGCGCCGTCTCCTGAGCCCCGATCGGCCCACGCGTCGTCTTCAAAGCCCCGATGCCTCCACGTGCCGTCTCCGAGCCACGATCGGTCCGTGCGCCGCTTCCAGAGCCCCGATCGGTGCACGCGTCTTCTCCTGATCTCCGATCGGTTCACGCGCCGTCTCATAAGCCACGATCGGTCCACGTGCCGTCTCCGAGCGACGATCGGTCCACGCGCCGTCTCCTAAGCCCTGGTCGGTTCACGCGCCGTCTCCGAGCCCCGATCGATCCACGCGTCGTCTTGTAAGCCCAGATGCCTCCACGCGCCGTCTCCGAGCCACGATCGGTCCAGGCGCCGCTTCCTGAACCCCGATCGGTCCACGCGCCGTCTCCGAGCGCCGATCGGTTGACGCGCCGTCTCCTGAGCCCCGATCGTTCCACGCGTCGTCTTCCAAGCCCAGATGCCTCCTCGCGCCGTCCCCGAGCCACGATCGGTCCAGGCGCTGCTTCCTGAGCCCCAATCGGTCCACGCGTTGTCTCCTAAGCCCGGATCGGTCCACGCTCCGTCTCCGAGCCCCGATCGGTCCACGAATCGTCACCTAAGCCCCGATCGGTCCACGCGCCGTCGCCGAGCCATGATCGGTCTACGCGCGGCTCCTGAGCCCCCATCGGTCCAGGCGACGTCGCCGAGCCGGGATCGGTCCACGCGCGGCCTCCTGAGCCTCGATGGTTCCACGCGCCATCTCCGAGCCCTGATCGGTCCACGCGCAGTCGCCGAGCCCCGATCGGTCCACGCGCGGTCTCCTGAGCCTCGGTCGGTCCACGCGCCGTCGCCGAACCCCAATTGGTCCACGCGCAAACTCCTGAGCCCCAGTCGGTCCACGCGCCATCTCCTGAGCCCCGATCGGTCCACGTATCGTCTTCTAAGCCCCGATACGTCCACATGCCGTCTCCGATCCCCGATCGGTCCGCGTGCCGCATTCTAAGCCGCGGTCCGTCCACGCGCAGTCTGCGAGCACCGATCAGTCCACGCGCCGTCTCCTGAGCCCCGATCCGTCCACGCACCATCTCCTGCTCTCCAATCGGTCCACGCGCCGCCTCCGGAGCCCCGATCGATCCGGGCGAATCTGCTGAGCCCCGATCGGTCCACGCGCCATCTTCTAAGCCCAGATGCCTCCTCGCGCCGTCTCCGAGCCCTGATCGGTCCACGCGCCGTCTCCTGAGCCCCGATCGGTCCACGCGTTGTCTCCTGAGCCCCGATCGGTCCACGCGTCGGCTCCTAAGCCCTGATCGTTCCACGCGCCGTCTCCGAGCCCCGATCTGTCCGCGCGCCGTCACCTGAGCTCCGATCGGTCCACGCGGCGCCTCCGGAGCCCCGATCGAACCACGCGAGTCTCCTGAGCCCCAGTCGGTCCGCGCGCCGTCTCCTGAGCCCCGATCGGTCCACACGCCGTCTCCTAAGCCCCGATCCGTCCACGGGCCGTCTGTAAACCGCGATCGGTCAACACTCCGTCACCAAGCCGCGATCCGTACAAGCGTCGTGTCCGAGCCCCGATCGGTTAACGCGCCGTCTCCGAGCCCCGATCGGCCCACGCGCCGTCTCCTGAGCCCCGATCCGTCCACGCGCAGTCGCCGAGCCCCGGTCGGTCCAGGCGCCGTCTCCTTAGCCCCGATCGGTCCACACCCCTACCCCTGAGCCCCGATCGGTCGACGCGTCGTCTCCTTCGACCCGACCGGTTCACCCTCCGTCTCCTGTGCACCCACCGATTCACGTGCCGTCTCCTAAGCCCCGATCGGTCCACACGTCGTCTCCTAAGCCCCAATCGGGCCACGCGTCGTCTCCTAAGCCCCAATCCGTCGCCGCGTCATCTCCTGAGTCACGATCAATTGACGCGTCTTCACCTGAGCCCCGATCGCTCTCCGCGCCGTCTCCTGAGCCCGCTCGGTCCATGCGTGGTCTTCTAAGCCCCGATGCCTCCACGCACCGTCTCCTGGGCCCCGATCGTTCCACGTGCCGTCTCCGAGCCCCGATCGCTCCACGCGCCGTCTCCGAGCTCCGATTGGTGCACGCGCCGTCTCCTAAGCACCGATCGTTCCACACGCCGCCTCCTAAGCTCCGATCTGTCCAGGCGTCGTCTCCTAAGCCCCGACCGGTCCACGTGCCGTCTCCTGAGCCCCGATCGGTCCACGCATCGTCTCCTAAGCTCCGATACGTCCACACGCCGTCTCCGATCCCCGATCGGTCCGCGTGCCGCATTTTAAGCCGCGGTCCGTCCACGCGCAGTCTCCGAGCACCGATCGGTCCACGCGACGTCTCCTGAGCCACGATCGGTCCACGCGTCGGCTCCTAAGCCCCGATCGGTCCACGCGCCGTCTCCTAAGCCCCGATCGGTCCACGCGCCGTTTCCGAGCCCCGATCGGTCCACGCGGCATCTCCGGAGCCCCGATCGATCCACGCGAGTCTCCTGAGCCCCGGTCGGTCCGCGCGCCGTCATCTGAGTCCCGATCGGTCGACGCGTCGTCTCCGAGACTCGATCGGTCCACGCGCCGTCGCCGAGCCCCGATCGGTCCAGGCGTGGCCTCCTGAGCCGCGGTCGGTCCACGCGCCGTTTTCTGAGCACCGTTCGGTCCACGCGTCGTCTTCAAAGCCCTGATGCCTCCACGCGCCGTCTCCGAGCCACGATCGGTCCGTGCGCCGCTTCCAGAGCACTATCAATCCACGCGTCGTCTCCTGATCTCCGATCGGCCGACGCGCCGTCTCCTAAGCCCCGATCGGTCCACGCACCGTCTCCGAGCGCCGATCGGTCCACGCGCCGTCTCCGAGCGCCGAGCGGTCCACGTTCCGTCGCCGAACCCGAATTGGTCCACGCGCAACCGCCTGAGCCCTAGTCGGTCCACGCGCTGTCTCCGAGCCCCGGTCGGTCCACACGCCGTTGCCGAGCTATGATCGGTCCACGCGCGGTCTCCTGAGCCCCGATCGGTCCACGCGCCGTCGCCGATCCACGATCGGTCCGTGCGCCGCTTCCAGAGCCCTATCGGTCCACGCATCGTCTCCTGATTTCCGATCGGTCCACGCGCCGTCTCCTAAGCCCCGATCGGTCCACGCGCTGTCTCCGAGTGCCGATCGGTTCACGCGCCGTCTCCTGAGCCCCGATTATTCCACGTGCCGTCTCCGAGCCCGGATCGGTCCACGCGTCGTCTCCTGAGCCCCGATCGGGCCACGCGCCGTCTCCAAGCCCCGATCGGTCCATGCATCGTTTCCTAAGCCCGGATCGGTTAATGCACTGTCTCCGAGCGCCGATCGGTCCACGCGCCGTCGCCTAACCCCAAATGGTCCACGCGCAACCGCCTGAGCCCCGATCGGTCCACCCGTCGTCTCTGAACACCGATCGGTCCACGCGCCGTTGCCGAGCCATGATCGGTCCACGCGCGGCCTCCTGAGCCCCGATCGGTCCACGCGCCGCCGCCAAGCCGCGATCGGTCCACGCGCGGCCTCCTGAGCCCCGATCGGTCCACGCGCCGTCACCGAGCCGCGATCGGTCCACGCGAGGCTCCTGAGCCCCGGTCGGTCCGCGCGCCGCCTCCTGAGCCCCGATCGGTCGACGCGTCGTTTCCTGAGCCCCGATCGATCCACGCGTCGTCTCCTGAGCTCCGATCGCTCCACGCGCCGATTTCTGAGCCCCGATCAATTGACGCGTCTTCTCCTGAGCCCCGATCGCTCCTCGCGCCGTCTCCTGAGCCCCGCTCGGTCCATGCGTCGTCTTCTTAGCCCCGATGCCTCCAAACGCCGTCTCCTGAGCCCCGATCGTTCCACGCGTCATCGCCGAATCCCCGATCCGTACACGCGTCGTCTCCGAGCGTCGATCGGTCCAGGTGCGGCTTCCTGAGCCCCAATCGGTCCACGCGTTGTCACCTAAGCCCCGATCGGTCCACGCGCCGTCTCCGAGCCCCGATCGGTTCACGCATCGTCACCTAAGCCCCGATCGGACCACGCACCGGCTCCTGAGCCCCGATCGCTCCACGCTCCGTCTCCGAGCCCCGATCGGTCCACGCGCTGGCTCCTGAGCTCGGATCGGTCCACGCGCCGTCGCCGAACCCCAATTGGTCCACGCGCAACCGCCTGAGCCCCAGTCGGTCCACGCGCTGTCTCCGAGCCCCGATCCGTCCACGCGCCGTCTCCGAGCCCCGATCGGGCCACGCGCCGTCTCCAAGCCCCGATCGGTCCATGCATCGTTTCCTAAGCCCGGATCGGTTAACGCACTGTCTCCGAGCGCCGATCGGTCCACGCGCCGTCGCCTAACCCCAAATGGTCCACGCGCAACCGCCTGAGCCCCGATCGGTCCACCCGTCGTCTCTGAACACCGATCGGTCCACGCGCCGTTGCCGAGCCATGATCGGTCCACGCGCGGCCTCCTGAGCCCCGATCGGTCCACGCGCCGCCGCCAAGCCGCGATCGGTCCACGCGCAGCCTCCTGAGCCCCGATCGGTCCACGCGCCGTCACCGAGCCGCGATCGGTCCACGCGAGGCTCCTGAGCCCCGGTCGGTCCGCGCGCCGCCTCCTGAGCCCCGATCGGTCGACGCGTCGTTTCCTGAGCCCCGATCGATCCACGCGCCGTCTCCTGAGCCCCGCTCGGTCCATGCGTCATCTTCTTAGCCCCGATGCCTCCAAACGCCGTCTCCTGAGCCCCGATCGTTCCACGCGTCATCGCCGAATCCCCGATCCGTACACGCGTCGTCTCCGAGCGTCGATCGGTCCAGGTGCGGCTTCCTGAGCCCCAATCGGTCCACGCGTTGTCACCTAAGCCCCGATCGGTCCACGCGCCGTCTCCGAGCCCCGATCGGTTCACGCATCGTCACCTAAGCCCCGATCGGACCACGCACCGTCTCCTGAGCCCCGATCGCTCCACGCTCCGTCTCCGAGCCCCGATCGGTCCACGCGCTGGCTCCTGAGCTCGGATCGGTCCACGCGCCGTCGCCGAACCCCAATTGGTCCACGCGCAACCGAATGAGCCCCAGTCGGTCCACGCGCTGTCTCCGAGCCCCGATCGGTCCACGCGCCGTCTCCGAGCGCCGATCGGTTCACGCGCCGTCTCCTGAGCCCCGATCGGTCCACGCGCCGTCGCCGAGCCGCGATCGGTCCACGTGCGGCCTCCTGAGGCCCGATTGGTTCACGCGCCGTATCCGAGCCCCAATCGGTCCACGCGCCGTTTCCTGAGCCCCGATCGGTCCACGCGCGGCCTCCTGAGCCCCGATCGGTCCACGCGCCGTCGCCGAGCCGCGATCGGTCCAGATGCGGCCTCCTAAGCCCCGATCGGTCCACGCGCCGTCGCCGAACCCCAATTGGTCCACGCGAAACCGCCTGAGCCCCAGTGGGTCCACGCGCTGTCTCCGAGCCCCGATCGGTCCACGCGTCGTCTCCGAGCCCCGATCGGTCCACGCGCCGTCTTCGAGCCCCGGTCGGTTCACGCATGGTCTCCTAAGCCCCAATCGGTTAACGCGCCGTCTCCGAGCCCCAATCGGTCCAAGCGCCGTCGCCGAACCCCAATTGGTCCACGCGCAACCGCCTGAGCCCCAGTCGGTCCACGCGCTGTCTCCGAGCCCCGATCGGTCCACGCGTACTCTCCGAGCCCCGATCGGTCCACGCGCCGTCGCCGAGTCATGATCTGTCCACGCGCGGCCTCCTGAGACCCGATCGGTCCACGCGCCGTCTTCGAGCCCCGATCGGTCCACGCACCGTCTCCTGAGCCCCGATCGATCCACGCGTCGTTCCCTAAGCCCCGATCCATCCACGCGCTGTCTCCTAAGTCCCGATCGGTCCAGGCCCCGTCTCCGAGCGCCGATCGGTTCACGCGCCGTCTCCTGAGAACGATCCGTCCACGCGCCGTCTCCTGAGCCCCGATCGGTCGACGCGCCGTCTCGTGAGCCCCGATCGGTCCACGCGCCGTCTCCGAGCCCCGATCGGTCCACGCGTCGTTCCCGAAGCCCCGATCCATCCACGCGCAGTCTCGCGAGCCCCGATCGGTGCACGCACCGTCTCCTAAGCCCCGATCGGTCCACGCCCAGTCTCCGAGCACCGATTGGTTCACGCACCGTCTCCTGAGAATCGATACGTCCACGCGCTGTCTCCTGAGCCCCGATCGGTCGACGCGTCCTCTGTTAAACCCCAATCGGTCCACGCCCCGTCTCCGAGCGCCGATCGGTCCACGCGCCGTCACCGAGCCGCGATCGGTCCACGCGAGGCTCCTGAGCCCCGGTCGGTCCGCGCGCCGCCTCCTGAGCCCCGATCGGTCGACGCGTCGTTTCCTGAGCCCCGATCGATCCACGCGTCGTCTCCTGAGCTCCGATCGCTCCACGCGCCGATTTCTGAGCCCCGATCAATTGACGCGTCTTCTCCTGAGCCCCGATCGCTCCTCGCGCCGTCTCCTGAGCCCCGCTCGGTCCATGCGTCGTCTTCTTAGCCCCGATGCCTCCAAACGCCGTCTCCTGAGCCCCGATCGTTCCACGCGTCATCGCCGAATCCCCGATCCGTACACGCGTCGTCTCCGAGCGTCGATCGGTCCAGGTGCGGCTTCCTGAGCCCCAATCGGTCCACGCGTTGTCACCTAAGCCCCGATCGGTCCACGCGCCGTCTCCGAGCCCCGATCGGTTCACGCATCGTCACCTAAGCCCCGATCGGACCACGCACCGTCTCCTGAGCCCCGATCGCTCCACGCTCCGTCTCCGAGCCCCGATCGGTCCACGCGCTGGCTCCTGAGCTCGGATCGGTCCACGCGCCGTCGCCGAACCCCAATTGGTCCACGCGCAACCGCCTGAGCCCCAGTCGGTCCACGCGCTGTCTCCGAGCCCCGATCGGTCCACGCGCCGTCTCCGAGCCCCGATCGGGCCACGCGCCGTCTCCAAGCCCCGATCGGTCCATGCATCGTTTCCTAAGCCCGGATCGGTTAACGCACTGTCTCCGAGCGCCGATCGGTCCACGCGCCTTCGCCTAACCCCAAATGGTCCACGCGCAACCGCCTGAGCCCCGATCGGTCCACCCGTCGTCTCTGAACACCGATCGGTCCACCCGTCGTCTCTGAACACCGATCGGTCCACGCGCCGTTGCCGAGCCCCGATCGGTCCATACGTCGTCTCCGAGTTCCGATCGGTCCACGCGCCGTTTCCGAGCCCCGATCGGTCCGCGCGCCGTCTCCTGAGCCCCGGTGGGTCCACGCGCCGCCTCCTGAGCCCCGATCGGTCAACGCATCGTCTCCTAAGCCCCGATACGTTCACACGCCGTCTCCGAGCCCCGATCGGTCCGCGTGCCGCATTCTAAGCCGCGGTCCGTCCACGCGCCGTCTCCGAGCACCGATCGGTCCACGCGCCGTCTCAAAGCGCCGATCATTTCACGCGCTGTCTCCTGAGCCCGGACCGGTCCACGCCACGTCTCCGAGCTCCGATCGGTCCACACGCCGTCTCCGAGCCCCGATCGGTCCACGCGCCGTCGCCGAGCCTCGATCGGTCCACGCGCGGCCTCCGTAGCCCCGGTCGGTCCACGCGCCGTCTCCGAGCCCCGATCGGTCCACGCTCCGTCTCCTGAGCCCGGATCGTTCCACGCGTCGTCTCCTGATCCCCGATCCGTAAACGCGTCGTCTCCGAGCCTCGATCGGTCCACACGCCGTGTCCGATCCCCGACCGGTCCGCGTGCCGCATTCTAAGCCGCGGTCCGTCCACGCGCCGTCTCCGAACACCGATCGGTCCACGCGCCGTCTCAAAGCGCCGATCATTTCAAGCGCCGTCTCCTCAGCCCCGATCGTTCCACGCGCCGTCTCTGAGCACCGATCGGTCCACGCACTTTCTCCTGATCCCCATGGGTCAACGCGGCGCCTCCGGAGCCCCGATCGATCCACGCGAGGCTCCTGAGCCCCGATCGGTCCACGCGTCGTCTCCGAGCTCTGATCGGTCCACACGCCGTTTCCTGAGCCCCGATCGCTCCATGCGTCGTCTTCTTCGCCCCGATGCCTCCACGCGTCGTCTCCGAGCCACGATCGGTCCAGGCGCCGCTTCCTGAGCCCCGATCGGTCCACGCGCCGTATCCTAAGCCCCGATCGGTCCACGCGCCGTCTCCTGAGCCCGATCTGTCCACGCGCCGTCTCCGAGCCCCGATCGGTCCGCGTGCCGCATTCTAAGCCGCGGTCCGTCCACGCGCAGTCTCCGACCACCGATAGGTCCACGCGCCGTCTCCTGAGCCCCGATCGGTCCACGCGCCGTTTCCGAGCCCCGATCGATCCATGCGTCGTCTTCTAAGCCCCGATGCCTCCACGCGCCGTCTCCGTGCCCCGATCGGTGCAGGCGCCGCTTACTGAGCCCCGATCGGTCTACGCGCCGTCTCCTAAGCCCCGATCGGTTCACGCGCCGTCTCCGGAGCCCCGGTAGATCCACGCGAATCTCCTAAGCCTCGACCGGTCCACGCGCCGTCCCCTGAGGCCCGATCGATCCACGCGCCGTCTCCGAGCCCCAGTCGGTCCACGCGCTGTCTCCGAGCACCGATCGGTCCACGCGCCGTCTCCGAGCGCAGATCATTTCACGCGCCGTCTCCTGAGCCCCGATCGTTCCACGCGCCGGCTCCTGAGCCCCCATCGGTCCACGCTCCGTCTCCGAGCCCCGGTCGGTCCACGCGCCGTTTCCTGAGCCCCGTTCGGCCCACGCGCCGGCTCCTTACCCCCGATCGGTCCACGAGCCGTCTCCTGAGCCTCCATCGATCCACGCGTCGTCTTCTAAGCCCAGATGCCTCCTCGCGCCGTCTCCGAGCCACGATCGGTCCAGGCGCCGTTTCCTGAGCCCCGAACGGTCCACGCGGCATCTCCTGAGCCCCAATTGGTCCACACGCTGTGTCGTGAGCCCCGATAGGTACACGCATCGTCTCCTACGCCCGATCGGTCCACGCGTCGTATCTTGAGCCCCGATCGTTCCACGCGCCGTCTCCGAGCCGCGATCGGTCCACGCGCCGTCTCCTGAGCCCCGATCGGTCCACGCGCCATCTCCGAGCCCCGAACGGTTCACGCACCGTCTCCTGGTCCCAATCGGTCCACGCGGCGCCTCCGGAGCCCCGATCGATCCACGCGAGTCTCCTGAGCCCCAGTCGGTCCGCACGCCGTCTCCTGAGCCCCGACTGTTCGACGCGTCGTCTCCTGAGCCCCGATCGAACCACGCGTCGTCTCCTGAGCCCCGATCGCGCCACACGCCGTTTCCTGAGCCCCGATCGGTCCACGCGTCGTCTTCAAAGCCGCGATGCCTCCACGCGCCGTCTCCGAGCCACGATCGGTCCGTGCGCCGCTTCCACAACCCCGATCGGTCCACGCGTCACCTCCTGATCTCCGATCGGTCCACGTGCCGTCTCTTAAGCCCTGATCGGTCCACGCACTGTCTCCGAGCGCCGATCGGTTCACGCGCCGTCTCCTGAGCCCCGATCATTCCACGCGCCGTCTCCGAGCCCCGATCGGTCCACGCGTTGTCTCCTTAGCCCCGATCGCTCCACGCGCCGTCTCCGAGCGCCGAGCGGTCCACGCGCCGTCGCCGAACCCCAAATGGTCCACGCGCAACCGCCTGAGCCCCGATCGGTCGACGCCTCGTCTCCGGAGCCCCGATCGATCCACGCGAGTCTCCTGAGCCCCAGTCGGTCCGCACGCCGTCTCCTGAGCCCCGACTGTTCGACGCGTCGTCTCCTGAGCCCCGATCGAACCACGCGTCGTCTCCTGAGCCCCGATCGCGCCACACGCCGTTTCCTGAGCCCCGATCGGTCCACGCGTCGTCTTCAAAGCCGCGATGCCTCCACGCGCCGTCTCCGAGCCACGATCGGTCCGTGCGCCGCTTCCACAACCCCGATCGGTCTACGCGCGGCCTCCTGAGCCCCGATCGGTCCACGCGCCGCCGCCGAGCCGCGATCGTTCCACGCGCGGCCTCGTGAGCCCCGATCGGTCCACGCGCCGTCACCGAGCCGCGATCGGTCCACGCGCGACCTCCTGAGCCCCGGTTGGTTCACGCGCCGTATCCGAGCCCCCATCCGTCGCCGCGTCGTTTCCTGAGCCCCGATCGATCAACGCGTCGTCTCCTGAGCCCCGGTCCGTTCACGCGCCGTATCCGAGCCCCCATCGGTCCACGCGTCGTCTTCGAGCGCCGATCGGTCCACGCGCCGTCGCCGAGCCATGATCGGTCCACGCGGGGCTCCTGAGCCCCGGTCGGTTCACGCGCCGTCTTCGAGCCCCGATCGATCCACGCGTCGTCTTCTAAGCCCAGATGCCTCCTCGCGCCGTCCTCGAGCCCCGATCGGTCCACGCGTCGTCTCCGAGCCCCGATCGGCCCACGCGCCGTCGCCGGGCCGCGAACGGTCCACGCGCGGCCTCCTGAGCCCCGGTTGGTTCACACGCCGTATCCGAGCCCCAATCGGTCCACGCAAAGTCTCCTGAGCTCCGATCGGTCCACGCGCCGTCTCCTGAACCCCGATCGCTCCACGCGCCGTTTTCTGAGCACCGTTCGGTCCACGCGTCGTCTTCAAAGCCCCAATGCCTCCACGCGCCGTCTCCGATCCACGATCGGTCCGTGCGCCGCTTCCAGAGGCCTATCGGTCCACGCGTCGTCTCCTGATCTCCGATCGCTCCACGCGCCGTCTCCGAGCCCCGATCGGTCCACGCGCCGTCTCCTGAGCCCGGATCGGTCCACGCGCCGTCGCCGAACCCCAATTGGTCCACGCGCAACCGCCTGAGCCCCGGTTGGTCCATGCACTGTCTCCGAGCCCCGATCGGTCCACGCGTCGTATCCGAACCCCGATCGGTCCACGCGCCGTCGCCGAGCCATGATCGGTCAACGCGCGGCCCCCTGAGCCCCGATCGGTCCACGCGCCGTCGACGAGCTGCGATCGGTCCACGCGCGGCCTCCTGACCCCCGGTTGGTTCACGCGCCGTATCCGAGGCCCCGATCGTTCCACGCGCCGTCTCCGAGCCGCGATCGGTCCACGCGCCGTCTCCTGACCCCCGATCGGTCCACGCGGCGCCTCCGGAGCCCCGATCGATCCACGCGAGTCTCCTGAACCCCAGTCGGTCCGCACGCCGTCTCCTGAGCCCCGATTGTTCGACGCGTCGTCTCCTGAGCCCCGATCGAACCACGCGTCGTCTCCTGAGCCCCGATCGCGCCACACGCCGTTTCCTGAGCCCCGATCGGTCCACGCGTCGTCTTCAAAGCCGCGATGCCTCCACGCGCCGTCTCCGAGCCACGATCGGTCCGTGCGCCGCTTCCACAACCCCGATCGGTCCACGCGTCACCTCCTGATCTCCGATCGGTCCACGTGCCGTCTCCTAAGCCCTGGTCGGTCCACGCACTGTCTCCGAGCGCCGATCGATTCACGCGCCGTCTCCTGAGCCCCGATCATTCCACGCGCCGTCTCCGAGCCCCGATCGGTCCACGCGTTGTCTCCTTAGCCCCGATCGCTCCACGCGCCGTCTCCGAGCGCCGAGCGGTCCACGCGCCGTCGCCGAACCCCAAATGGTCCACGCGCAACCGCCTGAGCCCCGATCGGTCGACGCGTCGTCTCCGAGCACCGATCGGTCCACGCGCCGTCGCCGAGGCATGATCGGTCTACGCGCGGCCTCCTGAGCCCCGATCGGTCCACGCGCCGCCGCCGAGCCGCGATCGGTCCAGATGCGGCCTCCTAAGCCCCGATCGGTCCACGCGCCGTCGCCGAACCCCAATTGGTCCACGCGAAACCGCCTGAGCCCCAGTCGGTCCACGCGCTGTCTCCGAGCCCCGATCGGCCCACGCGTCGTCTCCGAGCCCCGATCGGTCCACGCGCCGTCTTCGAGCCCCGGTCGGTTCACGCATGATCTCCTAAGCCCCAATCGGTTAACGCGCCGTCTCCGAGCCCCAATCGGTCCAAGCGCCGTCGCCGAACCCCAATTGGTCCACGCGCAACCGCCTGAGCCCCAGTCGGTCCACGCGCTGTCTCCGAGCCCCGATCGGTCCACGCGTACTCTCCGAGCCCCGATCGGTCCACGCGCCGTCGCCGAGTCATGATCTGTCCACGCGCGGCCTCCTGAGACCCGATCGGTCCACGCGCCGTCTTCGAGCCCCGATCGGTCCACGCACCGTCTCCTAAGCCCCGATCGATCCACGCGTCGTTCCCTAAGCCCCGATCCATCCACGCGCTGTCTCCTAAGTCCCGATCGGTCCAGGCCCCGTCTCCGAGCGCCGATCGGTTCACGCGCCGTCTCCTGAGAACGATCCGTCCACGCGCCGTCTCCTGAGCCCCGATCGGTCGACGCGCCGTCTCGTGAGCCCCGATCGGTCCACGCGCCGTCTCCGAGCCCCGATCGGTCCACGCGTCGTTCCCGAAGCCCCGATCCATCCACGCGCAGTCTCGCGAGCCCCGATCGGTGCACGCACCGTCTCCTAAGCCCCGATCGGTCCACGCCCAGTCTCCGAGCACCGATTGGTTCACGCACCGTCTCCTGAGAACGATCCGTCCACGCGCCGTCTCCTGAGCCCCGATCGGTCCACGCGTCGTTCCCTAAGCCCCGATCCATCCACGCGCAGTCTCCCGAGCCCCAATCGGTCCACGCGCCGTCTCCTGAGCCCCGATCGGTCCACGCGCCGTCTTCGAGCCCCGATCGGTCCACGCGCCGTCTCCTAAGCCCCGTTCGGTCCAAGCGCCTTCTCCTAAACCCCGGTCGGTCCACGCGCCGTCTCCGAGCCCCGATCGGTCCACGCATCGTCTCCTAAGCCCCGATCGGCTAACGCGTCGACTCCGAGCCGCGATCGTTCCACGCGCCGTCCCTGAGCCCCGATCGTTCCACACGCCGTCTCCGAGCCCCGATCGGTCCACGCTTCGTCTCCTGAGCCCGGATCGTTCCACGCGTCGGCTCCTGATCCCTGATCGGTAAACGCGTCGTCTCCGAGCCTGGATCGGTCCACACGCCGTGTCCGATCCCCGATCGGTCCGCGTACCGCATTCTGAGCCGCGGTCCGTCCACGCGCCGTCTCCGAGCGCCGAGCGGTCCACGTTCCGTCGCCGAACCCGAATTGGTCCACGCGCAACCGCCTGAGCCCTAGTCGGTCCACGCGCTGTCTCCGAGCCCCGGTCGGTCCACACGCCGTTGCCGAGCTATGATCGGTCCACGCGCGGTCTCCTGAGCCACGATCGGTCCACGCGCCGTCGCCGATCCACGATCGGTCCGTGCGCCGCTTCCAGAGCCCTATCGGTCCACGCATCGTCTCCTGATATCCGATCGGTCCACGCGCCGTCTCCTAAGCCCCGATCGGTCCACGCGCTGTCTCCGAGTGCCGATCGGTTCACGCGCCGTCTCCTGAGCCCCGATTATTCCACGTGCCGTCTCCGAGTCCCGATCGGTCCACGCGCCGTCTCCTAAGCCCCAATCGGTCCACGCGCCGTCTCCTAAGCCCCGATCGGTCCAAGCGGCGTCTCCGAGCCTCGATCGGTCCACGCGCCGTCACCGAGCCGCGATCGGTTCAAGCGCGACCTCCTGAGCCCCGGTTGGTTCACGCGCCGTATCCGAGCCCCCATCGGTCCACGCGTCGTCTCCGAGCCCCGATCCGTCCACGCGCCGTCGCCGAGCCATGATCGGCCCACGCGAGGCTCCTGAGCCCCGGTCGATCTGCGCGCCGTCTCCTGAGCCCCGATCGGTCGACGCGTCGTTTCCTGAGCCGCGATCGATCCACGCGTCGTCTCCTGAGCCCCGATCGCTCCACGCGCCGATTTCTTAGCCCCGATCAATTGACGCGTCTTCTCCTGAGCCCCGATCGCTCCTCGCGCCGTCTCCTGAGCCCCGCTCGGTCCACGCGCCGTCGCCGAACCCCAATTGGTCCACACGCAACCTCCTAAGCCCCAGTCGGTACACGCGCTGTCTCCGAGCCCCGATCGGTCCACGTATCGTCTCCTAAGTCCCGCTCGGTTAACGTGTCGTTTCCGAGCCCCGATCGGTCTACGCGCCGTCTCCTGAGCCCCGATCGGTCCACGCGTCGTTCCCTAAGCCCCGATCCATCCACGCGCCGTCTCCTGAGCCCCGCTCGGTCCATGCGTTGTCTTCTTAGCCCCGATGCCTCCACGCGCCGTCTCCGAGCGCCGATCGGTTCACGCGCCGTCTCCTGAGCCCCGATCGTTCCACGCGCCATCTCCGAGCCCCGATTGGTCCACGCGCCGTCTCCTAAGCCCCGATCGGTCTACGCGCCTTCTCCTAAGCCCCGATCGGTTCACGCACCGTCTCCTGAGCCCCGATCGTTCCACGCGCCGTTTCCGAGCTCCGATCGGTCCACGCGGCGCCTCCTGAGCCCCGATACGTCCACGCGCAGTCGCCGAGCCCCGATCGGTCCACGCGCGGTCTCCTGAGCCCCGATCTGTCCACGCGCCGTCTCCGATCCCCGATCGGTCCACGCGCCGTCTCCGAGCCCCGGTCGGTCCACGCGCCGTCTCCGAGCCCCGATCGGTTCACGCACCGTCTCCTGAGCCCCGATCGTTCCACGCGCCGTTTCCGAGCTCCGATCGGTCCACGCGGCGCCTCCTGAGCCCCGATACGTCCACGCGCAGTCGCCGAGCCCCGATCGGTCCACGCGCGGTCTCCTGAGCCCCGATCTGTCCACGCGCCGTCTCCGAGCCGCGATCCGTTCACGGATCGTCTCCTGAGCCCCGATCGGTTGACGTGCCGTCTCCGATCCCCGATCGGTCCACGCGCTGTCTCCGAGCCCCGGTCGGTCCACGCGCCGTCTCCGAGCCCCGATCGGTTCACGCATCGTCTCCTAAGCCCCGATCGGTCCACGCGCCGTCTCCGAGCGCCGATCGGTTCACGCGCCGTCACCTGAGCCCCGATCGTTCCACGCGCCGTCTCCGAGCCTCGATCGGTCCACGCGCCGTCTCCTGAGCCCGGATCGTTCCACGCGTCGTCCCCGAATCCCCGATCCGTACACGCGTCGTCTCCGAGCCTCGATCGGTCCACGCGCCGTCGCCGAGCCCCGATCGGTCCAGGCGTATCCTCCTGAGCCCCGGTCGGTCCGCGCGCCGTCTCCTGAGCCCCGATCGGTCGACGCGTCGTTTCCTGAGCCCCGATCGATCCACGCTTCGTCTCCTGAGCCCCGATCGCTCCACGCGCCGATTTCTGAGCCCCGATCAATTGACGCGTCTTCTCCTGAGCCCCGATCGCTCCTCGCGCCGTCTCCTGAGCCCCGCTCGGTCCCTGCGTCGTCTTCTTAGCCCCGATGGCTTCACGCGCCGTCTCCGAGCCATGATCGGTCTATGCGTCGCTTCCTGATCCCCGATCGGGCCTCGCGCCGTCTCCTAAGCCCCAATCGGTCCACGCGCCGTCTCCTAAGCCCCGATCGATCCACGCGCCGTCTCCGAGCGCCGATCGGTCCGCGCGCAACCTCCTAAGCCCCAGTCGGTACACACGCTGTCTCCGAGCCCCGATCGGTCCACGTATCGTCTCCTAAGCCCCGCTCGGTTAACGCGTCGTTTCCGAGCCCCGATCGGTCTACGCGCCGTCTCCTGAGCCCCGATCGGTCCACGCGTCGTTCCCTAAGCCCCGGTCCATCCACGCGCGGCCTCCTGAGCCCCGGTCGATCCGCGCGCCGTCTCCTCAGCTCAGGAGACAGCGAGTGGACCGATTGGGACTCACGAGACGGCGCAGGGACCGATCGGGGCTCGGAGACGGCGCGTGGAACGATCGGGGCTCAGGAGACGGCGCGTTAACCGATTGGGGCTTAGGAGACGATGCGTGGACCGATCGGGGCTCGAAGACGGCGGGTGGACCGATCGGGGCTCGGAGACAGCGCGTGGACCGACTGGGGCTCAGGCGACGGCGCGTGGACCGATAGGGGCTTGGGAGACGGTACGTGGATCGATCGAGGCTCAGAGACGGCGCGTGGACCGACCGGGGCTCAGGAGACGGCGGGTGAACCGGTCGGGTCTTAGGAGACGATCCGTTAACCGATCGGGGCTCGGAGACGGCGCGTGGACAGATCGGGGCTCAGGAGACCGCGCGTGGACGGATCGGGGCTCGGCGACTGCGCGTGGACGTATCGGGGCTCAGGAGACGGCGCGTGGACCGATCGGGGCTCGGAGACAGAGCGTGTACCGATCGGGGCTCGGCGACTGCGCGTGCACGTATCGGGGTTCAGGAGACGGCGCGTGAACCGATCGGGGCTCGGAGACGGCACGTGGACCGACTGGGGCTTAGGAGGTTGCGCGCGGACCGATCGGCGCTCGGAGACGGCGCGTGGATCGATCGGGGATCGGAGACGGCACGTCAACCGATCGGGGCTCAGGAGACAGTGAGTGGACGGATCGGGACTCAGGAGACGGCGCGTGAACCGATCGGCGCTCGGAGACGGGGCGTGGACCGATTGGGGTTTAGCAGAGGACGCGTCGACCGATCGGGGCTCAGGAAAACAGCGCGTGGACGGATCGAGTCTCAGGAGACGGCACGTGAACCAATCGGTGCTCGGAGACGGGGCGTGGACCGATCGGGGCTTAGGAGATGGTGCGTGCACCGATCGGCGCTCGGGAGACTGCGCGTGGATGGATCGGGGCTTCGGGAACGACGCGTGGACCGATCGGGGCTCAGGAGACGGCGCGTGGACCGATCGGGGCTCGGACACGGCGCGTGGACCGATCGGGGCTCACGAGACGGCGCGTCGACCGATCGGGGCTCAGGAGACGGCGCGTGGACGGATCGTTCTCAGGAGACGGCGCGTGAACCGATCGGCGCTCGGAGACGGGGCCTGGACCGACCGGGGCTCAGGACACCGCGCGTGGACCCATCGGGGCTCGGAGACGGCGCGTGGAACGATCGTGGCTCGGAGTCGGCGCGTTAACCGATCGGGGCTCAGGAAGCGGCGCCTGGACCGATCGTGGCTCGGAGACGGCGCGAGGAGGCATCTGGGCTTAGAAGACGACGCGTGGATCGAACGGGGCTCGGAGACGGCGCGTGAACCGACCGGGGCTCAGGAGGCCGCGCGTGGTCCTATCGAGGCTCGGCGACGGTGCGTGGACCGATCGGGGCTCGGCGACTGCGCGTGCACGTATCGGGTTCAGGAGACGGCGCGTGAACCGATCGGGGCTCGGAGACGGCACGTGGACCGATCAGGGCTTAGGAGACGGCGCGTGCACCGATCGGGGCCCGGAGACGGGTCGTGGACAGATTGGGGCTTAGCAGACGGCGCGTGGACGGATCGTGGATGGGAGACGGCACGTCCACCAATCGGGGCTTAGGAGACGACGCGTAGACCGATCGGGGCCCAGGAGACGGCGCGTGGACCGATCGGGGCTCAGGAAACGGCGCGTGGACCGACTGGGGCTCAGGCGATTGCGCGTGGACCAATTGGGGTTCGGCGACGGCGCGTGGATCGATCGGGGCTTTGCAGACGGCGCGTGGACCGATCGTGGCTGGGAGACGGCAGGTCCACCAATCGGGGCTTACGAGACGACGCGTAGACCGATCGGGGCCCAGGAGACGGCGCGTGGACCGATCGGGGCTCAGGAAACGGCGCGTGGACCGACTGGGGCTCAGGCGGTTGCGCGTGGACCAATTGGGGTTCCGCGACGACGCGTGGACCGATCGGGGCTCGGAGACGGCATGTTAACAGATCGGGGCTTAGGAGACGATGCGTGGACCGATCGGGCTCGAAGCAAGCGCGTGAACCGATCGGGGATCAGGAGGCCGCGCGTGGACTGATCGAGGCTCGGCGACGGCGCGTGGACCGATCGGGGCTCGGAGACGACGCGTGTACGGATCAGGGCTTGGTGACGGCGCGTTTACCGATAGCAGCTCGGGGACGGCCCGTGGACGGATCGCGGCTTAGGAGACGGCGCGTGGAATGATCGGGGCTCAGGAGACGGCGCGTGGACCGGTCGAGGCTCGGAGACGGCACGTGGACCGATCGGGGCTTAGGAGAAGGCGCGTGGACCGATCGGGGCTTAGGAGACGGCGCGTGGACCGATCGGGACTTAGGAGACGGCGCGTGGACCGATTGGGGCTTAGGAGACAGTGCGTGGACCGATCGGGGCTCAGGAAGCGACGCCTAGACCGATCGTGGCTCGGATACCGCGCGTGGAGGCATCGGGGCTAAGAAGACCACGCAGGGACCGAGCGGGGCTCAGGCGACGGCGGGAGGAGCGATCGGGGCTCAGAAATCGGCGCGTGGAGCGATCGGGGCTCGGAGACGACGCGTGGACCGATGGGGGCTCGGATACGGCGCGTGAAGCAACCGGGGTCAGGAGGCCGCGCGTGGACCGATCATGGCTCGGCGACGGCGCGTGGACCGATCGGGGTTTGGATACGACGCGTGGACCGATCGGGGCTCGGAGACAGCGCGTGGACCAACTGGGGCTCAGACGGTTGCGCGTGGACCAATTGGGGTTCGGCGACGGCGCGTGGACCGATCCGGGCTCAGGAGACGGCGCGTGGACCGAGCGGGGCTCGGAGACGGCGCGTGGAGCGATCGGGACTCAGGAGACGGTGCGTGGACCGATTGGGCCTCGGATACGGCGCGTGAAGCAACCGGGGCTCAGGAGGCCGCGCGTGGACCGATCGCGGCTCGTGCGCCGGCGCGTGCACCGCTCGGCGCTCGGAGACGGCGCTGACCGATCGTGGCTTAGGAGAAGGCGCGTGGAACGATCGGGGTTCAGGAGACGGCGCGTGGGCCGATTGGGGCTCGGAGACGGCGCGTTAACCGATTGGGGCTTAGGGGACGATGCGTGGATCGATCGGGGCTCAGGATCCCCGCGTGGATCGATCGGGGCTCCGGAGGCGCCGCGTGGACCCATGGGGATCAGGAGACAGTGCGTGGACCCATCGGGGCTCGGAGACGGCGCGTGGACTGATCGGGGCTTAGGAGACGACGCGTGGACCGTTCGGGGTGTAGGAGACGACGCGTGGACCGATCGGGGCTTAGGAGACTACGCGTGTACCTATCGGGGCTCAGGAGACAGCGCGTGGACAGATCGGGGCTCAGGAGACGGCGCGTGGACCGACCGGAACTCGGTCACGGCCCGTGGACGGATCGGGGCTTAGGAGACGGCGCGTGGACTAATTGGGGCTCAGGAGACGACGCGTGGATCGATCGGGGCTCGGAAACGACGCGTTAGCCGAGCTGGGCTTAGGAGACGACGCGTGGACCGATCGGGGCTCAGGAGACGGCGCGTGAAGTTATCAGCGCTCAGAGACCGCGCGTGGACCGATCGGGGCTTAGGATACGGCGCGTGGACCGATCGGGGTTCAGGAAGCGGCGCCTGGATCGATCGTGGCTCGGAGACGACGCGTGGAGGCATCGGGGCTAAGAAGACGACGCATGGGCCGATCGGGGTTCAGGAAACGGCGTGTGGACCGATCAGAGCTCGGAGACGACGCGTGGACCGATCGGGGCTTAGGAGACTACGCGTGTACCTATCGGGGCTCAGGAGACAGCGCGTGGACCGATCGGGGCTCAGGAGGCGGCGCGTGGATCGATCGGGGCTCGGAGACGGCGCGTGGAACGATCGGGTCTCAGGAGACGGCGCGTGAAATGATCGGGGCTGAGGAGACGGCGCGTCGACCGACCGGAGCTCAGGAGATTCGCGTGTACCTATCGGGGCTCAGGAGACAGCGCGTGGACCGATCGGGGCTCAGGAGGCGGCGCGTGGATCGATCGGGGCTCGGAGACGGCGCGTGGAACGATCGGGTCTCAGGAGACGGCGCGTGAAATGATCGGCGCTCGGAGACGCCGCGTGGACCGATTGGGGCTTAGGAGACGGCGCGTGAACCGATCGGGGCGCAGGAAGCGGCGCCTGGACCGATCGTGGCTTGGAGACGGCGCGTGGAGGCATCCGGGCTAAGAAGACGACGCATGGGCCGAGCGGGGTTCAGGAGACGGCGCGAGGAGCGATCGGGGCTCAGGAGAAGACATGTCAATTGATCGGGGCTCCGGAGACGACGCCTGGACCGATCGGGGCTCAGGAGGCGGCACGAGAAGCGATCGGGGATCAGGAGAAGACGCGTCAATTGATCGGGGCTCAGGAGACGACGCGTTGACTAATCGGGGCTTAGGAGACGACGCGTGGACCGATCGGGGCTGAGGAGACGGCGCGTCGACCGACCGGAGCTCAGGAGATTCGCGTGGATCGATCGGGGCTCCGGAGGCGGGCGTGGACCGATTGGGGCTTACGAGACGACGCGTGGACTGATCGGGACTCAGGAGACGGCGCGTGGCCCGATTGGGGCTCGGATACGGCGCGTGAACCGACCGGGGCTCAGGAGGCCGCGCGAGAACCGATCGCGGCTCGGCGACGGCGCGTGGACCGATCGGGGCTCAGGAGGCCGCGCGTGGACCGATCGGGGCTCAGGAAGCGGCGCCTGCACCGATCGTGGCTCGGAGACGGCGCGTGGAGGCATCGGGGCTTCGAAGACGACGCATGGACCAATCGGGCTCGGAAACGGCACCTGGACCGATCGGAGCTCGGAGACGACGGGTGGAGCGGTCGGGGCTCAGGAGAAGACGCGTGGATCGATCGGGGCTCAGGAGACGACGCGTCGACGGATCGGCGCTTAGGAGACGACGCGTCGGCCGATCGGAACTCAGGAGACGGCGCGTGGACCGATCGGGGCTCAGGAGACGCCGCGTGGACCGATCGGGGCTCGGAGATGGCGCGTGGAACGATCGGGGCTCAGGAGACGGCGCGTGAAATGATCGGCGCTCTGAGACGGCGCGTGGACCGATTGTGGCTTACGAGACGGCGCGTGGATCGATCGGGGCTCAGGAGACGGCGCGTCAACCGATCGGCGCTCGGAGACGGCGCGTGGACCGATCGGGGCTTAGGAGACGGCGTGTGGACCGATCAGAGCTCGGAGACGACGCGTGGACCGATCGGGGCTTAGGAGACTACGCGTGTACCTATCGGGGCTCAGGAGACGACGCGTGGACCGATCGGGGCTCGGAGACGGCGCGTGGACGGACTGGGGCTCAGGAGACTCGCGTGGATCGATCGGGGGTCGGGAGACGCCGCGCGGAGCCATGGGGATCAGGAGACGGTGCGCGGACCGATCGGGGCTCGGAGACGGCGCGTGGACCGACCGGGGCTCAGGAGACTCGCGTGGATCGATCGGGGCTCAGGAGGCGACGCGTGGACCCATCGGGGCTCGGAGACGGCGTGTGGACGTATCGGGGCTTAGGAGACGACGCGTGGGCGGATCGGGGCTCAGGAGAAGGCGCGTGAACCGATCGGCGCTCGGAGACAGCGCTTGGACCGATCGGGGCTTAGGAGACGACGCGTGGACCGATTGGGGCTGGGAGACGGCGCTTGGACCGATCGGGGCTTAGGAGACAGCGCGTGGACCGATTGGGGCTCAGGAGACGGCGCGTGGACCGCTCGGGGCTCGGAGACGGCGCGTGGAACGATAGGGGCTCCGGAGGTGCCGTGTGGACCGATGGGAACCAGGAGACGGTGCCTGGACCGATCGGGGCTCGGAGCCGGCGTGTTGACCGATCGGGGCATAGGAGACGACGCGTGTACCTATCGGGGCTCAGGAGACAGCGCGTGGTCCGATTGGGCCTCACGAGACGGCGCGTGGACAGATCGGGGCTCGGAGACGACGCGTGTACGGATCGGGGATTCGGGGACGAGGCGTGGACCGATCGGGGCTCAGGAGACGACGCGTCGACGCATCGGGGCTCAGGAGACGGCGCGTGGACCGACCGGGGCTCAGGAGACTCGCGTGGATCGATCGGGGCTCAGGAGGCGACGCGTGGACCCATCGGGGCTCGGAGACGGCGTGTGGACGTATCGGGGCTTAGGAGACGACGCGTGGACGGATCGGGGCTCAGGAGAAGGCGCGTGAACCGATCGGCGCTCGGAGACGGCGAGTGGACCGATCGGGGCTTAGGAGACGATGCGCGGACCGGTCGGAGGTCAGGAGGCGGCACGTGGACCCATCGGGGCTCAGGAGATAGCGCGTGGACCGGTCGGGGCTTAGGAGACTTGCGTGGATCTAACGGACCTTCGGAGGCGGCGTGTGAACCGATCGGGCAGTAGGAGACAGTGCGTGGAGCGATCGGGGCGTAGGAGACGGCGCGTGGACCGATCGGGGTTGGTGAAGCGGCGCCTGGACCGATCGTGGCTCGGAGACGGCGCGTGGAGGCATCGGGGTTTAGAAGACGACGTATGGACCACCGGGGCTCAGGAAACGGCGCGTGGACCGATCGGAGCTCGGAGACGGCGCGTGGACCGATCGGGGCTCAGGAGATGGCGTGTGAACCAATCGGCGCTCGGACACGGCGCGTGGACCGATCGTGGTTAGGAGAAGGCGCGTGGACCGATCGGCGCTCAGGAGACGGGGCGCGGAGTGACCGGGGCTCAGGTGACTCGCGTGGATCGATCGGGGCTCCGGAGGCGCCGTGTGGACCGATGGGGACCAGGAGACGGTGCGTGGACCGATCGGGGCTCGGAGCCGGCGCGTGGACCGGTCGGGGCTTAGGAGACGACGCGTGGACCGATCGGGGCTCAGGAGACGACGCGTGGACCGATCGGGGTTTAGCAGAGGACGCGTCGACCGATCGGTGCTCAGGAAGTGGCGCCTGGACCGATCGTGGCTCGGGGACGGCGCCTTGGGGCATCTGGGCTTAGAAGACGACGCGTGAACCGATCGGGGCTCAGGAAACGGCGCGTGAACCGATCGGGGCTCAGGATACGGCGTGACGACCGATCGGGGCTTCGTAGACGGTACGTGGACAGATTGGGGCTTAGTAATCGGCGCGTGGACCGATCGGGACTCCGGGACGGCGCGTGGACCGATCGGGGCTCAGGAGACGGCGCGTGGATCGATCGGGGCTCAGGAGACGGCGCGTGGAGTGACCGGGGCTTAGGAGACGATAAGTGGACCGATTGGAGCTCAGGAGACGGCGCGTGGAGCGATCGGGGGTAAGAAGACGACGCATTGACCGCGCGCGGCTCAGGAGACGACGCGTGGAGCGGTCGGGGCTCGGAAACGGCGGGTGGACCGATTGGGGCATAGGAGACGACGCGTGGACCGATCGGGGGCTCAGGAGACGGCGCGCGGACCGACCGGGGCTCAGGCGACTCGCGTGGAACGACCGGGGCTTTGGAGGCGGCGCGTGAACCGATCGGGGCTTGATGACATCGCGTTTACCGATCGCGGTTCGGAGACGGCCCGTGGACAGATCGGGGCTTAGGAGACGGCGCGTGGACCTAACGGGGCTCAGGAGACGGCGCGTGGACCGGTCGGGGCTTAGGAGACGACGCCTGGACCGATCGGGGCTTAGGAGGCGGCGTGTGGACCGATGGGGACCAGGAGACGGTGCGTGGACCGATCGGGGCTCGGAGCCGGCGCGTGGACCGGTCGGGGCTTAGGAGACGACGCGTGGACCGATCGGGGCTCAGGAGACGACGCGTGGACCGATCGGGGTTTAGCAGAGGACGCGTCGACCGATCGGTGCTCAGGAAGTGGCGCCTGGACCGATCGTGGCTCGGGGACGGCGCCTTGGGGCATCTGGGCTTAGAAGACGACGCGTGGACCGATCGGGGCTCAGGAAACGGCACGTGAACCGATCGGGGCTCAGGATACGGCGTGTGGACCGATCGGGGCTTCGGAGACGGTACGTGGACAGACTGGGGCTTAGGAATCGGCGCGTGGACCGATCGGGACTCCGGGACGGCGCGTGGACCGATCCGGGCTCAGGAGACGGCGCGTGGATCGATCGGGGCTCAGGAGACGGCGCGTGGAGTGACCGGGGCTTAGGAGACGATAAGTGAACCGATTGTAGCTCAGGAGACGGTGCGTGGAGCGATCGGGGGTAAGAAGACGACGCATTGACCGCGCGCGGCTCAGGAGACGACGCGTGGAGCGGTCGGGGCTCGGAAACGGCGGGTGGACCGATTGGGGCATAGGAGACGACGCGTGGACCGATCGGGGCTCAGGAGACGGCGCGCGGACCGACCGGGGCTCAGGCGACTCGCGTGGAACGACCGGGGCTTTGGAGGCGGCGCGTGAACCGATCGGGGCTTGATGACATCGCGTTTACCGATCGGGGCTCGGCGACTGCGCGTGGACGGATCGGGGCTCAGGAGACGGCGCGTGGGCCGATCGGAGCTCGGAGACGGCGCGTGGACCGATTGGGGCTTACGAGACGGCGCGTGGACCGATCGGGGCTCAGGAAGCGGCGCCTGGACCGATCATGGCTCGGAGTCGACGCGTGGAGGCATCGGGGCTAAGAAGACAACGCATGGACCGAGCGGGGCTCAGGAGACGGCGCGAGGAGCGATCGGGGCTCAGGAGAAGACGCGTCAATTGATCGGGGCTCAGGAGACGACGCGGCGACGGATCGGGGATTAGGAGACGACGCGTGGACCGATTGGGGCTTAGGAGACGACGCGTGGACCGATCGGGGCTCAGGAGACGACGCGTGGACCGATCGGGGTTTAGCAGAGGACGCATCGACCGATCGGTGCTCAGGAAGTGGCGCCTGGACCGATCGTGGCTCGGGGACGGCGCCTTGGGGCATCTGGGCTTAGAAGACGACGCGTGGACCGATCGGGGCTCAGGAGACTGCGCGTGGATGGATCGGAGCTTAGGGAACGACGCGTGGACCGATCAGGGCTCAGGAGACGGCGCGTGAACCGATCGGCGCTCGGAGACGGCACCTGGACCGATCGGGGCTTAGGAGACGGCGCGTGGACCAATAGGAGATCAGGAGATGACGCGTGGACCGATCGGGGTTGTGGAAGCAGCGCACGGACCGATCGTGGCTCGGAGACGGCGCGTGGAGGCATCGGGGCTTTGAAGACGACGCGTGGACCGAACGGTGCTCAGAAAACGGCACCTGGAGCGATCGGGGCTCAGGAGACGGCGCGCGGACGGACCGGGGCTCAGAAGCCTCGCGTAGATCAATCGGGGCTCCGGAGGCGCCGCATTGACCGATGGGGATCAGGACACGGTGCGTGGACCGATCGGGGCTCGGAGACGGCGCGTGGACCGATCGGGGCCTAGGAGACGACGCGTGGACTGATCGGGGCGTAGGAAACGACGCGTGTACCTATCGGGGCTCAGGAGACAGCGAGTGAACCTATTGGGGCTCAGGAGACAGCGAGTGGACCTATTGGGGCTCAGGAGACAGCGCAGGGACCGATCGGGGCTCGGAGACGGCGCGTGGAACGATCGGGGCTCAGGAGACGGCGCGTTAACCGATTGGCGCTTAGGAGACGATGAGTGGACCGACTGGGGCTCAGGCGGTTGCGCATGGACCAATTGGGGTTCGGCGACGGCGCGTGGACCGATCGGGGCTCGGAGACGGCG